>OY728145.1:1525342307-1526542307 GCA_963277665.1 Viscum album
ATTTTAAAATTATATTTTAGAAAATAATTTCTCAATTCAATTAAAAATAAATCACCATTCACAAATTATACTTTTATTAAAACACAATATTTATAAAATCATTTCCCCTACTTTTAAAATACACATTTTTTTTGAATAAATTTTAAAATTTAAAAATTTTATAAACTTATATAGCAACAAAATATCCTTGAAGAAACAAATAAAATTACAATAAAATATACACATGATAGAATTTCATTAAGGCATCACTGACATAGTATTTTGGTGAACACAATTTAGTTTAATTTTGACTTCTATTAATTAATTCCATTCACTTATAGAAATAAAAATATATGATATGCACATGTCTTATGATCATTATCTAGGATATATATGAAAAAAATCCAAAAAACTAATTGTCAGCCAATCCATAGGACTCAGGGATGAGTTCCACACATTCCATACCCAAAATGTCTCAAGCCATGATCTCACTCATGCCATGAGTGTCGAGACTGAACACCCCAAATATCTGGTAATATAGGTTTCCACTATATTCATATTGGATTTACATGTATATAGTGTACCACGTATGTCCCAAATTTCTATTTATACAATTAACATATTTTTTTCCCAAACCAAACACACACTTTGATACTACTTGTAATATATTGACCCAAATGTTTTATTGATTGAGGATGTATTGGAATATTATTTGGGAATTTTACTCAATAATTAATGGTTTAAGACTATAATTGAGAGTCTAAGTATGTCATTGTGGAAATATTTTCCATATTTTGGAAAATGACCCATTTTATTACCAAATTTTATAAAAAACACGGCATGATCCATCCATAAGATAGACATCCCAAAATATAAAAAAATGAGAAAAGAAACACTTCAGTGGGTTATGTATTATATTTATAAAATTAAATTAAAAATATTAAATATAAATATGGATACAATATAATAGATCCATTGACCCAAATCCACCATGAACCTTCTCGAGTTGATGATGAGATTATGAGTGACCCCTGAATCCCAACTCTAATAGGCCTTGTGTTGGAGACTAGTGTCAAAGGTATGAAAATGAAATATGGAAGACATTAACCTCTTCAATCCCTTGTAACAAAAGAATTTAGAAATAAATATTCAAAAAAAATTATAGATAATTCTCAACTGTCCAAATAAATACATGAATGCATGTGCTATCACACAATTTCAAAAGAAAAAAAATACAAATCCAATAACAAGATATTAATAACCTATAAGAATCTAGTAAAGGAATCCTCTTACATCCACTAATCACCAAAGTCATGATCTAGTAATGTACTTCCCAATATCTAACACTATTTTTTAGGTAAGAAATATTTTATATAGAAATAGGTATGGGTATACAAATATACTTAGTTGGTCACTCCCCAAGAATAGTCATGACAATGTAGAAGAATTATACCAAAGTTCCAGTGAATAAATAGTGAAACTAACATGTTATCCATTTCTAGGAAATTTCCAAAAACATATCACCAAAATCAATATCTTCATGATCTTGAGTATAGTATAATTATAATAAAACCAAAAAATATAGCATGAAAGGTACCACATATCCGCCTTACCTCAAATCTAATATCCCGTATGTCTTAATTACACATATCTTAGTGATCATTTACCTTATAATGTCCACATAATACAAAAAACCACAACTATAAACTCCTCATACCATAACCACATCACTTCATACTAAAACCACTAAACTATAAAAACTACCATAAAATTAACTCTAGAAGAGATAATAGGAGATGGAGAGTAGCTGATCATTCATTTACATAATATCCTAAATGTTGAGGGTTCATCCAATACCCAAATCCATATGGGGATCAGTTAGCTCATTAGGATTAAGAAGTGGTGCATAATAAAGGTCAATTTCATATGATTCACGAATAAAATAACAAAACATAAAATGATATATAGACTCAAATATCCCAACCTTGGTTCCACATCATACCAGTTCATCTATTCTCAAACCCATCCCATATGCCATCCCCATCACAAAAATACCACGTCTTTATATATTACTAAACAAAATTTCTACACATAAAAAAAATTATTTTTTAAAATTTTAATGTATAAATTATTTTACTTATTAATAACTTAACAATTTCCATATAATCAATTTACCAAATTAAAAAATTTAATTATATCATTCTATCAATCTATTCCGTGCCATTGTTCCTTCTCATTTTACACTTCTTTAATTATATTTTTTATTTTTTTTCACATTCAAGGAATATCCAGCCTTGTCTAACCAAACAAAACCAAATTGACCCTACATCCACATCCTGATAATATTACCACATATCAACTAAAACTACACAAAAACTATCATAATACAATGTGTAAAAACAACATGAACTAAGAAAAACAATATCATAAATCACTACATATTTTCATCTATCTTAGATTCCAATTTACATTATATGGTAAATCAATATAAAATATTCAATCAAGGAATCTAAAATATGATAGTACTAGATGAATAATATTAAATAAGAGATAGATCTCAAATCACCAACCCTAACTCGATGATCAAATAATCATATCATCAATGAATGAATTTCATAATTTGAATCCATACATCCTCACAAATAAATTTTAAAAAAATTATAATACATAAATACCCATGTCAATATCCTATAAAAAACTATCATATAATTCCTAAATATATATAGAATAAAGATGAATCAAGGAGGAATAACCTTGATTCCAACAAATTCAGCCTCACCAGCGGAAAAAATAAAAGTTTGTTTGATAAGCACTCTTAGGTATCTAGGAAAATTTTTTAGTATCGAAATGTAACTTATTGTAATATTAAATCTTATATAATAGAAAGGGGATGCTAAATTTCAAAAATAATTAGATGTATATAAAACATGGTGCAATGAATCATATTACTATATAATGATAGTCAATCAATATGATATTTGAAAATCATATCGAAAGGATTCATATCACATCAAAAATCTATTTATCCTTCACCATTAAAATTCAATGATCATTAAACACATAATGACATAATGGTCTTTATAATGCTATAATTTCCCTATCTAAAGGTATTAATCCAAAATCTACGGTGAAACTGATTTTAACCTAAAATCCTTAAATGATTTCCTTTTTTATGATTTAATTCATAAGAAATCCATCACGACACAACACAAGTTTCATTGTATGATTTATTAATTCCTAGTTTCCATGACCTAATACAATTAACTAACTTACTTCCTCAAAATGACCAACCAAAAAACAAATGTTTTCCCTATAACTCACTATGACATAGTCGTAGTTTTTATGATATAATTAAAAAAACTACGGTACAATGAAAAAGTGGTAATGAAAAGTAGTGCCAACTTTCTCAACCTTAATACTTAATAAAAATAATCTTCCATCTTAACCAATCATAACTTAATGTAACCCTTTACAACATTTTTTTTATTTCAAATAATAATTCCACACGACTAAACTATTCATCTTCCTCTTCCTTTTCTAGATTTCGAACATATATAGAGGAAGAAACACATTTATAATATATGTATTAACATTAGATATCTCTAAAATGATTATTTTCATCACTAATAAAAATGAAACTGAAGATGAATGTGATAAAATTCCCAAAAAATTAACTTCTTTGTGAGATACCTCTGAAACAAGCTCCCTTCATTAGAAAGAATACAACCACAACATAAAAACTAAAAAGGAAAATATATCATTAACTATTTAAAACTCCATTTCAAAACACCACTAGGTATTGAACCCATATATATGACTCACTCCCATATACATTGTTCAAAACCATATTCCCCCACAATATACACACAAATATTATGAAACTCCTATGGATAAACTTATTTTTATAGTTTAGGATCCCCAAGGTTCATTTTAAGAAGTTCACATACTAATTAATATCTTAATTTTTACAATAAATATTATGCGAGTTATCATAAAGACACATATGAAGATTTAATAAATGAAAGATTTCATGAAATTGCTCTATCTAGGGTAGGAATTCCAACATGTATTCCACTTTTTGAATTCACCCCAATACCTTGAGTAGTCTAAAAAATTATAGAGAAAATTTACTATACCTACCAAAACTTAACTATTATAGATGAGGAGAAACTTTGAGAAACACATGATTTATAACCAATAACTCTAAGGCAATCCTTCTATAACATGTATAAGATTTATTAAAATTCTGTATGAGTTTTATATGCTCTTAAATCCCCTATACCTTCATCATTAAAATATTTACCAAATTTGGCCCAAAAAATAATTATCTCACTAATCTCTATCCCATATAATGATGATCTAAAATACCTCCCAAATATTTATTTGAATGTTTTCATACCTTACCTACCCATAAAGTGATGTAATGGACTCTGTTTTAAATTATTTTCCTTCAAAATCCATGGGGACTTACTACTTGTTCCTCATAAAGTTTCATCAATGTGTGTACTATACTCAAATACATAATCCCTAGAAAATAGTCCAAATTGTTTAGTCAATCCACAAAAACCTAGATAGTTCCATGCCCTCCAAAAGCTCAAGGGAAACCTTTCAAAAACAATTATTAGATACATCCTTTCATTTCTACTACATAACATCAAAAGGACACTATATACTAGTTATAACCCATTTAATGGATTTAGCTTGTTACTAGAAAATGGTTCTATATATGAATTCAACCATAGAATTTGTAATATCTAGAAACAAAATATGCTTATTCAGTATATGATACATAAAAAAATTCTAGGATGTAATGCTAATGGTGAGTAATGAAACTTTGGTAGAACTTACAATCTCACTAGCCAAAAAACGACAAGATTACCCTGAAACAAAACCTAATGCTTATAATCATTTATCCATCCATCAAGATAATATCATTGAACAATGTGATTTCTCCATATCTTTAACTCAAGAACTCCGAACCAAGATTTATCTATCTACTTTAAAAATAATTCAAGCACACCATCATTTGATACATTAAAACCCCACTATTAACTTCCTCTATTTCCAAATATATGTATGAAAGATCATCCGTCACACTCAATTCATTACCAGCCTCATGAGTGTCATCATAATGCATTTTCCTTATCAACATGTCAATGACCATGTTACCTTCCTTGAACTGTATATTATTTCAAAATAATAATATTATAATAACTCCTCACATATTTTCTAATGAATAATTACATTCCACTAAGAGAAGATATACCATAAAATTTTATAATCAGTGTATAATATAAAGTGATCTCTGATAATGTAATGTCACTTTAGCTTCAAAGAATACACCACCACAAATATCTTTAGATCATGGGTTCTATATTTACATTCATGGGGAATCAAATTTTTAGACCCATATAAGACCACCACCTATTATTGAATCAATACACATACCAATACAAGATAAGAAACATCATAATAGACTCAAAAATAACTTGTCCCTAAATAAATATAAGGATAAATGAACTATTTTACTTTTATTTCTGGTACTAAAATTCCAATCGACACTAATCTATACACATGAAATCCTCATCCTTCTTGGTCAAAATAGTGAAGTTTTATATAATCTTAATTTTTTTACATGAACCTCAAGTAGTAACCTGATATACTAAGGAATATATACACATCCACAATGTTCTTGGCAACTTTACAAGAAACAACAATATAATCATTGATGGTTCAACTGCTATACATTTCTAAGACATGAAATATTTAAGTAAATGAACTTCATATGACTACAACATAAAGTAGAAAAAAATTTCACAGAGTTTATGTAAATAAATAATCTCTAATAAATTCTTTAAATTCAATGAATTATCCCCCTTTATTATTGAATATTTTTAGATTCTTTCAATGAACACCTCTATGAACTGATCTACTAATTCTATCAAATGCATGAATATCACTGGTGTATTTGTGATCCTAAAGGCAGTGCACCTGGAATAATATGACTCTGATAAACTTTTTAAACCCAAAAATTGTGAAGATTAGTGGTTTTTGGTATGACCAACACACTGTCGGTGTATTCTCCTTGGACGTAGCCGTTAGTGGTGAACTAAGTAAAATTGTCATGTCATTTCTTTGCAACATGATTTTTTATTTTCTTGACTTCCTCTTTAGACAGGTTTAATAGGTTCTTTATAATGTGGGAATAAAATCCATCAGTTTAAATGAAAAAGTTGACACCTTATTTTACCCCTCCCCTATCTGGGTGTTTTGGGGTCCTTCTATTTCAATATGAAACACCATTAATGATACTTATTCTTCAAGATCCACATCAACCATTTGGATTCAAACACCCTATATATAATTCAAATGATAATCATACAATCAAATAACCTTATCTTAATCTAGGTTAAATATTCCCCACAATATCAATTGGTTTTGAAAATCACACACACAGACCATTTTAGCTATTTTTACATCATTGGAAATGCCTATAAATTTTTGTAATAATGTGATTAATCTAGAAAAAAATATTCCTTATAATAGGAATATACTAAGTAAATTTTTGATCACCAGGGTTTGGAAACAATATTAGGGTAGTTGGATCTTGGAATACAAATTTACACTTATTTATACCCTTTATTTTTCACACACACACACACCATGTGACTCATCATCATTAAAACATTAAGTGTTTTCCAAATTTTATTTTTTAATATAATTTAAAGGTAATATATGATTATTTTTTTATTGTCTCCATGAGGTTTTTATTCATTACAGATAAAAATTCACCCAAATTATAGTCTAAAATTTCAAAGTATTTAAGTCATATTATGATCCAACTTAATATTTTGTTTTCATTTTCACAGTCTAAGGCCATAAATGAAAAAATCATTATTTTCAATGTTTTCTATCCCCTATATAACTGATGGAAAATTTTATAAATTTTTAACTCAAACAATATAGGGACCACATTTCCCTATACTTTATATAATACTTGATACATTATGTGTATATTTATTGATATGAAAAGGTTATATATTAGTAATATAATATGAAAGAGATTGGGTAAGCAGAATACTCACCTCCCTTGATATATCTCATTATGCAGTGTATGTATTTTATAGATCCTAAATATATATTATTATTTCCATCCTAAATAATGGAGGTAATACACTTAGTAGGTGGAATGATTCTTTTTAAAATTAAAACAAACAAAGAATATTGAAAATATTGGGGTACATCCCAAGAGCACTTGGTTTATGTCATCATCTTAACTCTCAAGATTTTCAGTCTTCAATTCATAAAGGGATGTATTTCTACATCTTCAATCCATTTAAGTAAAATATTATTCTCTATCTATTAATAATGAATGATCTATGTTATCCCCATTAATATTCATAGCTATATTTTTATTTAATTATAGTATTTATATTTGTCTAAACTATTTGGACTTAAGATTACTTATAAATATATTTAACATTGAATTGGAATTTTTTTCAAGTTATCCTTATTTGAAACCCTTCATTTAGATCTACATAACATTAATAATTTTATATTTTTCTATCATTATTTTGGAATTCTCATAAGATTATCTCCATATTCATTTAATCTCAATTATATTAAAAAAAATTTCTCAACAGAACTCATATAATCAATATTTTTAATCTTCACAACCTAAAAGACCTTGTGTTTAATTTCCACTTGAAAATTACAAGTCATACTAAAATGAATGGATACATACTAATGTGTGTTTTTTATAATGTTTTGAATTACTAAAGAGAATCCCCCATTTTTTAAGTTTAATATTTCCTTATGTTACTCACTTTATTCTCTAAAATTACATTCAAATATTTGTTTGATACTTCTGACTATGCATTGGTTTATGGATGGTAGTCTATTTCAGTCTTTTTTACATCCATACTTGTCTTTTGTTTCCAAAGTGTTTTATTTCATTTATTGTTAATATGTCAATACGTTTTTGGTGATGTAGAGTGGTGATTCTTGGAGTATTGTTATGTATTAACACATTAATACATAAAATGTGATGATTGATGGAATATTATTCAAGGAAAAAAAAGGAAATTTTTGGCACATGAAGGAACTTAGTCTTTAATACATTATGGATGCCGAAAATCATGGAATTTATCTAGATAATATGATCTAATATGTAAGTATTAAGTACTATAGCTTCCTAAGAATGAGGTGATTCTATGTAACCATCAATTAGGTGAAATTTAATTATAAAGTATTATTTCCTAATCATATAGGAGTTTTATAAGAATTAAGTAGTACTCTAAAAATCCAAAGTCCTATTATGTAAGCCTGAGTTGAGCTATTATGGTTGATCTACTACCCATATGCTTCATAAGACGAATTGAGCTATATATGCAGTTGATTTATTTTTCATAAAATTGATCCAATAATCAAATTTTATCTTTGGGTTGATCAATTTATGATCGTTTATTTTTTCATACAGTAAATTGACATGGTCGATACTTTGATCATGAAATAGATCTAGGCATGTGGTCAATCTATATATAAGGTCAATATAGATGGTTGGGTCACTTTACATGGTCAATTTCCTCATGATAATTTCATATGATTGGTTTAATACCTCATGGAAATTCACGCACTAATCACATTTTTGATGAAGTCTGTTGGGTGAAAATATAAGTTTCTATATTTTATATATTATTAAGAAATGAAATATGATGATGATATTATTTTTTCTTCATGGATTGTACATCATTATGAAGCATGTGGTCATGATTCAATTAATGGAATATTGAATAGGGTTCCAAACCTCAAGAAAAAATCTATGTGCTGATGATGCATGATTCCATGTATGTAGAGAGTACATAGGAATTAAAAAGTATGATTTTGTGGTGGAATTAAAAGAAGTAAACACTTGAATATTTTGAATATTTAAATGAAATATTTTAATGGGACTTTGAATATGATTTCAAGAGGAAATTTCAATTGAAAATATCTTTCAGATTTAAATGAGGATACCATGCTTACCGATGGTTATGGGAGTTTCTAAATTCAAGATGAAACTATTATTCACAATACTAATTTGTGATTATAAATTTTTTCAGGTATAAAATGATAAGTTAGGAGAGACCTTAGATAGGGGTGTAATGTTAGAGAATAAGTTTTTTAAATAATAAGTTTATGAGTCTGAATAGTTTCCAGAATCTAAGAGAGAAACTGAGTTTGATGTCGAGAGATCTATTACTAGGTAGAAAGGTTGTATCCTTGAGTTTAAAAAATGAAAAGGGTCTAGATAATTCAATATCCAAATAGAAAACGTTTTTAGACTAGTAGTGTTGATCACCATTATCACCCACTAAAAATCATCAAGTATTTATACACAAGTTCCCTATATCATATACACTCATAGAGGATGATCATCACAAGGAGGGCCAAAATCACCCTGAAGTAAGAAAGAGATATTTTTATCAGTAGATCAAAACTAAATAAGCATGTTGTTGGGGGTGTCTAACTAGTTACTAAATAGGATTTTTTGGGGGTGTATAATTAGTCGTTGGAGGTTTTTAATTGGGGTGTCTATCCAATTTATTGAATATTGGTGACAATGGAGTAAAACTAATCATACTCTTATGACATTTAGAGATAATTATTATTTTGAACAATATTATTGTGGAGAAACCATGTTGGGGAATCTAACTAAAATAAAAAGTAATTGGATTTTATACCAAACATTGTAAACGTTTTATTCTATGTTCTCTCTTATTATTAATCCATAAAAGGTGAGACTATAAGATATTATTGAGTGGATTGAGAAACTTAACAAGTATGAGAGGTTTAATTTAAAGTATGGAAATTTTTAAAAGGGGGAATTTGATACACCTCATGTAATGACCCAAAGTTTTATAAATGGAAATTCCTTTATTTTATTTTGTATTATAGTATAATCATAGAAGATTACTTTTAGAACATAATAAAAACTTTATAAGTGAAGAATAAGTGAAATAAATGGTATCTTTAGAAGTTAAGGAACATATAACAATAGTAACTTGACCTTTGGAATAGTAATGTGGCCCTTATAAATAGTAAATTGGCCATTGTAATAGTAATCTCTCTAATGAAAGTATAAATACAATTTATCTTTTTACAAGTGACAATATGGTATAATTATATCTTAGTACAAGAAAATAAATATTTTAAAAATTATTATTATGGTATTGATATTTTTATAAGTAACTAATATTTAATTACAATTTTATGATTAATTTAATAATTTAAATGAATATTTAGTTTCATGAAATGTATTCATTAATTAATATTTTGATTCTAATATAATTTTATGTGACCTTAAATAATTTTTCAAAGTGTTAGAAAAGTTGTTTTAGTATTTTTCAAGTAAATTGTTATTTAAATTAAATATTAAATTAATCATATTTATAAAAGTATTTTTGAAAAATGGAGTTCATTTTTGGATTCTAAACATTTAAAAATGGTTAGAGTGATTTTTTTTGTATTTTTCGAAAATACTTTAATTTTCATGTGAATATCAAAAATAAAGTTTTTCACACAACCAGTATATATTAAATTGAATCATTCATAATGTAATGATGAAATAAAATTTCTAGAACTTTATATTATTCCATGTTCTATTTAACTTCATAAATGGTTCCTTAAAATACAATAAAATAAATTTCCAAACCTAAAAATAACTTTCCAAAACCTAAATTCAAAAAGTGGTTCCTTAAAATATCATTTTTTCTTTCTTTTCAATTTCCTTTTAATAAATTTATAAATTAGAATTATAAATATGATTTAAAGTCTAAAAAAAATTATATTTTACTAATATGTGATTTAAGTTGTCAAAAAACTACTATTACAAGTCTAACATTTGATATATTATTTTATTTAATATTTTATTCTAAAAACACCCCTCCTCTCAAGTATAAATAACCCATTTCCCTCCCCTTGGAAAACCATACCTCTCATCCATTAATAATCCTAATATCTACCCAAATTATCCCTCTGAAGACTCTTAGAATACCTAGGGACGTTTTGGAGCCCTCCAAATCCAATCACTAAGGGATTTATAGTTTCGTGAAAGAGTAGCTACACCGACAACAGAGTAAGACTCTATTAAATCTTCTCACTTTTCTTCCTCTTTTTTTGTTTACCCAATCCCTTTCAAAAAATTATGCTAAAAAATTTATTATAATGTAATTTAAAATTATATTAATTATTTTAACCTACTGTAATTATCATATTAATGAAAAGTATAAATGTCATACTTCCCTTTCTCGCACTATCAACAACATCCCGTTAAAGGTCGGTTTACCATCTACGGAGACATTGCTAGGATAATTATTTTAAAAAACTTCATGTAAAAAAAATATAAATTATATATAATATAATAATATCAAATTACATGTATTCTATGCTTCTATAACTAATTATACTAATTTATAAATTACAGTTATTAAAAAGTGAAATCGTCGTTAGAAATGAAAGTTTTAAGTAAAATATGATATCAAAATGCTTTAATTTCATCAACAAAAATTATGAAATAAAATCCAATGAATATAATTGATAAATATTCTTATAAAATTACCATAATTAAATTTTAGATAATTTTTTAATAAACATAAATTTATTATTTAGGAGGTGTAGAAGAGACAAAATTAAGTAGAAATTAAGGTAAGGGATCCTCCCCATTTCACTTTTATTCAAGATTGTCCTCTATTTTTTCCCTTTTATGTGTAATTACCAGTAATGAGGTATGATTATGCACCTACCCCATACTTTCCTCATGATTTATAAGTGATTATAAACCCCGTTATCTCTCATTAGTCCCTCTTAATTACACCAGATACCATGCCGTTAGTCCGTAAGGAATTCTACCCGACCCGACATTATTCTTTCGGGTTGCTCTATCTTTATTTTTTCCCAAATGAATTTGTCTTTTATTTTGATGTAAAAATTATACATGCTGTTTATGTGCTCCAAAATCATGTTTCATGATGCAACCATCATTCTCTTTTGGGGGGTATACATGCTTTTAAGTGATTCCCTCCTCTATACTTCCTAATAAGCAAACTCGTTTTAAGGGAAATTCAAATTTTTTTCCCCAAATTCAAGTGAAATATATCCTCTATTTTAAGAAACCATTGTATTTGTAAAATCATTATATTTATTAGTAAAAACTTCTTAGTTCACTTTTGTTTTTATTTAAAAGATTGTTCCCTTTTCTATTTTAAATGCTCTATGGTATTTTCCTTAAAACCGCACAAAAATGTTTTAATGCTAAAATTTATCAAATACATTTCTTACATGTTATCCCTTTTTTTGACATCAATTAACATTATATATGAAAATTTTACCTAATGAACATCCATATATGTTCTAATTCCTTTCTTTCATGGACACTTTTATGATACGCCCATTTTTTATGCTTTATGTCATGATTATGGTACCCAATCCTTTCCATGTGTAACCATTATGTTTTTATATGATTGATTATGTATGATTAATTATGTGGAAAGAATATTCATGAAAATGTTAAGATGAGTGCACCTATGTAGCGCTCCAATCCATTGGGTAATGTTAAGTCTCATTATATGTTATGTGGGACGGTCTTAGCAGTTCGCCTCTACTTGTGGTACTATGTATTCCGGTCTTGATAGTTAGTCTGGAATTGTGCTACTATGTGAAACGATCTTGGAGGTCAGCCTATACTCATACTAAAGTCATGTTTTATGTTTTTTACACATTTTTATGACTCTATGTTTATATTATCCCTTGTTTATATGTTGTTATTCCATATGTTCCATGCTTTTTTATCATTATTTCATGCCTTCTAACCCATGTGATAAATCATCTTTCTTATGTATACTCCCTTACTAGTCTATTTATCTCATCTATTTGTTCATCTTATACCTAGGTTATCCTATGCAGATTTAAGGGATCAAAGCAAATTAGGATCTCTTTTTGAATATTAAATAAGGAAGTGTTTCTTTTAGTCCCATGTTTTAAGTTTTATATACCTAGTCATAAAAGACTCTAGACTTCACGATCCATAGCTTGTAATATAATGTATAATTATGCTTAAAATATTATAATGTTATGTGTGGCAGGCTAGGGTTTCTATAGTTGGTTTCAGAGGATGGTCTAGTTATTTTTGGGGATTTGGAATAGAGAACCTTAGTGAGAACATTAAGGATGAGACTAATTATGATAAAACACCCCTAAATTTTGGTAAGTATAGAGTAAGTGGTTTATCAAGAAAATACATCCCTGTCTGGATATAGACAGGTTGAGGCAACTCTGGAACAGATGTACCTAGGAGTGAAAACTCTGATAAGGAGTTTCAGGCCTAACTTAGGGTATTTTGTTTCATGATGATGGACCTTTCTGCATTCTTGGTTTTACACTCTTGAGAGATTTTCTTCGGTAAATTCACGAGTTTAGTACAAATCATTATTATGGGAATACAAAAATACAATAAGAATATATGTTATGAAATAGATCAAGGATAACCTAGATTTAAACCTAAGGAATGACAAGTTAGGATATAATTATCCTTTAAAAGTTTATCCTTTTATGTTCAAAGATTTCTTTTTATACTCAATTACTAAGTATCCAATCCCTTTAATTGTACAATATTTTTCTTAGTTAAGGGAGGTAAATAGAATAACTCGTGCCAACAATCAATGTGATAGGGGATGCGATTATTTCTCTAATGATATGCCTAATATGATAGGAATAGGTTCTCAAAACATCATGACAATACTTGATCACCTAGATCAAGTTATAATTAGTAACTTGAATCATGTGGAACACCCTCCTTATCCAAGGGAAGAGCAAGTTGTTGTAGAATCCTTCATTGGGAAAAGGCCTCCCATGTTTAGCAGATCTTCTATTTCCTTCCTTGTAGAACAATGGATTAACTCCCTTGAAAAGATATTATCCATCCTCTAGTACTCAGAAGAAGATAAAGTCATACTGGTAGTCTATATTTTTGATTGGGAAGCTGATTAGTGTTGGACACTGATCAAGAATACGAAGCCCCCCAGGGGAAATTGATTCCCTAGATTGGGAGGAATTTAAGGGGATGTTTTTCAAAAGATATTTTCCTCAAACCCTCCACATCAAGATGGAAAGAGAGTTCCTTGGACTCAAGTAGAAGTAAAATTAGTCCATATGGGTGTATGAAGAAAAATTTACAAGGATTTCAAGGTACGCCTCTTGGTTTTTCATGAACACTGAAATTAAGGTGGATCGCTTATTTAGAAGACTAAATCCGAGTCTATGAAAAGTGTTAGAGATTAGAGAATTTGATAGTTATGAAGAGATTGTCTGTTGTGACCTCAATGTTGAAATGGATATTGGAGACTCTCAGTGGTATTGTGTGCCTGGTGATAAGAAGTGGAAAATGGAGAAAAACATGAGTGGTTCAACAAACAAATACACTAATTGAAAGAAATATAGATATCCCACTTCTAAAAGTTGTGGGAAGAAGCATCCTAGAAACTATCTAAAGGTAATTAGGAATTGATTTAAATGTGGAAATATGGGATATCTATCCAATAACTACTGAAGGGATATGAAAAATCCCACTAATGTTGATGAAGAAAGGAAGGTTAAGATCAATGATTTGCCAGTGGTGCAGTGTTACAACTATAGGGAGCATAAGAATTGTGTGAACAATTTCCCTAAGTCAAGGGTTGTCAGAGGCAACCAACAACAACACCAAAGGCAACAAGTAAGGGCTTATACTATCAATACTACTGAGGTGGATCTAGAAAACGATGTAGTGATAGGTATGCTAGTTATTTATTCATGAATAGTGAACATACTATTTGATTATGCTTCTACACATTCTTTCATATCTTTCAAGTTTAGTTGAACTATTCAAACACCACCTCAAATTTTTGAATATAAGTTTTTTTGAGAATAGAGAATGGGGAAATTATTGCATACATGGTTTATAAACCCCCCAGTTAGCGTGTGTGGACTGAACCTCCTAGAAAATGTAGTCATACTTCCTTTAGTGGAGTTAAATGTTATCTTGGGTATGGATTGACTATCTTTATGCAAGGACAAAATCAACTGTCGGGAAAGGGAGATCACTCTTCAAATCTAGAAGCATCCTCCAATTCTTTACATGTTTAAGGAGGGATATGAATCTCTTTTAGAATTAGTGTCTCAAGTGTGGATATTAATTCCTTATGAGAAATCATTTCTAGAATAAATGATTGAGGAAAAGGATAGAATTTTGCTCGAATACATTCCCATCGTGAGGGATTACACCGGTGTATTCCATGAAGAGTTGCCCGATCTTCCTCTTGATAGATAAGTTGAGTTCTCAATTGAAATTATTCTTGGATCTATACCTATATCAAAGAAACCTTATAGAATATCAACCGTAGAGTTTTAAGAGATGAATAAGTAGTTACTGGAGAATCTTGGGAATGGTTTTGTACACCCAAGTGCTTCACCGGGGGGTGTTCCAGTTCTCTTCATCAAGAAGAAGGATGGATCAATTTACCTCTAAATTTATTATCATGATATAAAAAAAATCACAATAATTAACAAGTATCCCCTGCCAAAGATAGATGGCTTGATCGATCAGCTTCGTGGGACTATTTATTTCTCTAAGGTAGACCTTTGATCGGGTTATCATCAATTAAAGGTAAGGAAGGAAGATATTACCAAGACTGCCTTTCGAATGAGGTATGGACACTATAAGTTCATATTGACCCCATTCATACTCACTAATTATCTATAAATTTTTATTGATTTAATGAATAGAGTCTTTAGATATTACCTCAATAAATTTGTGGTAGTATTTATTGACAATATTCTGATATACTCCAAGAGGAAGGAGGAACATGAGGAGAATTTGAATACTATGTTAAAGACATTGCAAAGAGAGAAGTTTTATGAAAAGTATAATAAATGTTAGTTATGGATGGAGTATCATTCTTGGGGTATGTTATCACAAAAAAATGGATATATGTGGACCCTTCCAAGATAAAGGCGATTGAAGAGTGGCCCATGCCAACATCTGTACTGGAGATCCATAGCTTTTTGTGTCTAACTGGGTATTATCGATGATTTATGAATAACTTTTCACAATTTTCAAACCAAATGACCAAGCTGACATGGAAGGGAGTAAAGTTTTTCTTGACTCAGGAATGTGAAGAATGCTTTAAGGAGTTAAAAAAGAGGCTAATCACAGTTCCAATACTCAGACTCCCAACAAGTGGAGAACTCTTTGTGGTGTAAAATGATGCTTCAAATAATGGATTAGGTTGTGTGCTAATGAAAAATGATAAAGTGAAAGACTATGCCTCAAGGAACCTGAAAATCCAAGAGAAAAACTATCATACACATGATATAAAGTTGATGGCGGTGATCTTTGCGTTAAAAATATGGCGACATTATCTATATGTGGAGAAGTGTGAGATATATACTGACTAAAATAGTCTAAAATATATATTCACAAAGAAAGATCTTAATATGTGCCAAAAAATATGGATAGAGCTCATCAATGTTTATGACCGCTCAATCCACTACCACCTAGGTAAGGCAAACAAGGTGGCACATGCTTTAAGTAGAAAGGATACCATGTCTTTATGAAAGAGGAGAATTGAAAAGGATCCCATATTCTTAGATTTGTAGAGGTTGAACATGGGAATAATTAAGGGAGGAAAAACATAAATCATTTCTCAAATGATTGATCAACCACCCCTCATGGAGAAAATAAAGGATGCTCAAAGAAAAGATGTGGAAATTCTAAAAAAGGTTAAAGATGTTAAAAATGGGAAATCCTCACAGTTCATGATTGACAAGGATGGAGTTGTAAGATTTGGGTCATGATTATGTGTACCATCTGATCTAGATATAAAGAAGGAGATTATGAATGGCGCACATAGCTCAACCTTCTCTATCCACCCAGGGATCTCAAAGATGTATCGAGATCTCCGAGAAAACTTTTGGTGGGACAATATTAAAAGAGAGATTGCTGAATATACATAAAAGTGCCTGGTATTTCAAAAAGTGAAGACTGAGAGGAAAAAGTCAAAGTGGATGACGCAACCACTATCCATACCAATATGGAAGTGGGATAACATCACCATAGACTTTGTCACTAGACTTCCAAGGACATCGAGAGAAAACAATGCTATATGGGTCATTGTGGATTGTCTTACAAAGACATATCACTTTATCAAAATTAGAGAGGAATTCTCATTAGATCAACTTACATAGATTTAAATAAAATAAGTGGTAAGTATTCATGGATTACCACTATCTATTATATCCGATTGTGATCCTAGATTCACCTCAACGTTCTGGAAAGGACCCCAACATGCTCTAAGCACTACACTAAACTTCAGTACGGCCTATCATCCTCTAATTGATTGAAAATCTGAGCAAACTATTTAGACACTAGAATAAATGTTGAGATCATGTTCTATATAATTTAAAGGAGGATTGGACCAACATATGCCACTAATTTAATTCTCCAATAATAACAGTTTCCACTCGAGCATCCGAATGGCACCATATAAATCCCTTTTTGGGAAAAGGTGTAGAAAACCAACATGTTGGGATGAAGTTGGTGAGAATAGTATTCTAGGACCTAAAATGGTCAAAAAATGGTAAAGAAGGTAAAAAACAATCAACAACTCATCAAGGCATCCCAAAGTTGACAAAAGAGTTATGCAGACAACTGTTGATGAGATCTTGAGTTCAAAGTTGGAGACATGGTATTTCTCTATATATCTCCATGGAAGAAGGTCATGAGGTTTTGGAATAAACGGTATCTAATTCCTAGGTACATAGGACCCTTAGAGATTCTTTATTATATCAGGGATATGGCCTATCAACTAGCACTTCCACCTACCATGTCCAAATTACACGATGTATTCCATTTATCCATCTTAATGAAGTACATACCAAACCCTTCACATGTACTCTCTTCAGAGGTGGTACAATTGGAGGATGATATTTATTATGAGGAGAATCCAGTGAAGATCTTGGATCGTAGAGGTAAAGTTATACATAATAATACTACTCACCTAGTCAAGGTACTATGGTGGAACCATAAGTAAAGAGAGGTAACATGGGAACTGGAGGAGGCAATGAAGGAAAAGTACCCACACCTTTTTATGGCCTAGAATGTAAAACAAAATTTTGAGGGTGAAATTTCTTAAGGGGGGGAAGAATGTTTTGGCCCAAATTTTTATCAATGGAAATTCACTTCTTATAAATATGTATTATAGTATAATCACATAAGATTACTTTTAGAACACAATACTAATTTATGGGTGAAGAATAAGTGAAATAAAAGGTATCTTTAGAAGTTAAGGAACATATAACAATTGTAACCTGACCTTTGGAATAGTAATGTGACCCTTATGAATAGTAAACTGGACAATCTAATAGTAACCTATCAAATGAAAGTATAAACAAAAATTATCTTTTTATAAGTGACAATATAGTATAATTATATCATAGTATAAGTAAATAAATATTTTAAAAATTATTAATAAGGTATTGGTATTTTTATAAGTCAAAAATATTTAATTACAATTTTATGATTAATTTAATAATTTAAATGAATATTTAGTTTTCTGAAATTTATTCAAAAAATAATATTTTAATTCTATGATAATTTTATGTGACCTCAAGTAATTTTCCAAAGTGTTTGAAAAACAGTTTTTTTATTTTTTGAGTAAATTGTGATTTTAATTTAATATTAAATTAATCATATTTGGAAAATTATTTTTTAAAAATGGAGTATATTTTTGGATTCTACACTTTGAATAATTGTTAGGGTGATTTTTTGGTAATTTTCGGAAATACTTTAATTTTCGAGTGAATAGTAAAAATATAGTTTTTCACATAATCAGTATATCTTAAATTGCATCATTCATGATGTAATGATGACATAAACTTTATAGAAGTTTATATTTGGACATGTTATATTTAATTTCATAAATATTTCATTAAAATACATTAAACTCAATTTCCAAACCTAAAAAGAACTTTCCAAAACCTAAATTCAAAAAGTGATTCCTTAAAATATCATTTTCTCTTTCTTTTCACTTTCCTTTTAATAAATTAATGAATTAGAATTATAAATATGATTTAAAGTCAAAAAAAAATATATTATATTAATATATGATTTATTTTTTAAAAAAACTACAATTACAAGTCTAACATTTGACATATTATTTTATTTAATATTTTATTCTAAAAACCCCCTCCTCAAGTATAAATAACCCCTCTCCCTCCCCTTAGAAAACCATTCCTCTCATCCATTACTTAGACTAATATCTTTCAAAATTATCCTTCTCTAGCCTCTTAGAATACTTATGGTTGTTCTAAATCCCTCTAACTCTAACCAATAAGGGAGTTATAGTTTCGTGCAAGAGAAGCCACACCAAGCAGAGAGTAAGACTCTATTAAATTTTCTCTCTTTTCTTCATATTTTTTTGTTTACCCAATCCATTTCAAAAGATTATTATAAAACATTGATTATAATGTAAGTTAAATTTATATTAATGGTTTTAACCAACCTTAATTATCATATTAATGAAAAATATTAATTTTATACTTGCCTTTCCTACACTATTGACAACGTCCCGTTAAAGGTTAGTTAACCATCCACGGATACATTTCCAAGATACTTATTATAAACAACTTAATTTATGGAAAATAAAAATTATTTATAATATATATATATAAAATTACATGTATTCTATTCTTATATGACTAATTATACTAATTTAAAAATTAAAGTTAATAAAAAGTGAAATAGTCACAAGATGTGGAATTTTTAAGTAAAATATGATATCAAAATGCTTCAATTTCATCAATGAAAATTATGAAATAAAATCCAATTAATATAATTGATAAATTTTTTTATAAAATTTATATAATTCACTTTTATATAATTGTTTTAATAAACATAAATATATTATTTAGGAGGTGTATAAGAAACAAAATTAAGCAGAAATTAAGGTAATGGATCCTCTCCATTTCACTTTTATTCTAGATTGTCCTCTACTTTATGCCATTTTATGTGTAATTGATAGTAATGGGGTATGATTACGTACCTCCCCCATATTTAATTTAGGATTTATAAGTAATGGGAAACCTCATTCTCTCCCATTAATCCCTCTTAAGTACACCCGATACTATGCCGTTAATCGGCAAGGAATTCTACCCGATCCGTCTTTATTCCTTCAGGTTGCTCTATCATTATTTTTACACAAATGAAGTTGTATTTTATTTTTATGTAAAACTTATAAATTCTATTTATATTATCAAATATCATGTTTCAATATCCAACCCTCATTCTATTTTTGTGTTATACATTCTTTTAAGTGATTCCCTCCTCGATACTTCCCAATAAGAAAACTCGTTTTAAGGGAACTTCCCAAAATTTTTACCCAACTTCAAGTGAACTCTATCCTCTATTTTAAGACACCATTGTATTTATAAAATCAGTTTTTTTATTATGAAAAACTTTTTGGTTCACTTCTGGTTTTATTTAAAATATCTTTCCCATTTCTATTTTAAAATCTCTATGGTATTATCCTTAAAACCGCACAAAAATGTTTTAATGAAAAAATTCCCCAAATAAATTTTTTACACATTGTTACTTATGTTTGATATCACTTACCACGATATATTCATATTTTTTCCTTATGAACTTCCATGTATGTTCTAATTACTTTCTTTCATGGACACTTTTATGATACGTCCATTTGTTGTTCTTTATGTCATGATTATAGTTCCCAATACTTTCCATGGGTAGCCCTTATGTTTATATATGATTGATTATATATGATTCATCATGTTCAAATAATATTCCTAAAAATTTTAAGACATGTTTTCCCAGATAGATCTCCAATGCATTGGGTAAATTTAAGTCTCATTATATGTTATGTGCAGCAATCTTGGTGGTTAGCCTTAGCTTGTGATACTATGTGCGATGGTCTTGGAAGTTAGCCTTGGCTTATGCTACTATGTGAAATAATCTTGGAGGTTATACTTGACTCATACTAAAGTCATATTTTATGTTTCTTTAACAGTTATATGACTCCATTTTTATTTTATCCCATGTTTATATGTTATGATTCCATATGTTACATTATTTTGTTATCATTATGTCATGCCTTCTAACCCTTGTGCTAAAGCCTTATTCTTATGTATTCTCCCTTACTGGGAAATTTATCTCATCCCTTGGGTTAATGTTATCCCCAGTATATCATATGTATATGTAAGGGCTCCAAGTAATTTAGGATCTCTTTTTCAATATCAAATAAATAAGTGTTTCTTTTAGTCCCATGTTTTAAGTTTTATGTACCTAGTCTTCAAAGACACTAGACTTCACAATCCTTGGCTTATAATATGATGTATAATTATTCTTAAAATCTTGTAATGTTAGGTGTAAGTGGTTAGGGTTTCTATACACCCACTCTTAGTTTTCCAATCATCCTGGAAATAACAAGTGGTATTAGAGCGAGGTTCCCTCTAAAGTCCCAAATGTTTCCTCAATTGTTTTTAATAGACTTAATGAAGGGAAAGATTTTAGGAAGTTTTTGAGTTAAATCAGTTGGATGAAATATAATATACTCTTGAATATATAGATAGAGATAATTCTTAAATGACTCAAAAAATAGGCAGAAAATGGAGTCAAGGAAGTTGAAGAAGAATCCAAAAGTATATACTAAAACACCATTAACTAAAAGTAATCAAATTCATAAAAGTTGTAATAATTATTTTAATTATAATAATTATTATTGATGTTGTTCAAGAAATTATAATCATGCATCACTTAGTTATTTTAATTATGACATTAATGATTATCTGAAGAACGTTCCCAAAGAAGTGATAAATTTTAATTTTGGTACTATCAAGGGTGTTCTTTTTTATAAATCACTAATAGAAGAATAATTTTATGAATTTTAGAATGCAATAATTCAGAAGTTTCAAAAGTACATTGCTCTCATATACATTTTAGAGGTGAAGGGATATTCAAGATCACTTTTCAATAAAATATATTCCATTATTGAAGTATAATTATAAAGGTATTATTCTAAGAAAGTTATTTGTGAGATCTTTTTGTGGTAAAATTCCTTGCACTTGAAAAATGGCATAAAATTTCTTGGATATCAAAGGTACTCAATTATAGGTTAAGTAAAAATGAATAAATGAGCTTAAAAACTCATTTCAAGAATCAAGAAAAGTGCATTAAAACCAAATAAAAAAGATAAAAGAATATTAGTAATGCTGGATGAGATATGTTGAGGATGAGAATAACCCCCTCAATTTGAAGTGTCTTGAACTTGAATTAAGGTTGAGGAATATAGAAACGACCCATGCGGGATCTTTATGAATTACTGAGTAAAACATTATGCCACATAATTTTTCATTGATAACCATAGATCAAAGATGAATTATATCAGTGATAAGAATATAATGAAATCATATTCTAAAGTTTTAATATCCTATAATAAGTAGGTATCAAATTACCTATAAATTTTCATATACACTATTGTTGTTTTACTTGCTGATATAATTTTTAAATCAACTTTTGGGAAAATATAGATATTGAAAAACAATAATAAACCCATAAAATAATCAAGGGTATTTGTGATAAGGTTCATGAATATAACCCCATCAAAATGGGCCTAAAAATCATATAATAATTCCAAAAAATAGAAAACTATTATTCCTGGACAACATGCTATCCTGAGAAAAAGACCTAGATTTTTTGGGTATTGCTGGTGTTGCAATAGGTTTGGGCACAATGCATTGGAATATTAGAATAAAAAAAATTTATAGTGATAATAAAAGGATAAAATCATGGTGGAGAAACGATAAATAAAGAAGAATTTTTACTGTTTAAAAGTGAAGCTAAAATAAGATAATTAATAGTATGCCTTGAGGAGAAAATAAAAGATAATCATTTCATAAACTTCTCCTAAGAAGTAAAAGAATAAGAAATAAGGGGATATAATCATCCCAAATGAAAAATTAGAGAAGTTAATAATAAATGAAAAGTTAAATATGGGTTTTAACTTGTGTTAATGGTGTGGTAAATCCATACATGTTGTTCACAATAGAATGGAGATATTGCCTGGATAGCTGGATTTGTTTAAAAATAATGAAAAAGTATACAAGGATACCTGTACTTTAATATTTGAAGTGGAAAAGGGAGATTCACAAAAAAGAAAAATTTAAGTGGAGGGGAAAACCCCACACATAGAAAACGTTCACAAGTAGATTTAAAATACATAATATGTGAATGGTTTTAACAAGAAGACCATAACTCAATAGTCTAAAGTTGGAGGGAAATAGTGTCCTAGGTTGAAAGAAAACAATTATCCTGAGTGTTACTTCTAAGGAAATATATTATTCCAATTCATTTATTATTTTTATAGTTTATGTGTACTAATTTAACACTATGATATTTTATAAAATATTTTTTTGTTAAATTTAATTTCCTTGATAGATTGCATTATATTTAACATTGAGTTTCAAAAAACTAGAATATACTATTAGTATATTATTATTTAAATATGAAAATTATAACCTAGACATTAAATTGATAGGTATGAACTTGATTAGATTTATTATTAAACATAAAAAATAATCCCGTGTAATCTAAAAGTATCGATAATTCTTAGGAAATAATCATTCATTTTTTAACAAAGTTATATTATACTTACAAAAATGATTCCCTTTAAAATAATTTTTTTTGATTTTTGTGAGAAAATATTTTATTTATTTTTTGATACTATTAAAAATTTTATTTTATAAAATTTCTTAATTTTTGATATGATCATATGAAAATTAACTTAGGTTTATGTTCTGATATTTGTTTTTGAAAAGATTGATTTTCTAGTGAATAGTGCAAAATACCGATTTTTATTAAAAACTATATTTTTGTTCTAAGAATGTAAAGAGTTAAATTTTATTTTAAAATGGTTTAAAAGTAAATTTAATTAAATTATATTTTAAAAAATGTAAATAAATTCATTGTAATCAATTCTATTTTTTAATTTAGTATAAACATATTTTTATATATAAAAGGCATTTTCCTAAAAAAACTATTTTCATGCATACAATGTGTTTTTTATATTAATAAATTAAAATTTTCTCTCTTGGTGAATTATTTTTTTTAAATTTATATATTATAAATTCAATAATTTTTTTAACATTTATTTAATATTTTTATAATCATGTGATAAGAATAAACCGAGTTTTATGCTTAATAATGTATTTTTCTAAAAAGCAGTTTTCGTCACGTTTTATGAACTTATTTGAAAATTAATTTTAGGAACTTATTGGTATTGAATTTGATAAAATTGATTATATATTTTTAATCAGTAGTTTCATATTTTTTAAATAGGCCCCTATTATTTTTGGTTAATTTGAATAGTAACCATGAAAAAATTTATCACCTCGGTAAAGGGTAAATTCGGTAAATCTAGGTTAAAAATAAGTGATATGGCCATATATTTTCATCATAATTGTTATTTTATGAAATTAATTGGAATATTAACACCTTATACTCAAATTAAGTTATTTAATGGACCGTTTTTCATGAAAATGACCTATGTAATATTTAAAGCAAAGAAAGTTAAAAAATGTCACTCTCATTCTTTAAATATCTATTATATTTAAAAATAATGACAAAAAGAAGTTATTATTAAATATAAATATCTATTTTATACCAATTAATTTATTTTCATGATATAAATTTATTTATAATTTTTATAAATTATATAATTACCATAAACTCTTTTATGACACCAATGTAGTATTTATTTAATTAATACAGAAATAAAATAAATAATTTTAAAAATGACAAAATTAATATAATAATAGTGATTTAATAATTTAAATAAATTATATTTATAAATAAAACATTATAGTAATTATTAAAAATTTTATAATCTAATTTAAAAACTTTCTTTATGTTATTTTATGTTAAATTAGGCGAATAATGTTAAAATTGATATTAATGATATTTTATGAAAATAATATTTTATTTAATTATTTAAAAATCATTAAAATCTTGAAATAGGATAAATGGGAAAATATATGGTCTTATATTGCATCCCTTTTCCATTTTTGAGTCAATATTTACCTTCTAAGTAAAATTATAACCTCTTAAGATTGAAAAATATGTTACTGCGGTTAACATTAAAATGGGTTTACTGTGGTGTTAAACCAAAATACAAGGTTTAAAACAACACTTAAACATGTGAAAATTTTATTTATTAAGGATTTACAAACCATATAATACCTAATATTATAATATATGTCCATTTAAAGGCTTTTGGGGTGTATAATGATTTTATTATATTTTAATCTTTTAATAGAATCAAAAAGTGCCCCTCACCTCAATTATAAAAGGGAACCCCTACTTTATTTACTTGAACAAACTTTGAGGCTTCTATATTGACAATAAACTAAAAATATAACTTTTAAAATTCAATATACATATTATATTGTTTCAAGTATTCCCAAAAGACTGGCCCTATGATCCTTAAAAGGAGATCTAAAGGAGTTGTTTCAAAGAAGATGTAATCACCTTAACCGATAAATTTATTTTTAATTATTACATTTACTAATATAAATATATTATATTCATCATAAAATTATAAAATAAGTATCTTAAATATACTGAAATTTTATTATTATTATGAAACTACCTTTATTCACCCTCTTTTAATCAAATGGGATGTAAAAGTACTGCTCATGCTTACTTAAGACTTACAATCTCCACACAACGATACAATTAATTTTCCATAACCAAATTTTATTAATGGTTATTATGATGGTTTTAAAGATTATATATGGGTTTAATGGAATAATTATTCCATTTTAATTATAATATTATATGATCATTCTTACATTTCTATCCATTGGGAAATGATAATGTCGATCGTGCGTACATGTGGACTACCAACTCTACAAAGCGATGTGTTTTTTTCATATATATTTCACATGTATGGAAATAAGAATTGATTTTATAAATATTTATATGATTTTTATTATATAATAATTATTCTATAAGGGGGAATAAATATTTATGTTTATTTTGTTCAATTTGTCAAAAAATGAAAACAACATTCATGTGTACGTACTGTTTACCATCTCTATGAACGATTCAATTAATTTTTCCATCATAAACTTTTATGGATGAATATATAAATATATAGATATATATATAATTAATATATATGACATTTATATAATTATAATTTTTTTAATATGATTTAACCATGATAAATGTACAAGGACTAAAACTACAAAACCAAAATATACATGAAAAACAAAGCATTTATCACCAGAAACAGTGATTTTGAGAAAGAATTATAAATAATCAGGTGATAAAAGTTTATAATTAAATAATATATGGATTTATATATATCATTATGGTTCTGGGATAAATATATAATAAACATATATTTATTAGGTAGGAGGTTCCAACACATATAAAGGAAGTCAGACCAAAGGTAAGGGATTTTCATCTCACTTTTATTTCTATGAGACACATGCCATATTAACCACTTGTTTATTTTATGTGGTGTATATAATAACCAAGAATGTATTTTATTATTATTATCATGAAAATTATGGGATATAAATAACCATATATTTTTATTTTTTTCATGGGGCTTATGATTCAAAGGTTTCTAAACTAGTAAGGGTTTTCAATTAAAATCTCATTATTTATCGGTATTGTTTATGATTAAGTTTTAGATGATGAAAACTATAATATATCTATAAAAATATAATGAATTTTATTATAATACAGATATTGTTTTGGAAAATTCAGGATTTCCACTCATTTTCCTCATGTTAATTACTCAATAGAAAAAATGCGTTTTTAAGGAAAATTGACTTTATTTCTCAATTCAGACAAAAAACCAATTTATTACATATACATGGTTTCTAAAAATTTATTAAATATGGTTTTTAGTCTTATAGTATGATTTTTAAATTTCATATTTACCCATGTTTAAATTTTTGAAAAATTGTTTAAAATAAATCTTCTTTACATTTTCTGAACAAAGTACCTTTTAAATTTTTACTAAAAATTTGAAAGGAATGTTTTATTTTAACTTATACAGCATGAATGAATTGTTACACTATAATGAAGACTCAGTGTTTTAAATATTATTTTACAATTTTACAAATTAATTTTTATGGAAAATGTTTTCCATAATATTTTATAAATATTTATATTTTAAAATTGATTTTCAAAGTGGAAAGGTTATTTTTTTATGAAATATTTTAGTAATCTTTTAAAGAAATTTTCATATATGATAACATAATTTTATGTTAATTATGATTAAATTATAACATTATTAATATTTATAAAGATGTTTAAGGTTTATGGTGATGATGTTTTTATTATTACCATTTATATTTTGTGGGTTATGCTATTATTAATTGGGAAAATGTTTATGAAACCAGTTTCCTTTGCAAAAACTATGATGTAATGATATAATGAATGTTTTATGATCTTGTTAAACATATATATATTATTTTCATTTTGTTATTATTGGTTAAATTATAAACTAAGGAGGGTCGTTATGTTATAACCAAGGATGATGGTTACATTATAACCATGTTTGAGGGTTACGTTATAACCAAGGTTGATTGTTACATTATAACTGTGGAAGGGTGGGACCAGGATTATATATACCCAAAATGAATTAGATAATGATTGATATAGTATGTGATAAATATTATTTTAATTGGGATTAAACTATTTCATTAAGGGACTCTATTCACTATGATATTGATGAGGGTAAACTTTGACTAATGCAATGGTTTGGAGAGTTAACCCAATCCACTATGATAGTCTTAGAAGTGTATCTTCAATACTAAGAAAATGATTTTCTATACTTATGTATATTCAAAAATTCCATGTCTTACACCAATGTTATTCTCTCATAGTTAATGAAATTTTATTCCATTTTGATTCATGTCTTATGAACTTCCAAGCTTTAGATCATGACTTTAGATTATAATCTATGATATGAAAGGTATGGATTTAAATGTCAAGATCATGTTCTCATACATTTATACTTATTTTATAATTATATAATCATTGATATATTTCTTGTTTACCCTTACTAGGAATCTGAGTTCACCACTTCTTATGTTTACTTTCCCAAGGCTATGAAGAATGATTTTAGAAATGATATGTCTAATAAAAGTTCTAGTTTTGAAATACTTAATAGGAGACTCTTATGAACCAATTATTTATGTGTCCATGTTTTCAAAGGAAACCAAACTATATGATTATGGAATGTATAGTTATGTTGGGTGATGAATATTCATAAAAAATGATGAAATTACTTTGTATGAAAAGTATGGTTCATTATAGTTGGCATTAGAGATATTTTTAGTTAACCTTTGGAAACTAAGACAAGATAACATTAGTGAGAACCCTAGGGATAATTATAAGTATTGGATAAAATCATAAAGTATTGGTAATGATCATTAATGACCTAGGTTAAACCTATAGTGTCACAAAATAAGGTGTCCCAATTTATAATTCCTATAACTGATTTTTATGATTAAGTGGTTTCCCACTACAATTATTATTTCTCACACTATGTTTTTTGGTTTAATTTGATGGCTGATACCTATAGGTAACAGGTTAATATTGAATGTGATGGTCAATAGAATGATTGTCCACATGAACAAAAAAGTGAAATAATAGATGGTATGTGAAACCTTATGGTTATTTATAATATGATATCTCATTATATGATTAACAATCTCAACTTTGGTGAGCTTATTAACACACCCAATAATAGAAAGATGGATCTTAGAGATAACCATGGGGGAATGAAGATTAAGCTTCCAATGTGTCTAAAATTTGGGAAGAATCACTCAAGTGAATGTCTCATAAGAACAAGTAGATGTTTTGAGTGTGGAAAATAAGGACACAAAGAAAGTAATTTTTAAGTAAAATATAAAAGTTTAGATAAAAAACGGATGAGAATTATGTTCTCCCTAAGGTATGCCTGATGGTTGAATGTTTTAAATGTGTAAATTATAGGCATTATGAAAATTGTTTTCCTAGGTGGAAATTTTGAGGATATAATCATCAAGGTTGTATGATTAATGTTTTTACTGATGATAATGAAGGGAATACAAATAAAATATGAAAGGTATGAGCTATTTTAAAAGTATTTCTTATGTTATAATTTATAAGCATGATTAAATTTAGGTTGATGAATCTCAATACATGATTTATGTTTTAAATTATATGAAGGAAATAAGATAATGAAGCATGTTTAATGGTTAAATAAGGAAGTGGAATGATTGAAGCATTTATGGATTCAATAATTATGTTAAATAAGTGTTATACTAATGATATTATGGTTATAAAAATAATGTAACATGTATTTATTTTTCCACAGTAGTTTTTCTTTATGGTTTTGAAAACAAATTTTGAATGGAACTAATAACTTAGGAAAGTGATTTAGTGGTAAGGTGATATTTATGGAGAACACATGATTATGGGAATTATAAACCGTAATATGTGTCTAATTTTGAGTTAATAATTTTTAGTTTGAATAAAAATATTATTGACATTAATAGTACTGGTTACCTTGAAGTTGGTTTGTGATTTGATGAAAAAGTGATTTAGTAATCTTTGATAAAGCTTATTGATTTTTTTTGATTTAAAGAGTATATTCCATAGTGTATGATTTTTTATGAGGAATAATTATTATTTTAATTTTTTATAGAATAAATTTTTTCATTAAGGTTTTATGGTGATTTAGGTTATTAGTCTGTTTTAGGAGAATATATGATCAAGGTATCCACATGTTTGGCATGTGACATTATAGACCACTTTTTGTTAACTCATGATATTTGTTTTGATCAAATCATTCTAATTTTTAGGTTTAGAATTTATTCTAACATATTTTGGAGGATTCATAAGGTTAACTATTTGTGTAGTGGATTAAGTTGAAAATTCGGAATTATTGTTGAGGTTTTAAAAGTTGATGTATTATATGATTTCTGGTAATATTTTTGGATTTGATAAATATTTAGTGATAGGATTTGTAACTTGTCATTATTTTATAGATCTTACGACCCATTAAAAGTTAATTTTAGCACTTTAGTCATGAAAGATTCATCTTGGATATTTATTTCTTGAAGTAAGAGGTGAAGTGTAAATTGATTGAAGCACGACCAAAGGATGTGATTATGATTATGTTATAGAAAGAAAGAAATTATATTTTATCATTATAGTTATAAAATACCTCAACTTTAGGAAAAAGGATCTTGAAATAAAAATTTTATCTTTTACCTTCATTCTGAATGAATAAATTATCTCTTAAATCATCATAGATTTATGGTTTTTTGGTCGTTAACTTTTTCTGGATCATGTACTCTATCAGTCCTTGAGTTTTATTTTTCTCTTTTACATCTATATTTTTACATTCCACTATTTTTTTACTATTTGGTAAACTAGTTGTGTGTTATTATAGATAAACTTAATATGTTCCTTTAACTGTTTTCAAGAGGATTTGTAATTAAACCTTTTTACGATGTGGTATTTCCACAATAGAATCTTCAAATAACAAGCCCCTAATTGTCAAGAAGAAGTTAAAGTTTCAATGAAATAATTGATTAATGGGGGGGGGGGGGTATATCATCCTGATATTTCATGAAATACTTTTTCAATAAAATTTAATTTCTTCAATAGAATACGTTATAGGAAACATTGAGTTTAAATGAACCGTGATATACTATCAAAATATTATTATTTTTATATGACCACTTTAACAAATCCATTAAATTGGAGGGTATGAATCAAATTAAATTCTTTATGAAATATTTAAAAATATATCTCTTAATATAAATGTATTTATTAACTCTAATGGAATAAACATTCATTTTATCACAAAGTTATATTATACTTAAAAAAATAATTCCCTTCAAAATGATTTTTATTGACTTTTATGATAAAATATTATTTTTATTTTTTTGAAATTTTAAAAAATTTATTTAATAGAATTAAATACGTTTTTTAAAACATAATATCAATATTTTATTAGGGTTTATTTCTATTTTTTTTTAAAAGTTTGATTTTTCAATAAATAATGAAAAATATAGATTTTTATTAGAAACTTTATGTTTTTTACAAACATGTAAAGATATAAATTTTGTTTCAAAATCTTGTCAAAGTAAAATTATTTATATTATATTTTAAATAATCCAAACAAGTTTATTGTAATTAATTTTTTGGTTTAATTTAGTATCAAAACATTTTTATCCGTAAATAAACATATTCCTGAAAAACTATTTTTATGCGCGCACTCTATTTATATATTAATAAATTAAATTTATCACTATTGGTTAATATATTCAATAAAAATTATTGAAAATTATTTAATATTTTTCTAATCATGATATAAGAATAAACCATGTTTTATGTTTAAAAATGTATTTTTTTCTAAAAAGCGGTTTTCATCAAGTTTTATGTTCTTATTCTAAAATAATTTTTTTTTAAAATTATAGGTTATGGATTTGTTAAAATAGATTCTATATTTAGAATCACGAGGTTAAAATTTTGTAAATATTCCTTTTCTTTTTTTTGTACAATATGAATAGTAACCATGGTAAAATTTATCATGTCGGTAATAGGAAAATCGGTTTAATTTAGGTTAAAAGCAAGTAATAAGGCCATAAATTTTCATATTAATTATTATTAGATTAAGTTATTTAAAATTTTACACCTCAGGCTCAAAATATATTTCTTTAGTAGATAATGTTCCATGAAAACTATCTATATAATACTTAAAGTAATGAAATTTAAAAAATGTGACTCTTAGATATTTAAATATCTCTTATATGCCCAACTAGAGAAAAGAAAAAGTTATGAATGAATATAAATTTATATTTTTAGATTAATGAAATTATTTTCAGTATTGAAATTGGTTTATAATTTTTAGAATTTATATTATTACCTAAAATTCTTATATAATGCCGATTCAGTATTTGTGTAATTAATAGAAAAATAAAATAAATTATTTTAAAAAAACTGAAATTAATATAATTTGGGTGATTTATATTTTTAAATTATTATTATAGTTAAATGATACATTATGATTATGTTAAAAGGATTATAATTCAATTATTAATTTTTATTTTCCTTTAAGTCAAATTCAATGAATAGTGTAAAAATTGACATTAATGATCTTTATGAAACTAATATTTTATTAAATTATTTAAAAATAATTAAAATATTAAAATAGGATAAATTAGATAATATATGGTAAAAAATGTAGTTCCTTTTCCATTTATCAGTCTCTATTTACTTTATAAGTAAAATTATAATCTCCTAAGAGTGAAAAAGACATAACCGTAATTAATGTTTAAATGGGATAACTAAGGGATTAAACCAAAAGATAGGGTTTTCCACACCTTATAGACATGTAAATTTTTTATTTTTTAATGAAATTTAAAACATATAATACCTTATATTAAAATATATATCCAATTAAAAGAATTTTTGATGGATAATGACTTTTTTATATTTTAATCTTTTAAGAAATTCAAAAAGTGTCCCTCTCCAGAATTATAAAAGGCCAACCCTCCTTTAGTTTATTCACACCACTTTTTGCCATATATATAAACCAAAAATTTAAAAAATACCTTCTAAAATTAATTATACACATTATATAGGTGATGGTCTTCCCAAAAGATACCCTCTAGGGTCCTTAGGAAGAGATCTAAAAGAGTTGTTTCACAAAAAAGGAAATTTCTTTGATCGATCACTTTCTTTTTAATTATTATTTTGACTCTTATAAATATATTATATTCTTCATAAAACAAAAAAAATCAGTATTCTAAATATAATTAATTTCTATTATTATTATGAAACCAAATTTATTCACCATCTTCCCATCAAATGTGAAGTTAAATTATCGCTTGTGTGTACTTATGACTTACCGCCTCAGCATAGCGATACAATTCATTTTTTATCAGCATCTTTAATAGATGACTATTATTATGGGTTAAAAGTTTATATATGATTTTTATGAAATAATTATACCTATATAAGGATAATATCATATCTACATTCTTACAATCTAATTTATTGCAAAATGATAACACCGCTCATGCGTACGTATGTACTACCACCTCCATGAAGAGATGTAATACGTATTTCATTTAAATTTTACATGATTGGTAATAATGATGGATTTTATGAATATATATGATGAATATGATATAATATTCATTATATAAAGTTGAATTAATATTTACCTTTCTTTCATTTCATTCCTCGAAAAATGAAAACGATGTTCATGCGTACGTACGACTTACAATCTCTATAAGTGATGTAATTCATTTTTTATCCCTAAATTTTATGGATGAATATAAATAAATAAATATATAATATGATATTTATATAATTATAAAAAATATTTATATTATGGAACCATAATAAAATTTTAAGGACCAAAACTTCCAAACCAAATCGTACATTAAAAACGAAGCAGTTATCCCAAAAAATAGTGATTTTAATGAAGAATTATTGATAAACGAATCACAAATTTCTAAGTAAATATTATATGGTTTTATATAAATGAGTATGGTTATAGAATGGAATTACAATAAAACAATATTTATTATATATGAGGTTCCAACACATACAAAGGAATTCAGACCTAAGGTAAGATATTTTTTTCACTTTTATTTCAATGAGACACATACCATATTTACCACTTTTTTCTTTTATATGTTGTATGTACTTACAATGGATTTATTTTGTGATTATTATAATTAAATTTATGGGATATAAATATCCATCTATGTTTATTTATTTCATGAGGCTTACGATTCAAAATTTATCGAAGTGGTAATGGTTTTATGTTACAATCTCTTTATTTATCGAGAGTGTTTATGATTATGTTTCAGATTATGAAATACTATGATATATATCTCAATAAACTCACAATTTATATTATTATTTAGTTTTTATGTAGAATAAATGTTTTCCTCTCATTTTACTCACCTTACGTAATGACCTTGGCTCCACTAACCCGGAGCTGGTGCATACTTTATTACATTATCATTGATACAAGGGGTTAAATCCTAAGGACTAACCAATTTAGTAGTTTTGGAGAACTAGATATATACATGATACTGATTCTACATATTTAACTAAAATAAATATCATATTTATAAAAATAAATTGGCCTCCTTGATCTCATTCCATGAATTCTTATTCATATCCCAATGAATGGAAATAAAACAAGGGTGAGCTTGAATTCTTAGTAAGGGTTATATAAAATAGAATCTATCATATATAAATAAATCACATTCAATATGGAAAATTAAATAACTGAAAACAATTTAAATTTAATCAATAAATTAACTAACATATATTTAAAACGTAGAATCAATATGGAAAGTTAAATAACTTACAACACATGCTATTTAATCAATGAATTAAGAATGAAAAGTATCTTGAGATAATATCATTAAAAAAACCCAAGAATAATAATAAAAACTAAATTACCAATTAATGAAATTATTAATTAAAAAATATCATGATATTAAGAATCATGATACCTATACTATCAAGACCTTTCACAAGATAGTTTAAAAATATGTGCAAAACCCCATCTGATTTAGCCAACTGATTTGTTAGATGAGACTTGTCAATGCATTGAGAGGCTATCTATAACTGGGAACCACCCATAACTACATGTCCAAATAATTACCCATATATTGAATAATATATTTAACTTATGAATCAATATAAATTATCATTAAATATCCGTATTGAATAAAGAGTACATATTTATCAATATTTCACCAGTTAATCAAATAACTTTCAATGTAAACAACGAATGTAAAAATGGTACAGGGTTAAGTAAATAATCATATTAATCAAAAAATAATATGAATATTTAAAATAAATTAAATTTAAAATAAATAACTACCACAAGAATGTGATTGTTTCAAGATAAATTAAAATATCACAAAAGAAAGTGATATTGTATAATATTTTTTACTTCTTTAGTAACTTTTAATTTGAAACCCTTGAAGAATAAAATTGAAAAAAAATTAATAATCATGAATAAATAGGTATTCATATTAAATAAATCAAAGCAGACATATATACATCATATAAAAGTGAATTGGTCCACATTAAAAAATACGTATCCATTAAATGGAAATTGGGACCAAATCGCTCACCACTTGGAAATGTTCAAGTAAAATACCCTTAGATGAAATAATTAAAATTGAAACTTAAAATACTATGAAGTATAAAGGATTCATTATATTACATATAAAAATGGTAGTATGTTTACCATATAAAATAAATTTAGCGGACAATAATAAAATATGCTTCAATGTACGGAAATTGAGACGAAGTCCTTTACCTTTTTGATTTACTGTAGTTGAAAATGATTTAACATCATGTATAATAGGTTTTTAATTTTATTAATTTATAAAAAATTGATAATAATATTTTTAATATAATATATGATCCTCTTATAACATTTTACCACCATTTTGTTAATAATATTTTGTTATTTTCATTATTTTAGGTGTCAGTTGCCTAGTTTTCTCATGCAAGTTTTGTTATGAAAGTTATGGTTCCTATGTATTGGATATAAATACATAATATAAAGAAGTATAATAATGTTATAAATATAATATTTACATATTATATACATTTTTAGATCCATTATTGAATGTTGGGCTTTTAAAATTAGTCACAACCCGTCGTGGTGAGGGTAGGCCGTACGTACACACAAGCCATGATATCATTCCCTTAACAGGTGAAAGCGTAAGAGAGAGTGTGATATAATAATTTTAATTAATTTATATAATTTTTGATATAACACAAATATTAATTAAATTTATCCTTATTTCCTTACATGTAAAGCGTAATTGAAAAATGAATCATTCCCTTTCACGAGGTAGTAGTTCACAGTACATACAGGCAAAATTATAATATTTTAAATGGAATGAAAGGTATGAAGATGTATGTGTTATTATAATCCAAAAAATATAATTATATCATTTATATTATATATAAATACTTAATAAATCATTATATCCAACCGTGAGAGGTGTTGATGGAAAACGAGTTACATCTGTTCGTAAGGTGGTAGTCCGCTGTATATATGATCGATGATTTTATTTCCCATTTGATGGAAGTGGAAATGTATTTTAGTTATTAAATTAACATAAAAAATTATAATTATATGGTATATATTAGTATTATTATACTATCATGTTTGAATAATATTTTAAGGAGGTGGAAGAAGAAATAAAATAAAAACAATCGTTTAAGAAAACAACCTCTTCTTTGAATGACCTCTTTAGGTTTGCACCAAAATACTTCCTAAGATTAATTTTTGATAAAAAAGGTATATAGTATGTTGTTTGGGTATAAATGAAGTTATTTGGGGTGGTAATTATGAAAAAATGGATTTCAGAGTGTGAAACATGGAGAATAGGGGGTGGCCTTTTATAAGTGCGGGAGACTAGTTAAAAGAAATTTTAGAAATGAATCAATTACACCAATGTTTCTACCACAAAAAGTCCTAAAAATGGTTTATTATTACCATTATTGGTTATAAGGTCTAAATATAAAAATAGAATAGGTTTTTAAAAATTTTGTAGGCTTTTTCAACTGTTATCTTTTTAGTTTAATCTACTGATAAATCCGTTTTTATCTTAACAACGATAATTATTTTTTAGCACTTTTACTAATCATAATGGTAAAAAAGTAATTTTAAATTAATAGATAATATAAATTATTCTTATTTAAAATTTAAGATCCATTTTTCCAAATTCAACTCACAAAAGTGGTAGAATTTAATTTAAAATTATCCACTAACGCGACAAAATAGTGAGTTTCCAATGTGAAAATTTTTATAAGTATAGATGGTTTTAATATCCAAATTAAATATGAAATTGTTTCCAATGAACTAAATTTTATTTATTATAATATAAATGAACTAATTTTACATTAAAATCAATTTAAAATTTTGTTTATCTTGGTAAATAATTTAAATGAAAAACAACCTAAAAAAATAATTATTTTTCACTATTCACCGAAAAATGAAACATATCAAAAAAATCCTAAAAGTTAACCATAATATAATTTTGATATATATATATATATATATTTATTTTTTTTTAAATTTTCAAAAAAAATTTATGAAATTACCGAAAATTAATTTTATCATCAGTGTGAAAAATGTGACAAAACCAATTTCATTGAAAAAATATCATTTTTTCAAAAAAAATTTATTTTACTTTCAAATGATTCTTATTTTATTTATAATAAAGAGATAAAATTATTATTCATTATTTAGTTATTCCTATTCATAACTTCCAACTTAATTGCTATTTCATAATGGTCATTTTTAAATAATATTTTAAGAGAGTATCAAATTTCGTTTAAACCAGAGATTGCGTGTGTTGAAAGCTATCAAAGAGATTGAATTTATTTAAAGGTAAATAAATAATCAATTATCTAGGTGTTAAATTATTCCATACTACAAAAATTTCATCATTTATATTTTTTGGATATTATCTTAAATAATTAGGGTAGTTATTCTTTATAACATCCTTTGGTTCCCACATTTATTCTTTTATTTTTTGATTTTTCCAAAGTACCTTTACTAGTTGAGTCATCTGATTCCTCAATAATTACTCCCTCGTATCAAGAATATGGATGGGTTCTTCATTGTAAGATATATATAGTTCCACTTATATTTCATCAAAAGTGATCACATATGTTGGGTTTGGCCTGCACTTCCTTAATAATGATATTTTCGGCACATAATGTACTTTTTATAGACTTGGGTTTATTTCTATTTGGTAAGAAAAAACTCTAACTCTTTCAAGGATTTAAAATGATCCGATGAAACCAGGGCTCAGTTTCTATTTCTTACTGAACCATATGACACCCTTCCATGGATATAATCTCATGAAAACATGATCTCTCACTTGTGATTCAAAATTTCTCTTCTAATTATTAGTATAAGTATTTTGCATACTTTTAGCTTCTTTAATATGAGCACGAATAGCCTTTAACTTTATTAATGCATCTTCAATAAGTTTTGTGACTACAAGTTTCCTTTCACCAACTTCATCCCCACAAGTTGTAGTATGAAATATCTTTCCATATAATTATTTATACAATGCCATTTGAATACTTGAATGAAAACTATTGTTATAAAAAACTCCACCAAAGCTAAATACTAATGCCATATACCTTGAATGGAAAGATATCATGACCTCAACATATCTTCAATTGTTTGAATAGTCCTATCATACTTTCTATTGGTTTGAGAATGGTAGGAAGTTCTCAAATAAAGATTGGAATCAAGAAGATTCTAACGAATCTTCTAGAATCTCAATATAAAATGGGGATCATGACCAGAAACGATCTAAATAAGTTCACTATTAAGTAAAAAAACTTCAACAATATAGATCCTTGTGGGGAACTGAAGAGGAATATATTCTCTTATAGTGAGGAAATGTTCATATTTGATTAAATCATTAATGATAACACATATTTCATCACTCTTCCAAGGAGAATTTGGTAGCCCCATGAAAAATTACATAATAATGTCATCCCATTTACATATAGGAATAGGAATAGGTTTTATTACTCCTCTAGGATTTTATCTCTCAACCTTGATCTATTGAAATACTATGAATTTTGATACATAGTCTGCAATTTCACTCTTCATGTTATCTCCCCCAGAAAATGTTCCCTCAAAACCCTATACATATTGGTGCTAATAGGGTGTATATAGAAATTAGAGCTATGAGAATCTTACAATAATTACTTTTTTAGATTATTTATAGATGGACTACATAACTTCATTAAAATTTTATAACACCATCTTCACAAAACAATTTTACTAATTTCCTATCATTCATATTTTTAATTTTCTTTTGAAAGGTCTCATCACCTGATTGATAACTTGTTATATTTTATAATAAAGATAGTTTCATAATCATTTTAAAAAGGAGTGATATATATTATTCATTAATAATTAATATTTCTATATTTAATATATCTATGAATATTGTATCCCTCACAATCCTCATTTAGGTTATAACTCCATGATCTTCCCCACTTAATGAATCCAATGCCTTATTTTCTTTTCCCGAGTGGTAGTGTATTGAGAAATAATAACCATTGAGTAGATTTATCCATCACCTTTGTCTTATATTGAGCTATTTATATAAAAATATGTATTTTAGAATTTTATGATACTTCACATCTTTCACCATAGAGATAATTTATCCATATCTTCAAAGAAAATGTTATAAATAGCAAATCAAGATCAAGGGTTGGATATTTCCATTCATGAGTCTTCAATTTAAATGATGCATATAAAATAACATTATCATTTTGAATTAGGACACACCCATTGCCCTTCCTTGATGCATCAATATATATCACAAACCCGTCATTTCTAGATGGTATATTCAAAATGATATCATTAACCCATCTCCCATTGTATTAATCCAAACATTATTCATCTTCCTTTTTCAAAACAAACATAACTCATTTACATGTAAGATTAGTTAATGTGTTATCTAATAAAGAAACATTCTGAAAAAATCGCTGATAGTAACCTTACAAACCAATGAATCTATATACATCAGTCATGTTTGTTGGTTTAGGCCAGTCTCGGACTACATTTGTCTTCATAAGATCAACTGAGATTCCTTCCTTGGAGAAAATATGACCAATAAAAAAAACTTCTTGAATCCAGAAATCACACTTACTAAATTTACCATATAAATTATTCCCCTTAAGTATCATAAGAATGAACCTCAAGTGATTCTCATGCTCCTCATAGATTTTATAATACACCAAGATATAATCAATGAATACCATAAAGAAATCATCGTTATATTCCTTGAATACTCGGTTCATTAGATCCATAAAATTAGTGGGTTAATTAGTTAATCCAAAAGGAATTAATGAAAAATCGTAATTTCCATGCCTTATTTGGAAATATGTCTTCAGAATATATTCCATCATTACTTGAAATTTATGATACTTTGAACGAAGAACAATCTTTGAAAAATATTGTTCTCCATGAAGTTGATCAAATATGTCATCAATGCGAGATAAATGATACTTGTTCTTTTTTTTAATAATACTGATTTACTTATAATCAATGCACTGCCTCATGGATCCATCATTTTTATTAATGAAGATAATGATGGATCCTTATATTTAAACACTAGGTTGAATAATTCCCTTATCACATAACTACTCTAGTTGTTTCTTCAACTCCAACAATTCTATAATGTCCATTCTATATATATTATTTGATATTGGTCTTACATCAAGGATTAAATCAATGTAAAACTTGACTTCATGATATGGTGGATGTCCATGTAATTCCTCAGGAAATAAATCAATATATTTCTATATAATATGTACATATTATATTTTATTATTACGTTCTCCATATATACATTTTTTTCCTCTTCTACCCCAGTAATATCATTTAGAAGAGCTACTGGTGGTGAATCCTGACCTAACTTAGATGATGAAGGCTATGCTTAAAAAATAAGGAATTTTATATCTTCATCACGAACCATAATTTCCTTCTTCTTGAAAAAAATTCTTGCATCATATTTTGATATCCATTATATACTGAGAATTATATCAAATTCAACCATAGGTATGATAATAAGGTCAGAAAATAAAGCATGTTAATGTGTCATAATGGGGATTTCCTAACACATCCTTATTGAAATGAGACTTCCACTATGAGTTTTTACGGACAACTTCCTTATTAAAGTGCTAGGAAAATATTTAATTTTCTTATAAAACATGGAAGATATAAAATAGTATGAGGATCCAGAATAAAATAAAGAATTATCTAAATTTTAATCTATGATTAATGTACCATCCACTACATCGTTGGGAACTTCCACTTCAACTGGAGTGATTTCATAAGATCGTCCTTCTCCCCTTTTCATCTTTTGTGGTAAATTCCTTTGATTCTTAGGGTATTCGTTTTCATAGTTCCCTATCTCTAAACAGCTGAAACACTGAATAATTTTTTTTTATTTCTTAAATTTTAATTCTTTTTGTCGATGACCCTTGTCTCTACACTTATAAAAAACTCTGAAGCCCTTAATGAATTTCCTAGTACGATTATTTATATATTTTTCACATTATGGAAACTTATTCATTATATTATTTATCTTTAAAGCATTCCCTTTATTTCGTGGTCATATAACCTATCATTTTATTGATTTAACTTTAACATATAGGATCTTAATAATTATTTATCTATTTTCATGGAATATAAAAATATTTCATCATATAAGGAAAAGGATTGAGATAACATTTCCCTTTGAAGACATGGATTAATCCCTTCAAAAAAGGATAATATTTCACTCTATGTTGTATATGTGATTTCTATCAAACATGGATAACCTTGTAAAGGTATCCTTGTACTCTAAAACACTTTATTCTTCATTTTTCTTTAAGCTAAGTAACTTTATATTCATTTCAGTTTATTTCTCATGAGGGAAATATTTTTTGTAGAATGTCTCCATTAAATATTTCCATTCCATGAGTTCTATTTCCTCTTACACCCTAGTATTCTGGATTAACCACCACCATTGATCAAAATAATATTTGATATCATACAATTTAAGTGTAGACTTTTACTTTTTATCCCATACCAAGGCCATAAATATATTCTCAAGATACATAATCCAATACTCAGCTTCCATTTCATTATTATTCCCACAAAATGATTGGAGATTTTGTCGCATGAAGTGATCCAAAATAATAGAATCATAATATAGGACTGGTTACTCCATTTGGGAAAGGTTATTTTTTATAACCTTATTAAGATTCCCTAATATATTCGTGCTCTAATCTGTTCCAATACTAGCTATAATATATTTCTCAGTATGGAAATATATATATTTTCCATGATTATTGACACCCTTCATCTTTCTAGGCTCCATTTCTAAAAAAATGTAATGTAATAAATGATTTCATACAATTATTAATTTAAAATCATAATGTATAATTCTATATATGGTGTAACACTTAAACAAAAATTAAAATAATTTATGCAATGTTAATCTCAGAATCCTAAACATGGTTTCTTTATGAATATTTTCATTTTAAAATCCTTCGTAATGGGTTTTAATTTAAATTTGAATTATCCTAAGAATATACCCTAGGGGTTTCAAATTAGGTTTTCAGTAAGGCCCATTTATATGCACCAGGTGATGATTTGGTCAATCAAAATTCACCCTTTTCAGGGTTATTACCCCTATCTACATCTGTGCCGGTACCATATCCACTTATAGTATCAAGATAGGGAAGCATTTCTAGGGAGAACCATATAATCACTTTCTTAAAAAGTTAGGATTTTATTATATACTTTTAAGAAAAGTATATTATAAGGTTATGTTCTATAATCTATTTATTCCTTAATCTTGTTCCCATGGTTTCTATTAAAAATCCTATATTATTAACTATAATAACCCCGACTCCAAAATCTAGAGCCGATGCCTAATTTATTACACTGTCATAGATACAAGGGTTAAACTCCCAAAGGACTAATTTGTTTAGGAGTTTTGGATAACTAGATTCATATATGTTACCCATTTTACATAAGCAAATAAAATACAAAATAGAGTAATGTAAAATATTTTTTATCCTTGAACTCATTCCCAGAATTCTTCTTCATATCATGGGGAAATAAAAAATAATAATGGTGTGCATTAATTCTCAGTAAGGGTTACATATAGTGGAATATATCATAAATCAATAAAGAATAATCAATATGTAAATGTAAATAACTAAACTCACATTTAATTTAATCAACAACTAGATTATCATAATTGGAAAGGAATAATAAATATGGCATGGTAAATAACTCAAAACACATGCTATTTAATCCATGAATTAAGAACGAAATGCTTCCAAAATAATATCATTATGAAAATATCATGGATAATAATAATAATTAAATTGTTAATGAAGTAAATACTTAATTATTGGATTTAATGATATCATCCATCATGGTACCTATACTATCAAAACCTTTAATAAGACAGTTTAAAACTAAGTGTAAAAACCCCTCTAATTTGGCCAACTGACTTGGATTATGATACTTATCAAAGTATAGGGGGGATATTAATAACTAGGACCTGCCTATAACTACATTTTCAAATCATTTATCACTTTTTTTTGAAAAAGGTTGATGTTCAATCCCATTTTATTGAACATAAAAAAGAGAGGACTTCTTTTAAGGCTAGAAAGGAGGGAACCCATTAAAAAGGGAAAAAGTCACATAAGAAACAAAATAAAAAGATGTTACAGTGATACAAAAATTCCAAAAAAATCCTCATTTATTGAATAATTGATCTAACTTATGAATTAATATTTCTTATAATCAAATATCCATATTGAGTAAAGAATAAAAAATTATCAATATTTTACCAGTTAATCAAGTAACTATAAATGTAAAAACCATATGTAAAAAAAGTATAAGGTTTAAGAAATAATCATATACATAATACAATAATATGCATATTAGAGTGAAATTTAATTTACAATGAAAATTTATTACAGGAAAGTGATTATTTCAAGAGAAAGTAAATAATCCCAAAGGAAAGTGAGATTGTACAATAATATTTACCACTTGGGAAACCTTTAAATTTTAACCCCTTGATTTTTTTTAATAATCATGAATAAATATTTATTCTTATCAATTAAATCAAATGGGAAGTATAAATACTACATAAAATTGAATAGTTGCATACTAACAAATATATCTTAATGAAATAGAAATTGAGACCAAATCCCCTAGCACTTGGTATAGTTTTAGTAAAGTCCCCTTGGATGAAATAATTTAAATTTAGAATTAAAATTCCATTAATTATAAAGGATTCATGATATTTCCTATAAAAGTGGCAGTATATACACAATATAAAAGAACATTGGTTCACAATAATAATATATACCACAATGATGGGAAATTGAGACGAAGTCCCTTACCTCACACAATCCTTTTGTTGAATGTGATTTAACCTCTTGTATAATGGTTTTAAGAAATTTATTAATTTAAAAGTAAACCATAATCATATATATAATATCATATATTATCCTCTAATGACATTTCACCACTCTTTTTTCAATAATATTTCATTATTTTAATTGTTTTGGGTGTTAATTACTTTGTTTTATCATATTTGTTTTGTCATCAATGTTCTCGTTATTGCACATAGGATATGAATACATCATATTTATAATTAAAATAATTTTATAAATATTTTATTTACTAATTATATACATTATTGTTTCCAATATTGAATGTAGGTCATGAAAAATGAGTCACTTTGATTTGTGGAGAGGGTAGGCCGTACGTACGCACAGGGGGCAATATTATTCCCTTAATGGGTGAAAGTTCAAGGGAGAATGTGATATAATAAATTTAATAAATTTATATAATACGATATATATATATAATATAATCATTAAATTTAACCTTATTTACTTTCATGAAAAACATAAGTGAAAAAAGAATCACAACTCTTCCTGAGGTGACAACCCTCAGTACACACGAGCGATGTTATCATATTTTAAACAAAATGTAAATAAAGATTGTATATCTAATATTATATTTCAAGAAGTATAATTATAACATAAATATTATATATAAATATTAATTCCATCATTATATATGACTGTGAGATGTTTTGATGGAGAACGAGTTATATCGGTTCGTAAGGTGGTAGTCCGTCATACGCACGATTAACGATTTTTTTACCCATTTGTTAGAAGTGGAGATGAAGATAGTTTATTATAATAATATAATAACATATAATTATATTTAATATATTGGTTTTATTATACTATCACTATTTAATAATATTTGAATGAGGAGTAGGAATAAATAAAATAAAAATGATTGTTTAAGAATATTACCTCTTCTTAGAAAAACCTCTTTATATTTACACCAAAATATCTCCTAGGATGGTTTTAAGATACATAAGGGTTTATAGTATGTTGGTAGTATATTAATAAAGTTTTTTTTTCAGGTTTTTTTTGAAAAATATATTTTGTAGTGCAAAGAGGGGATTCGGGGCGTGTACTTTTATAAGTGGGGAGAGAACACACATGGATTTTGGAATTGAATCTATTACACCCACATTTTATTGTGAAAAAATCCTAAAAAATGTAACATTATTGATTCTTATAGGTGATAAATTTGAAATATGTCCAACCAATGTGTTTTGGAAATGTTTTTAGGTCATTTTAACCCTTATCTTTTTAGTTCACCCGCCGGTAAATAAGTTTTTACTTTAACCATGGTAATATGTTTTTAATAATTTTACTATTAATAGTGGTAAGAAATTAATTTGAACTTATTAGATAATATAAATTATTCTTATTTAAAATATTAAGGATAAGTTTATAAATTTAATTCATATATTTGGAATAATTTAATTTAAAATTATTCCCACACATGTGATGAAAAAGCGAGTTTCTAATGAAAAATACTCATAAGTATAAATGGTTTTAATATATAAAATTAAATTATAAATTAATTAAACTAACCTAATTTTTTTTATTTTAATATAATTGAAGTAATTTTACATTTAAACTAATTTAAAATATAATTTATCTATAAAAATAATTTAAATGGAAAATAAAATTTCAATAAAAATCATTATTTTTTATTATTTATCGAAGTGAAACATTTCAAGAAAATATAAAAAATTCACCATAAGATAAATTTGATATTGTGATTTTAAAAATGGAGTTAATTTATCAAATAAATTTTAGAAAAGTGTCAAAAATTAATTTTATCATAAGGCCACCATAAGCAATGAAACCGTTTTCTTTGAAAAATATAGTTTTCAAAAACAATTTCTTTTACATTAAAAAAATTATTTTTTTTATTTTCAATCAATAAATTAAAATAACTTTAAAAATTTAGTTATTTCTATTTATACCTTCCAAATTAATGTCTTGTTAATAATGTCCATGTTTAGATAATATTTTAATAGAGTATCATGTTTCATTTAAACTTAGTGTTGTGTGCATCACAAGTTATAAAAGAGATTGAATTTATTGAAAAGGAAATATATCATAAAGTACTAAGGTGTTGCCAAATAATAATCAAGAGACCAAAAATTTGTTTTAAGAAAAATAAACATTATTTCTCTCTTCAATTTAAAAATCATTCTCTTCCAGTTTTGTTTTTTCTAAAAATGTTTTAAAAATGGTTTTTACTATTATTCTATGATTGTTTGAAGTCATTTTTACCCATGTTTGACTTTTTTAAAATGGATAAAAAGTAGTATTCTTGTTTTTTATGAACGAAGTTATTTTTTCCCTTTTACCGAAAATGTTAAATTAATTTTTTATTTTAACTTATATAGCATGAATAGAATTTCCAACCCTCATAACCACTCAATGTTTTTAAGAATCCATTATAAGATTCAAAGGTATTTTTCAAAGAATAAGTTTTCCATAATATTTTGAAAATATTTTTTACTCTAAAAGATATTTTCTTAGTGGAAAGTTTATTTTATCAAGAAATATTTTATCAACATTTTAAATGAATTTTCATTTATGATAACATCCTTTTATATTAATTATGCTTCAATGATACCATTCTTACTCTTTTTCTAGATGTTTTATTTTTTATGTTGATGATGTGTTTATCAAACCCATTTATTTTTTATGGGTTATTCTATGTTGAATTGAGGAAATGTTTATGAAAACTATTTTCTTTTCACAGGTTATGATATGATAATATGTGTAATGTTTTATGATGTTGTTACACACATATTTATGGTTTTCATTATGTGAATGATGGTTACATTATAAACCAAGGATGACGGTTATGTTATAACCAAGGATGGTGGTTATTTTATAACCAAGAACGATGGTTATGTTATAACCAATGATAGTGGTTACATTATAACCAAGTTTGGTAGTTGCATTATAATTATGGACAAGTGGGTATATAATTATATATCCCTTTAATGAATTGGGTAATGATTGAAATCTCATGAGATAAATATTACTAGAATGGGGAGTGAACCCAGTTTAGTATGGGAATCTATCTACTACTATAGTAATGGGAGTGAACACAATATAATATTATAGTCTTGGAAGTGGGCGTTAACTACCAATTAAAAAATTTTACATGCTTATATATATACAAAAATTACATTTCTTACACCAATGTTATTCTCTCATAGATAATATTCTTTGATTACTTTTTGATTAATATATTATGAACTACTATGATTTATGTCATGACTGAAGATTATTAGCTATGATATACAGGGTATGGATTTAAAATGTTAATAACATATTCCCATATCCTTATGCTTATGTTATTCTTATTTGATCATTGATATCTCAATTGTTTACTCTTATTGAGTATATGATACCACCCTTTATTATTCTTCCTTTCCCCAGGTTATGAAGAATGGTTTTTGGAATGATATGCCTAATATGGGTGCTAGTTTTTAATAACATAATTGGAGAACATTATGATCTAATTTATGTTTCTAAGTTTCCTATGGCACTATAACTATACGATTTTGGCATGGATAGTTATGTTATGTAATGAATATTCATATAAAAAGAGAAAATGTATGTGTAGAAATGTATGGGTCACTATAGTTAACATATAGGGAATTAAAGGGGAGGTGCTGAAGATGACACTAATAGACAACAAAAAGTAGTGAACTCTTAAGAGAGAATTATAAAACCATGATAATGAGTTAATGGATCCCTTAAGGGGGAGAAAAAATAAATATGGAACTATTAATTTATCAAAATTTTTGTGAATCTATAAATTATTTAAAATCTGGAAAACCCAAGAAATCTAGAGTATAGTGAATGAGATTCACCCTTACAACCAATTTTTTATGTTTGTATTAAACATATTTATAAAGGGGGAGTGTTAGTTGATGAAAACAAGAGAAATAGAGGGATTTTTATGTTTTTTATTTGAACCTTTTAATGTGTTTCCAGAGATTTGTGTATGACACAATATTTTTATTAATGAATCTCTATGAGTAGCCCCTAGAATTAGAATATTATAATAATATCACATGGTTGTTTGTTTATGGATACAATTTATAACCTTGGTTAAATCCCTGTTGTTTTATAAACTAGTTTATCCTAAGTAGGCCTAGAGTAGAGTATATAAAGGATCTTTTTTATGAAAAATATTGTGGTGTCATTCTTCCCTTATAAGTGGCTTGAGATATTATTCAAAGGAGGATAATATGTTGAAAGCGATAAATGATATAAAGGGTCCCCAATATACATTTACATTTATTTTAAAAATGGAGAGACATAGAATCTACCATATTGACATAAGTTTGTAAAGGTATTTAAAATAAACACAAATGGGGAGACTGTCTTTCCCAAAGTGTTTGATTAATTTTTTTATCAACATGTCAATATGTGTCTAGTGATGGATAGAAGTAATATTTGGATTATTTTTAAGGATCATATCCTTATGATATAAAATTTGGTAATTAATGTTCTGTTCTTCAAGGAAACAAAAGTCAATTGTTGGTAGATTAAGGAACATCATCTATAACACTTGATAAATGATGGATGACCTAGAATTGACCTTGGGAAGATGCTATATTGCGTAATAAGGAAGTATTAAAGCTGTATAAGCAAGAATTAATGATGGGTAACTATGATAAGGGTATAGAATAAGCATAAAGTGATACTGTATAACCATTATACAATATCTACTTATACCTTATTTATTGCTGTATAAATATGATGTCTTACTATGTAAGCATGACTCAAGATGCCTCAATCAATCCACTGAAAATATTTTCACATGTTCAAATGAGATATAAATTTAGTTGATTAATTATTCATATAGTATATCCACAAAAAGTAATAGTTTTATCTTATAATAGTTTAATTTATAGTCACTTGTTTGTTTATGATATCGATCAACATGGTAACTACATTGATTATACGTTCGATCCAAATATGTGGTCTATCTAGGTGTGCAATTGATCCAGAGGTGTGATAGATCATAATAGTGCGGTAAATTACCATGGTTGATTGCCTTAGGATGTCTTTATATGGTTGGTTTACTTCCTCATAGTCAATCATATACTTAGTTAATTTTTTATGAAGTATAATGGGTGAAAATATAAGTTTCTATATTTTCTATATTCTAAATAAATGAAATATGGAAATGCTTTTAATACATTATTCTTAGATTATACATGATGATCTATTATGTGACCATGATTAAAATAATGGAATATTTATGATGGTTCCCTGTTTCAAGTGTAAGGTCCATGTGGTAATGACACATGCTATAATGCATATAGATATTTCAAGGGAATTAGAAAGGTGGATTTTTATTTGGAATTCAAATAAGGAAATTACTAATTCTTTTGGATAATTAAATTAAATATGTGATAAATATTTTGAAAAAAAATTATAGTGTGAATGTAAAGTGAAAATATCTTCCATGTATAAATGGATAGACCATTACTGCCGATGATTTTGGGGGTTTTCAAATTCAATAGGAAACTATTATTCATGATATTATGCCATGAATATAATTATTTTTTGGTGTCCATGGAGAATTTATGAGATATCCATGATAGTGATGTAATATTGGATATTTGTTTTGAAGATGTAGTTTAATTACCAATACTTTATAGTATCGAAGAGAAAAAATCAATTTTTAAATGAGGAGATCAATTACTAGAGAAGAAGAATTTCATCCTAGAGTATTCTAAGAGTTGAGGATATAGATCATTCATGTTCTGGAGAAAGAGTTTTGAGACCATAATTTTTTATCATTATTATTTCCTTCTAATGATCTTAATGGATCTATACATGAGTTCACCCGATCTTGTACACTCATAGAGGAGGATCATCATAAAGAGGTTTAAATGAAACACAAATCATAAGGGAGATATTTATATCACTATATCAAAACTAAAGGATCTTGTAGATGGGGTGTCTAAGTAGTAACTAAAGAGGTTTTTGGATGGGGTGTATAATCATTCATTAAAGGTTTGAAATTTGGGCATTTAAACTATTGATGTATTATTGGGGGCTTGGGTGTATAACCTATCATAGTTACATGGAACTAGGAGACCACTATAATTATAAAAAATATTATAATGGAGAAACCATTAAGAAGTAGGATTTTATGCTAAACCTTGTAGACATCATGTACTGTGCTCTATATTATTGTGACTTCATATGAGGTGAGGCTGTGAGATATTATTGAGTAGATTGAGAACCTTAACAAGATCAAGATATTTAATTAAAAGGATTATAATGTTTAAAAGAGGACCATTGATTCACCCCCTATCAGTGATCTAACTATCATAGGAAAAATATTCTCCTTTAATAATCTGAATTAATAATTTGAATAGTTTAAACAATTATAAATTATAATTTACCTTAGTATTCTATTTATATATAATATTATTTTCCTTGAAAACATCACTATAGATGATTCCATGTTTTTTAGAGTAATAAATTCAACCCATTTTTATACATAATCAATTACCAGCAATATATACTTAGTCCTGTGATATTTTAGGAATGTTTCATTGAATTCCTTACCCTAAACATCAAATATTTTCACTTCTATAATTCATATCTGTGGAAACTCTTACCTTGTCCCAAAATTTCCTATCCTTTTGAAATTATCACTTTTATTCACACTCTAGAATATTTTAAAATGGAAGGTTAATAAAATCCACTTTTAAGTACCTTAACAAATTTTTTTTTTATTTAATTGTTTTCTATCTCATAGTAGTTTTGGGAAATGGTTGAGAATTGATAGAACCTCATAATGTGGAATAAATCTATTAAGAGTCCCATAATCAATTTTCTTATATAGGAATTATTCTTCCCATAAGTATCAAATATATCTAAAAACTATTCTTCCCATTCAATATCATACCATGTGTATTCTTTTTTGTAACTAAGTAGTTTTCAATTTAATAATTCCATGAAATCCCCATTTTTGTGATATAAAATAGTGGTTTATCAGGTAAATAACCCTTTATGGGATGGATATAATATCAAGTTAATTACTTTAATCTAGATAAGTGATCAATAACTTAATTCTTAGCCCTAATTTTTTCTTTAATCTCCAGATAAATCTCTTATAGAATAAAAAACCATATAATCATTCTTATCTTAGCTTTATTACTTGATAGATGATATTTGAAAACTAAATTGTCTGTATACACAACCACTTTTCTTCTAATGAAATATTTCATAAATTTCTCTATATCCCACATAGATGCCAACATATCCTTCTTGAATATAGAAGAAATGAGCTATACTCCAGTTAACAACTTAATTTTAATGTATATGACATATTTATTCCTTTCAAATTTCTATATAGAAATTGATCCAATATAAAAGTTACTAGAATTAAACATTATTTAAGAATTCAATGACTAGTCCGGGGTTATGATATTAATTACCTAATATTTTAGTTTTAATTTTTCTTGAAAAATGACACCATCTTTGATAACTTTATTGACACACAACAATAAGCTAAAATGAAATGTTGAAACATTTTATCAACTATTAAATTTTATCATTATAATGTAGCTATTAATTCAGTCTTTAAAAATAAAGGTAAACACATTATGAAATAAAAAAATAATTTTAATACTAATGATTTAGAAAATTAAATTAATATATCTTAACAACTAATAATATCCTTTTATGTTTAAAGTGGTTTGTTTTTCAAAAATTGGATTTTATGCACTATGAAGTTTTATTTCAAGGAGGTAAATAGTTTATGGTTAAATTTTTATAATGTATATTGTTTATATGAATAATTAATTAACACTAATTTAATTAGAAATTGATAGGAAATAAAAATTATAACATTTAATATTCTTTATATAAAAATAGTTTTCATTATAACTTATATATACATTTAAAAGTCAAATTCATAAAATTTAGAATTTTAATTCATGAAATGAAATTTATTTTTATATTTATTATTTTAATATTATTTTAAGATAATTTTTTGATATTTTTTTGAAAATATTTATTTTTTGTTGAATTGTAAAAAATAACATTTTGGTTTGCAAATACCATGGATTTTATTACCATGTACTACGTTTGAATTTAAAAATTATCAAATAATATCGATTTAGAAACATTTTTTAAGGATTAAAATAATTCATCTAAAAAAATAATAGGTTGAATTTTGGAAACCCGTTCTTAAAATATTAAAACTTGATTAATAATTATTTTAATAAATAATATTTTTGGTTAGTTTCTTTTAATTTATTTTTCTCGAGGTCTAATTCAGTTTTTGATTTCTTTGAAATACACATATATCTTATTCGGGTAATAATAAACCAATTAAAGTCATGGAAATTAATAATATTGATAATTTTATCATAGACATTATTTTTATGTTTAAAAATACCTTTTCCTACAAATTTTATTTACACATAATATAAATTAATATTCAAATTATTTTTTGTGATCCATAGAAACTTTATTTAATAGAATTATTTTCATATTTGATATCATAATTTTCAAATAGGTCATATTTTTTATTTTCATTTTTAGTCATCAAAATTAGTTACCAAGGATAATAATGTAGTTACAATGGTAAAGGTAAGTTATTATAAAAAGAGTTTAACCAAATGAAACTGAGATATATCATTTTAAAAACACGTCCTTAAATGAGTTGTTGAGGTTTGGTTAAAACAAAACTTATCTCATCTCCATTAATTTCAACTTTTGAATTAAATTTCCATGTGAAACATGCATTTATTTTATATTGAGAGGATATATTTACAAAAATTCCATTCCATCAACTTATAAATGTGGCCTTTCACCACCCAGTCATGGCTAATAAGAAATTCAATTTCATTTTTAAGCACTACCATTTTTCAATTCCCTTAAATCTATAAATAAGTATGTCATCCCCTTGATCCAATAAAAATAACCAAATCCTTAATTTCAAAGAGGTACTCCAAGAGGTGGTTCAAACCCTCAATGTGAGTACCAATCATTTCTTAACCATTTTCTTCTATATATTTCTCCTCCAAATATACTTTTTTGTCATTTTTATAAAATTAAATAAATATTACTAATATATTTAACTATTATTATGTTAATGTTATTACCATTATCTAACCATTCCTTCCAATGATCTTGTACCCAAATGGTAAAGGCTCTTGTTTGGCATCCAAAAAACCCAAGATCGAATCCGGAGAGGGATAAATTTCTGGGTTACTATAACATTACTGTAGCAGGGCACTATAGTAGTACTATAGTAGTGGCATAGGAACTGTAGAAGTAGCGGTATAATAGTAGCCTGGGTACTGTTCCAGTACTATTCACCGAAGGACCCTCTGGGCTAAAAAATGGGCATTCAAGCCTTGTATTCAGGCCACTTAGCCTTGGGCCTTCAGGCTATGTAATGGGTCTCACTCTTCCCAAAAAAGAGGTCTTTTATTTAATAATAAAATGAAGCTTCTTCCCAACCATTAAAGAAAAATTATCTACCCTTTCCTCTTACTTATAAAAATGGGAACATCATTCAAGTGTACATACGGAATACCACATCCATAAAGAAAACTATTTCCTTTTTCATAACCACCATATATGGATGATTCTAAAATGGTATCTAATGATTAGATATAATATTTATAAAATGATTATTATTCTTAAAATATAAATCATTCCCAACTTTCCTTTCGTTCTATAGGACACAAAAATGCTATCCATGTGTTAGTGCAGACTACCGTCTCTGTGGAATGATGTACTTTGATATTAATCACCATCCTATTTGGATTATAAGAATATATATAGTGAATTAAAATTATTTTTATTTCACAATTAATTTTATATAATAGTTATATATATATATATATTTAATGTTTTATTAACATACTAACTTTTCTTCTTCAAAAATTACTGAAACATGATCATCACCGATTCCATCTTCATGGAACGTGAATAAAATTAAAATTTAATTTAATTTTAGATTTATAAATAATTCTAAAATATATATTATAATTCCTTGAATAATATGTTAATTATAATCTTTGTATCATCGAGTGGGGTTTAACAAATCCATTATAAAACATATACAAAATAACTGAAAAATTCGATAATGAAAATAAACATCAACTAGATGATGAATGTATAATTAATGATTATAATTAAAGAGTATAAATTGTAATAAAATTAAATATGATTTTTAAATAGGTGATTGATACGGTTATGTTTATATTATAGGGGATTAAATAACTCTCATAGACGGTGAGAGTAAAGGTAAGGGGTTTTTTCTTGACTCAACTTCTTTTATTTAGTCATAATTATTCCCAATTGACTATAATTTTACCCGATGGTTTTATTTTAATTTATTATGATATTATAATTCATTTTCTTGTTCATTTATAGGTAGTTTCATTTCTATATTTATTTATTCATAAATTTTGACAATGTTCATAATAATGTCCATCCTCTCAAATGAGCTTCTTCACTTTTATATGCATGTTCAATATTTCTATAAATATAATCCTTTATTAGTTTGAAATAAAATGATTTTTTTATATTTTTAGATCTTTAAATTTATCTTTTAATATTTTTAAATAAATTATTTATTACTCTTTTGACTATGTGGGTTTTCATAAAGGTATTTTTAAAATGACTGAAAATGTTTTCCTTTTCTGATTATACATTTTGTCTTCCAATCCACATTTCATGTGGAGAATCATTATATATTTTTCAAGGATGATTTACTGGGATTTTTTATTAAATATATTTTGATTAATTATTTATTTTAATTTATAAAAAAAATGATATTTTCAACAACGACTCGTAACATATTCATTTTATGAAAATGTTTTGAATTTTTTCCTAAGACTCTTTTACATTTTGCTTTATTTTCAACTATAAATCCAAAAGATCTAACTCATATAGAGTTATATTTCAGGTAAAACCCTATATATTACTTTATAATATACTCTATTTTTGAAACTAAATTTTTGTTTACCAATGATCTAGTTCTTAAAGTCATTTTTTGTGATACAATTTCGAAATGCGATGAAGCAAATTTTCCTTACATGGGTTCTTTATAATATGTTGAATGATTGATTTCAAGTGGAACACATATATATGGATGATTGATTAGAAAGGTCCTATATCACCATCTATTTCATTGGTTATTGTTTTATATCTCAATATATAATGAATAATGGATATTCTTATATTTTTTCATAGTATAAAGGGTAGACATGTTTTTATTTGATCACAACATAAAGGGTGGATATGTATGGATTTGTTTACAACTTAAAGTGTAGACATGAATGGATGTTTTCAAAACTTAAATGGTAGAAATACTTATATTTTTTCATAATATAATGTTTTTATGTGCTTATTTTTGTTCCATAATTCACTTTTATTCTATGATTCAATGAAAATACAAGGTTCTATATCATATACCTGTGATTATTATCCATCTATATTGCTTATTATCTCACACTTATAATATAGTGAATGTTTGGTCATTTGAGATTATGTGTACCTCTATCATGATTTGTATAAAACCCTTACCATTACATGTTCTTTTTAATAAGATATTTCTCACATGATCATGTTTTATCATATAATTATTATTTAACCCTTGATAACATAATGATGAGTTTTTTCCCTTACCGAGCATTTGAGATCACCCCTTTATTTTATTCCATACACCAGGTTATGAAGTTTAGTATAACTCAAGAGAAGTCAATAAGGTATGTTAGGTTGGATTAATTATATATAAATGTTCACAAGTGTTATAAAATATGTTTCTTATATATCTATTCCTAAAAAAAACTAAACCTCTGGGTTATAGTATTATGAGTTTATTTTTGATAAGAAATGTTTAAATTATGAAAATGATATAAAATAAATATTTTTCTAGTTTGTTTTACCTCAATAATGATAAGTCCTAAAATAAATTATATATTAATCTATTAAAATATTTATGTGAGTTTTTACCAAAATTTATGTTGGAATCCTTTTCTATTAATGATCACAATTGTATTGAAATATTATAAAAGTATTTTTTAAACCTTTTATAAAACCTAGTATGTCCAAGGAAACTTATTTATTTTTAAAGTAATTTTGTTAGAGGTATGGATTATATTTCATCTATTTTGGAATAATCAACCTCAATACTATCCTTGGACATTATGTGGAATAAAATAATCCTTTAATTCAATATAAATTGATTTTTTTTCTTAGGTAAGTACCAAGTTATTCTCTACACATGTATCTAGTACCTTTGGAAAGTTCTATTAGAATTCTTAAAAATTCATTCCAATGAATAAAAATTCATCTATAGAAAGTTCAATATTATTTATTAACATATCTTTGAAAAGGGATATCATGCAACTATTAAATGTGGAAGGTGACCCACATATCTAAATAGAATCATTACATAGGAAAATATACTATAAATACTTTTAAAAGTTATTATATCTGGGATGACATGATTAATTGGAACTTTCTTGAAATTTAAATAACCATTAAAAAAAGAAATATTCTGAATGTATTTATACCCTTTTATGAATTTGATCAATGAATGTTAGTGGGAAATGATCTTTAGTTATAGAATTGTATATCTATCTATAGTGTATATAGAATCATTATCCAATTATATTCCCCATTGAGATTTTTTCAACCTCATTGTTTATAATAAAAAAACCACCCTTCTTTATTACACATGAATAGGTCTGACCCATGAACTATAAGAAATATGATATATTATACCATCATATAGTAACTTGATTACTTCATCCTTAACCACTTAATTTATATTTGGGTGGATCATTCTTTGAAACTCAATAATTATCTAAATCTAATCTTCTATATGAATTATTTATATAATTATGGTTGGAATAATAACCTTGATATCTGTTATATTCCATGAAATTTTATTCTTATATCTACTCATTACTTCAAGAAGTATTTATTCCTATTAAAATTCAGTTTTTTTTGATACAGTAAAAGATATTTTCTAGTTTACTCTAACACATTCATATTTTAGTTTGGAAGGAAGTTAATTTAATTAAAAACTCTATAGAGTTTTTATAGATGGTAGGGAATTTTTTTATCAGTATTCATATATTTTTAAACTATTCAACTAGGTCTTTATGAAAATTTTTCTATCAATTCTATTAAATTAAATAAAAATCATGTATTATATTTATCCTAGATAGTAATATGGATTAATGATCATGTGCGGGAGGGGGGGGGGGGGGGTTAATTGAACAATTTATAAAATTTTATGATTATATTATAGTAAAATTAATTAATCATTAAGATGTAAAAATATGAACATAATAATTTTTTTGGAGTTCAGATCAAAGTGATCATATGTTAACTCTTCAGTTCACGCTATCCCAAAGAAAAATTGAAAACACTAAAATACTAAATTTTGTTGGGGAGTCACTACCCAATTAAAAATTTATTTTCCATATTAGGAACAACAAATATAACTTATCTTTTAATGGGTAGTCACAACCTGTTATAATTAATTTTTTAACTTGGAGTTACTACCCAAATATCTCTACCTTTTTCTACATAGAAGCACAACTGAATAACTACCTTTTTTATGCATGGAGGCATAACCCAATAAACCTTTAATAGGGGTATTATAACCAAAAAGACATACTTTATAATGAAAAATCATAAAACAACTTTAACACATATAAAAATATATAGGATGTACACATCACCATAGAACTATAATCTTGATAGTGAAGTTATAAATATCATTCAAACCTATGTCACATTTTATGAGAATTAGGGCATAACATGTGGAAGTATATCAAAAATTATCATAGTAGTAGTGATCACTAAAATTTAAAGATAGATTTTTCATATAGAAGTGCTCCTATGTTTTTGAAATAGAAGTGAACCTATATTTTTCATATTATAAATCTTATGTATCTATCAACACTTTTCACCTGTTCTGTCAAACTCTACTTGTATATTTTATTCATGCATTGCATCTTCATAAAAAATTATTCATATGCACTACTGCATAAAAATATTATTCACTGTAGTTATTTTCTAATGTATAAACTTTGATGTTATTTTTGAATATTAATGAATTGATTTAGAGTTGTTCCAACTTTACTATGATTAATCAATGTTTTCTCTAGATTATTCACATGTTTTTATTTTATAAATGAGTAAAAAGAATATTCTTGTGTCTTGTTCCTTTAATTGTCTTAGATACTCTATAAAATAAAACATGGCCTTTATAATATATTATTAATAATAAATAAATAAAAAATTAATTTGAGTAATAAACACTCCTACTAATCATACTATAATCATGTGAATATTTACCATAATTTATCCCAAATTACTTTACAGAAAAATAAATTAATTTTCAACTTCAAACATATATATATTTGAAAAATAATTTATAAAACAAACAAATAAATAAAAATAATAACATTGAAACATCCATAGGAGTAAAAAATTTCTAAATTATTGTTTTTATGAGTGATTTTTGCTTCTGTATATCTTATAATACATCCTATGTATGTGTCATTTTTTATGAATTAGTATAAGTTTCATTCTAGCTACATATATGTTAATTGATCAGTGCATTTTTCATCATATTAATTATTCTACATCTAGAGAATTTTATACCTATGTATGAGTCATTCTTCTTTGTATATGAATAAATATTACCTATGTAAAAATAATATATTTTTTTATACAAGTTATCTTGTTTCTAAATATGTTTCATTTGACACATAAGAAATTTCAAATAGCTCCTTTAGTCTATGATTCATTCTTGAACTCACACTAGAGTGGAGTTTTCTACAAAATTAGTTCATTAGAACCCTGAAAAATTAAAAGAATAATTAAAAAATTAAATAAAGTTAATTTATGAAAAATAAACATCAACCAAATATCATTCTTTTCTCATTTAGGTATTAAAAGATTAAAAAAAATAAAAAAACTATGTTTCTTTTAAAAAAAATCATATTATAGGTTCTATTTATATATGATAATTTTTAATGATCAAAACATAAATAGTGTCTAAGAGTTAGTCAACATGTTAGTCAACTCCTTTATCAATAAGTTGATCTATTTTGGGGTGCTAATAAATTGATGGAATTTGAAATAATTTTTCACATCCTGATCAATTAAACATATTAAGTAATGTAATTTAGGATATATTTATTCTTTACAACTTGAAAAAATTGAGAATATACTTTTCCTATCACCTTGAAAAGTGATTTCCCCTTAAGGAACTTTGATCAATGCAGGTCTAGTTGCTAAAAATGGTCTTCTCAAGTCATCTAACACCTATTTATCACTCTTTCTGTCTAATAAAAATAAATTAAATGGTAATATAATCTTCCCCAATATAATTATTAAATAATTAATTACACATGATTGATATGTAGGTGACCTATTAGCTAATTATAGTGCCACCATTATGGGATTGAGCTCACTAATTCCATGTTCAATATAAACAGATTGAGAAATCAAGTTAATACATATACTAAGATCCATAAAACAACTAAATGTTCCATCTCCTTCAAATTCACATTGAATTTTAAATCTCCCTAGATAGTTGATTTTTTTGAGGAATTTTTCTCTAGGTAAAATAATTACACTCTTTAGTGAGTGGTACTATAGGAATGTATTAAAATATTATTTTTTTGAGATAATGTTATTTAGGAATTATTTATAGGATGGTATTTTATCAAGTTCCTTTGTAAATGGAATGTTAAAAACAACCTTCTATAATATTTGGATGAATATTTTAAAATAATTTCCCTTATGCTTATCTAATTCTTTATCTTTTTGATGAAATAGAGAAGGTGGTTTGTTAGCATTGAAATCACTATCAATAATATTGAATATCACTTTCCCTAAGTAGTTTTCCCTTCTTTTCTTCTTTTTATTACCCAAATAATCTTCTTGTAACTCTTTTACCTTGAACAATACCAACGTGAGATTCAACAAATAAAGCACGAGAAACACTATTTACAAGATAAGTTCAAGCTTATATAGACCATAAACCAAATATTATTATCAAAACCACCCAAAAAATTATCACTATCACACACCTTACCTATAGGGGATGAACTGATGTAATAAGGGGTTATGTATCTAGACCTTAAAAATATGAACTTTAGTATTTTTATTATACATTTTATTATTACATTATAAATGACTAAATATTTAGTTTGAAGAAAAAATTATATTTTGATACGATGAAAAATAACTTATAATTTTGGGTAATATATAATTTTAATAAAGTATTTTTTATGAATTTAATAATATTTTAAATAAAATTTACTTTAATAAAATATTCTTATTAAATAATATTTATTTAAATAAAAATTATAATATAATTTTAAAAATTAAAATATTTTTTTATAAGGTTCGAGAAACTATTATTGTCATAAAAACCCATATTTTTCAGTAAATAAGGAATTTGGATATAAAACTGTAAATTCTCAAATTTAGAGAATTATTTTGATAAAACCATTATTATTTTTGAAATCATCAATTTAAAATTATCTTATGGTTAATTTTTCATTAGTTTATGAGATAGTCAAATCTTTATGAAAAAATTAAACACAATATATATATACAGTTTTTATTATGAATTAATAATATACCAAAAGTGATGTAATAAATACTACAAAGAGAATACATGACAAAAATTATGTTTTCTCCTTAAAAAAATTTATTTTTGAAGTTATTTTATTAATTTTATAATCCTTTAAGGAATCCTCCAAAACCGATATTATATAGTATGGTTTTAAAATAAATTATTTATGAATATGAATCACCTACAGATCCCCAAGGTTATTATTTTAATGAGTACAGTTCTTAGACTTATAAAATATTTAAAACCAATTCTAGTTTTTAGAAACCATGGAAAAAACAATGCGAAGGTTTGTGCTTTGGATTAATTTATCAAATAGAGTCCAAAACTTATGTTTAGAAATTAGTAAGGAACTATCCTATATTTTTCTATAAAAACACACCCATACTCATAGTACTCTTCACTAAAAACCCTCGAATCAGGAATTTAATATGAACTTACATTGATATAAACCTCCAAATTTGTTTCAAATGTCTTTGGAATTTCCTCCAGATGCACCCTCTTAAGGTAAGAAATCCTCCTCTCCCCTTTATTCAAGAAATTTATTTATATTATGCCATTTGATTTACAATTGATCATATTGGAATGTATTTTTACATCTCCATTTTACATTTTTATGATTTACAGGTAATTAGAGGCCACGTTTCAATATCATTAAACATCAACATGAATCTTAATGTACAGTAATTATACTTCCAAAACTATACTACAATTTTTTATTCTAAACATTTGTGTACTAAATACCCATCCTAATTTCCACTCAAGGGTATTCATCCATATTGGAATATCTTTCATTTATTTTTCACTTCCATGTATGTAACCCACAATCCTTAATCTTGGGATTAAATGTGGTGAAATATTCTCTTATGTTTCATGATATATATGGAACACAAATGCTTATACATGATATGAATGTGACTTGTGGTACTAGAATTATATATCACTCCAATGCATTGAGTAATGTTTTTATCCCATGAGATACCATGTATAGTGCACAAAAAGTTATTCCAAGAACAGTATTTTATGATTTCTTAGAGGTTATACTTGGATTATGTTTATAATGACATGTTTTATGTTTTTAAAAACTCCCATGTTGCCTTTATATAATCATCTTATATCATGATTTGATATTGAAGTTTTTAATTATCACCCCTCTTATATTACAATGATATGACTCTTAATTCTCAAGTAATACTTTACCATATTCTTTGATTTTATTATTCCCTTATTTGTAATTATAACTAATCTCTTTCTTATGTACATCTCTTGGTTATCCCATGATGTTTTAGAAGATCAAGGAAATTTAGGGGCATGTTAGGGATTTTTATTTTATGGATTTATATTTATATTTCAATTTTTCATTATATGTATATAATTAACCAGATAAACTAGGACTCATGATCTTATGGGGTTTTATTAAGTGTATATTTATGAAATAAAACATTAAATAAAGATATGTATCACTTAATTTTCCATACATCTCCTTGTGATTTCCTAGATTTGAAGATAAATTTTTTATTCCTTTGGATATTATCCTTTCCTCGTTGATTTAAATTTACATACTCCTTATAGGATAGATTTAGGTGTTTCTTCCTTGTAGGGGTGTGCGTTTTAGAAAATGGATCATTTATAAAGATATGTATAACTTAATTTACCATTCATCTTACTTCCTCTGCTTGATTAGGCAATGATTCTTGAGTTGGTTGGTCAAAATCCATCTAGTTAATATAATTTTGGGAAAAAATTGCAAAATAATTGCAGTATTCCCTTGATCCTTGTATATTTTAGAGCAATCCTTTCAATTTAATTATAGATAAAAAATTAATGTATTGAAATCATTATTCACTACCAATTCATTGATAATGGTTCTTATTTCTCAAATGGGATTCTATTGAAAATTTATGGTAAGTATATAATTAATATTTTTGAGCATATAAACATTGACATCACCATAGTGAACCCCTACTACAATATCAAATAACATCTTCCCAATAAAATTAAGACCTTCCTACAAAATTGTATTAGTAGTGAGTCTTGTAGCTAGTGATGAGGATATTTCTTGTAATAATCCTTGAACCTCTCCTATTCCTCATGGAGTTCCTCTTATTCCTTCTATGGTAGTAGAAAGTCTTATCCTAAGATACATAGAACTCTATTTAGGGTATAAGATCCTAATAAATTCATTATAGATCTTCTATATGTGGGGAATGAGTTCTATTATTATTGTAGCATCAATGTTCTAGATTTACTCTTTATATACCAAGGGAAACATCTAATTCTCAAGTAATACTATATATCTATGTTGAGAGGAATTTACAAGTAACTAGATACTATTTCCTTGAGAAATTCGATAGCATCTTCAAAAGTACTTCCATTGAAAAATGGTATATAATACAAGTGATAATTATTTGTCTTATAGTTCATATCATTCAGTATAAGTGAGGTAAAATAGGGGTTTTAAAAGACTTAAGGGACTTGTAAATCACTCATACTCGGTGCACCTTAGTAATTATACTTAATATTATTAGGATATTATAGATCCCCTATATTTTATTTCATACTTTAAATCTTAACTTCATCCTTTTATTTAGTTATTCTAGGTCAAATCATGTGGAAATCGCTTTTAAAGTGAAGTATAAGAGGAATTAAGTTTGCACTCAAAATCTTAGTGAGCATGTACCTGGATAATTAGAAATTTATATTAGTGAATATTCTATAATATGTAATCAATGAAAATTATTACTCTATGAAAATGAATAATATAATGTATTATCTATTTTTGTATTTTTATTATGTAATGCAATACTGAATTTTGTAATAGTATTACCATCATCAACAATGATTCTAAATGTTCTTGATTGAAAAATATGTATTATTAGATAGACAACTTATTTAAAAGTGAATAAGGGTATTTATTACATTTTTAGGAGTTACCCCCAGGTTATTTCCTTGGGCATGACTGAAAAAATTCACAGTTCATGTTTACTCTTGGTAAGCATGTACAATGTGTAGATGTTTTTATAGATAGTGACAAAATAATAAGATTATAGTAGTAGTAAGGAAAAATTAAAAGTAGATGAGCAAAAAACCAATGATTATTTTTACATCTTTAAATAATAAAAGATAATGGTGTTATTTGGATTAGTTCATTATTTTATACTGCCTATTCTTAAATTCTTAAATTCTTTTTTAGCATTGATACTCTATCTTTTTAAGAAATATCTTGAGGCAATCTTTGACTACTTATTGTTACCACTGGTCTTCATAATGTCGATATGATAATTTCACTATAAAAATTAAATTATTTATGTTTTTTCATTTTTGTGTGCCTTATCCTCTTATATAACTCTTGTACTATAGAGAAAAAAAATCCCTCATTCAAGTGAAAGGGATTGAACGCCCAATTATTATCTATATTATTATTTTACTAAAATCATATACTACGTGAAAATGATATCAAATAATGAAGAGAAGAAGAAGAATATATATATATATTATAATTCATTCAATAATTCAAAAATATTCCATATATACACCTCAATCACACCCTACCATGTTTTGTGATTCCAAAAAAATAGATAGTGTAAGAAAATGCTTCTCTAATGGGATCATTATTGAAGCTTCCTGTAATGACCTAATCCCACGGATCAGAAGTATACTATCCTTTATTTAAACCCCCCCAAAAAATATGAACACTCTAAAAAAATTATCTAACTCTATTCTTGGGATGTGGTCTTTGTACATCCTCTTGAATTCCATAATCATTCCATATAGGAAGTGACTGTTAAGATCATTATTTGTGGCACAAAAACTTACATTCCTTCGGTTAAGATTCACTAACCTTACAATCATGGATCAAAATATCTCTACCTTATATCATATAATATATGTATAACTAGTTATTTTATTTCCCAATTTGGTTAGATAGTTTTGTACGAGTATTACCTTAGTCTCCTCTTGCGTTACATGTGCTCTATATGGAATATCCCTTGATCAATGGATCCAAATGATGGAATCTACTTCTTTCAATCCTCATTAAGTATTAATGACTGATATTAAGCGTTTTTAGTATAAATTAATACTTTTATAACACTCTTGGTACAATATAGATCAAATTATAGATTTTTTTTAAAATTTAAGGTCTAATCATCCATTGGAGGTACCAGGCTTGTATTATTTACTAAAATTGCATTCTACTAGAAATGTAATATCAAGTTTCTACTCTATGGGTTACATTCTACTTCTAAAAAATCATGTATTGTGATCTAACATTATATTTGACCATTCCACAACCTTAAAGTACGATTCTAGTTGCATTGATGTAGACACAAATTTTCAATGTGATGTAAGATTCCATTAGAGTGCTAACATATCCTTATTTTCTTTATTTTTTTTGATTCCCACAAATAGAGTGTTAGAAATCTTATTATTAAACCTTATTTTTATTAAATTAATTAGTCCCAATCAATATATTGGGTTTAAAATAGATATTTTGTGCGGTTTGATGAGATAAAATTAGCAATGATGGGATACCAAACATTTCTACCACACTTTGTTATGGTCTATATAGTCTTAGTAATTGGACACATCATTTGTTGTGATGTTGAAACACTTTTTCAACAACTAACATGTAATTATATTATCATTAAAACACAATCATAGTAATTTATATGATTCTATGTTTTTCATAATGCCTTTTAAGGTGAACTTAATGAATACATTAACTAGGAGAGGTAGCCTTAATGTCCCTAGTGCACATGACTTTGTAACCTCAACCTAGTCCTAACCTAAAAACACGAATTTTACACAACTCTCTTATCTTCAATTATTTGATTTTCAGCATACTCCCTTGTATCCAGATACATCCAAACATCAATGATATATCTCCATATATATCAAGATTCAAATTATATCTTGAATAAATAAAGATCTATACATGAATAAATCATATTCATATATTATTTTAAAAAATAAAAAAAACTATAAACTAAAATTAAATAACAATGATATAAAAAACACTCAAAAAAGAAAAATAATATAAAATAATTACAAATTATTCATCAAAATTAGTATTGTTTATATTTAGTATAAATATTTTATTAATTAATTTCCAAAAACAAAATATTTTTTGATATAGAGGTTATGAAATGTGAGAGTAAGGATTTGATGAGTTAAAAAATTGAATGTTTTTAAATTATATATGATAAAAAAAATTATATTCTTGTATAAATATTTTTTTAGGGAAAAAATTGTTATATTTAGAGGACCACATTAGGTTTTTTTATAAAATTTTGAGTATTTCAAGTCAAATATTTGGGATCTAGAAAGAGTTACCTCTCATGAGGGAGGAATATAATTCATTTGAATCATTAACAAATAATCACGAAAAATATGAGTTTACATACTTTAAAAGGATTATGAGACATAACATCTAGAAAACATTTGTTGAAAATTAAACCTTTAAGATTTAAAAAATGAAAAAAATAGATAATGGACTATAATTTTTATTAATTGAATTTTTGTTATGTTATATTTGAGAAGGATTAATTAGACATAAGATAACTGGGAAGCCTAAAATAATGTATTAGTAAATATAATTAGTATAAATACTATATAAATGGTTATGAGTATGTTTTTTGAATAAATATTACCTATGAAATTTTAGGGATGGGCTCGAATGTTTTTATCCACTAAATTAATAGGTTTCTATTAGATCCTATAGAATTTAAAACCCAAGAAGAAAGGTAGATTGAAAACCAGCATGAAATGAAATATTATATATATATACACCCTTTAACTAATATTTTTATATTAGTTTAAAATAACATGTATATTTTTTTAATTTTAAAAAAATAAAAACCTTATTTTTTTGGATTCCCCTATTGCAACATAATAGGTTCTTCCACCTTATCCAGAATATAAAATAACTATTTTTAGTTATTTATAAAAAATATAAATAAATGATAAACATTCCTCATAATCAAAATAAATGAAGGTGGATAATACATAAAAGAAAACACTATATTTTATGATGGAAATATTCTAGAAGATAGTCTCTAATAAGGATCAAAACTATAAGAATCAAATTTACAAGAAAAAACATTACCAATGAGATAAATATTTGGCAAAGAGAAGCCCAAAATCTGAAATAAACCCCAATAAATGTGAGGTACAATTTTATAGAGTTTATTTTAGATAATTTATAAAAATATATAGTATAATTAAACCATTAAAATATTTTCATAGGGTAAATGGCTTCCTTTGTATGACAAATCATACTATAGTCTTTATGTTAGGTTATTGGAAATAGTTTCTATAAATAAGAGAAACAACATAGTCAAATGTGTGTAAAAGGGAGGATCTATGACCTTGAGAAGCTGAAAAATTCTCTATGAAGTGAACCATTTTGGGTTTTGGAGCAAGGTAATACTAGTAGGTTTTTACCTATACCAATATCGTGCTAAAATTCTATAAGTTCAGAGTGAATAGAATTTTCCATAAAAGTAGTTTAAGCTAGTGGTGTTCATAATTAGATCAATGCTTTCCAAACAAACTTAGGAATGAAACAACATATCCAAACTTACCCATTATGAATATTATGGGGTAATAAGGTTTACAAATCTCAAAACTTAGATAAAATTAAAACCCAACTTTATTTTTATAAAAAAATTAATTTTACTTGGATACTCTTTTTTTAGAATTTTATTTTATTAATTAAAAATTAAAATTCTAATGGGAAAGTAATTAGTTTAAGAAAATGGTTGTAAAATTTGGAATTGAGAATTCAAAATTAGTTAAAGGGTGAAATTTTATTTTTTAATATAATAATCGATGAATATTTAAATGTAATAAGACATATTATACTATACGAAATAAAATATATGAAATCTTCTAACATGTAATCTTGAAAAAATTTCATTCCACTAAGCATGGATAATACCCTTAAAAATTAAATGTTAATAAAATAAATTGGGGAGAGCAAAAAATATTATAGAAGATCATTTATGGTTGTATTAAAGTTATTGGAGAGAAAAAATAATTGAAAAAATATCGCTCACAACACCTATAAATACACTCCCTTTTAATTTATCCCTATTAAAAATAAAAAATAATTTTAATAATTCTCTCAAAATCGATCTCCTATATTTCTTTCTAAAATATGTAGGGTTTTTTACTAATTTGATAGGTTTTTTCCACAACTAGAATATGAGAAAATGGAAATAGACTTCTTATTATTATTTAATATACCTTTTTATGATTTCCTTAATTTTAGAATAACCTCTAATTTTATATACAAAAATAACTTATATATATTATTTTTATTTATTACCTATGTATTTATTCATGTATATATGAAATTATAGATATGTAATATTTAATGGAAGTCTATATATAAAATATTTATTTAAAATATACTTTCTTTAACCATTTTTAAGACCTTAAAGAATAACCTTGTTATGTGAAAGGAAGTAATAATATGAATATATAGTATAAGAGGGTATGGTTTAATATTTTCATATATCACAGTCATATTATATGTATAAGTTCAAACCCTTTCTTTTCAACATAATATTATTCAATCAATAACATTATAACTCAATTTTATGTACTCTTATATCATAACCTATTCATATGGTTATTTTCCTCTAATATCATTACCGATCAATTCCTTAAAATATATTTTTTAAGTGTTTTATTATATTCATGTTTCCCATACTTTAATTTGGGAAATAGTAATCATAATCATAAAATCATAGGAATCCGTAAATGTTAACATTGTTAATCATAAATATATGAAATATTAAGAGATTCCCTAACCTAAAACCCACTCCATTTACTCTTGGATCAAGCATGGTGAGTGATTATATTTTATAAAACCATTATATTTTCAACAAATGTATTTTTTCTCTAGTGTTTAATGTGACGAGTAGTCCTAATATTATATAAATATATAATGATTTAGTTAATTATTAATATTTATACAAATATTTGTAATGCATTAGTGTATTGTGATACCAATTATAATAATATTTCCTTATAAGTATCCTTGTTATAAAATGTATTGTTGGGTGGGCTTGAAAAAATATTTTTATGTAAAACATTGATGAATTAACCATGTATCATGATTATTGATATTTTTTGACATTAATTATGAATATATCATGAATTTATTTGTTCTAAATTAATGAAAATTAATTAAAATAATAAAAAATATAAATGAAAACCATAATTGAATTTATAAGATTATTATTATCCTTTAAAGTAAATTACCAAGAATTGAATATTTTTATAACTTGTAGAAGGATTAAAGATCATGAGAATATTATAGAAACATAAACAATACATTTTAAATAAATATTGTCCTATTATATCTCATTTATAACAATATTAGTACCTAAACACACCAATTATTTGAATATAATAATTGAATAATTTTATTAATATTAAAGATATGTTATTAAAAAAACATGTATTATAGCATCGAGTCTGAGAGTGAAATATTGGGGAACCAAAATTGGTAGGAATGTCAGGTTCAATTCTTTAGATAATTAGAATTGGAAATATTAACATAAATCCAAGAGTTTTACAAAATAATTTTAAGTTTAGCTAAATATAAATGTATTTAGATGAAATTAAAATTTAACTATGTATATGATAAATTGTATAAATTACTAAAATTTTATTTCCTTTTCTAATTTAATTTTTTATTTAATTCCAATTATGAATGGGGGAAGAAGATATTAAAATTGTAACAATAATGGAAATAGAGATAATGATCAATTTGATTATTATTTTAATATTCAACCAAATGTTATAGGGGCTAGGGTTCAAAATAACATCGTAATATTAATTCAGATGATTTAGTTTTGGGATAATCACCTTAATGATATAGGGTAGTCAAATTTATTATGTTAGATCATCTTAATAATTAATAAATTTATGTAGTGTAAGTATTTTTCATTTAGTGGGTCCAGATAACCCATTGTAGATAAAATATGGATATGATATTTTGAGAGAATATTTTTTGTGGTAGAATTCTTAGAGAGGAAAGAGGATATCTTTAAATTTATCAATATAAGGGGGAAACAATGGTAGATTCTAATAAATATGGGAATAATGAGGATAAGGGGGAACATGTTACATAAATATTTCAAGAAAATTTCCTTAGAGAATTATATTTCCCATATAACTTAGTTTAATGATCTATGTCAAAAATAACTTAAATATACACTAATATCATGATTTAAATAGTATATCTCATGAATAGTCACCCAAACCAATAATTTAAAGGTCTTTTATCTAGAATATTGTCACCAGAAACACCTTATTTTTCTACTCTTGTGAAAATTTCTCTATAATAATGATACATTAGAACCTTTCTAGACATATCACATGATATAATCATCTTCATAACTTAGGGATTAGAAATATAAGAAAGGGGTGAGGTCAAATTAATAGTAAGGGAAAGGTATATCATAAATTATTAGATCATAAATATAAAGGAGAATACAATGGAGGCATAAATCACTTAATAAAATATTAAAATATCACAGATGATAACCATAAAATGAATTAGAGTAACATAAGATATTTAAAAGAAAATTAAAGAAACATAAAATTTATAACCTATCTCAAAAAACATATATCATTAAACATGTGAGAATGATATAAATTTGTGGAATAATTTAAAAATAAACAAGTAATAATCATGAAAACATGGAATTTCATGGGAATTAAATGTATCTTGAAAATTTGAAAAAACCTGATAATCAACATGGAAATTTGGAACAATCACAGGAATTGGAAATATTGTAATAATAGATTTCCACATTACATTCAGAACAAAACTTTTGAAAACATCCTCCCATATCTATTTTAATGAACAAATTTTTGAAAATAGATTCCCACGTATCATTGAAACAATAACCTATGAAAAAATCATTCCTTATCTCATTCACACAAAAAACTTGTGAACAATTCTTCCTAGTTATCATTCATAAAAAAAATTATGAACAAATATTCCCACATCTCATTAACACAAGAAACTTGTGAACAATGCTTCATGAATTTAATTAACACACAAATCTTGTGAACAAAGACTCCCATATCTCATTCTTACAAAACCATGTGAAAAAAGATTCCCACATCTCATTTACAAAACATTACATAATGTCATGATATAAGAAACCTTAACCAATGCATTGGGGGGAAATATAAGACCCTCGACTTCCTTAACCATACATATGTGTTCCACTTGAAAATCAATAACAAAAATATCTTAATATACCCATGGAAATAGAATGGGTTTCTTAAAATTTTCAATAACATCAGATAACACAAACAGAAGAAATCATAGGATATAAAAATATCATTTTAAAAAGTATTCATAACATAATTACATATAAAGGATGATCAAAACATCACATCATGCCTTATAAACCTTGGATAAAAAAATACAGGAGAAAATATTTTTAAAACTTTTAATTTTTATAAGAATCATTAATAATGAAGATATTAAATAGACAAAAAATTTTAAAAAATGGGAAGTGAAAATAATTTGAAAACTATTTATTTTAAAATAATCTTTAATAATGAACAATCAAAAAATAAATAATGTTTTCAAAAAGGGGAAGTGAAAATACCTCGAGAAATTTTATGTTTGAAATGAGTCTATAAAAATGAAAAAATGGAAAAGAAATTTTAAAATCTCAAAATTTCCATGTTTTATTTTTTTAATATTATATGGATTATTCTTGAGACTGGGTGCTGAGATGGAGTGTGATTATGAGTCGTGGGGTTCCCTAAATAGGTGTTTAAAATGTTTGAAATATATTAAATAGCATATGTGATGTTTTTCTAAAAAATAAAAAAAATATTGTATGGAGGCCTAGATAAGAAATCTGAGGGCACTGTTGAGTTTATAATAAAAGTTTTTCCCTAGGCACTATATAACCTTTATCGGCACTAGCCATTTGTTAAAAAGTCATCGTAGGTATAATTAAATAAAACAAATTAAATAATTAATTTATTTTGTATATTTTTTGATGTTTTGAGTGTTTTTATTTAAATTTATAGTAATATAGTTTCCTTAGGGTTGACCACTGAAACTTTGCAGATTCCTGACAACCATTTGAGAGATTTTCTTGGAGGATGATGACGAATCGAGATCAGATCATGGTTTTTTGGACCAAAGGAGTTGGAGGATCTCATCAATGACAGGAACACAAATGTTCTTCATTAATGATCAATCCAAATTTGAGGTAGGATGTTTTTATATGTGATTTCCATCCTATTTCTTAATCCATAACAAACTTAGATCAATTACCTGAATAGAATTGATACACTCCACATCAATAGATTTGATTTGATTGAATTTGATTTGTTTGTTTCTTTTTCCATCATCCTTCAAACTTTTTCTAGGATAACGAATCAATGAAAAAATAACAATATTTGAGGTTCATTACTCACTTTTATGTATTATTTATTTCTTCCTCCGTTCTTCGTACGTTCATCACAGGCATTCTCTTTAAGCTCACAGTTTTATGAACACCCTATATTCAAATGTTATGCGACCATTATTTTGTGAAACAGATCAATAATGTGAGTGAAGTTCATGATCAGTGGGGTGGTTGAGGTGCGATAGTTGAAGAAGGTGACTGAAAGTAGAACATAGGGATTTTCAGTTCTCATTTTTCTTGATTTTGATGAGAAATGATGATTTTGATCAAGAAATCCCTTTTAGAGAAAACTAAACCCTAGAATCCTGAGATCTAGTGACGAGAGGCCTAAATGAACCCTAATCTATAGGTTCCAGCAAGGTAAGTGGCTAAAGTGAAGCATCAATAATGCAGAACAAATATGGGAAATCTTGATCAACATAGCAGGTATTCAACATTACACGCCACACGGCCCCCTAGCTACAGTGCTAAGGTTTAGCCGGAGTTAATTATCAAATGGAATGTGACACATATCACATGGTTTGTGATCCCTTATACATGACTTGTAATTTTCAATGGAGAGTAAACAAACACTGGTAAAAGTACACATTGAGTTGACACATCGTCCACTTGTACATGAACACGACATGTCATACACTGGACAATACACACACATGACCACCGTCCACAGACATGACCAAGAAACATGTGTTGGACATTGTGTTTCTGTACAACCCATGTACTCCTTCTACTAGCCTTTTATATAGGGACTACATTCCATGTGAGTCTATTCCACGTGGGTAGGAAAGGGGATATCTGAACACACCGTGTACCCCCTAGTACATATCGTGTACCCTCTTAAAGAGTGATCGTGGATCTTTGATTTCATAATTTGTACTGGTATAGGTTTATTACATTCCCTTGGTCCTTTACCTCAAGGGTACAATGATTCATTACATCCATGTCACTATATTGTGATCCCCTTTAGAGGCTGAGTCCATGTAGAGTTGTGGTGTCCTACCATGATACTGGAGTGAAATATTTATCATCCTTTGTTCCCTAGATGGATTTTATGGAATCATAATGAAATTCCTGAGCATGGAATTGATCCTTTATCTATCAAGATATAATAACAACATTTGTGGAATCATTGACATATGATCCCCAATGTAGCGGGTTGATCCAGATTAGGTTCGTAGCGTCTCCCAATTGTTCTAGGCATGACCCCTATTTGTGTGTCAGAATCTTATTAAACTAGTGAGAATTCATTAGGTGTGGACCAATGATCTAGACCTCTTATTTGGATATCTCCGATGATGGCATGGATCATGGGGTGGGTTCTACTGGAACAAGTGTTTCTTTGAGAAGAATTATGTGGCTAACAGTTTCTTATGACCACCTGTTGGCGTGGTGTCTTTCCTCAGTATATCTAGGAGTTTATGTTATAAATTTATTATTATATCTTGTAATGAACATAGTATACATTGTGATTCATGTGTTTTTGTTTTGAGGGTGTCCTACTGAGTATTGTTTTACTCACCCCTGCATAATATTTTTCCTCATGTTTTGTGTCTTATACAGAAAAATACCCATTTAATGATGTCCTGGGAGGAGAAGAAACAATTAGAGCATTGATGGATCTTGTCAGACTGAGGAGATCACCAATAGATTTTATTTAACTTATTCCTCTCCCTATAAGTAGATTGGAATCTTCTTAGTTTTTTTGGGCTTGTATTTTGGACCATTTACATTTTCTATATTTTTGTTGTCATACTATATTGTGGGATATTAGATGGATGTGTGCGTTGTTTCAGTTTTTTATATTTTAGCTTATATAGGATTGGATATGTGTGTGTGTGTACAAGTATCATAGGATAATGCCTCCCATTTTTGAGATATTCCTACTTGTTGTTGGTCGCCAGGTCCATGCCTATTGGAGGTAGTCTTAGGGTAGTCAGTGGTCAGACCTCAGTGGGTTAGGTCATGAAAGAGTGGAAGTAGGGAAATCAATTCTACCTTCAGACTGAAATCAGTGATATTGGATTGTGGAAATTTTTTTTAGTGTTTTGAGTTCAATTTTCTGGCTAGAGACTATAGTGTTGGTGTGATGACCGATGTATCCATACACCAGGACTCTAATCACATTTTTTTCGAATTTATATATATAAACATTGGTTCCATATAATTTTTTTGTTACATGCCTCATATAGGAATGGTTGTGTTTTCCATGTCCTTTTCGAGTTAGCACCCCATATATACTATTTTGACCATGGTACATCTAGTTTTATTTCAATATGCCTCCACATAGATAACCAGCTAGGATTCCTCTACGTGATCCTGAGGATGATCCACCTAGTGAAGATACATCGGTAGGGGGGACTATAACTAAGATAGCACCTCTAGGTGGTTTACCAGCTATACCTCCACCCCTTGAGATGTAGATATAGATCTCAGTATTAGATGAAGATGCATGTAGGTTGAGTAAATTTCATTAGTTTCATAGGAAGTGAAATAGTAGGTTTCAGGGTGATATAGACCCTTAGGTTGTCAAGGACTTGCTAGAGGCAGTCCCTCATGTTTTCTGCCTTGTGAGGATGCTGACTGATCATATGGAATTCCTCACGAAGAGTATTTTTATGGCTCTATTGGGATATGGTGGAACTTAGTGACTCCTTCAAATGATGATATAACTCTATCCAAGTCAAGACTTTGAGAATATCTTCATAGAGGAGTTATATTTGGCCACATTGTGATCCTTATGCATACAGAAGCCTCTACATCCATTACAGTGAAGTATGACTATTGTGAAGTACTTAGAAAGGTTTACTGACTTATCATGTTACTCCTTAGATATGGTTTAGGATAAATTATTTAGATATGAGACCTTTGACAAGGGATTTCACAAAGAAATAAAGGCTTTAATAGCATCCCTTTTCATTTCCACCTATTCTCGGGTGCTTGATTGTGCCTTGTTGGTGGATATATTTCAGCAAGAGAAGAAACCACTAGTGGGAGATAGAAGTGGTCACCCAATAGCTGAGACCTCAATAGTAGGTTTCCTACATCATTTATAGTGATCCAATATTTTCAAACGCTTTAGGAGGCGATCTGAGGACTCAAGGCAAGTGCTAAAAGGATCTAAGGGTGGATCAAATAAACTGAGGGATAGGTGTTGTTTCTCCTACGATGTTTAGGGATATATGGATCAAGATTATCAAAAACATCATATAACTGATCATTAAATGGTATAGGGACCACTAAGATAAAGGAAGAGGCAAGAGAAAAGTGGTCAGTAGGGAGACATACATGGTAGAGGGGATGTCCAGGCAGTAGGAGGTGGTTGAAGGTTTGACCTATTACCACCACCAGCCCTAGGTGGTCCAGTCTAGGCTCAGGGATCTGGTGGGAAAGGATAAGGCCAACTACTAGCTGTGTAGGTCTACAAACCTGAGGCTTCAGATATGATATGAGGTATGATTTGTTTATTTTCTACTTTAGATATAGTATTGATAGATGTTGGTTCTAACTATTCATTCCTTTACACTTCTCGAGTTCAAGAGTTATAGATTCCGGTTTAGCCATTGGCTCAACGTCTATGGCTATAGAATCTTACCAGCAGTGAATCAATAATTGTGAACTTATAATAACAGTGCGATATGACACTTGGAGATGATATTTTTTTATATGATCTCTTTTTTTCATCAATGTGGCCTTGTGATATCATCTTAGGTATGGACTGTCTATCCAAAGTTCATTCCTTGATCGACTATTTTTGGTAGAGGGTGTGGTGTGTTCATAGTGATAAAATGTGGTTTTCCTTTGTTGTTGAAATGGAGACCTTGGTAGAGCAGGATGAGCTCAGACATAGGAGAGGGAAACCGATTACTCGCCAGTTGGTAGCATGACTCTTGGAGTAGTGGATGATTTGGGTAATCATTTTCCTATGGTTGTGGATGATCATGTGGATGTCTTACAGAGGATTCACTAGGTCAACATCCTCAACATGAGATATATTTTTTCATTGAATTACATCCCGAAACAATACTGATATTTTCATTATCATATCAAATTTCTCCCATATAGCTTAAAGAGTTAAGGGTGCATTTGAAAGACTTGATGGAGAAGGGATTTTTAAGACCCAGTATTCCCCCTGGATAGCCCCAATGTTGTTTTCCAATAAGGTGGAAATTTTATAGGGGTTATGTGTGGATTATTGGTGCTCGATTAAGGTAACCTTAAAGAATAAGTATCCACTATTAAGGATCAATATCCCCTTTGATCTATTAAGAGGGGTGTGATGGTTCTCTAAGTTTTACTGCAGATCAAAATATCACCAACTATGAGTACTGGATGAGGATATACTAAAGATGACCTTAAGATGTCGTTACAGTCACTATGAGTACTTGATGATGTCCTTCAACATGATGAAAACTGTAATGACCAAATTATTCTCATTGGATAGACAATACAATGAATCATTACGTGGCCATAAGAAATATACCCAAGGCACCAAAGGCTGACAATAAATACCAAAGGGATTCAAATGAAAGAGAGGGATGATTTACCCTAAAAAAAACTACTAACTCAACAAACCACAACCAAACAGATCACTATATGATGCATGAAAAAATTTAAGAAAAGTCAAACTTTTAATTTATATTAAATTATTCTAATGTCTGCCACAATGGAAGAAAAATAAACTATCAAGGTAAATGGATGAAAAACAACTAAATACTCCAAGAAGACCAAAATAACCCATGATCCATGTCACACCCATGAATTTTTTTTTAAATTAATTACTCATTTAATTTCCATTACCGATTTGTTTTGGGGGTTCACCACTCATTTTGGTGAAAATGGTGGGTTTTGAAAATTTGGGCCAAACCGTGAGCCCAAATCCAGATTTAAAAACAAATTTTGATTCTTCTATAACTCCTTCAATTTTTACTATTTTAAACTCATTCCACTTCCCAATTGGCATACCATAATATATTAAAATCACTATATCCTTTTGAACCACATAGAAATCCCAAATCATGATGGATTTGGGTTTTTAATTAAGGTAATGGGCCTGCCCGTAAGCCCATTTCCTGCTTTAAATTATTTTTTTAAAATTTCAATATCTCATTCGTGTTTTACTGTTTTTCGGTGATTCAACCTCCCAATAGAAGACAAAAACCTCAGCCTCACTCCATGTATCGCGTTTTCCTCTTTGGAGCTCATATACCCCGCGGAGTTGGACGATCTTTCTCAATATTTCTCAAATCGACCAGATTTGATGAGGTAAAATGAATCTTTCATAACTCCTTCAATTTTCATCCTTTTCACCCCATTTCAGTCCCCACATGACCTAATATGACTCCTTAGGACCTCAATATCAGTTTTGGGTACTTGGAGATTCATATATTGGTTGATTGAGTCGGATTTCTTCAATATATTTCATGTAAGGGAATTCCTTCTTGGTTCCTTCCATCCTCTTTTAGTTTTATTTAATATTTCTTGAAGTTCCTAATGTCCAGAAGTTAGGGTTCGATCATAAGGTCTGATCTGGTATCTTTTGGGTCAATTTTTGCTAGTCTAGGTCTGGATTTATATTCCTTGTGGTGCGGCGGTGCTGCGCTTCAGGTTTCGTACCAAGTTTTGAGGGTTTCGACTCAAAAGGTAGGTGATTCCATGTGTAACCATTTTATGATGAGTTATCTTGCTTGGTTTTTTAATTTAGTAGGTTTATAATCTATTTTGTGTGGTTTGAAAAATGTTTTTGATGAATTTGGTTAAACATTTAATTTTTAGTTGTATTTTAGCTTAAAATTGGGTACTTTTCATGTGTGACTCTTGGGGTAATGTTTGGGTTTAGTTTATAACATATGAAAGTGATTTATTAGTCTTGAAAGGGGATGCCAATTCTGTTATGTTAATTCCTTATTGTCATGTGGGCCTTGAAAAGAGGTTTTTGAATGAGTTTAAGGTGTAAAACCGTCTTGTACTTTTTGAAGGAGATTTATGAAAACGTGTGTTTTTCATGTGTATCTTTGTGGTATTTTTTGAGGTATTTTTATAACATTTGGGGGTGATTTAATAATTGTTTTAGGGCTTAAAAGTTCTGTTTTGGATTGGTATTGGTATGATTTTGGTTTTTAATGAGGGATTTGAAATGGGTTTAGTGTGCAAACAATGGTTATACCTCTTGGGTTTGTTTTATAAAAATTTCAAATGTTTTATTCGGTTAAACAAAGTTGGGAAAGGGTGTATATGTACTGTTTGGGTGAGTGTGTTCACCTAATGTGGGTTTTGAATGGTAAAGTGGTGATTTGAGATGTTAAACATTTTTAGAATTTTTTATAAATTGATGAAATATTTTACTAAATTGTGTTTTGTGTGCGAAACACGGGTGTGGGATATTTTGTGTGAGTTTATTTATAAAATGAATCGTGAAGGTGAGAAGGGTATTGTGTGACATGTGTGTGGGCTGTTATGTGAGTTTAATATCTTGTAATGGTTTTATAAAATTGTTTAATGGATTTGTGGAAGTGTTAAAGAAATGTGAAAAGTGTTGTAGGCAATTTGAAGTGAGTTTGATTTCAAAATGCATTTGAATGAAAAGTGGAATTTGTGACTTTAGTGATGTACATGGGGCTATTTGGTTAATGTGTTATGTGGAAGTGATATTTGCATGTAAAAACTATATTTCTTGGATTGTGAACTTGTTTGAGCACAATGGGAAAACCCGGGTATCTAGGTGGGTGGACGTGTACTAGTATGCTAGTGAATCCGTGGGGTTTGGCCTCAGTTTCACTTAGCAAGATTGACGCTTAAAACTCTAACTAAACTATGATGATGATGATTGGGGACCACTTGGTTATGGGTATTATCCCTACTAGTGGCTTGTGCACGGGAACGAATATTTTTTTTGTGGTTACTCTCACCGAGATACGAGGTACCTGGGACCCACAGCTAGCTAGTGCCTAGGGGTTATTTCCTATCACTTGTGCTCATTAGATCCTTTGTACATACCATCGGTATATGGTATTGTTGGATAGAAAATTCGGTAGCTTTGTTATTTATTTTAAAATTGTTGTTCCTTTAAAATTATCCCACATGAAAACTGTTTTCATTTATTATTGCATCCTTTAGAAAATTGTAACTAGCATTTCTTATTTACAAAACTTGCAATGTTTTTTGTCATGAAATGTTTATCACATGGAATCTCGTAGAGGTGGTATCCTACTGGGCTTTCTCTCACACCCTAATTACACCTTTGGGTGTAAGTAGACTTGCTTATATTATTTCACAGGTTTGGGTACAAGTTTTATGCCTTTGGTTCGGGTTTTTAGCGGTCCATTGTGATGCAGTTTTGTGGAGATGGCTTGAGGGCAGTGCCTCTTTCCATGTGGAGGTTCTTGGGCTGTCTTTTCTTGGGTTTGTACCTTTGTAATGGTCTTTAAACATTGTTGAAAATTGTGTAATTCAGTTCTAAATTTTTGAAAAAGATTATTTGGTTTGAAAAATACAGATTCGTTTAATTGGATTCTTTTGTTGTTTTAAGTTTATAAACTCGAGTAAATCGTTCCCAATTATCATTTTATGATACCCGGGCACTTGTGCCAGCCCGTGGGGATCGGGAACGCCCTTCGAGCACTCAAAAGGTAGGTGATTCCATGTGTAACCATTTTATGATGAGTTATCATGCTTGGTTTTTTAATTTAGTAGGTTTATAATCTGTTTTGTGTGGTTTGAAAACTGTTTTTGATGAATTTGGTTAAACATTTAATTTTTAGTTGTATTTTAGCTTGAAATTGGGTACTTTTCATGTGTGACTCTTGGGGTAATGTTTGGGTTTAGTTTATAACATATGAAAGTGATTTATTAGTCTTGAAAGGGGCTGCCAATTCTGTTTTGTTAATTCCTTATTGTCATGTGGGCCTTGAAAAGAGGTTTTTGAATGAGTTTAAGGTGTAAAACCATGTTGTACTTTTTGAAAGTGATTTATGAAAACGTGTGTTTTTCATGTGTATCTTTGTGGTATTTTTTGAGGTATTTTTATAACATTTGGGGGTGGTTTAATAATTGTTTTAGGGCTGAAAATTTCTTTTTTGGATTGGTATTGGTATGATTTTGGTTTTGAATGAGGGCTTTGAAATGGGTTTAGTGTGCAAAAAATGGTTATACCTCTTGGGTTTATTTTATAAAAATTTAAAATGTTTTATTCGGTTAAAAAAAGTTGGGAAAGGGTGTATATGTACTGTTTGGGTGAGTGTGTTCACCTAATGTGGGGTTTTGAATGGTAAAGTGGTGATTTGAGATGTTAAACATTTTTATATTTTTTTATAAATTGCTGAAATATTTTACTAACCTGTGTTTTGTGTGCGAAACACGGGTGTGGGATATTTTGTGTGAGTTTATTTATAAAATGAATCGTGAAGGTGAGAAGGGTATTGTGTGACATGTGTGTGGGATGTTATGTGAGTTGAATATCTTGTAATGGTTTTATAAAATTGTTTAATGGATTTGTGGAAGTGTTAAAGAAATGTGAAAAGTGTTATAGGCAATTTGAAGTGAGTTTGATTTCAAAATGCAATTGAATGAAAAGTGGAATTTGTGACTTTAGTGATGTACATGGGGCTGTTTGGTTAATGTGTGATGTGGAAGTGATTTTTTCATGTGAAAACTATATTTCTTGGATTGTGAACTTGTTTGAGCACAATGGGAAAACCTGAGTATCTAGGTGGGTGGACGTGTACTAGTATGCTAGTGAATCCGTGGGGTTTGGCCTCAGTTTCACTTAGCAAGATTGATGCTTACAACTCTTACTAAACTATGATGATGATGATTGGGTACCACTAGGTTATGGGTATGATCCCTACTAGTGGATTGTGCACGAGAACATATATTTTTTTTGTGGTTACTCTCACCGAGATACGAGGTACCTGAGACCCACAGCTAGCTAGTGCCTAGGGGTTATTTCCTATCACTTGTGCTCATTATATCCTTTGTAATTACCATCGGTATATGGTATTTTTGGCTGGAAAATTCAGTAGCTTTGTTATTTATTTTAAAATTGTTGTTCCTTTAAAATTATCCCACATGAAAACTATTTTCATTTATTATTGCATCCTTTAGAAAATTGTAACTAGCATTTCTTATTTACAAAACTTGCAATGTTTTTTGTCATGAAATGTTTATAACATGTAATCTCGTAGAGGTGGTATCCTACTGGGCTTTCTCTCACACCCTACTTACACCTTTGGGTGTAAGTAGACTTGCTTATTTTATGTCACAGGTTTGGGTATATGTTTTTTGCCTTTGGTTCGGGTTTTTAGAGTTCCATTGTGATGCAGTTTCGTGGAGATGGCTTGAGGGCAGTGCCTCTTTCCATGTGGAGGTTCTTGGGCTGTCTTTTCTTGGGTCTGTACCTTTTTAATGGTCTTTAAACATTGTTGAAAATTGTGTAATTCAGTTCTGAATTTTTGAAAAAGATTATTTGGTTTGAAAAATCCAGATTCGTTTTATTGGATTCTTTTGTTGTTTTAAGTTTATAAACTCGGGTAAATCATTCCCAATTATCATTTTATGATACCCGGGCACTTGTGCCAGCCCGTGGGGATCGGGAACGCCCTTTGATACCATTTTGTCACGAACCGAATCTGATCGCCACCAAAACGGGCACCAAACCCGGCCCGTGACAAGGCCCGAAGGGCGTTCCCGATCCCCACGGGCTGGCACAAGTGCACGGGTATCATAAAATGATAATTGGGAACGATTTACCCAAGTTTATAAACTTAAAACAACAAAAGAATCCAATAAAACGAATCTGGATTTTTCAAACCAAATAATCTTTTTCAAAAATTCAGAACTGAAGTACACAATTTTCAACAATGTTTAAAGACCATTACAAAGGTACAAACCCAAGAAAAGATAGCCCAAGAACCTCCACATGGAAAGAGGCACCGCCCTCAAGCCATCTCCACGAAACTGCATCACAATGGACCGCTAAAAACCCGAACGAAAGGCATAAAACTTGTACCCAAACCTGTGACATAAAATAAGCAAGTCTACTTACACCCAAAGGTGTAAGTAGGGTGTGAGAGAAAGCCCAGTAGGATACCACCTCTACGAGATTCCATGTGATAAACATTTCATGACAAAAAACATTGAAAGTTTTGTAAATAAGAAATGCTAGTTAAAATTTTCTAAAGGATGCAATAATAAATGAAAACAGTTTTCATGTGGGATAATTTTAAAGGAACAACAATTTTAAAATAAATAACAAAGCTACTGAATTTTCCAGCCAACAATACCATATACCGATGGTAAGTACAAAGGATCTAATGAGCACAAGTGATAGGAAATAACCCCTAGGCACTAGCTAGCTGTGGGTCCCAGGTACCTCGTATCTCGATGAGAGTAACCACAAAAAAAATATCCGTTCTCATGCACAAGCCACTAGTAGGGATCATACCCATAACCTAGTGGTCCCCAATCATCATCATCATAGTTTAGTTAGAGTTGTAAGTGTCAATCTTGCTAAGTGAAACTGAGGCCAAACCCCACGGATTCACTAGCATACTAGTACACGTCCACCCACCTAGATACCCGGGTTTTCCCATTGTGCTCAAACAAGTTCACAATCCAAGAAATATAGTTTTCACATGCAAATATCACTTCCACATCACACATTAACCAAACAGCCCCATGTACATCACTAAAGTCACAAATTCCACTTTTCATTCAAATGCATTTTGAAATCAAACTCACTTCGAATTGCCTACAACACTTTTCACATTTCTTTAACACTTCCACAAATCCATTAAACAATTTTATAAAACCATTACAAGATATTCAACTCACATAACATCCCACACACATGTCACACAATACCCTTCTCACCTTCACGATTCATTTTATAAATAAACTGACACAAAATATCCCACACCCGTGTTTCGCACACAAAACACAATTTAGTAAAATATTTCAGAAATTTATAAAAAATTATAAAAATGTTTAACATCTCAAATAACAACTTTACCATTCAAAAACCCACATTAGGTGAACACACTCACCCAAACAGTACATATACACCCTTTCCCAACTTTGTTTAACCAAATAAAACATTTGAAATTTTTATAAAACAAACCCAAGAGGTATAACCATTGTTTGCACACTAAACCCATTTCAAATCCCTCATTCAAAACCAAAATCATACCAATACCAATCCAAAAAATAACTTTTCAGCCCTAAAACAATTATTAAACCACCCCCAAATGTTATAAAAATACCTCAAAAAATACCACAAAGATACACATGAAAAACACACGTTTTCATAAATCACTTTCAAAAAGTACAAAACGGTTTTACACCTTAAACTCATTCAAAAACCTCTTTTCAAGGACCACATGACAATAAGGAATTAACAAAACAGAATTGGCATCCCCTTTCAAGACTAATAAATCACTTTCATATGTTATAAACTAAACGCAAACATTACCCCAAGAGTCACACATGAAAAGTACCCAATTTCAAGCTAAAATACAACTAAAAATTAAATGTTTAACCAAATTCATCAAAAACAGTTTTCAAACCACACAAAAAAGATTATAAACCTACTAAATTAAAAAAACCAAGCAAGCTAACTCATCATAAAATGGTTACACATGGAATCACCTACCTTTTGAGTCGAAACCCTCAAAACTTGGTGCGAAACCTTAAGCGCACCACCGCCGCACCACAAGGAATATAAATCCCGTACTAGACCACCAAAAATTAACCCAAAAGATACCAAATCAGACCTTAGGATCGAACCCTAACTTATGGACATGAGGAACTTCAAGAAATAGGAAATAAAACTAAAAGAGGATGGAATGAACCAAGAAGGAATTCCCTTACTTGAAATATATTGAAGAAATCAGCCCCAATCCACCAATATATGAATCTACAAGTACCGAAAACTGATATGGAGGTCCTAAGGAGTCATATTAGGTCATGTGGGGACTGAAATGGGGTGAAAAGGATGCAAATTGAAGGAGTTATGAAAGATTCATTTTACCTCATCAAATCTGGTCGATTTGAGAAAGATTGAGAAAGATCGTCCAACTCCACGGGGTATATGAGCTCCAAAGAGGAAAACGCAATACAGGGAGTGAGGCTGAGGTTTTTGGCTTCGAGTGGAAGGTTTCATCACCGAAAAATAGTTAACAACGAATGGGATATTGAAATTTTAAAAAAATAATTTAAAGCAGGAAATGGGCTTACGGGCAGGCCCATTACCTTAATTAAAAACCCAAATCCATCATGATTTGGGATTTCTATGTGGTTCAAAAGGATATGATGATTTTAATATATTACGGTATGCCAATTGGGAAGTGGAATGGGTTTAAAATAGTAAAAATTGAAGGAGTTATAGAAGAATAAAAATTTGTTTTTAAATCTGGATTTGGGCTCACAGTTTGGCCCAAATTTTCAAAACCCACCATTTTCACCAAAATGAGTGGTAAAACCCCAAAACAAATCGGTAATGGAAATTAAATGAGTAATGAATTTAAAAAAAACTCATGGGTGTGACAATTTTGGTGAAAATGGTGGGTTTTGAAAATTTGGGCCAAACCATGAGCCCAAATCCAGATTTAAAAACAAATTTTTATTCTTCTATAACTCCTTCAATTTTTACTATTTTAAACCCATTCCACTTACCAATTGGCATAACATAATATATTAAAATCACCATATCCTTTTGAACCACATAGAAATCTCAAATCATGATCAATTTGGGTTTTTAATTAAGGTAATGGGCCTGCCTGTAAGCCCATTTCCTGCTTTAAATTATTTTTTTAAAATTTCAATATCTCATTCGTTTTTTACTGTTTTTCGGTGATTCAACCTCCCACTCGAAGCCAAAAACCTCAGACTCTCTCCCTATATCATGTTTTCCTCTTTTGAGCTCATATACCCCGCGAAGTTGGACAATATTTCTCAATATTTCTCAAATCGACCAGATTTGATGAGGTAAAATGAATCTTTCATAACTCCTTCAATTTTCATCCTTTTCACCCCATTTCAGTCCCACATGACCTAATATGACTCCTTAAGACCTCCATATCAGTTTTGGGTACTTGGAGATTCATATATTGGTTGATTGAGGCTGATTTCTTCAATATATCAGTTTTGGGTACTTGGAGATTCATATATTGCTTATTTTATGTCACAGGTTTGGGTACAAGTTTTATGCCTTTCGGTTGGGTTTTGGTTTTTGCTTTATCCGTGATGTGGCTTTCCGAGGGTGGAAAGTTTTATGGTGGGGATAATTGTCACACCCATGATTTTTTTTTAAATTAATTACTCATTTAATTTCCATTACCGATTTGTTTTGGGGGTTTACCACTCATTTTGGTGAAAATGGTGGGTTTTGAAAATTTGGGCCAAACCGTGAGCCCAAATCCAGATTTAAAAACAAATTTTGATTCTTCTATAACTCCTTCAATTTTTATTATTTTAAACCCATTCTACTTCACAATTGGCATACCATAATATATTAAAATCACCATATCATTTTGAACCACATAGAATTCCCAAATCATGATGGATTTGGGTTTTTAATTAAGGTAATGGGCCTGCCCGTAAGCCCATTTCCTGCTTTAAATTATTTTTTTAAAATTTCAATATCTCATTCGTTTTTTACTGTGTTTCGGTGATTCAACCTCCCACTCGAAGCCAAAAACCGCAGCCTCACTCACTGTATCTCGTTTTCCTCTTTGGAGCTCATATACCCCGCAGAGTTGGACAATCTTTCTCAATCTTTATCAAATCGACCAGATTTGATGAGGTAAAATGAATCTTTCATAACTCCTTCAATTTTCATCCTTTTCACCCCATTTCAGTCCCCACATGACCTAATATGACTCCTTAGGACCTCAATATCAGTTTTGGGTACTTGGAGATTCATATATTGGTGGATTGGGGTTGATTTCTTCAATATATTTCAAGTAAGGGAATTCCTTCTTGGTTCCTTCAATCCTCTTTTAGTTTTATTCCTATTTCTTGAAGTACCTCATGTCCAGAAGTTAGGTTTCGATCCTAAGGTCTGATTTGGTATCTTTTGGGTCAATGTTTGGTGGTCTAGGTCTGGATTTATATTCCTTGTGGTGCGGCGGTGGTGCGCTTAAGGTTTCGCACCAAGTTTTGAGGGTTTCGATTCAAAAGGTAGGTGATTCCATGTGTAACCATTTTATGATGAGTTAGCTTGATTGGTTTTTTAATTTAGTAGGTTTATAATCTGGTTTTTGTGGTTTGAATACTGTTTTTGATGAATTTGGTTAAACATTTAATTTTTAGTTGTATTTTAGCTTGAAATTGGGTACTTTTCATGTGTGACTCTTGGGGTAATGTTTGAGTTTAGTTTATAACATATGAAAGTGATTTATTAGTCTTGAAAGGGGCTGCCAATTCTATTTTGTTAATTCCTTATTGTCATATGGGCCTTGAAAAGAGGTTTTTGAATGAGTTTAAGGTGTAAAACCGTGTTGTACTTTTTGAAAGTGATTTATGAAAACGTGTGTTTTTCATGTGTATCTTTGTGGTATTTTTTGAGGTATTTTTATAACATTTGGGGGTGGTTTAATAATTGTTTTAGGGCTGAAAAGTTCTTTTTTGGATTGGTATTGGTATGATTTTGGTTTTGAATGAGGGCTTTGAAATGGGTTTAGTGTGCAAACAATGGTTATACCTCTTGGGTTTGTTTTATAAAAATTTCAAATGTTTTATTCGGTTAAACAATGTTGGGAAAGGGTGTATATGTACTGTTTGGGTGAGTGTGTTCACCTAATGTGGGTTTTTGAATGGTAAAGTGGTGATTTGAGATGTTAAACATTTTTAGAATTTTTTATAAATTGCTGAAATATTTTACTAAATTGTGTTTTGTGTGCGAAACACGGGTGTGTGATATTTTGTGTGAGTTTATTTATAAAATGAATCGTGAAGGTGAGAAGGGTATTGTGTGACATGTGTGTGGGCTGTTATGTGAGTTGATTATCTTGTAATGGTTTTATAAAATTTTTTAATGGATTTGTGGAAGTGTTAAAGAAATGTGAAAAGTGTTGTAGGCAATTTGAAGTGAGTTTGATTTCAAAATGCATTTGAATGAAAAGTGGAATTTGTGACTTTAGTGATGTACATGGGGCTGTTTGGTTAATGTGTGATGTGGAAGTGATATTTTCATGTGAAAACTATATTTCTTGGATTGTGAACTTGTTTGAGCACAATGGGAAAACCCGGGTATCTAGGTGGATGGACGTGTACTAGTATGCTAGTGAATCCGTGGGGTTTGGCCTCAGTTTCACTTAGCAAGATTGACGCTTACAACTCTAACTAAACTATGATGATGATGATTGGGGACCACTAGGTTATGGGTATGATCCCTACTAGTGGCTTGTGCATGAGAACAAATATTTTTTTTGTGGTTACTCTCACCGAGATACAAGGTAGCTGGGACCCACAACTAGGTAGTGCCTAGAAGTTATTTCCTATCACTTGTTCTCATTAGATCCTTTGTACTTACCATAAGTATATGGTATTGTTGGCTGGAAAATTCAGTAGCTTTGTTATTTATTTTAAAGTTGTTGTTCCTTTAAAATTATCCCACATGAAAACTGTTTTCATTTATTATTGCATCCTTTAGAAATTTGTAACTAGCATTTATTATTTACAAAACTTGCAATGTTTTTTGTCATGAAATGTTTATCACATGGAATCTCATAGAGGTGGTATCCTACTGGGCTTTCTCTCACACCCTACTTACCCCTTTGGGTGTAAGTAGACTTGCTTATTTTATGTCACAGGTTTGGGTACAAGTTTTATGCCTTTGGTTCGGGTTTTTAGAGGTCCATTGTGATTCAGTTTCGTGGAGATGGATTGAGGGCGGTGCCTCTTTCCATGTGGAGGTTCTTGGGCTGTCTTTTCTTGGGTTTGTACCTTTGTAATGGTCTTTAAACATTGTTGAAAATTGTGTAATTCAGTTATGAATTTTTGAAAAAGATTATTTGGTTTGAAAAATACAGATTTGTTTTATTGGATTCTTTTGTTGTTTTAAGTTTATAAACTCGGGTAAATCGTTCCCAATTATCATTTTATGATACCTGGGCACTTGTACCAGCGCGTGGGGATTGGGAACGCCCTTCGGGCCTTGTCACGGGCCGGGTTTGGTGCCCGTTTTGGTGGCGATCAGATTCGGTTCGTGACACTCCACAAGCTCAAAGTTCCAACATCACCAAACATACCACGTATCATGAGGTGGTGCTAAATACGTGGGATACATTACCTTTTACCATGTCTGGTAAGATAGAATCTGGAAAAGAACCAAAGCGCCAAAGCAGGGGTGAGTATAAAAATCAGTAGGCTTTCTCTAGGTAATTTTCTACTCACACCACTAGGATAGAAAATTTATCAACATCTACATAAATAGTTTATATAAAACAATTTCCCAAAAAAGTTTATAACTAAATAAAAACAGGCTTGAAAACCATTTAAAACCAAAATTGCACAAGTTCTATTTCAACCATTTTCAAGCAATTTATACTTTCATAAAAACAACCAAAAAAATATTTAAAACAACTTCTTATTTATCATTTTTTCATCCCCATTAATTGGTTCACAACACACACAAATCCATGAATGCTCTGTTTGACAATTCCATTCTCATGAGCGGTCTCTCATCCAATTAACTTGTGTCCCAAGGACACACTCACCCAATATAGGGTCACACACCATGTAAAGAGATGGTACACATCCCTTATTCAAGGGAACATCAAACATAAACTCACACAACCCATATATGCCAAACCATTCAAATAACACATTTTAGACTATTTCAATAAAACTGTTCTTTTATTGAAAACCATTAGGAAAACCAATTCCAACCAACCATTCCATTTCAATAAAACCAGTCCTTTTATTAATTTTTTTAATAAAAAATATGTCTAGAATTACAGAAAAATCCCCATTTTAAAATAAACATTTTTAAATCAACCATCAAACACTTTAACCAAAAGCACCAATTTTCCAGATTTTTCCCAATCAACCAAACCATCACTAAATAAGGTCTCCCAAAAATTAAAAACATAAAATTAAAGGTCAATTCATCACAAATAACTCAATTTTAAATCATTTCAATAAGTTATACTAATATTAGTTGAGATTGAAGCCACCTACCTCGAATCTTTTGATGAAAACCGAAACAGACAAAGAACGTTCACGCAACCAGGTCGATTCTCCCTGAAACAACTTTAGATATCTTCTCATGCCCACAAAAGGCCAAATATAATCATATTTGTTATTCATAATCTTATATAAAACCATAATGGGAATATATCTGAGAAACCAAAATGAGATAAAATTTACATCTAAGTAGATCAAAGAAGATGTGAAAAGAATGATGAAGAACGCCACTTAACAAAATAATTAGGCTTGAAAACACCAAGGGATGGCTCCATATTGGTTCCAAAATTCTTGGGAGAGATTATCCTACCTTCAATGGAGATTAATGTAGAATTAGGGGTTTATAGGAGAAAAAAGAGAAAGTTATGTAAAAAATGGGTGAGGTCCCATTTTTAAGGATCTAGATTTGACTTTGAGAATTGTTAGAGGGAACAGTTAGACAAACCATGTGCTAACTGTGTGTTAGTTAATAATTTATAGATCACCCCACATGGCCTCCTCGCATGGTCTCCCTTACCATGCACACACTATGCTGAAGCTACTATCCAGAATCTGCAACTTTGCATAGTTTCTAGTAGGCTTTCTACATGGTTTGGAAAAACTATGCACATCATGTGCTCATCTCCTTTGGCCACAAAAACTTATTCCATGTTTTACTAACTCTCAAATCCTTCACCCATGCACTTTATAAAAAAACAGTATAAAGTAAGGGTTACATACCAAAAACTAGGGGTACTAAATTCTCCCCACCACTGGTTTTTACCTCCTCAGAAAGTAGAATACCCTAACTATCCTGAATGATTTACGACCTTTGATATTTCATTTCCTCCATACATTCCCAAGTCTCTTCCTTAATCTGACAATCTTTCCATGAATCCCACACTAGACTGATTATTTTCCCATGGAAGACTTTCTCTTGAATATCTACAATCAACATAAGGATATGTACCAATGAAGCAACCAGCTCAAGGTCAATGTTATCCCCTCTGATCCCATGGTTAGGATTAGTTAGATACCTTTTCTACTAAGATACATGAAATACATTATGCACTAAACTGAAACATGGTGGCAATGACAAATGATATGCCACCTCTCCATCCCATTATAGTATCTCAAAAGGGTTAATATATAAATGGGATAAATTTCCCTTCTTTCCAAAACAATGATGTCTGAGCCTTGAATAAATACACAAGAACACATGATCACTCATGGAAAATGAAAATAGTCTTAGAAGATTACCTACAAAATATTTTGGATGACTTTGATATATCTCCTCTGTTGGAATCACCTGTTTTGATAATCCCAAATCATGCTTAAACATTAATTATGATGTATTAAACCTTTGCATTAATCTCATTATTCTATGCTTAAACGTATTTTATTCTAAACAGTTCATATTCTTACTCTCATAACTTTACTGTAACAGCTTACATTAGCATTTACATAAGTTTGGTATTGTTAGCTAACAGTCAGAGTTTTATTTTCAAAGTCACAGTTACAGTTAACTGTCACCTTAAGTTACTGTTGCAATAAGTTCACAGTTACAAGGTTACAGTCGAAGACTAATACAAGCTTACAGTTACGAGTCCACTGCTATCTATTGTCAAAGCTCACAGACGAAGGTCACAGCTACAAGACTTCTGCTCAAGGTTTTCTCTGCTCAAGTTCACAGACGAACAAGTCTACAGTTGGAACAAGTTCACAGTCGAACAAGCCTACAGTCATAAGCCTACAGTCAAGGTTACAGTTAGACAGCTTCTGTCTACTAAGTCTACAGATGATCGAAGTCTACGGTTGAAAAAGGTTACAGTTCTAACAAATTTGATGTTACAAGTCTACAGATAGAAAGGCTACAGCTACATGGAGTAAAAGCTACTATTGCAAGCCTACAGACAGCAAGCCCTTTGTTGAAGTCAGCAGTCAGTTGGAAGTCCACAGTTGGAAGACCACAGTTGAAGTCAACAGTGACATACATTCTCGACTCACTATTTTAATTTCTTTATTTCCTACATTTAATCTATCTAACGGTCATATCACACATTTTAATGTTTTGTCAAATATATGATAAAGGTTGTCGGATGTCAGGAACCCGTACCTCGTACCTGCTGAAAAGAAATCTTTTCTGTCCCCTGATGGGAGATAAATACGAGAAGACTACATACCAGAAAAAGAGGCGCGAACGTGTGAAGAATACAAACAACGAGAAGTGAACCAGAAAAGTGTGGTGCATCCAATATACCAAAAACGACACAAGCACAAGAGGAACACAGAGAAGCTCATAGACAATCAAGCATACTCGAGGAATGTTCTGTGCATACAAGAAGAACTTCATCGACTACATTCTCACTACCTGTGAACCTGGAGCATACGACACTCTGTTTCTCAAACAGAAACGAGAAGAGGACTCAAACTCTCTTCTGATCGAATACAAGAGCTACACTGAGATCACCAGAACCACTTCTAAACTCTACATCTCTTGTTCTGTGATTTATTCTACATTTTGAGCAGTGTGTGTTATCTGCTGTATTAAACACACACACTGACTCCTGTACTTTCACTGGAGGATCTGTAAATCCTCAGCAAATCTTTTTGCACTCCATTTCCCACTGTGGATAGTGGTAGAGGTCTTGTGACCTGGACAGCTTGCTGCTGTTGTTTGTTTTCCCACGAAGAACTGTGGTAGAGGTCTTGTGACCTGGACAGTGTGTTCACTGTTGTTAACCCCGATCCAGGGTGTGGATCATTCTTATATAAAATTTTGAGAGGACTAAGTCTCGGCTTGAGACTGAACCTCTTGGTTAATTTTCTGTGCTTATAGTTATACTCTATATCCATACTATACATATTTATTTCATTTTCCGCTGCTATTACTTTGAAATATAATCTATCTTCAGAGCTACTTTGATAATTAAATTAGCAAGTGTTTATATTTGTTATAAATCAGTAAGTTAGTTTCAAAAGTTAATTTAATCATAAGATTAAGTTAACTGAGAATTAATTAATCTTTGAGAAACTGATTGAACCTTTATAATCTATATAAATTCACTACAGTTTAATTTGTTTTTGAAATTGGGGGATTTTGATAGAAATTGTTTTTAACAGAAATTTTAATTGGAACTCAATTCACCCCCCTCTTGAGTGTCCACTCCGACCAACATTTGGTATCAGAGGTTGTGTTTAGCTCTGTTATACTTGCTCAAAGTTTTATTTTAACTCTCTGTTTTTAAACTGTGATTGTAGTTTTATCTAAAAGATCTTAAATTTCTGTTAGTTCTAAATTTTATCTCTTTAAAATATTTTCTAGAATTTCCTTATGGATAATAGACTAGAAGGTGCTGCTACTAACAGGCCACCCTTCTTTAATGGTGTGAATTATGCCCAATGGAAGCTCAAAATGAAAATTCATTTGGAAAGTATGGGTTTTGATATTTGGACTGCTATAGAGTCTCAATACAAGATTCCAGAAACTGAAAGAATAACTTGGGATGAACCTACTAAGGTAGCTTACAATAATAATTGTAAGGCTGTGAATGCTCTCTACTGTGCTCTAGGAGATGAGGAATTCAATAGAATTTCTGCATGTAAAACTGCTTTTGAAATCTGGGACACCTTAGCTGTTTCTCATGAAGGAACAACTAATGTCAAGGAAATGCGGTTAAATACTTATACTATCAAATATGATAACTTTAAGATGAAAGCTGATGAACCTATTTCTGATATGTATCTCAGGTTTAATGAGATAGTCAACACAATGAGCTCACTCGGGAAGATTGTTCCAGCAAAGGAGCAAATCATGAGATTATTGAGATGTCTGCCTGACAGATGGAGAGGCACATCCGTTTCAATTAGAGAATCCTGTGATATTGGAACTTTGCCTGTCAAGGAGTTAATTGGTAAGCTGATGATGTACGAAGAAGAGCTAAAGGTGAATAAAGAGGAAGATGAGGAACCAAAACGAAAATCTGTAGCTTTTAAGTCTACTGCATCAAAGAGCAAAGACAAGGAGAAAGTGCATATACCAACTGAAAGCTCATCTAGTGAAGACTTAGATTCTGACAGTGATGCCGAGATGGCACAAATAGCAAGGAGATTCAAGAAGTTCTATAGGAAGAAGAAGTTCTTCAGAAAACCAAACTACAAGGGTAAGTATGATAGACAAGGTAAGTGGAAGAAAGATTGGAAGAAAACTGATAAAGAAGAAGACATAGTTTGCTATGAATGTAAAAGGAAAGGACACATCAAAGCTGACTGTCCTAAGTTAAAATTCAAGAAGAAATATGAGTACAAGGACAAGAATTATAAGAAAGATATGAAGGCCACCTGGAGTGCTTCAGAAGACAGCACAAGTGAATCAGAGTCCAGTGATTCTGAAAGAAATCGTGCTAATATGTGTTTCATGACAAACACATCTGAGGTAACCTTAGACACTCCCACTTTAAACTCTTATTATTCTGAAGGTGAAGCAGAATCTGGTTCTGATTCTGAAAATATGTCTAAAGATGAATTGACTGAATACTGTAATATGCTGGAAGAAACGTGTAATGAACTAAAGGATAAATATAAGTCTTTAAAGAAACAGCATGCTCTTACTGCAAGTGTCAAGTCTGCACTTGATGTAGAAAAAGAGAAAAATGTTCAATTATTAAAGGAGAATACAGAACTGAAACTATCTAATGAACAACTTAGAAAGGACTTAGAAACATTCACAAATGGAAAAGATACTCTAACCCAACTACTAGGAAAGCAAGTTGCACCTAAGTATGCTACTGGATTGGGATACCAACCTGGACAAAGACAGCTTACTAAAACCCGATTTATTTCCAAGTCTGGAAAAAATCCTGCTAGTTCCAGTTTTGGAAATTCGTATGCCTCAACTGGTTATTTAAATAGTTGTAGATCAAATAAAGTATATCTCTCTAAATCTGTTGCATCTATTAATTGTATGGGACCCATAAGACAAATCTGGGTACCTAAATCCTTGATTGCTAACATATCTGGACCCAAGAAAATCTGGGTACCAAAGTCATTTCCTGTCTAATCTGTTTTGTAGGAAATCTGTTTGAAAAGAAATTACAAGAAGGTATGGTACTTAGACAGTGGATGTTCAAGACACATGTCTGGGGACTATTCGTGCTTCAAAATCTTAATAAAGGTTGATGGAGGATATGTCACTTTTGGTGATAACTCAAAAGGAAAAATCATCGGCTTAGGCCAGATTGGTAACACTGACTCAGTATTAATTTCCAAAGTTTTATTTGTTGATGGACTTAAGTACAACCTGCTTAGCATTTCTCAATTGTGTGATGATGGCTTTAATGTCAAGTTTGAAAACAATTCTTGTGATGTTTATAATTCCAAAAATGCTTTAATATTTTCTGCCTTAAGAAATGAAAATGTTTATGCTGTTGACTTAAACACTTTAGCTAAACATAATGTTACTTGCTTAAATTCTTTTCATAAAGAGTCTTGGCTGTGGCATAGGAGATTAGGACACTGCAACATTCATTCACTTAGAAAACTCTCTAAGAAACACTTAGTTAGAGACTTACCTAAGCTTGAATTCCCAAATGACAAAGTGTGTAATCCCTGTCAGAAGGGAAAACAACACAAAGTTTCTTTTAAACCAAAGAAAGAAGTTTCAACTTCTCAACCACTTGAACTGGTTCACATGGATTTGTTTGGACCATCAAGAATTTCAAGTCTAAATGGGAAGCACTATGTCTATGTTCTTGTAGATGACTTTTCTAGATATACTTGGGTATACTTTCTAGCTCACAAAAGTGAAGCTTGCTCTTACTTTGTTAAATACTCTAAGTCTGTAGAAAATCTTAGTGGACTTAAGATTAAGACCTTGAGGAGTGATCATGGCCGTGAGTTTGAGAATCAAGAATTTGAATCTTACTGCTCACACAATGGCTATGCTCACAATTTTTCTGCTCCTAGGACACCTCAACAGAATGGTGTAGTGGAAAGAAGAAACCGAACCCTGCAAGAAATTGCTATAACTATGCTTAATGAATATGACCTGCCCATTTACTTTTGGGCTGAAGCTGTTAATACAGCTTGTTATGTCATTAATAGAGTCTTGATCAGACCTGTTTTAAAGAAAACCCCTTATGAGTTGTGGAATAATAGGAAGCCTAAGGTTAATTACTTTAGAGTTTTTGGTTGCAAAGTCTTTATTCTGAATACTAAAGATAATCTTGATAAATTTTCTCCAAAAAGTGATGAAGGAATTTTCCTAGGTTACTCTATGTCTAGTAAAGCCTATAGAGTGTTCAATAAGAAAACCAAATGTGTGGAAGAATCTGTTCACATCAAGTTTGATGAGACTGATCCACATGAGTCTAAAACTTCTCTTGAAGATGTTGAAGAAGACTTATCTGTTCTGGACCTAAATGACAAATCTAAAGAACCTGCAATAAAAACATCCAGTTCTGGACTTTTTCCAGAATCTTCCTCTGTGGAACCCGAACCTATAGAGGAACCTGAAATCTCTAGTCCAACCTTTACCAAATCAACTAGGATTCTAAAGAATCATCCTTTAGATGATGTTGTTGGTAATCTTGATAGAGGAACACAAACTAGAGCTTCTCTAAAAAATCAGGTTGAACATCAAGCTTTTCTTTCACAGCTTGAACCCAAAAATGTCAATGAGGCTATCAGTGATGAATTCTGGGTAATGGCTATGCAAGAAGAACTAAATCAGTTTGAAAGAAACAAAGTTTGGGAATTAGTGGAAAGACCTAAAGACACTCTTACCATAGGCACTAAATGGGTGTTTAGAAACAAAGTTGATGAGTTTGGTAACATAATCAGAAACAAAGCTAGGCTAGTTGCACAAGGGTATAGTCAGGAAGAAGGAATAGACAATGAGGAAACCTTTGCACCCGTGGCTAGACTAGAGGCCATTCGGATATTACTTGCTTATGCTGCTCATCTGAATTTCAAACTATATCAAATGGATGTTAAAAGTGCTTTTCTAAATGGATATATAATTGAGGATGTATTTGTGGAACAACCTCCTGGTTTTACAAATCACCATTTTTCTAATCATGTTTTTAAACTATCTAAAGCTTTATATGGTTTAAAGCAAGCTCCAAGAGCTTGGTATGATAGGCTCAGCTCTTTTCTTATTTCAAAAGGATTTACTAAAGGGATAGCTGATCCTACTCTTTTTATTAAATGGATTTCTAAAGATGTATTAATAGTTCAAATTTATGTGGATGATATTATTTTTGGATCTTCAAAAAATTCTTTATGTGTTGATTTTTCAAAAATAATGCAAAATTTGTTTGAAATGAGTTTAATGGGAGAACTCAAATTTTTCCTTGGATTTCAGATCTTTCAAAATAAAAATGGTATTATTTTGAACCAAAGTAAATATATTAAAGATCTTCTAAAACGTTTTTCTTTGGATGGCACCAAAGGCAGTGACACACCTATGAGCACCACTTGCAAGTTGGACAGTGATGAAACTGGTGAACCAGTGGATCAAACCAATTACAGAGGTATGATAGGTAGTCTACTGTACCTTACTTCCAGTAGACCTGACATCATGTTCATTGTATGCATGTGTGCTCGATTTCAAGCCAATCCAAAAGAGTCTCATTTGACTGCTGTTAAAAGGATTTTCAAATATCTAAAACATACTCCCAATTTGGGATTATTTTATCCAAAAGGACAATCATTTGATTTATTAAGTTATTCTGATGCTGATTTTGCTGGCTGCAAGTTAGATAGAAAGAGCACCTCTGGAACATGTCACATTTTAGGCAAGTCACTAGTATCTTGGTGTAGTAAGAAGCAGAATTCTGTTGCATTATCTACTGCCGAAGCTGAGTATATAGCTGCTGGTAGCTGTTGTGCACAAATCTTGTGGATGAAACACACTTTACTAGACTATGGATATCAATTCAAACATGTATCTATAAGGTGTGACAACACAAGTGCTATTAACATTTCAAAAAATCCAGTATCTCATGCTAGGACAAAACATATTGATGTGAGACATCACTTTCTGAGGGATCATTATCAAAAAGGTGATATCACTCTTGAGTTCATTGGCACTGAACATCAGTTAGCTGATATTTTTACAAAGCCTTTGAATTCTGAGAGATTAAGTTACATCAAACATGAGTTAGGTATGATTAACTATAGCACAGTTGAAACCTCACAGTTGAAACCTCACAGTTGAAACCTCACAGTTGAAACCTCACAGTTGAAACCTCACAGTTGAAACCTCACAGTTGAAACCTCACAGTTGAAACCTCACAGTTGAAACCTCACAGTTGAAACCTCACAGTTGAAACCTCACAGTTGAAACCTCACAGTTGAAACCTCACAGTTGAAACCTCACAGTTGAAACCTCACAGTTGAAACCTCACAGTTGAAACCTCACAGTTGAAACCTCACAGTTAGACCTCACAGTTGAAACCTCACAGTTAGACCTCACCGGTGTACCTCACTGTTACATCTCTCTGTAGGCTGTTTCGCTGTTTTATCTTATTTTATTTTTGCGGGAATTTGAACCGTTTCTTTTCTTTATTATTTTATTTCTAAATCCCTAAATGATAAAATTGAGAACATCGAACATATCTCAATCCACTCATCTCGGCCCTTGCTCTCTCAAGTCCTAAACCCTAAACCTTCAACCGAACCTCGAAACCTCATTCAGTTCCAATGGCCAGAACAAAGCGACCCCCGACTGTCAACGAAGATGCACCAATGCCAAAGAGGACTCAAGTCGAATCCAGTGGCACCGGGAACGCCTCGATAAGACCTGTTAATCCACATCTGACTAAGAGAGAAATAGTTGCTGAGAAGGAGCTAAGTGAAGAGTGGATTTTATCGACCAGATCATTAGTACTGGCAGTGCTTAATGAGCAAGGATGGACCGAATGCTTCGCAAACAATAATGGACCATACTACCCGAAGCTGGTGAAGGAATTCTATGAATATCTACAGTTTGAGGAAGAGGTCGATCTGCATAGACTGGTATCCAGAGTAAACGGCAATGAAGTCAGTTTTTCATCAGTTGAATGGGCTGCTTGTTTAAGAGTTCCTCATGAGGGTATTTACAACTACTATTCTGGAGCGGCTCCTCCAAATAGTAGAATCTTTGATCATGAGACGGCTCTGGAAGAATTGACAGACAATGGCACTATAAGGAAGATTATTGCTACTGAAATGAATGGAGAGGACATGCTTCTGTTTAAATTTATCCAGCATGTACTGAGTCCTAGAAGAGGAGATTTTGCAACTCTGAAGCATCAGGATATTTACTTGATGTACTTATTAAAACATGGAAGGAAGGTCAACCTTTGTAGGTTGCTGATGGCTCAGATGGAGGACATGATAAAGGCAAGCTCAAAATCAAGTGCCTTGTTTCATGCTAAACTCATTTCGGTTATGTTGAAAGTGAAAGGTGCAGCTGGAAGTCAGGAAGAGTTGATAGTAGCAAAGAACAGTGTATGTATCTCGAAAGTAATCTGAAAATTCATGAAGATCAGTTGGAATCCCTGGAAGAAATCATGGGTGAATGATGAGGAGAGAATCTATGAGAATTTTAGCCCTTCTACTCATCCCTCTAGACCGAGAGATAGGAGAGATCCAGGCTTAAAGCCTGATGAGCCTGAACCTGTATACTCAGATGATGAACAGACTACAGTAGTTGGTAACTCTGCAAGAGAGAACACCCCAATTGATGAAGGGAGTGATCCTGATACTACTCACAGTCCTGTCAGGACAGTGACGTTTGGAGCAGCAAGCCCTCCAAAAGAACTACCTAGTAGAGAGCATGTTCTAAGAGACAGTGAGACTGAGACTACAGAAGAAGAAGAAGAATCTCAATATTTTGTCAAGGACACCTCTGATGAGGGTGATACAGTCGAAGCAGAAGAGGCTGGAGCTCTAAATGAAAATCAAGAAACTGTTGCAGAAGAACTTAGTATGAGCCCTCTGATAGGGTATACAGACAAGTCAGTGTCTGACCAGGAAGCAGGAGTGGTCTCTACTACTGTTGTCATGGAAGTGGTTGATGACCCAACAGAGAAGGAGACTAACCTCACTGCTGAACCTACAGAGGAAGCAAGTATGGAACCTGCTAGAGCTACAGAAGAGAACCTAGAGTTACCCAGAGTTGAGCAGATAGTAGAAAGTGTTCAGGAAGGACCTCCAAGTGAGGGGGAGCGTATTGGTTCAGTCTCTGTACTGTATGATATAGAAGGATGGACCTCAGATCGAGGATACATGGTGTTAGGACTCAATTATGAGGATTCAGATGAGGAAAACCAACCACCAAGAAATCCAGTCATCCTACCTAACAGCTCTCCAGTGTTAGAAACTGAAAGATTGGCCACCAAGGAAGACCTTGAATCCTTAAAGAATGAAATGAAGGAGACCATCAGACAGTCTGTTGCTGAATTGAAAACCAGTCTTTTTGATGAGCTGAAAAATGTAGAACAATCCTTAGAACTATCTCTAGGATGTGTTGTGGGAAGTCCAATCAAAGAAGTGCTGGATGAAATGAAAGTGTGCCACACCCAAATTGAAATTTGGACTGGAGCAGTAGTGGCCCTCAGACAATCAGTTGCTTCTTTAACTGCCCTGAGCAGTTCTCAGACACAAGTGGCCAGTGAGATTCGATACATCAAAGAAGTGGTCAAGCAGTTTGTGGAAGTATTTGAGGCTTTCAAGAAATCAGTAAAAGAACACTTTAGCAATCAGGATGCTGTCATTCAGAAAGTGATTGGAAATCTGACTCAGTCTTTCAAGGAGACAGTGGCATTCTCAGTCAAGTCCCTTCCTTCATCTAGCTCTCCTGTGGACCTTGAGCAGTTTAGAAGCCTGCTCAGAGAAGAGCTTACTCAGGCCCGTGCAAATGACACATCAGACCTACAGATCCTTGCTACTACAAGAGAAGTCAGTGGCTTTGTTCGTGAGCACCTGCAGGCTGCTACTGCTTCTCAGGAGGCCATCAAAAGTAAAGTGGATTATTACTTTGATCGGATTTTCACCAAGCATCAGTTGAACAATCACTTCAAGCTCATGCTAGAAACTATGAAGCTGCCTCCTGTAACTCAAGCCTTCAAAGAACAAGTTAGCAAGCTACGAGAGTTGACCCCGGCTTTGGATAAATTCTTGGAAAACAAAGATGACTTCTTATCTGCCATGGACAGAGGAGGAAACATTATCATGGATTTCAGGAATATGCTCCTACCTTTTCTTCATGTGGACTGCACACCTGTTATAGTTCCTCCTGCCCTACCTGTCTCCAACCCCAGTGGTTCTTCAGTAATGTCTCCTGCTGATGCCCTCAGAAGCCTTAGACCACTGATACCTCGGCAAGCTACTCACTACAGGCCTTCAGGAGCCTCTGTTGCTGCCCCTCCAGACATTCCTGCTGCCATTCCTCAGCCTGTTGATCCTTCACCTCCTGCTCCATCTTCTTACTCCAAAGGAAAAGATCCCTTACCTCCAGATGAAGAGGATTGAGTCTGTTTATGTTTTTTTTATAGGGATCATGTATTCACATTTTGGGTCATGTATTGTCCTCCTTATTAATACAATGTTTATCTTCTCTCTCTCTGTCTTTCTTTTTGTTAATCACAAAGGGGGAGAAATAAAGCGAAATAGATAGGGGGAGAAATGGGGAGAAATAGGAAACTCAAGGGAGAAATGAACCTATACAGAGAGGATAAATCCTTACGGATTATACCTAATTTTTGTGCTCATATTGCTAATACTGTGTTTTGCACACTTCTCTCTGATACTTCTATATTTCATACTGACATAATTTGTGATTATCAAAAAGGGGGAGATTGTTGGAATCACCTGTTTTGATAATCCCAAATCATGCTTAAACATTAATTATGATGTATTAAACCTTTGCATTAATCTCATTATTCTATGCTTAAACGTATTTTATTCTAAACAGTTCATATTCTTACTCTCATAACTTTACTGTAACAACTTACATTAGCATTTACATAAGTTTGGTATTGTTAGCTAACAGTCAGAGTTTTATTTTCAAAGTCACAGTTACAGTTAACTGTCACCTTAAGTTACTGTTGCAATAAGTTCACAGTTACAAGGTTACAGTCGAAGACTAATACAAGCTTACAGTTACGAGTCCACTGCTATCTATTGTCAAAGCTCACAGACGAAGGTCACAGCTACAAGACTTCTGCTCAAGGTTTTCTCTGCTCAAGTTCACAGACGAACAAGTCTACAGTTGGAACAAGTTCACAGTCGAACAAGCCTACAGTCATAAGCCTACAGTCAAGGTTACAGTTAGACAGCTTCTGTCTACTAAGTCTACAGATGATCGAAGTCTACGGTTGACAAAGGTTACAGTTCTAACAAATTTGATGTTACAAGTCTACAGATAGAAAGGCTACAACTACATGGAGTAAAAGCTACTATTGCAAGCCTACAGACAGCAAGCCCTTTGTTGAAGTCAGCAGTCAGTTGGAAGTCCACAGTTGGAAGACCACAGTTGAAGTCAACAGTGACATACATTCTCGACTCACTATTTTAATTTCTTTATTTCCTACATTTAATCTATCTAACGGTCATATCACACATTTTAATGTTTTGTCAAATATATGATAAAGGTTGTCGGATGTCAGGAACCCGTACCTCGTACCTGCTGAAAAGAAATCTTTTCTGTCCCCTGATGGGAGATAAATACGAGAAGACTACATACCAGAAAAAGAGGCGTGAACGTGTGAAGAATAAAAACAACGAGAAGTGAACCAGAAAAGTGTGGTGCATCCAATATACCAAAAACGACACAAGCACAAGAGGAACACAGAGAAGCTCATAGACAATCAAGCATACTCGAGGAATGTTCTGTGCATACAAGAAGAACTTCATCGACTACATTCTCACTACCTGTGAACCTGGAGCATACGACACTCTATTTCTCAAACAGAAACGAGAAGAGGACTCAAAATCTCTTCTGATAGAATACAAGAGCTACACTGAGATCACCAGAACCACTTCTAAACTCTACATCTCTTGTTCTGTGATTTATTCTACATTTTGAGCAGTGTGTGTTATCTGCTGTATTAAACACACACACTGACTCCTGTACTTTCACTGGAGGATCTGTAAATCCTCAGCAAATCTTTTTGCACTCCATTTCCCACTGTGGATAGTGGTAGAGGTCTTGTGACCTGGACAACTTGCTGCTGTTGTTTGTTTTCCCACGAAGAACTGTGGTAGAGGTCTTGTGACCTGGACAGTGTGTTCACTGTTGTTAACCCCGATCCAGGGTGTGGATCATTCTTATATAAAATTTTGAGAGGACTAAGTCTCGGCTTGAGACTGAACCTCTTGGTTAATTTTCTGTGCTTATAGTTATACTCTATATCCATACTATACATATTTATTTCATTTTCCGCTGCTATTACTTTGAAATATAATCTATCTTCAAAGCTACTTTGATAATTAAATTAGCAAGTGTTTATATTTGTTATAAATCAGTAAGTTAGTTTCAAAAGTTAATTTAATCATAAGATTAAGTTAACTGAGAATTAATCAATCTTTGAGAAACTAATTGAACCTTTATAATCTATATAAATTCACTACAGTTTAATTTGTTTTTGAAATTGGGGGATTTTGATAGAAATTGTTTTTAACAGAAATTTTAATTGGAACTCAATTCACCCCCCTCTTGAGTGTCCACTCCGACCAACATCCTCCATTTTTCTGATCAAATGAATCATCTTTATTTTTTTCTTGGACAAGGATGGTCCAAACTAGTGAAGCCTCACTAGTTTCCACCAAACACAGTGGAGAACAATAGGGACATCCATACAATGATTCAAACATAGCCATATGTATCAAGGCCTAGAAGATGTTATCATACAAGAACTCAAGTAAGGGTGAATACTCTTCCCATGATCCACCAAAATCCATTACACAAGCTAGAAACATGTTTACCAATGTCTGTATCATCCTTTTAGGTTTCCCATCTATCTGAGGATGATACATCATAATCATAGTCAAATGATTCCCAAGTTATTGCTATTTTTTTTTCAGAAATGAGACATGAACCTCAGATATCTATCTATGACGATCAAAATTGGTATGCCATGTCTCTTTAATACTTATTGGATATATATTTTCGACAAATCCTCCACCATATGAGTTTCACGGATAGGGATGAAATGAGCCAACTTGGTGAGATAATCTACTATCACCCATTTGATATTGTGTTTTCAAAATATTCTTGGGTTAATTGTAAAAAAATCCATCGCCATCTACTCCCTTTTCCACACTAGAATCAGTAAAGACTAAAATATACCAGCTGGTTGTTGATTCTCTTACTTGACCTACTGAAATGTTAAGCATTGTGAAATGAACTCTGCCAACTTCCTTTTCATGCCGCTCCACAAAAACTATTTCTTTAATGACTTATAAATATTCTAAGTTTCTTGATGTACAACCCATATAAAATAGTTTTAATCATGAAGAAGTTTCTTCTATCAAGACATACGTACAACCATCTGATATTTGAACCACAAAACTGAACTACCTTAAAGTTTTAATCCCTCAATAGTATCCCAACCATTGGGTTTTGAAGTCATAACCAAGCATTCTACATCGGATGTTTGTTCCTCTTTGAACATCTTCCCCAAATCATGAACTAGAGAAACTGAAAATAAAACCACAACATCACCTCGGTCATCACATTCCACTTTCATGTCAGCTAGGACTGACATCTACTAACACACATCTGAAGCTTCTTTTTATAGATGAGAATATGACTTCCTGCTTAATGCATCAGCCACCAAATTTCCTTTTCTCGGTGTATACATCAAGTCAAATTCAAATATATAGAGATACTCCTTCCATATCCTTTACCTCAGATAAAAATACCATTGTGATAAAATATTTGTCAAGATTTTTTGGTCTGTGAACATAATAAATTTCTCACTAAAGACATAATGATGCTAAGTCTTCAAGGCATAGGCAACTATAACTAACTCTAAATTGTGTGTTGGGTAATTCTTATCATGAACTCTCAATTTTCTTGATCCATAAGAAACCACATGGTTCCCTTGCATGAGAACACATCCTATCCTATACCTTGAAGCATCATAATACACAACATACCCCAGTTTAGAGTTTGGAAAAATCAAGATAGGAGCTAATGTGATACGAACCTTTAGCTCTTGGATGACCTTATGAAATTCCTCAATCTATCAGGATGGAAGATTATTCTAAATCAAACCTGTAATAAGTGAATCTAGTCATGATAAGTCACGCACAAAGGGTCAATAATAACTATCTATACTAAGAAAACTTCATATCACAAATACATTGTTTAGGGGTTTCAAAGTGATAAAAGATTCTATATTTTCAGGATCCACTTAAATACCTTTTTTAGAAATGAAATGGCCAACAAAGAGTACCTCTTATATCAAAAAATCACACTTTGATAATTTGGAATATAAATGACGATCTCTAAAGATTTCAAACACCACCTACAAGTGTTTCTCATGTTGAGAATTTATCCTTGAACACACAAATATGGAATCCTAAAACACTACAAAAAAGAATCTAGATATCTCTAAAATATTCAATTCATCAATTCCATAAAGACCACTTGTGCATTCGTAAGACCGAAAGTCATGAATACATATTCGTAGTGTCCATGTCTTCTTCTGAAATCTATCTTCAGAATATCCTCCTTTTGAACCCACAATTGATGATATCCTGATCACAAGTCAATTTTATAGAACCACTGAGCTCCTTTCAATTGATCGAATAGATCATTAATGATTTGAAGTTGATATATATTCTTTATCATAACATGGTTAATCTTATGATAAAAAAAGCACAGTTGAAGGGTTCCTTCTGCTTTATTTACGAACAATACCTATGCTACCCAAAGAGATGTACTTGGCAAAATCAAACCTTTACTTTCATGATCCTCCAATTGTACTTTTAGTCCGATTAATTCTATTGGTTGCATCCTATAGTATGGACAAGAAATAGGATTGTTACCCAGAAGGAGATCAATCGTAAACTCCACTTCTCGTATAGGTTGTAATCCAAAGAAGTTCTCAAGAAAGATGTTTGGAAATTGATTCACAACTACTAAAAAAATGATATCCTAAATATCTTCCATTGATTATAAAGTCAACACCGCCAAGTGATGAGATATTTTTCCCACTAATGGTTCCAACAGTCTCGTTACACCTTACTCTACAACCCTTTCTCCTTTAAAGAGGTGCTCAACGCCATCCTCAGTCACAAAACTCACTGTCCTTCTATAACATTCAATGTGATCCTTAAATGTTGTCAACTAACACAAAACCAAGATTACATCATAGACATCCATACCCAATACTGGGAATTCCCACCTCATCTCATCTCCATAAATAGTTATAGAACACTCCCTATATATGAAGGTTCTACATTCTCTTCCCCCAAGAGGAGTTTTAAGGTTTAACAGAGAAAGAATCATCTTGAGTTTTAAACTTATAAAATCAATAGTATGAGATGAAATGAAGGAATGAGATGCACCAGTATCAATATTTTTTTTTATAAGTGTGGAATTAAAAAAAATCATTCCTCTCACCATAGATGGTGTAGCCTGATCACCTACTATCATCTGATCAGCTCCATATAATTGATTCGTTGATATTCTATCTTACTTATTAACTTGCTGACATTTCCCTTGTTTAGGAGTCATGGTATTCCTAGAATCATCATGGAAAGCTCTATTCTACTGGCTAGTCTGATTTTTCATCCCTCATCCTGTTGAATCTTAAGATACTTGTGACACAAAATAAGTGTCTTGGGCACCTGACCTCAGAGCATTGTGATAATAATGCTGTACATTCCCCATATTCTTGTAGTTATGGAATGATATATTATTCTATACATTATCATTTCATGTGGTCAAGTTAACCACTTGGAAGTAGCCTGATTTTTTGTTTGGCCATGGAGGAAGCTTCATTGATCCAACCATCTGATTTTGAGTCATGCTCCCACCTTGGAAATAGGTGTCCCTCTTCTGCTTGCTCCTAAAATCTGAGTTCCCACCATTTTCAATAAGTATCATCATACTTACTCCTCCCACATATCTTGAGATATCATGATTATCCACTGTCAATCTGTTCACCATCTCTATATAATCCATAATATAGAGTACCTCAATATTTGAGTGAATTTCCTACCTTATCCCTAATTCAAAGATGCATTCCTTATAGGATACAATATCCATAACATCTTGTAAAAATGGAATTAAATACATGAATTTATCCACATATTCTATGAAAGAGATATTTTCCTACTCCAGGATGAAGAAGTCTATTGTTATCTGGATCCTTAATGTGCGAGAATAGAGTTATTTGTTAAATAATTCCTCAAAATTCCCCAACTAAGAAAATGATATAGTTTGTCATGCGCCACCAAATCAAACCACTAGCATGTGATATCCTTAAGAATATAAGTTACCAGCTTGACCTTGAGATCCGCTGGTGTGCCAATGAAATAGAATATACAATTCATCATGTTCATCCACACCTCAACCTTTTTGAGTTCTGAATGACCCTGGAAGATAGGTGGATTATACTTCATGAACTAGATGTAATGATCCACATGTATTGTCTAATCCCTATAGTTCCCTGTATCCATAGATTGAAACCCTTGGACGATACTCAGAACCAACTCTTGATTCACCTGTGGCTCAAGTGCAAAAACATTCTCCATAACTTCAACCGATTGGTTTTTACGATTCCTACTGGGTTTCTTTTTCTAAACAAACAATATCTCTGTAAGTATTACTCTCTATTAACTAATGTATTAGCATTTAAAATTCTATCACATCAACTATCATATCATTTATTTCTAAAACAACCTCTTATAGGTTTAAATATTTTTGAAAAATTATATTCTTGATATTTAAAATCTTATAATTTTATAAATACACCAATTATTCCCTTTTCAAAATCCTTCATTTGAAAACAAATTCTGCATGATTCAAAAATTTACACCTTTACTCCCAATCATAAATAATTACTCAAAATGAAATATGAAATCCAAGTGGGAAGTAATTAATCAACAATTCATTTCATGCTCTTCTCATTGGCTAAACCCATAATAATGAGATTCCATTTCCTATAAGTGTCTCCAACACATACATGTACCAAACTCCCTGGTAACTTGAAGTTCATCCTAACAGGGTTAGCTATGTCCTTTTACTATATACATTTCAAGTTTCAACAATCTTACACCATTATAATATCATAACCTAAGGAATAGACATGAATAAATTCAACTACAAGACTAAGAAAAATGATTACTACTTGTTTCATAAGTAAAGGAACAAACTGGTACCACTTATCCCAAACAAGATTTTGGATCTAACAAAATGATACCATTTTTAACGGCCCTCTTATTGTAATTGGATTGTGAATACAATGAATCATTACTAGGCCTTCAATGACATCCCAGAGGTTCCAAACAATGAAAATAAATGCCGAAGGGATTTAAAGGCAAGTAGGGGATGATTTACCCTTAAAGAACAAAAAAATTAACTCAACAAACCGTAACCAAACAACTCATTATATGATGAAAGAACAAATGAAATACAACTCAACCTTTCCATTTATATCAAAACACTCCAAATTGTGCCACATTAGAGGACCAAGAAACTATCAAAGTAAAAAGTGGGAAAACAACTTAATACTCCAAGAAGACCACAAGACTCTATGCTCCACAAGATCCAAGCTCCAATATCACCAAAAAAATCCAAGTATCACGAGGTGGTGCTAAATATGTGCGATACTTTACCTTTTCCTATTTCCCTGAAGACAACATATGCAAAAGCACCAAATTTCCAAACCAGGGGTGAGTATAAAACTCAGTAGGCTTTCTCCAATAGCTTCCCTACTCATTCCATTAGGATAGAAATGATAGCAACATTTACATAAAACATTTAATATAAAATAATTCCCCAAAACAGTTTGTAACTAAATACAAACAGGCTTGAAAACCATTTAATACCAAAAGTACCCAATTTCTATTTGAACCATTTTTCATCAATTCATACTTACATAAAAAAACCAAACAAATATTTAAAACAATTTCTGATTTATCATTTTGCATCCCCATTCCATGGTTCACAACACACACACCTAGGCATGCTCTATTTGACAGTTCTATACTCACGAGTTGTCTCTCATCCAATTACGATGTGTCCCAATGAAACAAAACCCTGATCCAGGATTATGCACCATATACCCTAATGGCACACATCCATTATTCAAGGTCACTTCAAACATGAACTCACACAACCCATATAATCCAAACCATTCAAATAACCCAATTCACACCATTTTAATAAAATCAATCTTTTATTGAAAACCATTAGGAAAACCAATTCAAACCAACCATTCTATTTTAAAAAAGACCATTCTTTTTTTTAAAACCTTATAATCAAAACTATTTCCACAATTCTAGAAAAATTCCCATTTTAAAATCCACATTTTAAAATCAAGCATCAATCACTTTTACCAAAAGCACCAATTTTCTAGATTTTCCCAAATCTACCAAACCATCACTAAATAAGGATTACCAAAAATTCAAAACATCCAATTAAAAATAAATTCATAAAAACAACTCAATTTGAAATCATTCCAATAATTTTCTCTAATAGGAGTTGAGAGTGAAGACACTTACCTCAACCGTTTTAATGAAAACCAAAACAGACGAAGAATGCTCACGCAACCAAGTCAATTCTGCATGAAACTACCTTAAATATCTTCTCTTACTAACAAAAAGGAAAAATCTCATCATATTTTTCTTCCAAAATCTTATATATACCTATAATAATTGTAAATCTGATAAACCAAGCAGAGAGGAGAAGTTTATTTATGAAGACGTGACAAGAACGATGAAAAATGTGGTACTATAAGAATCGGACTTGAAAACACCAAGGGAGGGATCCCGATTGGTTCCAAAACACTTGGGAGAGGTTATACTGCCTTCAATGGAGAGGAATATCAAATTAGGGGTAAATAGGATTAAAAATGAGAAGTTTATATAAAAACGATTGAGATCCTATTTTTAAGGATCTAGATCTGACTCTGTGCATGGTTAGACAAACCGTGCACTAACTGTGCATTAGATATTGCCTTCTATATCACCACGCACAAAATTCTCACATGGTCTCCCTAACCGTGTGCACACCATGTTGAAGCTACTATCCGGAATCTACAACTTCGCATGGTTTATAGTAGGCTTTCCGCACGGTTTGGACATACCATGCACAACCCGTGCACCTCTCTATTAGCCAGAAAAATTGATTGTAAGTTCGCCCAAATCTCCCATCTTTCAATATTACACTTTATAAAAAAATAAATAAATTAAGGGTTACATACCAAAAACCGGGGGTACTACATTCTCCCCACCATCAGTTTCTATCTCCTTGAAAAGTAGAAAACCCTCACTGCCCTAAAATTATTCCGGCAATTGCTCTTTCATTTCCTTCTCACGTTCCCATGTCTCTTTCTGAATATGACCATGTTACCATAATACATGTACTAGAATGATGATTTTCCCCCAAAAGACTTTATCTTTCCTATCTACAATCCGCATCGGGATATATACCAATAAAGCATCCATATCTTGGTCAATATGATCCCATATGATCAATGGTCAAGATCCCCTCCAACGGCCTAAAGGCCTTCATTTTTTATTGATTTTTGATAATCCACTGTTCAAGGGGTGAGGTGGAACCCTTACAAGGCCCATAAATGTAAGTATTACATGGCCCATAGGCCTTAAAGGAATTCATTGCCTATAGGCTTCAAACATTACATGCAACGCAAACTAACTACTTGGAACTTCTCCTCCCCAGCATCTTCATTGTGAAATCAGCTCTCCACATTCGCATGACTGTTCGGCTAGGAATTCCCATGCATGCACATGCTTGTCCCAATAGAAGGTTCCATACCCTCTCATTATTGAAATCCGTATAGATTCTGCTATGGTGAAAGCTCCTTGATCATCCTCCTTGTAGAGATTATTCCTTGTAGGATGTCTGGTCTGTATCTGCACTTAATGATGGCCCAAATGCCTTGAGGTGGCCCTAAGGCCTTACTGACCCAAAGGCCTGGGTGGCCTAGAGGCCTTAAAGGACTCAGGGACCAAATCAGTTGCCTGAAGGCCCAGACGGGGGCATATTCTCGGCTACTATAGTTCCAAACTGTGACTGCTACAGTTCCCACTACATTACCTACTACAGTACTACTACAATACGTGCTAAAATACTGCTACAGTACCTGCTACAATACTGCTACAGTACCCCCCCAAAAATCTTCCTTTTCCTGGATTTGATCCCTGGTCGCTTGGATGCACTTACAGATTCCTTACCAACCGGGCTAAGGCTCATGTGCACATGGTCATGATCAGGTTGATACTTTTTCAAATGAGATACATAAAACACATTGTGCACCAAACTGAACCATAGTGGAGATTCCAACTGATAATGAACCTATCAAACATGTTCTAGTATCTCAAAAGGGACAATATATCGAAGGTATTACTTGACCTGCTTTCAAAAACAATGATGTCCAAGCCTTGGAGAAATCTGAAAGAACACATGATCACTCACAACAAATGATAACGGTCTTTGACGATGATCTGCATAAGATTTCCAATGAATCTACGCAATATCCATCCTTTTTCTGATCATATGAATCTCCAACATTGTTTCTTGGACAAATATGGGCCCATCTAGTGAAGTCTCCCCTATTTCCACCCAACATAGTGTAAATTGAAAAGTATGCCCATACAATGCTTCAAACAGAGCCATATGTATCAAGGCTAGTAGTTGTTATTATATACGAACTGCACTAAGGGTTTATGCTCTTCTCATGAGCCATCAAAATCCATTACACAGGCTTGAAACATGTCTTCCAACAAATGCATAATCCCTTTTGATTTCTCATCAGTCTAATGATTATACACCGTACTCATAGTCAATTGAGTCCCAATGGATTTTTGTAAGGTTCTCCAAAAATGAGATGTGAACCTAAGATCTCTATCTAATGATCACAACTGGTATTCCATGTCCCTTTACCACTTCTTGGATATAGATTGTGGATTGATCCTCCACTGTATGAGTTTCACAAAAAGGGATGAAATGGGACGACTTGGTGAGCTGATCCACAATTACCCATATGTAATCTTGTTCTCGAATTGTTCTCGGGAGACTTGTAACAAAATACATTGCTATCTGCTACCATTTTGAAAATAGAATCAGCAAATACAACAACATACCCACTAGTCATTGATTCTCTTCCTTGACATGCTGACAAGTTAAGCACTGCAAAACGAACTCTGCTGCCTTCCCTTTCATATCGATTCACCAAAATTGTGCCTTAAACACATTATGTATCTTATATGTTCTTGGATGTAGAAATCATATTGAATGTTGGTAATCCTAAATAATTTTCTCATTAAAATACATAGGTACAAACATCTAGTCTTTGAACCACAAAACTAAACTCCCTTCATGTTTTCAGTTGTTAATGGTCTCCCCACCATTGAGTTTTGAACTCATAACAATGAATATTGCATCCGATGTATGTTCCTCTTTGACCATATTTGAAAAATTAGGAACCAAATATACTGAAAATAAAATTTCAACATCACCTCGGTCTTCACATTCCAAATTCATGTTAGCTAGGACCGACATCAACTGCCACTCATTTGAAGATTCTTTTTCAACTAAGCATATGAATTCCTCCATAATGCATCGACCACCGAATTGCCTTTTCCCAGTGTATACATCAAGTCAAAGTCAAACATATAGAGATACTACTTTTATATCCTTTTCCTCATTTTCAAATCCCATCATGTGAAAATATGTTTTAATATTTTTTTGGTCCTTACAGATAATAAATTTCCCACCAAAAATATAACAATGCCATGTTTTCAAGGCATGGTCGTAACTCCAAATAACCTATTGGGTAATTCTTCCATGCACTATCAACTGCATTGATCCATAAGTAACCACATGGTCTCCTTGCCTGAGAAAACATCCGAACATTGATCTCGAATAATCTAATTACACCACATACCCTTCTCCTAATTTTACAAAAATCAAGATAGGTGCTGATGTGAGATGAACCTTCAGCTCTTGGAAGGCCTTTTGGAATTCATCAGTCTATTGAAATGGAACATTATTCTTAGTCAAAGATATCATCAAAAAATATTGTCATGATAAGTTACACACAAAGTGTCAGTAATAAACTGATAAACTAATAAATCTTCATACCTAAAAGACATTTTTCGAGGGTTTACAAGAGATAACAACTTTTATCTTTTTTGGATCCACTGAAACACATTTTTCAAAAATGACATGGCTAATGAAGCATACCTATTTTATCCAAAAATCACACATTGATAATTTGGAATACAACTAAAAATCTCTCAATATTTCTAAAACTATCTGCAAGTGTTTCTAATGCTGATCTATTTTTATTCAATACAGCAATATGTCATCTACAAATACCCCAATAAAAGAATCTAGATATCTTTTAAAAATTAGATTCATCAATGCCATAAGGATTGGTGGTTTATTCATAAGGCCAAAAGGAATGATTAAATATTTGTAATGTACATATCTTCTTCTGAAATCCATATTTGAAATATACTTCTTTAGAACCCACAATTAAAGATATCTTAATCGCATGTCAATTTTAGAGAACCACTGATCTCCCCTCAATTGATCAAATAGATCATCAATGCATGGAAGTAGATATCTATTCTTTATCGAAACTTTGTTAAGATTATGATAATCAAAGCATAGTCTAAGGGGTCTATATGCTTTCTTTATGAAAAAAACTAGTTCTTATCACATATATGTACTTGGACGAATGAAAAATTTTCTTTCTATATCCTCTAATTCTACTTTAATTTTTTTTAATTCTACTGGTTCCATCCTATAAGATAGAAGGGAAATAGGACTGGTCCCCAGAAGGAGATCAATCATAAACTTTACTTCAATTAAAGGTGGTAACCCTGAGAAGTTCTTGGAAAAGATGTTTGGAAATTGATCCACAACTACTAGAAAAATAGTATCCTCAATCTCTTCCATCGACGCCAAAGTCAACACTGAAAAATGATAAGAGATTGTTCCCACTTTTGGTTCTAGGAAGCTCATTGCACCTAACTTCACAATCCATTCTCATTTAAATAGGCACTCAACGCTGTGGTTAGTTGTGAAACTCACTTTCCTTCTATAATATTCGATTTGAAACTTAAACATTTTCAACCAATCCCTACCCAAAATTACATCATAGAAATCGATCTTTAACACTGAGAAGTCTCGCTTCACCTCAGCTCCATAAAAATTTATAGAACACACCCTACAAAAGAAGGATCTACATTCTCTTCCCCTGAGTGGTGATTGATGTTATAATATAGATGACATAATTTAGAGTTTTAAACATAGGAAATAAATAGAAAGAGAAGCAATGAAGGAATGATATGCACCAGTATCAACAACACTTGTGTAAGGGTAGAACTCAAAATATTCGTACCTCTCACCGTAGATGGTCTAGCCTGATCATCTACCATCATCTGCTTAGCTCTATATAATTGATTTGTTTCTGTCCTCTATTCCTCTTTTCCTTGTGGAGATTTTCCTGGTTGAGAAGTCATGGTATTCCTAATATCATCATGTCTAGATCTATTCTGCTGACTAGTTTGATTCTACTGCCCTCATCTAGTCGAAGCATAAGATACTTGAGACACCTGAAAAGTGTCTCAAGCACCTGACTTCAGAGCACTATGACAATAGTGCTAAAGATGGCCCATATTCTTTCAGTTATGGCATGATCTAGGTTGTGTTGTACAGTCTAATTTCATGTAGTCATGTGAACCACATTGGAAACTTCTTTCTTTTCTATTTTTCCATGGGGAATGGTTCACTGATCCAACCATATGATTTTGAGTCATACTCCCACCTTAGAAATAAGTTTCCCTCTTCAACATGCTCCCAACATTCAAGTTCCCACCATTTCCCATAGGTATCTTCATACTTCATCCTCCCACAGATCCCGAGATATCATTCTCAACCAATATCGTTATGTTCACTATCTCTGTATAATCCATAATACAGAGTACCAAAATCTTCGAGTGAATATCCTTCCTTATCCCTAATTCAAAGATGTGTTCCTTCAAGGATGCACTAGATACAAAGTCTGTTATAAAGATAACTAAATCCATGAATTTATCTGAATATTATATAATAGATAGATTTTTAGCTTCAGGATGAAGAAGTATTTCTTTATCTAGATCCCAAATGTATGAAGATAGAATTTTTTTGTTAAAAAATTACTCCAAATCCTCACAAATGAGATAGTGATCCAGTTTAGCACGCACCTACAAATCCCACCACTGGAAAATGAGGTCCAAGAGCATATAAATCACTAGACTGACATTGAGTTCTACTAGTGTTCCAATGAAATAGAAGATACGATTCATCATTTTCATCCACACCTCTACCTTTTCGGGTTCCGAATCACCCTAGAAGATGGGTGGATTCTGCTTCATAAACTAGAGGGAATGGTTCACATGCCTTGGATAATCCCTCTAGTTCCCCATATCTATAGATTGAAATGATTGGATGATACTCATAACTAGCTATTGATTCATCTATAGATCAGATGCAACCACATTCTCTATAGCTTCTTCCAGTTGGTTTCTAAGATTCCTACCAGATGCCATTTTCTAAACCAACAATAACTCTGTAAGTCTCACTCTCTAGAAACTAATGGATTATAATTTCAAATTATATCACATCAACTATCATAGCATTTCTTTCCAAAATAACCCATTCTAGATTTAACCATTTTTGAAAAATTCCATTATTGATTTTGAAAATCTAACAATTTTCAAAATACACCAAGTATTACCTTTTCAAAATATTTCATTTGAGAAAAAAATTATGCATTTTTCATAAATTTCTCCCTTTTCACACAATAATAAATCTTTACTCAAAATAAAATATGAAATCCTATTGGAAATTCATTTTTTATAATGTATTTTATGCTCATATAATTTTATAAACACATGAAAATGATATTCCATATCATATAAGTGTCTCCAACACACTTAAATACCCAACTCCCTGGTAACTTGAAGATCAACATAAAAAGGTTAGCTACATCCTTTAATGAAATACATTTCAGGTTCCAAAAATCCTTCTCCTTTTTAAGATCATAACCCAAGGAATAGACAATGATGGATTCAACTCCAAGACCAAGAAAACTGATGACTACTTGTTCCACAAGGAAATGAACAAGCTGATACCACTTTTCTCAAACAAGATTTTGGACCAAACAAACTGATACCATTTGTGATGACCTACGTTTTCTCATTGGCTTGAGAATAAAACAAATCATTACTAGGCCTTAAATGACACCCTGAAGGCACCAAAGGATGGAAATAAATGCCGAATGGATTCAAATGAAATCAGGGGATGATTTAACCTTAAATAACAAAACCATTAACTTAACAAACCATAACCAAATAGCTCACTATATGATGGATGAAAAAATGAAAGACAACTCAAACTTTCCATTTATATTAATCCACTATAAGGTGTTCCACAATGGAAGACCAAGAAACTATCAAAGTAAATAGTATATAAACAACTAAAGACTCTAAGAAGAATATAAGACTGTATGCTCCACAATCTACAAGCTCCAACATCACCAAATAGTACAAGTATCATGAGGTGATGCTAAATACATGTGATAGATTACCATTTACAATGTACCAAAAGATAGCATCTGAAAAATACCTAAGATTCGAAATAAGGGGTGTGTATAAAACTCAGTAGGCTTTCCCCAATGACTTCCATACTCACGCCACTAGGATTGAAATGTTAGCAACATTTGTATAAAATAGTTTATATAATTTTTTCCCAAAATAGTTAATAACTAGTTATAAACAAGCTTCAAAACCTTTTAAAATGAAAAGTGAACAAGTTCTATATCAACCATTTTCCACCAATTTATACTTCAAGAAAAACAACCAAACAAAGATTTAAAACCATTTATAATTTATCATTTTGGCATCCCCATACATGGTTCACCACACACACACCCATGCATGATCTGTTTGACAGTTCCATACTCATAAGCGGTCTCTTATCCAATTACCTTATGTCCCAATGACAAACACCCTTGATCTAGGGTCTCTCACCTTATACCTCAATGCTATTAGTCCCTTATTCATGGGAACATTAAACAAGAACTCACACAACCCATATATGCCAAACCTTTCAAATCACCCAATTCACACCATTTACATAAAACCATTCCTTTTTTGAAAACCATTAGAAAAACCAATTCCATCAAACCATTACATTTTAGTAAAAGCATTAATTTTATTGAAAACATTATAATCAAAACTATTTACACAATTCCAGAAAATCACGATTTTAAAATCCCTATTTTAAAATCAAGCATCAAACACTTTAATCAAAAGCACCAATTTTCTAGAATTTCCCCAATCTACCAAACCATCACTAAAGAAGGATTCCCAACAATTAAAAACATCCAATTAATAATAAATTAATCACAAAGAACTCAATTTAAAATTATTCCAACCAATTCTACTAAGAGGAGTTGGGAGTGAAGCCACCTACCTCGAATGTTTTGATGAAAACCAAAACAGACGAAGAACGATCATGTAACCAAGTTGATTCTTTAAGAAGACACCTTAGATCTATTATAATAATAACAATAATGAGAAATAAAATTATATTTTAAATCAAAAATCTTATATCGACCCACAGCGGGCATAGATATGAGAAACTAAGGGTAGATGAGAAGTAGATCTAAGTAGATACAAGAAGATGTGAAAAGAACATTGAAGATCATCATTTACCACACAAATCGGGATTTAAAATGATAACGGAGGACCCATTATTAGTTCCAAAATGCATGGTAGAGGTTCCACTACCTTCAATGGAGAGGAATATCGAATTAGGGGTGTATAGGAGAAAAAAGAGAAAGTTATTTAAAAAATGAGTGAGATCCTATTTTTAAGGATATAAATTTGATTCTGTGAACGGTGAGACCACAAGGTTAGAAAAACCATGCGCTAACTGTGCATTATCTAATACCTTCAAGATCATCCTACACGACCTCCTTGCATAGTCTCCCTAATTGTGCAAAAATTGTGCTGAAGTTTCAGTCCGGAATCTATAACTTTGTGTGGTTTATACTAGGATTTCGGCATGGTTTGGAAAAACTGTGCGCAGCCCGTACGCATCTCCATTGGACCCCAAACATATTTTAAGTTTGAACAACTATCTAATCATTCACCCTTACACTTTAAAAACAAAAAGAATAAATTAAGGGTTACATATCAGAAACTGAGGGTATGACAAACTCCCCAATAGTGTTCATAGGACTTATAAATCCGATCATTCATACTTTCTTAGATTGGTTTGTGGTGGTATTCGTAAATGAAAAGCTAGTATATTTGGAATATAAGAAAGTTCACACAAGACACTTGAATAGTCTTGGATAGACTCTAAGAGAACCATATTTACAGGAAGATCTCAAAGTGTTTGTTTTGGATTTGAGGGTTCCAATTTCTTTGACATGTCATCTTAGTGGCTGTAGTTATAGTGGATCTAGAAAAATATGAGTCACTTATTGCTTGGGATCCAACCTAGAGTGTTGCTGAGGTGTGGAGTTTTCTTGGGTTGGGAGGGTACAATTAAAGGTTTGTACCCATCTTTTCAAGAGTGTAAGCACCCTTAAAATATTTGACCTGAAAGGGGAATAATTTTGTGTTGATGGAAAGGTTATAGCTTTGATTTCTAGAGATGAGATAGAGGTTAATGAATGCTACCATCTTGAGGTTACCAGAGGAGGTTGTCAAGTATGTAGTGTTCTGCAATGCATCAGGGACCAGACATGGTTGCATACTGACTCAGAGGTAGGCAGTTATTACCTATGGTACACGCTAGTTGTGACCACAAGAGTATAACTACATGACCCATTATATTGAGTTACTATAGTTAGTATTCACATTTAATATGTGGTAACACTACCTGATGTATGAGCAGTTTATCATCTACTATGACCATTGGAGTCTCAATAACATCTTCTCATAGAAGGATATTAACTTGATATTGAGCCGATGGATAAATTTCCTCTAGTAATATGAATTTTATATTTTATATACTCCTAAGAAGGGGTAAATGGTAGTATAAGAGCTCAATAAGAGATCTTGTTCTCAATTATTGGATAAAGCATCCAAGCTATTTGCCTCATTGTAGTTTTCCTTTGTGGACAAGGATAATGATTCCCAAATTCAGTATACGGTTATTACCCCACCACTTTTACAATGTTTTAGGGATTCTCAGCCTATAGTTTCCTACTATGAGACCTTACATACTTAGATATATAGTAGACATGATCCTAATGGGTATTCTTAAGGTGTGGTTCACATTATCCTTTTCATAGGATGGATGATGGTATATTTGACTTTATGGGAGGAGGTTTGCGAGAGTTTCATATATCCCTTTTGGAGGTACATCCAAGAGTGGAAAAGGTGTACCAGGACCTCTAATGTTAGATTTGGTGGATAGGTATAAATAAGGGAGTTTGAGAGTTTGTCTCTCGATGCCTCACTTTTTAGAAAGTGATGGATGATCACTAGGTTCTAGAGTGTTTATCTCAAACACTTGAGGTTCTATAGTGGAAGTGGTATGGTATTTCCATGGACTTCATGATAGTATTTCCACAAAAATCTTGGGGAAATGATTCCATCATAGTGATCATGGGATGAATCACCATGTCATCCCACTTCCTATCCATTCGAGGTTAGAATTTAGTAGAGATCTTAGGATGCCTCTACATGAAGAAGATAGTCCGACTCCTTGGAGTTCCCTCAATGATCATATATAACTGTGATGATTGCTTCAAATATTGGTTATGGAGGAGATTACATGAGGCTTTAAATCTTAGTTATTATTGAGCACAACATTTTACCCCCAGACTGATGCCCGAATAGAGCAGACCATACAGGTCTTGGAGGATATGCTGAAAGATTTCAAGTTGGAATTTAGAGATAGTTGGGAGGATAACCTACCCTGGGTGTAGTTTTCATAAAACAATATATACCAATCCACCATTGGTATGAAAAAATGTTAGGATTTATATGGGTAACCATACAGGTCACCCCTTTGATGGACTGATCTACGTGAGTCAGTTCTCATAGGCCCATAGTTAGTGTGAACTACTATAGAGAAGGAGCAGATCATCTAGGAGTGTATGAGGACTATACAGATACATTATAAATCCTTTTTGGATCGATGATGGAGACCTATGTTGTTCGAGAAAGGATACCGTTTGTTCTTGAGAGTCTCACCATGATGTGGATTAATGAGATTTAGCCAAGATGAAAATTTATATCCGATATTCATTGGTCCTTTCGATATACTACATAAAGTTATCAAAGTGGAATACTACATAGCTCTAATTCAATAATTGAACTGGGTACATGATGTCTTATACGTGTCATAACTGAAGAGGTATGTTCATGGCCTATCACATGTTCTCGATTGGGGTGAGATAAACATTGAAGATAGTGCTACCTTTAAAGAGTACCCAATAGAGATTGAGGATCGACATGAGAGGATATTTCATGGGTGATATATTTACCTTGTGAATGTTCAATGGCTGTATGAGGTTTTTTAAGAGAGCACATGGGATCAGATGGATTAGATTCATGATCAATACCCATATAAATTTGTGTAACCCATGTTTTGGATTTTCTGGACATAAATTCCTATGGTGGGGAGAATATAACATCTCATATTTTATGTTTTTTATTTTTTGGACATTATATGGATTATTTTTGAGATAGGGATCTCAAACGACATGGAGTAATGAGGCCCGATGTTACCCAAGTAAATTATTAAAATATATTAAATAAAACACACACATAGTTTCATGAAAAAGAATAATAACTCATTGAAGGAGGCCCTGATCAGAAATCTAAGAGAAAAATTGAGTTCAGAATGTGAGTTTTTCCATAGGCATGAGATAACATTTCAGTGCCAACCATTTGTTAAAAATCCTTGGAAATTATAATTAAATGATATAAATAAAATAACTAATTAATTTTGTTTAGTTTTTTATGTAGTGTGTGTTTCTACTTTAAATTTACCATTATAGAGTTTCCTAAGGGTTGTCCACTTAAAACTTGGATATTCCAGACAATGGTTCGAGATATTTTCTTGGTGGATGACTGAGGATTTGGATTCGATAACAGATCATTGTGCTAATGGAGTTGGTTGATCTCATCAATGATTAAAACAAAACCATTCTTCAGGAACGATTGATCTAAAATCTAAGTAATATTTTTTTATTTGTGATTTACACACAGTTTATTTATCCTAGATGAACACAGATCAATTACATGAAAAAAATTATATGTGTATTGTCAGTAGATTAGATTTTATGGAATCGTGATTTTTTATTTATTTAACCCTCTTCATTCATTCCTCACTTCTATATCTTATGGATTCATTTCTCTGTTCTTTTCACGTTCATCATGGGAATTTTTTTTGGATCATAGTTAAATGAATACCCAGTATTAGAACCCAAAATGACCATTATTTGGTGAAATAGATCAATACCATGAGTAAAGTTCATGATCAATAGTGCTGTTGTGGTGTGATGATTGATTTAGATTCTTGGAACTGAAATATACAGATTTTTGGTTCCCATTCTTCCTCATTTTGATGAACAATATTGATTTTTATTAACGAATCATTTTCCAAGAAGATTCAAACCTAAAAACCCCTAGATCTAGTGACTAGAGGCTCAACTTAACCTCAATCTATAGGTTACAACAAGGGTGGTGGCTCCAGTGAATTATAGGATGACACAGAATGGATTTGGTATATCCTGAGAAATATGGCATATAATTGACATTACACTCTATGTGGCCCCTTGACTACAATGCTATAGTTTTTTCTAAAATTAAGGATCACACAAAACGTAACCCCTGTCACATGGAATGTGACCCCTTCCATGCGACTCAATATATACTTTAGGGAGTAAACAAACATGGGTAAAAGTACACGGCTAGATGGCACGCTGTGTACTTGTACATAGACACAACTTAGAATACACGAGACAATACATAGACCCGCACACTATACACGAACATGACTAGGAAATATGGGTTGGACATCATGTGTCTCTACAAACCATACAATCCTTCTAAACACCATGTATATGAAGACTACATGTCATGTGAGGCTCTTCTACAGGTGTAGGAATAGGGATATCTAGACACACCTTGTACCCCTATTACACACTATATAACCCCTTCAAGAGTGGTTATGGCTCTTCATTTTATTAGTTTGGACAATTATATTTTTATCACGTTCCCTTGGTCCTTTACCTCAAGGTTATAGTTTTGTATTACATCCATGTCACTGGATTATGATCCCATATGGAGGCTAAGTCTCAAGTAGAGTTGTTGTGTCCCTCTGTGAGACTGGAGTGTGATCCTCTATCATTATTTGAAACATATCTGGAGTTTTTGGAATCATCATGAACTTTATGATCATGGTATTGATCCTATATCTAGTATAATATATTAGTAAGGTTCTGGAATCATTTACATATGATCCCTTGCATTGTGGGTTGATGAAGATTGTGTTCGTGGTGTCCCCTAGTGGTTATGGGCATGACTCCTATCTCTGTATGAGAATATTCTTAGACCAATGAGATTTCATGGTGGGGGGTGAAATGATATATAACTCTTTGTAGAGTTTATTTGATGGTAGAATTTATATAGAAGTGATTTCTCCCAGAATGAGTGTTGATTTGAGCAGAATCCTGTGCCTGATAGTTGTTTATGACTAACTGGTGGTGCCGTGTCTTTCTAGAGTATATCTAGATGGTTATATTACATAATGATTATTAAATATTTTATTGAGATGACTATACTTGGTCCTTAATTTTTAGTTTTTTTAGAGTGTCATACAGAGAATTTTTATACACACCACATCATGTAATTTTCCAACACATGTTGTGTCTTATAAATATGATGAACCATTTGATGGTGTCCTCGGAGGACATGGATTGGGTGGAAAAGATATAGAGCTTTTCAGATCACCCAGAGCATTAATTTGACTTATTTTTTCCCCTTGGATCTGGTTGGACTCTTTATAGTTTTTAGTTGGTCTGGTGTTTGGCCTCCTTTCCATATTCCGTAATATTTTTCCTACTATATTGTGCGATATTGGACGTATGCATGAATTATTTCAGTTTTTTTAAATTTTAGCTTGTGTGGTCTAGGATATGTGTTCATGTGTATAGGAACCTTAGTATACTGCCTCCCATTTATGAGATATTCTTACTCATCACTAGTAACCAGTGCTTGGCCTATTGGAGGATGACACGGGGTAGTGATGGGTCGGTCCTAGGTGGGTCGAATTGTGATAGACATACAGTTTTAAAAAATGGAAAGTGAAAATACTTTAAAAAATTTTACATTTAAAAGGGATCATTACTAAATAAAACTCAAAAAACAACATAAAGTTTATTAAGATAAAATGAGAAGTGGATGATAAAACTTTTTATTTTGAAAATACTGAAAAACCTTCTAAACATTTTGAAATAACCTTGTTAAAACCCCCCTTCATTGAAAATATGATGAGGCCTTTATTTTAAAATTAATAAAGGGTAATAAAAGGATCCTTGGAGATAAAATAAATTATATTCCAAAATATAAAGGAGAACATTGGTGGGAAGTAAAATCATTTACATGGAAGAAAAATCTATTAAAAGAAATGGGAATTATTCTTAAAAAAGATTGATTTTAATGAAAAATTGAATCATCAAAGAAGAAAACATTGGTGTGAATCATTATTTCACAATAAAATAAGGTATAAATACATATTAGAATCATCATAGTTTAGGATATATCAATTTTGATAAATAATAGACAAAGAAGAGTGATTATGGCCTAAAAAGGAGATTTGGGTCCTAAAAACCCCATACAACCATTGAAACATTCAAATTAAAACACCAAGTTAGATATAATATCAAATTAAACAATAAATATCATGAAATATAAAATTATCAGGATAAAATATTAGAATAGGCCAGTATTTAAATAGTTGAAAATGAAACATGGTGTATAAATTAAACATGCACTACTAAAACCCAGGGTTATACCAACTAAAATATCCCAACAGTTTTAAAAAACTATTGGGATAGGTTCCACATACCAATGGTTCATTAAAACCATTGGTATAGGGATGTTAATACTTGATTTTACCAATGGTTCTATGAAACTGTAGGTATATTCATTTAATGATTTGTTTTTCCCAATATTTTTATGAAAACGTTGGGATTGTTGAAGGGTATACCAACAGTTATAAAAAACCATTGGTATATCTCATCTATCACAATGGTTTTTTATGAATAGTTGGAATATAAAATAATAAATACCCAGAGTAACCCTCCTGCTCCCAAAATCTAGATCTATCCACATTTTTCTTTATTCGTGAGCCTCTATCAACATTTTCCCCTAACAGCGAGCCTCCTTCTTCCAGAAGCAGATCTGTCTGCAGTTTCTCCTATACAAGAGACATATTCCACTTCGAATTAGTAATTGTTAATAGAGATATGTTTCTTTGCTCCATTTATTTTTGGATTTTTTCATTCTGTTTCACTGAAATATTGATTCTAGTCTCTCCTTTGGGTGATCATCCTTTAAGGTGAAATGCTTTGAAAGGTTTTAAGTCAATTTACACCTCTTTAAGTTGCGTGTTTCAATGAAATTTCTTCATTTTGAATTAAATATTTTTTATTTCATTATAAATTGGTTTTTGTTGAATGTATGGATATATGTAATGATATGAAAGCATTTTTAATAGATTTATTGGTGTTCAATAGATTTTGGTCTGATTTCATTTTTCATGGAGTGAAAATAATATTTTAAACAGGAAATTTATTTAATGTGATGTATTAAACATGAAATGTTTTAAAAAGTTTTTTCTAATGAATTATAAACGTTTTATTTAAATGAGTGTGTGGTTTTCCCCTTGAGGTAATTAATTAATTGATATTTGAAAATTGTTTTGATGTAAAATGAATGCATTGGGAAAGGTTAATGATTTGAAGGATGAAGATTTATGTTTTTTGTAGTGGCGTTGAAATGTTTTAAATTTTATAGGAGATTTATATCAGTTTGTAAAGAATTTTTGAAGTCATATATGTTGTACCTCTCGTATCCCCTCGTGGTTTAATTTTCATGATCACAATCACTTTCATATATGTTTAACTTTGTTTTTAAGTGTTGTGGATGATAGGCAAAAGATTGCCAAAGGATTGGCCCAAGAATGGACAAGAAATGGACTGAAATTCAGTCCACCGGCCAACCGGTGTGATAGCACCGGCCAGCCGGTGGAACTGGCAGAGGGATTGCCCACTGCCAGGTTCCACCGGTCGACCGGTGGCTCTGTCACCGGTCGACCTGTGGCAGCCATCCCAAATAGTATTTGCTACTGTCTTGCCACCGGCCAGCCGGTGGCTCCTCCACCGGTCGACCGGTAGAGCCTGGATCAAGACTCTTCTTCTCTACCAAGGCACCGGCCAGCCGGTGGAGCTGTACCGGCCAGCCGGTAGCCCAGTCAAACTAGCCGTTGCAGTTTGACCAGGCTGGCCCACTTGGCTCCCAACGGCTCTTTTAGCCTCTCCAACGGCTCCGAAGCCTCCCCAAGGGTTCCATGCCTATAAATAAAGGCCAAGGAAGCCTCGGACATCAACCGGAACTATACGGAAGCCCACAGACACCTTGTTGATCATTTGGCGTACCTCCGGCGGACTTCCTCAAAGGAACCCACCTAGCTCCATCCATTTCCACATCCAAGGAGCTCCTCCAAAGAAGCTTGGAAGCGGCCTTCAACATCTCCAATCATTCAAAGGCGCCCAAGACTTCCTCAATACGGTTTTTATTGTATTTATCTTTTTGAGCTTAAAATTGGGTTTGTGCCTACAAACCCCAAAACCTTTTCTCATCCCCCTTTCTTTTGGGTTTCACACCACCATTAAGGTGTGAAGAGGTTTCTTCAAGCCTTTCCTTTTAAAAGTCTTGTGTCACGGTGAGCTAGCCTTCACCCGTTAAAAAGGCTAGTGGGTTCTTGCTATTCCATTGAAAGCAAGTGGGTTCTTGCTAAACCACAAAAGCAAGCTGTAATAGGTTCTAGTGCTACCTCAAAGCCTAGTGGGTTTCTTGCTAAAACCATTGAAAAGCAAGCGGTAGGAATCTCTCAACGGTTGAGTTGGGAGCGGAGACGTAGGCCGGGTTTTGGCCGAACTCCGTTATCAATTTCTTGTGTCTTGCCTCTTTATTTCCGCTGCACTTACACTTTGATTTTTAATTTGTCTATCAATTTTTTAAAAGGCAATTCACCCCCCCTCTTGCCATCTTTTCCCCATTTTTTCCGACCCATCAATTGGTATCAAAGGAAAATTTGAGTAATTCCTTAACCGGTTTCAAATTAAAGATCCTATTTTTTGATGGCTTCTACCGCTTCAACCTCTTACGCCCCCGAAGGCTTTTCTTTGGATCGTGCTCCATTCTTTGATGGAACCGATTATAGTTTTTGGAAAACCCGCATGACCACATTTCTTAAAAGTATTGGATATCCTATTTTTAGAATTGTTATGCATGGTTTTACGCTCTCTTCTCCCGATGAGTCTAAATGGACCCCCGCCGACATTGCAAATTTCGAGCTTGATGGCAAAGCCATGAATGCTCTACATTGTGGGTTTGACCGAAATGTTTTTGATCGTATTTCTTCTTGCACTACTTCTTACGATATTTGGAAATATTTAGAACTAACCTATGAAGGTACTAGCATGGCTCAAAAGCAAGAACCCGCTCAAAAGCAAGAACCCGACGAAAAGATCAAGCCTGTTTGCCCACCTCACACGAAAAGGGCCAAGAAGAAAAAGAAGAAGGCTTCAAAGGCAACATGGAGTGATAGCTCCACCTCTTCATTCTCCTCCTTCTCCTCGAGCGACCAAGGTAAAAAATGCCTAATGGCATTCCATGAGGTAACATCTTCCGACTCCTCCTCTTGTTCTTCAAATTCCAATTCTTTAAATCATTTATCTTATGAAGAACTCTCACACGCTAGAGACCAACTTGAAAAAGGTTTTCATACTTTATCGTCAAAATTTGTTTCTTTGAAAAAGAATTTCAAAAAGCTTTCCTCCGAAAAAGACCAACTTCTCAAAGAGAAGGAGGAACTCTCCCTAAAAATCCAAAATTTTCCCAATGTTGATTCTTTGGAATCAACCATCAAGGACCTTAGAGAAACTCTAGCGAAGTTCACCCAAGGGGAACAAAATTTGAACAATTTACTTGGTTCCCAACGCGTTTCCCGAACCACCCAAGGGCTAGGCTACACCAATATAGCTTCCTCCTCCCATGCTCCAACTGTTTTTGTAAGGGGGAGCTCTTGTTATAAATTTTGTAACTATTGCAAGAAACCCGGGCACATGATATATGAATGTAATTGCAAAAACGCCCGGTACGGTAGGCCCAAATCGATTTTTTATTCGGATGAATTCTATAGGAGAAGACCCGCTACAAGGCAAGTGTGGATTGAAAAATCCCTCTTAGCGAGTCTCTCAGGGCCCAAAATTTTCTCTTTTCAAAATCCCTCTCCCCGGTGATTCATTGTTTTTATTTAGGGGGAGTTAGGTTCTTTTAAGCCTTTTTTGTGAATTTAAAATTTTCATTCAAAATTTTCATTTCAAATTTTTTATTCAATTTTCGATTCAAACTTTCAAATTCAACACTTGGTATCAAAACTTTCATTTCAAAATTCAATTTTTGATTCAAAACTTTCAATTCAAACTGTTATTCATATTTTGATTCAAATATTTCAATTTTCCAAATTTCAATTGATTTTCAAATCTCATCTCTTGTTTTTCAAAGCTTTCCCTCAATCAAGTTTTATGCCCCATGCTATTTTGATAATCACAAAGGGGGAGAAATTTCTTGATTGATTGGGGGAGAATCCTTTTCATCATACTTATCATTTCCTTTCAATTTCAGTTTTTTACTTTAATTGTTTTGGTGATTGTGATCATCAAAATAGGGGGAGATTGTTGTACCTCTCGTATCCCCTCATGGTTTAATTTTCATGATCACAATCACTTTCATATATGTTTAACTTTGTTTTTAAGTGTTGTGGATGATAGGCAAAAGATTGCCAAAGGATTGGCCCAAGAATGGACAAGAAATGGACTGAAATTCAGTCCACCGACCAACCGGTGTGATAGCACCGGCCAGCCGGTGGAACTGGCAGAGGGATTGCCCACTGCCAGGTTCCACCGGTCGACCGGTGGCTCTGTCACCGGTCGACCTGTGGCAGCCAGCCCAAATAGTATTTGCTACTGTCTTGCCACCGGCCAGCCGGTGGCTCCTCCACCGGTCGACCGATAGAGCCTGGATCAAGACTCTTCTTCTCTACCAAGGCACCGGCCAGCCGGTGGAGCTGTACCGGCCAGCCGGTAGCCCAGTCAAACTAGCCGTTGCTGTTTGACCAGGCTGGCCCACTTGGCTCCCAACGGCTCTTTTAGCCTCTCCAACGGCTCCGAAGCCTCCCCAAGGGTTCCATGCCTATAAATAAAGGCCAAGGAAGCCCCGGACATCAACCGGAACTATACGGAAGCCCACGGACACCTTGTTGATCATTTGGCGTACCTCCGGCGGACTTCCTCAAAGGAACCCACCTAGCTCCATCCATTTCCACATCCAAGGAGCTCCTCCAAAGAAGCTTGGAAGCGGCCTTCAACATCTCCAATCATTCAAAGGCGCCCAAGACTTCCTCAATACGGTTTTTATTGTATTTATCTTTTTGAGCTTAAAATTGGGTTTGTGCCTACAAACCCCAAAACCTTTTCTCATCCCCCTTTCTTTTGGGTTTCACACCACCATTAAGGTGTGAAGAGGTTTCTTCAAGCCTTTCCTTTTAAAAGGCTTGTGTCACGGTGAGCTAGCCTTCACCCGTTAAAAAGGCTAGTGGGTTCTTGCTATTCCATTGAAAGCAAGTGGGTTCTTGCTAAACCACAAAAGCAAGCTGTAATAGGTTCTAGTGCTACCTCAAATCCTAGTGGGTTTCTTGCTAAAACCATTGAAAAGCAAGCGGTAGGAATCTCTCAACGGTTGAGTTGGGAGCGGAGACGTAGGCCGGGTTTTGGCCGAACTCCGTTATCAATTTCTTGTGTCTTGCCTCTTTATTTCCGCTGCACTTACACTTTGATTTTTAATTTGTCTATCAATTTTTTAAAAGGCAATTCACCCCCCCTCTTGCCATCTTTTCCCCGTTTTTTCCGACCCATCAATATATTATAAAAATTAAAAGCGCTTGGGATTCTGAACCACATTTTAGCGTTAAATACCTATTCGAAACCTTGTTTTTAAATGGTTGGTGGTGAAATAACATGTTAATTATTCCATTGAGTTGTTTACCCATTGTGTAGGTTTTTTGGGGACTACATGATGCTTGTTTCTCACTCAGTGTGGTAAAATTATTCTATACACCATATATGGTTAGGATATATGGGTTTATTCATTTTTAAGGTGTTACAAGTGAGGGAATTTATTATGTCTTGGTGTTTAAAGTTTCTTACTTATTCATCATTATCACTTCTTTATTGGTCATTTGAACCTTAGTACTAATCATGAGTTCTATATTTATATTTATCTAGAGGGTTCACTTGACACCAATGAAATTGAAATAATTCTAGAAACTAGGGTATGGTGGGTTGTGTCATCATAATTAGGCTTGTGCAGGCCAGTTGGATGACTTGCAGATTGGGCATAAAATATGAAAACAATTGATTAATTAGATTAAACTACTTTATAAATAGATGTGTCTCTCATTTTGGATACCATGGTAGATCCCATGAAATATTATTTGAATGAATGAGACACACCTATATAAAAAAAATGTAATATTTAGTGTATAATAAATAAGAACCATACTTGAAACTATTAAACATCCCTCTCCATCATCATCAAGAGCTTGATCAACCACATATACATTCCCATAAAATTATTCATGGGCCCCACAAGCTCATGATTCACTCGATTTTCCAATATTTGAGGGGTATTCACCTCCTTCTTAGTTCCTCCATCTACACCATTGCCTAAAATTATTATGTTCATTTAAGAATCATTTTCAAAAAGTTTCAATTGATGACTTTTGTTTCCAGACTAGAGAAAATCCATGGGAAAAACTAGATAGTCCATAAAATAATGTCCTTTTCTCATATAATTATACCACCTAATAGATCCATGTCCCATTAAAGGACTCAAATAACCATTGATATTCTCTTAAAATCGACCACTAACCTTGAATCAATCATCATAATTCATTTATTTTTTCAAAAAATAAGAAACAAGGTCTAATTTGGAGAAAACACCAGATGGTCTACAAGAAGATAAAAGAATAAATGTTGTTCTTTAATCCTCATGTCCCTTATATATCATCAAATCCCTTTAAATAACTGTAATTTAGGATATCTGATCAAATTTCCTTACTTGGAATGTCAACATTTGATAAAGGATGATCTCAAACATCTTATCCTTTTTCACTTTATTCTAAGAATGGAGAGTGCAAAAGAAATCAATTCAGTTAATAATATTGAATATGAATACAATGAATAATTCCGTAATATAACCTCCCTGAATAGGTTAGCATTATCAATCATTATAAAATTAGGGAAGCAAATATCAAAAAAGAGTTCATTGAATGTCACCCATGATAACCCTTTTTGTTTACCATCCTGAATCATAATGCCCTCCTATATTCCATCATTACCCAAAAGCATAAATGTCAAAATCCCATTATTTTGATCATATGTGGCCTCTAATAATTTGAAGACCCTATTTATAATTCATATCCAAGCCTCGATATCCTAGGGGAATTTGTTGACCTAAAAGTTTGAAGGATGTTGGAGTTTTGTTTCTTGAGTGTAATTAACCATTTCCATCTCACCCCTATATGGTTTTCTACCCCAAACATGTACTTGGAATAAAGTGACCCAACAAGATTGGTTCTAATACTTTAGTTATTTTGGAAAATACATGATAATTCTTATTAATATCCTCCTATACAATAGATGGTGTAACTGTGACTTCCAATAGTATGAAAGAATTCTATTATACTCCCCTAACCCACTACATGGGACCACTATGAGGCTTAATTTTATGAAATTCATGTCCAACAAATAGATAAATCCATCATAAAAAATAATTATGATAATAGATCACATTCACAAACAAGGGGTTACAACAATGTTCAACCGGAGAAGCTAGCTTGGACTCTATGATATAAATTCATGATCTTAGAATAAGGAATAATTCCTGCATTTGGAGGAGGTATAATTTGATGAAAATTTAAAGAAACATACATGACATATTATGAAACAACATGAACTAAATTACCTTGTACTATCTAGAATTCCACATGAACTTAGGCATGCCTCCCCTCACGGTAAATGCTACTTACTAGTAGTGAGGGACTAAAGTAGAACTATAAGGATACTATACTCTTTATTATATTAAACAATAAAAGTCAAATAAACAAGCATATAAACATAATAAAATATGAGAAATAAGGAAACCAATAATAAAAAAATAATTGGAATGAATGAAGAAACAACACGCTTAATAGTCACATCATGAACAAGATAATCATTTTCGACCTAGATGATCACATACATGAAAAAATGAAAAATATAATCATTAGGGTCTCTACTCCCACTCCAATCCATAGATCATCCTGGTCTCCAGAATCATAAAAATATACCCCACTAGATGAAAAAACAAAGGACTCAACTCAACTAGTAACTACAATAAGTGAGGGGTGATCAGGTTCCCAATTGACATGGCCACCCAAGAAGGGTGTGAGTACAGCTTAGTAGGACACCACCAATTTGGTTCCATTTAGAGAAAGTAAATGTAGTATTTGTTCATGTGATAAGAATAGATAAACATAAATGAATCATTCAACAAATAATTGTGTAATAATATCACAATATCTTTAAGGTTCACATAAGAGAACACAACCACATATTGATAATTTTAATAGTCATCAAGTATCAATGAAACCCAATCATACCTTCTTTGTCTCCATAACAAAAAATTGAACCATACATGTCTCGCACATCTCTACCTTAATGAGATAGTCTAATAAATTGCTTTATGCATACCATATGGTGGAATAGACCATGTAAATACAAATTATGCATCTGAAACATCCCTATTGGGAGGGATATTTCACATGTATCAACCAATAACCAACCTCATGAAACATTCCCCATTGATGGAGTTGTTCAAAAATAATTATGAGATATCATTCTAGTTGGGATAACCCAAGTATGTATTAACCAAATTCTAACACATTCCTTTATGGGGAAATGATCAATGTGTCTCAACCTACATGCACAACTATAGAAGAAAGATGAATAACACATTAAATTTGTGATACAAATGATAGATCAAACATTACCTCATAACAATAAATGAGATATAAATGAAAGATCAAACACCACATCAGAAACAATCATAGTTATTCCAAATCCAAATGTGATAAAACATCAAGAATAGGTCCTCAAAGATACAAATGCACACCACGAGTGAATAAACATCAACATATATCTCATAGGAAACACACAAACACAAACACAAACACACACACACCATATAAACAAACATCAATACTAGTGTTATAGGCCACACATTCACACTATGTGATCAACTGTCAACACTCATCTCCTAGGTAAAAACACAAACACACCATGTCAACCCCCAACCATCGGCGACTAGGAAACAATGTAGAATGAAAGTTCCATCATGTCCATTGGAACCTTGCCAAAAATTTATGCATATTTTGTCAAATTGTCAATACATAGAAATCATAAAAAAAATTGAAGGGAATTAGGTCTATCATTTTAATTTATTAGGCCAATTATTTATTATATCATGATGGGTGTTCTATTTAGTTTTCCACGTTTTGCATGAATATAATGACCAAACACCCAAGGGTGTTGGGACTGCATATCACATACTAATAAACTAATCATAAAAAAAGGATAAATTATAAAGAAAAATCTAAATCAAATGCATCAAACAACTATCCGAGAAAATATAATCTATGTTTTCTAAGTCCCCCATGTATATTGGGTCACAATAAATCACCATGAGGCCCTGCTCATTCCCAATTTCTCCAAATTAATTCATTAGAAATAAATTATAATCAATTAATTGTTTATAATTAAACTCACATTATAATTCAAAAGGATTAATTTTTGAATGAATTACTAGATATCAATACCCAGATAGAACTATGACCAACAATCCATGGAGCGTTTGTAGCATTCTTGTTAATTTTTTCTTGGGAAACCCCCTATCACTAGAAAAGAAGACATTGTCTAATTTAGTATAATTAAGTTGTAAATTATAAAATAGGTAAACTAGGTAACATACATTCACCAAAACAATGTGCGATAGCATACATATTTTATCTCATGTTATCATCTATCTAGGATGAGTGAAAGCACCATAATTTTTTTATTACATGATACTTAAGAGAATCATAAAAAATAACTAAAATGGAAATGCCCAAAATTTGAAAAAATGGGTAAATAACAATGAATATAGAGGAGTGAAGAATATCCTTACCTTTTTAATTGTTGAATAACACCAAAAATTGTCTGAATTAGAGTATAAATGAGAGAGGGAGGCCACAACTAATCCCTCTCAGGTGAATACCAATAACTCAAAGCAATGGAGGTCCAATTCACTCTATTAAATTAATAGAAAGGAAGTTGTCAATATTTCAAATTGTGACTCCTATATTTACACCATGAACATTAAGGTTCTAAGCCCCAACACTATATTTACATCCTAAAACCTTTTAAGGCACCACAAGAATCCACTTCAGGTAGTAAATACACTATTCATGATGTTAGTGAAATATTGAAAAATTTCTCAACAATGATGTTCCCCTATACACTCATCCGACGACCACATGAACATCTAGGTTATCACTTGAGAATTGATCCCTATCCCAAAAATCCATTTTTGGATACTCAAATACTCTAAAATTTACTCTAATTTCTAGTCTTCAAAACTAAATATTTAGAAAAGTGATGTTCAATATGACCTAAGAAATTCCAAACTGTAATGATGTGGGATATTACAATATCCCCACAAAAGTGGTTAACTCCCTTGAGATATTTTTGTGTCACACGAATCATGAATCTGGATCAAACACTTTTTCACTTATAAGTAGTGATATATAGTCCATGATCAAATAAAAATTGACTACCTCAAAATCTTTCTCTTTTCGAAATTCCCATCACACATTCAAGTATGACTCTATGCATGAACACCAGAAGATGAGACAAAAGCTCACTATCACCCGAATTTGATACCACAATCACTACAATTGTCTAACTCAACACACCATAGGGTCCTAAACTGATTCCTGCTGTATAATCATGGATTTCCTCACTATAAGAATCATTATATAGGAAAAGATTCTATAACTCCAATTCCATCTCCAATTCCTTTCAGTTCTATATCACATTATCAATGAAAGACCCAGGGAAATTTTCAATACCCAAATGTCATTCCTATTTTTAAGTTGAACCAATGTGTCACTACCAACAAATGAAAATTGAATAAGATGAACTTACTTTAATGGAACTAGATTATCATTACACAACTTAGTCATACTTGATAGGTTGAGCTCGATGCAGTTTCAACCCACATCATTTTAGTTCATAAAAAATATGAGTTAGTTCACTTCCCATGTCTAGACATCATATAGTGGATATGGATGGTGGAAATAGAGCACATAATCTTATGAATAGAATTCATAGGGTGTTGGGTATTTTCATGTGTTTGTTTTTTTTTTCTTTCAGTGTGATTCTGAATATTGTCTCCATGAGTGTCTTTTTGAATTCTATACATTATATTGTGGGCATGAGTGTTTTTTTGAATTATGCATTTTCAAGTGTTGTATAATCATTGTATATTATCATTTTATATTGTCTTTGTTGTATTTTCAGGTATTGAATTCTATACATTTTATAGGAGAGGAATGAGGGGAGGCAGACTAATATTGAATTCTATACATTGTAGAGGGGAGGCAAGAGGGCCGGATGCAATTTAATTTTAGAGCACGGTATACCAACGGTTCATAAATCGATGGTATAGAGCTGGAAAAATTCATCTATACCAACAGTTTAGATAAACCATTGGTAAAACCCAATGCCAATGGTTCACAAACCATTGGTAAATATTTACAACATTAAGTATACCAATGATTATTAGGAAACCGTTGGGAAAACTATATACCAATGATTTATAAACTATTGGTAGAGGCTATAAATTTAATATTTACCAACAGTTATAAACCATTGGTAATTCTCTATTGCAACAATTTTTTTAAACCTTAGGGATATTCTATTTTTTGTTGCTCTATACCAACAGTTACTCTATTACCATTGGTATAGATCTATCCCCAAAAATTATCTCCCAATGGTTTGGAAAATTATTGGTATAACATATAACAACGGTCTTACAACATATACCAATGGTTTTAAACCATTTAGATATCCTTGTTTTCCAGTACTGATATCTCAAGGGATTCAAATTTGAGGCCAAGAGCCCCTTACATGTTGGAAAAAATATAATAAAAAACCCCATAAAACGTATTTTTTTTGAATTAATATTTAAATAACTTGAATAAAATATAATTCATGATAATTTATATAAAATATGTTATATACATACAACTTAGATAGGAAATGGTGCATAAATATAAACTATGACTCAATAAAGGGAAATAGAGATAAAATCCCTTCCGGCTTTATAAAACTTCAAATAAAAACCCCTTGAAAGAAAGGGAATGAAATTAAACTTCAAATACCATGATTTAAATATAATTCAAGATAATTAATCTCAAATATGATGTATATATGTCACATAAATAAAATTATGTCCATAATACAAAACTTGACTCAATGAGAAGATTTAGAAACCAAAACAATTACATTGTTCCCATGATTTGTATATCATAATCTAACCTCCTATAAATCAAAAATAATTAACATAATATTCTATTTATGAGACTTAACTATAAATAATTCCCCTTTATAATACCTATTATAATTTTTATCCTGAGTACACTAATTAGTTATAGTATATTATAACCATCAGGTGCTAATAAATATAACTATTTTATGCATGTTTAATAATTTTGATATAAAACCCATTTTATAATAACAATATATAAATTATATATAATTTATTGTTATGTAATAAATAATTTTTGTTGATCTATAAATATGTTATACAATTCTATAAGTGTTTTAGTTATGTAGTGTGAAAATGGAATCAATGTTGGCTTATTTTATTGATTTTAGAGAATAAAAACGATAGTTTAATAATATATTATATACAGAATATAATATTTTCAAAACCATATATAAATAATTATTTTCATATTATATTAAAATAATATTATTTTTCATCTTCCCATATTAATCCATAATCATATTTTAAATCATCGTTCATATATGTGGTTTAGCTATCCCAAACATGAACACACTTCATCTCGTTTGTTGAGTGAGTGAAGGAGGTGTTTATTTTGACACAATATCAGTATGATATAAAAATAATGGTATTATTTTAATTTATATTTTATGGTTAACCTTTATTTAATATTTTTTGACAAATAATGAAAAATTAGAAATAAACGATTCTTTGTGGAGGAAACAATCCGTGCACACACACGATTGACATTCCTTTATTTTTATAAGTGAATGGAAATGAATAATTAAGTGTTTTACCAATAATATAAAACATATCAGTATAATAATGGTACATATTTAATCATATTATTTTAGTGATAAGATATTTGGATGATTAATAATAATAAGAAAAATATAATAAGAAAATAATGCTTATATTGGAGACTTAATCTTTCCTTGAAATACTCCTTAGAATTGAAGGGATTAAGAAAAATATGAGTGAATATTGGAATATTTATTTAGTTGATATTTATCAAGAGATTGAAATTTCATAGTTTTGATGAGTAATTTTGAGGATATTTGTGTGTATGAAAGGCTGTAAGTGACACCCTTTTATAAGAGAGGAAAATGTAACTTTTGAAAATACCTTTTATATTTTAATATATCCAATACACCATTCCAAGGATAATGACTCCAAATTTTAAAAATAATGTAATTTGGAGTGTATTTGGTTTGATAAATTCTCAAACAATTCTTTACTCACATTTTTTAAACACGTTATAGGCATTTACCATTATGTTTTTACATTATACTCTTTCACTTTTAAAATAGGTAACTAGTTTTTAACAATGTGTTTTTATTCATGAATTAGAATATAGAATAAAATATATAACCAAATTGGGTTTTTGTGGATCTAAATTTTAAAAAAATATATAATATAATTCTAATTCTAAATAATATAAAATTAACTTTTAAATTAAAATTGATAATGTGTAGATAAATTGTTTTTTTGAGAAAAATGACATTTTTAACATGGATTCTAAATTTAGTTTAGTATCGATTAAAAATTAAACTAGTGTTATTATTTTTATTTATATTTTTATAAATAATATTATATTGTTTATTTATATTATTTAAATTTAATTTTATTCGAGTTAAATTTCTTGATATTAATTAAACAATAATTTTAAAATAATTTTTTACCAATATTGTGGTAATTAACATTGATCCTAATTATCTAAATTTTATAAATAAAAAATAAAAAATAAATATTAACTAAAAATAAAATTATTATCTCAAATATATGAATATTTTTTTAAAAATTATTTTTTTACATTTATTAAAATTAATCTTAACGTTAGTGCGTGTATCATGTAAAAACCTATTTTTTTTAAAAAATGATTATTCTTAAGGAAAAAGATTTATAATTAGGATAGAATTATCAATTATGTTGATTCCAATGAATTTAAAATAATTGTTATCATTAAAATATTACTTATTTAACAATAAAATAAAGAAAAAACATCATTTTATCATGTTATGTTTAATTAAACCAAATGGTTGAAAAAACAATTTTTTAAACGCTATATAAAATTTTTAAATATTGAGTATGGATTTATATATTCAAAATAATATTTTAAAATAATTTATCATATTTTATAATATATAATTTTATAGGAAAATGATTAAAAAATCCTAATTCATATAAAAGTGATGGTATTTTAAAAATTAGTATTTTAACTATTCAGCTAAAATCCAATTATTTTAGGAAAATATAAAAAATAAAACCTAAGCTAATTTTTTTGTGAGGAATTAAAAATTGAATTTTCTATGCCTAATTTAAATTATAAAATTTATAAATTTATACTGTATGAGAAAATTTATAATAAAATCAAAAAAATATTTTATTGAAAAAAACATTTTCAATATTAACTCAAACTAATTATTTACCTTATAAAGGTAATAACCATTAATGGTTTACCATATTAGTTTTTATTATTGATTTATTAATATTGTGTTCCTAATATTTTGTGGTTTGTTAATTTTAGTTGTATTATATGACACAAGTTATAGGAAAAATTATGTATTTTAAAGGATCCAAAATCATAGTTTGTTACATTCTACCCCATTAAATAAATTTCATCCCAAATTTGAAATTATCATTCATTGAAGAAAGATGTAAAGGGGTCCATTAGAAACTCAAGATATATCACTAAATTTATATATCCACCTCAATTTTTTTGTAAAATATATGAAAATATTTGTACCAAATATTATTCTTTAAGAGTTATCAGCGATATATATTTTATAGATTTATTTTCATGAACTAGTTTCTAAGAAATTACTACAAAAATGTAATTATAATTCCCAATAAAATCATATTAAATGATTATATGAATATGAAAACTTAATCTTAAGATTTATTCTCAAATTAAACCTCCATTTCTACCATGTCACACATGGTTCATCTTGTAACTGTCTAGGTTCGACCTAGGTTACTCAAATTTTATTATTTTATACTTCTAAACCTAATCCATTAGAGTAATATGAAAATAAATCCTTGATAGTGGTTTTTAATGTTAATATGATAAATTAATGCATGTACATTGATAGTTTCAAAATAGGTGTGCAGTATTTAGACCATTCATCTAGTAATAGGGTTATTATCAAGTCAAATCATGACCAACCATTTTCATGGGGATTGCCCCTGGGTGAATTTGTTCCATAAATGCATACACTTGTAGTATCCATATAAGGATGTATTTCTAGGGAAAAAGATTTTATTTAGGACAAAATTTTAGGATATCATTTTATAGTTAGAATCATCCCTAGGTTTATCAATAAGGTTATATTACCCGAATACAAGAGGTAACTACACTATTCTCAAAAAATAAATAAACTATTATAAAAATAACTAAAGCCTGATCTGATACCAACTATAATGAACCATGTTAAACATAAATTAAATATTACATTAATCTAATGATTTAAATAATACATCTGACAAACAATCTCCCTATCTGATAACCAAAGGGTTTAGTGTCTTATATATTAGCTACATAAACACCTTATTTTACTACACCAGGGAATATTTATATATAATCTTTTTCATTTAGTATATTTATTAAAATATCATATGATATATTCATCTTAATAACCTAGGTATTGGAAACCAAATATTGAGCTGAGCTCAAAGTCCTAGTATGGTAAAAATATATCATAATGTATTAGATCATAAACAGGAAAGAGAATATGAGGAACACAAAAAATATCTTAAAAAATATAAAAATACCATGGATGATAATACAAAAATGCATTATATTAATATAATGTCATAAAAGTATTAATATGGAAACTTAAAAGAAATGGCCTTGCTCAAAAAAATATCAATAATCATAAAACATGAGAGCATGATAAAAAGTGTGAAATAATTTAAAAATAAATACGAAATAATAATGAAAACATGACATTACGTAGAAATGAAATTTATATTGAAATTATGGAATAACATAATAAAAACATGGAAATGTGGCACCATTATAGGCATTTAAACTCGTTTGAACAAATATTTCTACTTCACGTTCACATAATAACTTGTGAACACAGATTCCTATATCAGATTCAAAGAACAAAATTGTGAACAAAGCTTCCCGAATCTCATTTGTGAAAACAATTCTAAAAAATATTCCCTCATATGATTCACACAATAAACTTGTGAACAACGATTACCACCTGTAATTCTAAAAAATAAACTTCTGAACATGGATTCTTGTATCTCATTCACACAACAAAACTTATGAAAAAAGCTTTTGGCATATCATTAAAAAAACAAAGTTGTAAAAAATATCACAACATCTCATTCACACAATAAAATTGTAAGAAAATATCCCCAATTATCAATCATGAAACATTGAATTATCTCATTTGATATGAACCATTAACCAATGTATTATAACCTAATATATTACTCTACCCTTTATTAATGATACATATGTGTACCACTTAGAAATTATTTATAAACTTATCTTAATAAACTCATAGAAAGGGAATGGGTTTCTTAAAATTTTCAAAACCATCACATAACATGAACTCATGAAATAATAGAATATAAAAGTATAATTTTAAAAAATTATTCATAACATAATAACATATAAAGTATTATCAAAACATTACATCATGATAAATAATCCTTGGAGAAAAAAATTACAAGTGAAAGTAATTTGAAAGTTTTTACTTCTTAAAATATTATTTTATAATGAAGACAAATAAAATAAAGAATTTTTTGAAAAAGGGGAAGTAAAAATATTTTTAAAACTTTCACTTTTATAATAGTCTTTAATAATGTAGAATTTAAAAATACATCAAGTTTTCAAAAAGGTAAAGTTAAAATAACTTGAAAACTATTACTTTTAAAAAGTACATTTTATAATAAAAATTTAAAAGACATAAAGACTTTGAAAAAGGATAAGTGAATAGAATTTTAAAAATAATATTTATTAATGAAAACATGAAAAAATATATAAAGTTTATAAAAATGAAATGTGGAGCGTATGATAAAACTTTTTATTTTGGAAAGATATAATTTTTTTGAACAATTTAAAATAACCTTACTAAAAATTCACATCATAAAAAAAATGAACAAAAATTTGTTTTGAAATGAATAAATGGGAATAAAAGGATAATTTGAGATAAATTTTTTTATCTTCCAATAGTTAAAGGATAACATTGGTGGAAAGTAAAAATATTTCCATGAAAGTAAAATCCTTTAAAATAAATGAGAATTATTCGTAAGAAATATTCATTTTATTAAAGAATGGAATCATTAGGGAAGAACAATTTTATATGGAAAAAAATTACCTATAAAATAATGTGGAAATAAATCCTAAAACCATAATATATTAATAAAGATAAAACTTGAAAAATAATATACAAATAACAATGATTGTAACCTAATAAGAAGATTTAAGTTAGGAAAACCCCTGACAAAATTGGTAACATTTGAATAAAAAACCCAAGTGAGTTATAACATTAAATAGAACAATTAATATCATGAAATATTAAGGGATAAATATATTAAATTAAAATAGGTTATTATATAAACCATTTAAAAGAAACATGGTGTATTCTTTACCATGTTGTAAGGGATTCAAATTTTAGGCATGGAAAGCCTTAAAGTCTGGGTAAAAAATAAAAAAACCCCATAAAATGTATATCCTGAAATTAAGCTTAAAATAATATGAATAAAATATAATTAAAGATTTTTTATATAAAATATTCCGTATAAAAACCACTTAGATAAGAATTTTCTCATAAATAAAAATTATATGTTAATGAAGATAAATTGATACAAATCCTCCTACGGATTTAGAATATTTCAAATAAAAACACTTTGAAAAAGTGAGTTTTAAATTAAACATAAAATTCCATTATTGAAATAAAATTAATGAAATTTTATATCAAATAGGTATTATATATACCAAATAATTGAAATTAGGTTCATAATACCAAACATGTATCAAAGAGAGGAATTTGTTGCAAACAAATCACTACCTTGTTTCCTTTTTCAATAGATAAGTTATAAAACCATGTAAAGTAAAAATAAATAAATTAATATACTATTTAATATCCTTAATAATAAATATTTCCATTTTATAATCTTTATTATAATTTTTTATCATGAGTACATTAATTAGTTATAACTTATTTTGACATTGGGTGCTGATAACTTTAATTGTTTCATGCATGCTTAATAATTTTGATATCATTATCCATAATTTAAAAACATTTTAGTTAATTATATATCATTTATTATTATTTAACATATATATTACATATATCTATAAATCTCTCATATCATTCCTTAGGTGTTTTATTTATGATGCATGAAAATGGAATTAATGTTGGCTTAGTTCAGTGATTTTAGGGAACAAAACTGATACTTTAATAATAAGTTAAATACTTAATATAATACTTCCAGAACCATATACGAATAATTATTTTATTAATATATTATTATAATATTAGTTTCTATGTTTCTATATTCATCTATAATCATATTTTAAAGCATCGTTCATTTATGTTTTTAAACCGAGTCAAACTTTAACATGGTTTAACTCGTTTGGTTAGTATAGTTAATGAGGCATTTATTTTGATATAATATCCTTATTATAAAATCATAAGGATATTTTTTATGTTGGGTGTATCATGTGTCACAAGTTATATAATATATTATTTATTTTAAATGATTCAAAATATTGGGGTGTTGTATTTGGATCTAGATCGAGTGACAATTAAAAATCCAATGAAAATGAAGGGAGAGCCTCTTGAAACATGTGCTACTAAATTTAATAAAGTATGATGGTATATATTGATATTTTCTTGAAATTATAAAGAAAAATAAATATTTATTTTAATTTATTAAGGAAAATTCTACAAGATTCCCTGACCATTAGATATTTTTGAATTCTACCAAAAAATTATTTTATGTGTTTACAAATTTGAACTGGTGTTTAAAAATACTAAATTATTTCATAATATTTTTGAAAATAAGTTAAAAAGGGAACATGATGTTAAAATTTCAACATATAGGAACAAAGAAAAGAATAAGTACAAATATCATACCTATTGGATATATATAATGGAACACTCTAATGAACATTTTAAGGTAATTAAGATATCCTTTAAATACCAGAAGTGTGGGAATCGAGCCATATAACAAATCAAATGTGTGAATTAAAGTTGATTGATTTCTATTATTTGGACATAATTTAATGAAAATAACATATACCAAAATGTTCAATTTTTATCAAGATTATTTAATTGTAATAAATTTGGGAATTATGGTAATCATTTATATAAGAAGATGATATTGGACAAGAATTATTGTCATAAACCAAAAAACCATAGTTGGAAATATCTTTTATATGTCACCATGAAAACTATGTTAGAATATCTAAATAATATTTCTAAAAAATTATTAATTTTATAATTAATATAGTATATTATCTTCATTTATGTGTTTATATATTCATTTATAGCATGAGACTTCATAATGAACCTAAACGATACCTCAAAGTCTAGAGGCCGAGTTGATGGTAAAAATACATAATGGTGTGATAATTTAAACTTAAATATAAAAATATTTTCATAAACTAATTTTTGGTAATATATCTTCTTAAAATACAATGTTACATAACTAAGTTTAATTTCTTGTTATTATAGGTAAGAATCTACTCTCTTCATATTGAGATCATATTAACTATTTTGAGAAAGTGATAATACTTAATATCTTAACCCATGCCACATTATTACACAAATTTGAGAAAAAAATTGCAATTTCTACCATAAAAAGTTGTTATTATATGAATATATTATTTTCAATGGGTGTTTATGGATGTATTGAACAAATAATGAGGGATATTTTGAAAATTTAGATAGAGGATATACCCATTATACAAGATTATATAAATGTCTGGACAAATTATTTTTTTGGTGTTCACATAATAAAATAATTATATATCTACATTTAAGTCATTTTTAGATTCCAACCTTTATCAAAGGTACCATATTGGATATAGTTAGTTAAACTTTTGGAGATAACAAAATAAATTACATGATCTTTTTGACATGTGATTTATTTTTAATTATATATCTACTTGGGGTTCCCATATTATATTTTTTTTTAAAAATAATGATGGTTAAATGAGTATATGTGTTAATTTAACATAAAAAAAATAACAATAATATTAAAAATAAATATCATTTTTAACAATGAAAGATCAATCATCCGAATACATGGTTTTAAGTTTTTTAAAGACTTATCATAGATTTAATTAATGTAAAAGTAAATTAATTGATAAATATCTCCTAAATACTACATTTTGAACAAGGTATGGGAATTAGAATTTGGTAAAGTTAACCCTTTATCGGTAAAATTAGCATAAAATATTTATGGACTTAATGAATATAGTTATTATGTTTTGCCTCAAAAATTTACTGTTACTCTTTATACATCATAATATACTTATTGAAAAAAGACTTCAAGAATATAATGACCAGCTAAGTGTTATTCTATAAGAAACAAGGAGGAAACAATTATATTCCATGTTTATAAAGTAAGAGTTCTGGTTATAGTATGAAATAATTTTTAGACATGTGGTTATCAATGAATAATTTTCATTGATCCATAAGAAAACTAAAATAATAATGAAATAGTCCCAGCCAACAAAATTAATTCAGATCCATAAGTTTCAAAACCTTTCTAGGTATTATTGATGTATTTTAAAGAAACATTATTAACCAATCCACTAACCAAGTTAATACAAAAGGGGATTAAATTTATTTTGAAAAGGATTGTGAGGAAGGATTTAAAAAGATACAAAGGAGGTTAGTTAGTTCACCCATACTAACATTATATTTATAAGAGAAGGATGTTTTCAAATTTATTTTTAGGCTTCAAACCAAGGTATTGGAATAAATTTAAAGAAAAATGATTTGGTGATAAAATATATATCATGAAATTTAACAGTTCATAAGAGGAATTATACTACCCATGATTTAGAATTGAAAATATTATTTTTTCTATTATGATATAGAATCATTATCTCAATGAAGAGAGGCGTGATAATGATAGAAAAAATAAAATTCTAAAATACAGTTTCATATAGAAAATGTAAACACGAGGTAGATGAGAGGAAAAAAATGAATTATTTATTATCAATTTTCTATTAATTATTATACTTGGAATAAAATAATGGTAGTTAATAATTTTAGTATTCCAAGTAAGATGGAAATAAAGGAGTAAATTTATTTTCTCAAATAATGAAAAATTATAATTAATAAAAAATTAATAAATGAAAATAAAGTTAAATAAAGACAAAATAATTAGACCGAAATGAAGTTTTGATGTTTTAAGGTCAAATATATTTATTTGTGATGAAATATATTCATTGGATCTTTATATCCTTATATGTTTACTTATTCTTATAGACCTAGAGATTTAGGTGGAATTGACACTTGGATTTAAGTAAAAACTATCATATTACATTATCATTATTTAAACCATAATATTTTTTATGTTGGACTCCGAACTTATTTTGGTACCATCAGAAGTTCATTGACCCACCAACAATACTCCTATACTACAGAAGTTGGGATAATCTCTTTTACACCCCACTAGACTTCCAATAGTTCTTTCACTAGACTTTTTATGGTATAAACACAATAAATATTAGCTATTTTGATTGATAATGGACTTATATATGATGAAATATGATGATGGGGAGACCTATTTTAATTAAAAATAATTATTATCCTATATGAAATTTGATATAGAATTTTAGAAATAATTTTTTTTATGATTATCAAAACATGGAAACCAAGGGTGAGAGGTCCATGCATAATATCCATAACATGAAGTATACTGATTCTATATTTTTAATGTGGATAAATAATGAACCAATGATAAGTGAATATGTAATGTTTAACCTGATAATTATAAACTAAGGAATTCTATCATATCTTTTCCGTGTCTCTTTGAATCCATAATTTCTAAAAAAATCCAGAGGAAACAATAATATAAGTTTGGGTGGTAGAAATATTTTTAGTTATTCAAAATGGAATGTTACCCAAGTTTAACATTGATTATAACGAAGTCATATAGTTTGAAAAAAACATGTTCTATTAATAATTTAGATAAGAAGCAATTTTTTGATTAATTCAGGATCTTCACTTTCTTTATGAATTTTGTGAGCACACCCATGTAATAATATTGAGAAAACTATTGGTTAGAAAATGTAAATTAGAATATACTCAGATGTTATATGTGATATTTCTTATTTCATCAAATTAAATTCGGGCATTCCATCCCATTAAAATTACTTAAAATTATTTTCTCATTAAATAAAAAAATTCATTTCAAATGGATTATTTTTTTCAGACTAAAATTATGGAATCATTATAAATTTTAATAATTAATATATGTTTTTAAATATTCTTTGAAATGTAATGGAATATTATTTTTTCCTTGATTTTTTTTCTAAAATAAATTTACATTACCCTTCATACCAAGAAGTTTTGGATTTATTTAATCAATAAAGTTATTCGGTTAACTTGAAAACATGTTTAAGAAATTTTAAAAATTTAAAAATGATATACTGTTTAAAAAACTTTTTCTTAATGAAAACCTAATAAAAAAAATTAACTTTTAACATCCATTTAATTTTATTTTGAAATTTAACTTAGTGATGAATAAAAATAATATTCTATTCAATTCATGTTGTGTAATGTGTCAATTTTTTTACCATAATAAATACATCCTTAAAAATTGTAATATTTTGAAACAAGTTTAACCATGTTATAAAAACTGTTTCATTGTTTATTTAATTTATTCCTCAAAAACAATTTAATACAAATAATTGTGTTTTCATCGAGTATTTCCATGATATTTTAAAAATCATTCTAGTAAATGTTATTATTTATACTTACATTATACGCACCAAATTCACATCATTAAAGGTATCATCAATATTTTGGGGACATGGGGGTGGAAAAAAATTATTTTTCATCCATAATTAAGGTCCTCCTATAGAATAAGCTCATAATTAAAAATCACTAATTAAATTATAGTGGTTTGAAAATTCCTAATATTTTAATTATGATTTCCTGAGGCTCGATGGTGTAGAGAGGGATTTTAGAGGTGTTTAAAAGGCTTGGTAGGTTTTTCACCTTTTTAAGGGACACCACACCCAAGTATAAGTCATGGTGGAGGCTGTTTTTGGTTGGTCATGGTCAAGTCCTGATAGTTTTCAGCTTCCCATGTGGTGCTTGGTGCACCATGACCAATACCATGGATTGAAAATTCATTTTTAAGGTTGTGTTAGCTGTGGTTTCCTCCTATCTCAAATGATCGTCACTTTAATTCCCAATTAGAGAATAAAATTGAGCGTGGAACATTGTTGGAATTTCTATTAAAAATTGGGAAGTGCAAATCACCACACCTATTGTATTATAAGGGTTTTAATTTAAAATGTAATTTATTATTTTCTTCTAATAACCCATCCACCCGATTTTTTGAAAATTCATTTTTCAGATGCTCCAATGAACCTAGTGCATGGTTGGGTCGATCAATCTTATTGGGGCTCGATTGATTTTTTTTAGTTGGGTTAATGTTGGTTCTATCCCCTTATAAGCCTATGATCGATTCCTTGTGGATTCTAACTTGAATCATTAATAATCGAGTGATTTTAGTTCAAGATATCATTTTATTCCCAATTTTCTATGATTTTTTCATTCTAAAATTTTCTCAGGTGACCATTTTGGAAATAATCTCAGTTTTGGGGATGCGATCTGAGTTTGGTTTGTTATTGAATTTTTGTTTTTTGGTTTGATAAAATTTTCTTTTGGTTTTAGTGGTGGTTAATCCTTGATCATTCTTTATTTATTGGAGTAAGATGAACTCCTAAATTAAGACAGAGGATTCATTTACTCTCTTATTTTAATGTGAAATTGTAAATTTATAATGCTTTATCTCTTTGGGTAATGGTGTAAAAACCTTAATAAAGATTAAAATAGATTAAATATTTGGTTTTGGTTGTAGAAATCACATATTTTTATATTATGATAACAATTTTCAACTATAGTATTATATCTATGTCTATGTTGTGGTTTAACATGTTTTTATAATGAGGTTGAATAAATAATATAATACTAATAATACTTTATGATAAAAATTAATAAAGTGGCATGTGAAATTTGAAACTGTTATTCGTTGTAATTTAATGGAAATCAAAGAGATGCTAGATAAATCATTAATGATTTTTTATCATTATAGTTTAAAAAACTAGAAGTTATGCATGAAAGTTTGCTTAAATATCTTATAGTTATTGATAGAAGATGCATTGGGTTTGCTGTGGTTGTAGCCTATGATAAATTAATCGGTTAATTGAAGATAATATTGAATTAGTTATTTGATAAAGATAATTATTTGGAACTTAGGGATAATTTTTCTTATTTAGGATAAATTCCTTGTTTTTAGTCCCTAGATTCCTTTTATTATTATTATTTTTCTATCTTATTTTATTACATTGGATGATGATCCTTGCTATGAAGTGTGATGTGATCCTAGGATTACTAATTGTTTAGTGATAATGGGTTGGGGTTCTTAGGTTTGTGGTAGTTTCTTGTACCTTTTATGGAAGGATTCATGGTGATACATAGGGTGGTGTTTGGGATGAAACTGAAAATAATATAATTGGTTAAAGTTATGTCTGTTCATTAATTTTGTGCTAAATGTTGGTATGCTTGCTTGAACCTGAATACAATTTAAAGGCTAGATGTCTCGGTTTCTTATTTACTTCTTTCATTTCCACAATACTTAAAACAAATAAAAGTGAATGTTTTATTCATGTATTTTTGGTTACTTTATATGAGTTCTAGAGTACTTATAATTATGGGATGAGAATGAATGCTAATTTACTTAACCATTGCAGTTGGAGTCTTAATGGAATTCTAAATGATGATAACTCTTAAGAAACTATGGTCCAGTTGGTTTATTATTGGATGGAATGTTTTTGATAGTAATTAATTAAATTATAAAATGTTAAAATAATGAATTAATTAAAATTATATTCAAATTCTTGTGTGCATATCGAATATCATGACCTTAGTAGTGGATGTCAAATGTCCCATAAAAGATAGCTATAGTTGAGTCTAAGGATAGGTTGTTTCTGTCACACATGTGACTTTTTTATATATTAATATTTCATTTAATTTCCATTCCTGATTTTTTTGGGGGGTTTACCACTCATTTTGGTGAAAATGGTGGGTTTTGAAAATTTGGGCCAAACCGCGAGCCCAATTCCAGATTTAAACACTAATTTTGTTTCTTCTATAACTCCTTCAATTTTTACTATTTTAAACCCATTCTACTTTCCAATTGGAATAACCTGATATATTAAAACCACCATATCCCTTTGGACCACATATAAATCCAAAATCATGATGGATTTGGGTTTTTGATTTAGGTAATGGGCCTGCCCGTAGGCCCATTTCCTGCTTTAAGTTTTTTTTTAAAATTTTCATATCTCATTCATTTTTTACTGTTTTCCCGTGATTCCACCTCCCTCTCAAAGCCAATACCCCTAGGATTTCCCCCATTATTGGTTTCTCAATTTTGGAGCTCAGGAGAGCCGCTAAGTAGGGCAATATCTCATACTCTTTCTCAAATCGACCAGATTTGACGAGGTAAAATGAATCTTTCATAACTCCTTCAATTTTCATCATTTTTCCCCATTTCAGTTCCCACATGACCTAATATTACTCATTCTAACCTCCATACCAGTTTTGGGTACTTGGAGATTCATATTTGGGTGGATTGAGGCCGATTTCTTCAAGATATTTCAAGTAAGGGAACTCCTTCTTGGTTCCCTCCATCCTCTTTTTGCTTTATTTCCTATTTCTTGAAGTTCCTCATGTCCAGAAGTTAGGGTTATATCCTAAGGTCTGATTTGGTATCTTTTGGGTCAATTTTTGGTGGTCTAGGTCTGGATTTATATTCCTTGTGGTGCGGCGGTGGTGCGCTTAAGGTTTCACACCAAATTTTGAGGGTTTCGACTCAAAAGGTAGGTGATTCCATGTGTAACCATTTTATGATGAGTTAGCTTGCTTGTTTTATTAATTTAGTATGTTTATAATCTATCTTGTGTGGTTTGAAAATTGTTTTTGATGAATTTGGTTAAACATTTAATTTTTAGTTGTATTTTAGCTTGAAATTGGGTACTTTTCATGTGTGACTCTTGGGGTAATGTTTGGATTTAGTTTATAACATATGAAAGTGATTTATTAGTCTTGAAAGGGGCTGCCAATTATGTTTTGTTAATTCCTTATTATCATGTGGGCCTTGAAAACAGGTTTTTTGAATGAGTTTAAGTTGTAAAACTCTGTTGTACTTTTTGAAGGAGATTTATGAAAACGTGTGTTTTTCATGTGTATCTTTGTGGTATTATTTGATGTATTTTTATAACATTTGGGGGTGCTTTAATAATTGTTTTAGGGCTGAAAATTCTGTTTTGGATTGTTATTGTTATGATTTTGGTTTTGAATGAGGGGTTTGAAATGGGTTTAGAGTGCAAACAATGGTTATACCTCTTGGGTTTGTTTTATAAAAATTGCAAATGTTTTATTTTGTTAAACAAAGTTGGGAAAGGGTTTATATGTACTGTTTGGGTGAGTGTGTTCACCTAATGTGGGTTTTTTAATGGTAAAGTGGTGATTTGAGATGTCAAACATTTTTAGAATGTTTTATAAATTGTCGAAATGTTTTACTAAATTGTGTTTTATGTGAGAAACACGGGTGTGGGATGTTTCGTGTGAGTTTATTGATAAAATGAATTGTGAAGGTGAGAAGGGTATTATGTGACATGTGTGTGGGATGTTTTTTGAGTTGAATATCTTGTAATGGTTTTATAAAATCATTTAATGGATTTGTGTAAGTGTTAAAGAAATGTGAAAAGTGTTGTAGGGAATTTTGGTGTGAGTTTGATTTCAAAATGCATTTGAATGAATAGTGGAATTTGTGACTTGTGTGATGTACATGGGGCTGTTTGGTTAATGTGTGATGTGTAATTGATATTTGCATGTGAAAACTATACTTCTTGGATTGTTGAACTTGTTTGAGCACAAAGGGAAAACCCGGGTATCTAGGTGGGTGGACGTGTACTAGTATGCTAGTGAATCCGTGGGGTTTGGCCTCAGTTTCACTTAGCAAGATTGACGCTTACAACTCTAACTAAACAATGATGATGATGATTGGGGACCACTAGGTTATGGGTATGATCCCTACTAGTGACTCGTGCACGAGAATGGATATTTTTTTGTGGTTACTCTCACCGAGATACGAGGTACCTGGGACCCACAGCTAGCTAGTGCCTAGGGGTTATTTCCTATCACTTGTGCTCATTAGATCCTTTGTACTTACCGTTAGTATACGGTATTGTTGGCTGGAAAATTCTGTAGCTTTGTCATTTATTTTAAAATTGTTTTTCCTTTAAAATTATCTCACATGAAAACTGTTTTCATTTATTATTTCATCCTTTAGAAAATTGTAACTAGCATTTATTATTTACAAAACATGCAATGATTTTTGTCATGAAATGTTTATCACATGAAATCTCATAGATGTGGTATCCTACTGGGCTTTAGCTCACACCCTACTTACACCTTTGGGTGTAAGTAGACTTGCTTATTTTATGTCACAGGTTTGGGTACAGGTTTTATGCCTTTGGTTCGGGTTTTTAGCGGTCCATCGTGATGGAGTGTCGTGGAGGTGGCTTGAGGGAGTTGCCCCATGCCATGAGGGTTCTTGGGCTATTACATTTTTGTTTTGTACCTTTGGTATAGTATTTTTGAATTATTTTAAGCTATGTAATTCAGTTCTGAATTTATGTAAAAGATTGTTTGGTTTGAAAAATCCAGATTCGTTTTATTGGATTCTTTTGTTGTTTTAAGTTTATAATCTCGGGTAAATCGTTCCGAATTCTCATTTTATGATACCCGGGCACTTGTGCCAGCCCGTGGGGATCGGGAACGCCCTTCGGGCCTTGTTACGGTCCAGGTTTGGAACTGGTTTCGGTGGTGACCAGATTTGGTTCGTGACAAAATGGTATCAAAGGAGGTTCGCTCCATTGGAGTCATGTTATTTGGGAAATAGTCGGGATAGTATAGAGTTATGATTTTTGGGACATGTAATTCTGGTTATGGGTAGTGTGATTGATCACCACACCTCATTTCAGGATTCAAGTCACCAGGGGAAGTTGGGATTTGTCTATGTCTTTTGGTTTTTTTGGTTTGATGATGATTAGGGGAAATGAAAAGAGAGTTGGGTTAATGGTCTCAATGAGCTCGCAGGGTCTGGCAAGCCAAGTGGAGCCTGGGATATTCCCTAGAACACTCTCTGTGACAGTGAAGTGATTGGAATATGGCCGCCAACCATATGTCCAAGTCACCCACTGAAACTAGTTTCCTCTCGCATTGTCTGGTGTTCTTTAGTTTTGAAATCTTGGAACTTTGGTTTTAAAGTGACTTGGTTTTAGGAAGTGTAATGTTTTCATGAAATTATTTTCAAATAAATATGAAATGTTTTGATTTATGAAATGGTGGAACTGAATATTCAGAATTATTTTGAAATGGAAAATTGTGTTCTTACACCTCTTTTTAATGCAGAAACTATATTGAAGTTGGTTTTGAAAAAGTGTTCCCATTAAAGTTTTCTAAACTATTAAAAAGTTTTTTTTATGGGATGAGATGTTTTGAAATTGATGTAAATAACTTGAATGTGAGTTTTCGTTGGAACGATTGTGCCTTTCTGAAAAGTTTTTTTTATGCGGTAATTTGGGTTCGACCTCCTGGTTAGCGGTTTTGATAGTAATGATGTGTTGGTTGACCGTTTTGGTTTTGAAAAGTGGAAATAATTAGTGCATTGACCTTTGGTATTTCCATGAGTGACCACATTCATGGGGTTATATGGGATGATATATGGTTGATGGCATGACTGGATGAGTTCCAGGACAGATATGAGGAGGGTGCGTGGTGTGGCACAAAAACATGCATGTGTGAGGCCCATGGGGTACCATTGGTGGATATGCTCACCGCTGAACCGTTTTTTTTTTCAGAAATGGTTTTAAAGAAAAACATGTATTCTTGATGAATTGTTTGGGATGGTGTATATTGTGTATTTTTGGAAAATGTTGATGTTGTGGGATGTTTTGAGTCTAAGAACCCTTCCTGTTCGAACTGTTTTTTTTGGGGTTTGTGTTTGGTCGGAAAGGTAGGTAAAAGGTCCGGTTAGTAGTCTCCTATGATATATGTTTCGGGATACCATTAAGATGGTTCCATTAATGAGTTTGGATCTTTTTTGTTTAATGTTTTTACCAATGAACCAGCTTGGTTGGGTCCTTGGGTTCTCTCATTGGATAAGGTGCTCCCCCATTAAGATTTAGTACACAACTGAAGTGCAACACGGATTGTTTTGCCATTGGAAAATCCTCCAGTTGATCAATGTAAGGAATCTTTTCATGAGATTTGTAGAATGATTCTACACCATTTACTTTCTTGGTTTTTTTTGGATCCTCTTGTTGCGTAAGAGTGCTTGTGGATGGTTGAAAGAGACCTTAGTTTCTTAAGCTACCTAATTCGTCGAAGGTGAAGTTGTACAATATTATGTGAGTCTATTTTTTTTTCAAAACTGTTTTTCCTGTTGGGAGATCTTGACATCCTCTATTTTAGAGGAATGTGTTTATATGTGTCCTTTATTTCTGTTGTTTCTCACCAGAAGAAGCAGGGTGTGATGTGAGTGCATCCTCTAAACCCTTATTTCAGTGAATTTAAAAGTTAGGGTAAAGTGAGTTCTGGAGTGTGTTATGTCTGGGTGAACCCATATGGGATTGCGTGTAGTTGTTTGTAGAATCATAAGAAGAAATTCTATTTGGGGGTTTCCAAATCCTAACTACGAGGCCGAAGATGCTTCAATCATTCCAACTCCAACCATAGGTCCCGGAGAGAAGCTGGCACGTAGTCAGAGGAAATCCCAGGGTAGTTTTTAACCTTGAACAAATAAATGTTCTTAGTATGAGAGAAGAGAATAGTTTAAACATTTGTTGTTGTCATCTTTCTTCATTTGTTCACGTTCGGTGGAAAGAGGTGGTGGGCCTCATCCCCATGTTATCTCCCAATGACTTTCTTTTCCCCTTTGATTCCCTTTGGGTTTGGGGGAAAGGATTTAGATATTTCTAGACATGTTGAGTGAACACTTATTAGTAACCATTCCCTAGAAAACCATGTAGGTATAAGGATCCACATGGTTAGCACATAGTTTCCCAAACTGTGCGGGCTAACCGTGTTGTCGTCCCAACTCTTTATGTTTTGGGGTTTTTCTATGCCGGCCCATTTTGGTCAGTTAAGATGGATGGTTCTTATGGTGGGGAGAACCACTATGAGTCTCACGTATATTATTTTGAAAAATCCTAATGGGATTGTACCCCTTGTACTGGGGAGTTTGTTCGGGGCTCCCTTGTTAGTGTCTTGATTCTTCTCGAAAAAAAAATAAGTTGTCTCTTATGGTTGGGGAGCCCATTTGTGTATCTTTGTACCAGTAACTCACTTTTGTACTTGGTCTTGGATTGGATGTGGGCAGCCTCGTTCGAAGCTATATAACCACATACATCTTCCTTGAGTAAACGTTGGGATTGGAGATTTCTCAATGGTTTAGTTATATCAAGGTAAGTGTAACCTTGTTCGATGTTCTTGTTTGTTTGGGTAAATTTCTTGAGCCTTGTTCAGATAGTGTTTGAGGAGTATTATTTTAGGAAAAAAAAAATCTTGAATGTGCTTGATAATTTCAGTAATGATGTGTATGTTTTTGTTGTTAAGTATTCCTTCCTTAATTGATCACTGGAGGTGTTTTGGCCTTTGGGGGCAAAGCTTAGAAAATGAGTCAATTTTTTTTTTGCCTGTCGGTTGGGTTTGGTGTTTTTTTTCCTTGATGTGGCTTTCCGAGGGCGGAAAGTATTATGGTGGGGAGAATTGTCACACATGTGACTTTTTTATATATTAATATTTCATTTAATTTCCATTCCTGATTTTTTTGGGGGGTTTACCACTCATTTTGGTGAAAATGGTGGGTTTTGAAAATTTGGGCCAAACCGCGAGCCCAATTCCAGATTTAAACACTAATTTTGTTTCTTCTATAACTCCTTCAATTTTTACTATTTTAAACCCATTGCACTTCCCAATTGGAATAACCTGATATATTAAAACCACCATATCCCTTTGGACCACATATAAATCCAAAATCATGATGGATTTGGGTTTTTGATTTAGGTAATGGGCCTGCCCGTAGGCCCATTTCCTGCTTTAATTTTTTTTTAAAATTTTCATATCTCATTCAGTTTTTACTGTTTTCCCGTGATTCCACCTCCCTCTCAAAGCCAATACCCCTAGGATTGCCCCCATTATCGGTTTCGCAATTTTGGAGCTCAGGAGAGCCGCGAAGTAGGGCAATATCTCATACTCTTTCTCAAATCGACCAGATTTGACGAGGTAAAATGAATCTTTCATAACTCCTTCAATTTTCATCATTTTTTCCCCATTTCAGTTCCCACATGACCTAATATTACTCCTTCGAACCTCCATACCAGTTTTGGGTACTTGGAGATTCATATTTGGGTGGATTGAGGCCGATTTCTTCAAGATATTTCAAGTAAGGGAACTCCTTCTTGGTTCCCTCCATCCTCTTTTTGTTTTATTTCCTATTTCTTGAAGTTCCTCATGTCCAGAAGTTAGGGTTATATCCTAAGGTCTGATTTGGTATCTTTTGGGTCAATTTTTGGTGGTCTAGGTCTGGATTTATATTCCTTGTGGTGCGGCGGTGGTGCGCTTAAGGTTTCGCACCAAATTTTGAGGGTTTCGACTCAAAAGGTAGGTGATTCCATGTGTAACCATTTTATGATGAGTTAGCTTGCTTGTTTTATTAATTTAGTATGTTTATAATCTGTCTTGTGTGGTTTGAAAACTGTTTTTGATGAATTTGGTTAAACATTTAATTTTTAGTTGTATTTTAGCTTGAAATTGGGTACTTTTCATGTGTGACTCTTGGGGTAATGTTTGGATTTAGTTTATAACATATGAAAGTGATTTATTAGTCTTGAAAGGGGCTGCCAATTCTGTTTTGTTAATTCCTTATTATCATGTGGGCCTTGAAAACAGGTTTTTTGAATGAGTTTAAGTTGTAAAACTCTGTTGTACTTTTTGAAGGAGATTTATGAAAACGTGTGTTTTTCATGTGTATCTTTGTGGTATTATTTGATGTATTTTTATAACATTTGGGGGTGCTTTAATAATTGTTTTAGGGCTGAAAATTCTGTTTTGGATTGTTATTGTTATGATTTTGGTTTTGAATGAGGGGTTTGAAATGGGTTTAGAGTGCAAACAATGGTTATACCTCTTGGGTTTGTTTTATAAAAATTGCAAATGTTTTATTTTGTTAAACAAAGTTGGGAAAGGGTTTATATGTACTGTTTGGGTGAGTGTGTTCACCTAATGTGGGTTTTTTAATGGTAAAGTGGTGATTTGAGATGTCAAACATTTTTAGAATGTTTTATAAATTGCCGAAATGTTTTACTAAATTGTGTTTTGTGTGAGAAACACGGGTGTGGGATGTTTCGTGTGAGTTTATTGATAAAATGAATTGTGAAGGTGAGAAGGGTATTATGTGACATGTGTGTGGGCTGTTTTTTTAGTTGAATATCTTGTAATGGTTTTATAAAATCATTTAAAGGATTTGTGTAAGTGTTAAAGAAATGTGAAAAGTGTTGTAGGGAATTTTGGTGTGAGTTTGATTTCAAAATGCATTTGAATGAATAGTGGAATTTGTGACTTGTGTGATGTACATGGGGCTGTTTGGTTAATGTGTGATGTGGAATTGATATTTTCATGTGAAAACTATACTTCTTGGATTGTTGAACTTGTTTGAGCACAAAGGGAAAACCCGGGTATCTAGGTGGGTGGACGTGTACTAGTATGCTAGTGAATCCGTGGGGTTTGGCCTCAGTTTCACTTAGCAAGATTGACGCTTACAACTCTAACTAAACAATGATGATGATGATTGGGGACCACTAGGTTATGGGTATGATCCCTACTAGTGACTCGTGCACGAGAATGGATATTTTTTTGTGGTTACTCTCACCGAGATACGAGGTACCTGGGACCCACAGCTAGCTAGTGCCTAGGGGTTATTTCCTATTACTTATGCTCATTCGATCCTTTGTACTTACCGTCGGTATACGGTATTGTTGGATGGAAAATTCAGTAGCTTTGTCATTTATTTTAAAATTGTTTTTCCTTTAAAATTATCTCACATGAAAACTGTTTTCATTTATTATTTCATCCTTTAGAAAATTGTAACTAGCATTTATTATTTACAAAACATGCAATGCTTTTTGTCATGAAATGTTTATCACATGGAATCTCATAGAGGTGGTATCCTACTGGGCTTTCGCTCACACCCTACTTACACCTTTGGGTGTAAGTAGACTTGCTTATTTTATGTCACAGGTTTGGGTACAGGTTTTATGCCTTTGGTTCGGGTTTTTAGCGGTCCATCGTGATGGAGTGTCGTGAAGGTGGCTTGAGGGAGTTGCCCCATGCCATGAGGGTTCTTGGGCTATTACATTTTTGTTTTGTACCTTTGGTATAGTCTTTTTGAATTATTTTAAGCTATGTAATTCAGTTCTGAATTTATGTAAAAGATTGTTTGGTTTGAAAAATCCAGATTCGTTTTATTGGATTCTTTTGTTGTTTTAAGTTTATAAACTCGGGTAAATCATTCCCAATTCTCAGTTTATGATACCCGGGCACTTGTGCCAGCCCGTGGGGATCGGGAACGCCCTTCGAGCCTTGTTACGGTCCAAGTTTGGAACTGGTTTCGGTGGTGACCAGATTTGGTTCGTGACAGTTTCACATTGTGTGGTTTGTGAGATATATTTATACTACATATGTTATATGATTTCATACACTACCCCACCCATTTTGGTAAGGAAAATGACACTATTGGACTCTAGGGTGTTTTTCTAGACATCCGATTTAGTGAGAATAGATGTATGACTACCCCTCATTCCCTACATTCTTCTCATGGTAATATTATTTGATGGGTTCACAGTAGTTTCATTTCCAATATATATATATATATTTGTGTGTGTGTGTGTGTTTATGTGTGTAGAGGGTTTTAAGGAATTTTGGATATTTTAACACACATGTATATTCTGATATAATATCCTATGTATTATGATATGTGTGTTATGTTTGGGATGTGATGGAATGATATATAATATATGATATATAGGATATGGTGACTCCTGGAAAATACTTTGTTGTTATTTGGATATATGGTTGATGATGATATGATTTGATGTATGGGTTGCGTGGTATGATGTGATGCACAAGGTTCAGGGAATGTTACAGTGGACGACATGTCTTTGGGAAATATTATATATATAATTGGATGAATCATGATATACAACATTGGGGATGAGTCAAAAAATTGTGTGGATATAGCACCCTGAGATGTAAAAGGAAGAACAATATGTTTTATAGCATATATAACAAGAAACACCAATCTTAAACATATCATGAAATATATTTGTTTTAATATGACCATTATAACCCAACCATTGAGTTGGAAGGTATGAATATGAATAAACACATTATGAAATATATATAAATATCATACTGAAAAAAATTTATTGATTAAAACTTAATAAATAAGAATTAATTTTTTGGTATAAATAATATGTTTCAAAAATAGGTTTCCATTAAAAATGCTTTTTATTAATTTTTTTGAGAGGATAATAAAATGAATTTATACTATCACAACATGTCCCATCATATATTGAGTTACGACCACCCCAAGACGACCTCCAGTAGGCCATGGGTTGGTGTCTTGCTCTGAGTAGGAATACCACACAAATTCGAGGCCTTAGACTATGGTACCTATACGCACTCACACACAAACACCTCCATAAAATAGTGTAAAGATTAAATAAACTGAAAATAAATTCTTGCATACATATATCCCATAACCAGAGTACAAAAAAGAACTAAAATCATATAAAGGGATAAAACATGTCCACCATAATCAATAAAATCATCCAATATTCTTAGATGGAGGGGATCCTTTTCCAATACAACTTCTAGAAAGATCCTCATCCAAGATCTGGTAAATACCTTGGTTAGTCTAGTACACTAATCTCTATCTGCCTTTGGTCCTATTGGGAATCTATCTAAAGGAATGTGGTCTGCAAAAGACATATCATGTGTAGAAAAATCATGTGATAGTGTTAGTATAACAATAATCAGTAAGCACCCCAAGCCCCATAAGAAAAATAGTGAAACTAAAAGGCAATAGTCTTCTCAACTCAGTGTGACAGAAACCCCAATGAGAGAGAAACTCTATCTCTACCATCCTTAGGTATACATGAATATTCAAATTGGTCCACATTGGGTTTCAACCAAGATTTGTGAAAACACTAAAAGGATTCTACTCGAGTCTCAAAGGTAACACACACCTAGGAGAGCACACTCCATGAGACCAGCTATTCCTAATGGAACATGTCAGAGAGATATACTCAATTGAGAATAACTTGCTATGTCTAAATCTAGTTCCTAGCACAAGAGGCCCTATCACCACTATCTTGTGCCCTATTCAAGTTTATAAGAACCTAAGTGGAGAGGTCCTCCTCTCACCCCTACAAACAGTTGAGGGAGAACTACTCTAGAACATACACCACGTGCATCCTCTCTAAAGAGAGAGGGATAAGGGACCTTTACATCACCATTTACCCACATCTGACGGATTACTAGCCCCTAACCAACCTATGAAACTACTTAATAGCTAGTATGGAGAGGCCAAAACCTCACTGTTTCAAGGGATAAATAAGTTCTAACCCGGTCTCACACTCAACAAGTGGAGGGGTCTGGTCCTCATAATTGTGCTCCTCAATAGAGGGAGCTTCTACTCTAGTGGAGGAAACACTACCCATCAATACTTAAAGATAGGGGAGTTCAACTATGTAGATAGAGGAACCACACCTTGATACAATGATTAATTACAACATCACATATGATGACCCACACCTTCTTATGATAGGTAAGTACCACTCAAAAGATAGAGGGCCTTCACCCTAGCACGACAATTGATTATCAATATCTGGCTTTAGGAACCATACCTTGGTATGAAGGGGAGTACCCATATACTATTACAATCCCTATAGGGGACCTGAACCTTGACCATGACAAGGGAGTGAAAACCCCATGCTTGAGGACTTTCACCCTTGTACAACAAGGAAATACAAACTCTGATGGAACATCACGTAAGGAAGAACCACATCATAAAATGATAGGGGAGTTCCCAATCCAAGGATAAAGGACCCACTCTCGGATATGACAGGGGATTACCCACTTTATCTATATTTTACATATGGTGGACCCACACCCAGAAATGACAAGGGAGTACCAAATCCACAAATAGAGGACCCTCACCCTAGTACAATAGGGTAGTACCAAATCTATATTTCCAAAGAGTATAGAGTGCCCAAACCCTAGTATGACATGAGAGATATGCCTCTATTGAACCAATAGGTAAGAAAATCATGCACACCAGCTCGATAAAGAAGTACTAGTCCTAACGTATCTATTAGTAATCCCAACCAAACTCTTATACAGGTCAAGCGTCACTCAAAGGAGTTTTATACTCATGATGCCTCATGCTGCAAAACAACCACATGAAGGAGTCCCAAGCCCTGTTATGATAGGGGAGAATCACTATATCATCCTATTGATTCTAGGGGACCCACATCCTAGATGTTAGGGAAGGATTATTACCCTGAAATCAACTGAGTGATCCACCCCGATCACTTCCCCGATTCTAACACTACTACTATAGCATCATGCCCGAATCATACCACATCACGTATCATAGGCCACTATAGAGGCTGCCATATAATTATAAGAGGAAAACTTCTTATGATCAGTCACTATCAATCATAAATCTGAGACCCAAAGAAAGAGATAAGGTATGTGGAAGAACTCAAGAAGATTTTACAAAAAGTACATGAAATGCACTAAGACCCACGTGACGTGTGAACCCACCCAAGCACCTGGATGTGTTCTCTTCTTTATAGATTAGCTAGGAATGTTGGAATAAATGACATGTAAAGGTCGTACATGATGTGTCTTGCCTCACCTGAGCCCTTGATCATGTTCATCCTCCACATGGCTTGGCTAGTTATGTCTGACATACGGTTTCTTCCCCCTATATATGATGTGTCCCAACAATCTATCCTCATTGGCCATGTGTCTTTCCATCGACCATGTATAACACTATGTGTCCATATAATTTGTTCGTGTAGTTCTACACATCCATGTCCCCTCACATGGATTCCCTGACCATGTCTCTTTCTTCTATGACATGGTGTCACTACACGATGTGTAACCCTGGTATATGACATGTAGTATAAAAAAGTCACCTTCTTCCCTAAATGGGAAGAAAACTTGGAATTTTTCCCTAAACCACACATCTTATTAATGGTAATTTTGATGGGAATTTCCTATCTAACCTCCCAGATCACCCCTATTTTCTATAAAACCCATAGAGCGACCTAGTATGGATCTCTAGAATTTATAATAGGGCTCTAAAAAGACAAAAAAATGCATTTAAGGTGGATAATGACTTAAAACTGGAATTTTCCAACCTCTAGAGTAAAACATCAAGGATTTTGGTCCAAAAAACACTCGTACTGTGTTGATCCTTAATAAAATAAAAGTCACAATAAAAAATGGGGATCAACAACACCTTTTTTCCTTGATTCATCCTTGGTTCATTCTTTTCTCTAAAGGGGGAGGAGGGGGTTGGATCTTATCTATCATGTTCACCAAGGGGGAGTGAGGGAGAAGAGTTACTTATTTAATTTATTTAAATCAATAACTCCCATTTAACTCTTCAACAACACATGCCCCACTAACTTTCCTCTATCCTATAACCAAAAAATGACAAATTTTATGTTGCTCATAGGGTAAACATAACATTCTGAACTCAACTGTCGCCTCATAATTCTGATCTAAGAATCTTATCACGAGTTATTTCATATTTCCAAATAAATTGTGCACTTCTGATAAAATAGTTATAATATTTTTAATATCACCATGCTGGAGATCTCTGGCCCTAAAAATCCCATGCTGACTTAGCAACCATTAACTTTGGGCAGCACTAAATCACCCTCATGATTTTAATCACATAAAAAATGTGTCTCAATGGAGAAGGAATACCGATTTCTCATGAATCTGATGCTATGTCAAACAATTCCAATACATGGTTATTCCGAAACCCCACATCACACCAAAAAAACATCGAGCAAGAAGAGGTACGAATAGAGTACCTCATAATAGTGTCTATCAACACTACAATAGAAAGTATAAGGGAAATAGTGCTACCCTTAATCATCATTAGAGATTATTGGTCAAAGGCCTCTATGGCATGCTGTTTTTCTCAACCCATTTTATAGCTCCCTTAGCCTGGCGTGGATGACAAGGGGGTGGTGGTGGAAACACATCGAACCATATTCCACCTACTAATGCTCTCAAAAATCCTCTACCACATCTTCCATCTTGCAAGAACTCTATCCTCTAAACATTGCATCTTCCATGGTGGTCCATTATCCTCTTACCTCTCAAAATAAGTATGGGTTGGAAAATATCAAGAAAGATGTCCCCATCCATCACTAGTGTAGAACCACCTCTCCTATGGCTAAATAAACCATCGGCATGACTCCTGTGCTAAAGGAACACATGTATGAGTCTAAGAATGGTTATTCCTGCTGCACTGCGATCCAATAAACTGCTGTTATCCAACTACTCTAGATGTCTTGGTCTCATGACCAGCACTGCCAACCACATCCACCCATCCCTCCTCCATGAATCTATCTACAACTAGAAATCAATCCAACACCCCCACATAAGAGGGAAGACACTACGAGACTATACCTACTTGGATGTCTCTATGGAGGCCCTACTAGAAGGAACAATATCTAAATAATGGGTATAAAACCATATCCAGTGAGTATCATGAAAGGTCATTGAATCTCATAGTGTACTCTTCCATAATCATGCTACCCTAAAGAAGTTGAAAAATCTCCTTGATACACCCTGATCTCAATATGGCTAGATAGAACTCTTATAGTAATAGTTTCTCAAACTACACCCAAGTGAGTGTTGCCTTGTTGTGGGTATGCATCACTAAACTTTAAAATCCCTTGAATAAAACATGTAAAAGACTTGCTTCTAGGACCTCTATATGGTTGGGAGGTTACCTCACAAGGATTAAAAGATTCCTGATAGCCTCAATATTATCATCAGCTGCATGGGGTCTGGATCACCCTGACACCTCAATGGTAATTTCCTATGGAACTCATGAAACGAAATCAGCCTACAAACATCCATGACCTACACCACCGACACAACCTTATACACAGTGGGTGGTGTCTCAACTGGTGAACCACTTGGAGGTATAGCTTAACAACCGGGGATCTACATTGAATCCTCAATATATGGTAGATCATCATCATAATCCCACCATGGAATCCTATCTGGATGTCGTCACAGTAGAATCCTGAAATGGAATTAGGATGCACCATGATCAATGAGTATATCTTAGGAGTTGACTCAAGAAGAATAGGAAAAAAACATCTTAGTCCTATATGATATATGCACAAAAATTTACCTGTGAGTTGTGTCCTAATGTACCGAGTCAAAAAGTAGGTTATCAGAGTCCCCTTGAATGGATAATTCAGCCACCGCACCAAAACTATAGTCCTTGGCCTAAAAGATAAAATCAAAACACCTTAAGACTATCACTTATGAAACCCAAACCAAGATCATGAAACTAGAGTCCCAAAGTTGAACCTACTATGATACCACTCTATTACAACCCAACCCAATGGGGCTCAAGCCGCAACCCCCTAAACCCACCTCCAATAGGTTAAGGGATGGTGTCTAGTGTTGAGTAGGCATATCACACAAATGGGTGGCCTTATCCTATGTTACCTATATGTGAACACCCAAAAACAACTCCATGAAATAGTTTAAAGATTAAATTAACTGAAATGAAATGCATGCATACATCGATCCCACTAGCAGAGTATGATAGAAAAATAGAAAGAAAAAATTAAAAAATACATTCCCACAAAAAACTGTGAAAGTTTCCAACCTGCTCAGATAGAGGGGATCCCTATCAAATGAAATTTCCAAAAATTTCTTCGGCCAAGATTTGGTAGACACCTTGATCAGTCTAGTCCACTAAGTTTTTCCTACCTTGGGTCCTTTTGGGACTCTGTAGAAAGGCCCATGGTCTTCACAAGACATAACATGTGTTGGAAAATCCCATTTAAAGGTGAGGATGAAAATACTCACCTGTCACCCCAAAACCCAAAAGAAAAAGGGAGAAACTGAAAGATAACAGTCTGCTTGACCCAACTAGATGGAAAACCCAATGAGAGAGAAACTCTATCTTGACCATCCTTGTCTATACATGACTAGTCAGCTTATTCCAAATTGGGTGTCATAGAAGAAGTGTGAAAAAATAGAAAGGTCACCTAGAATCATGGAGATAAACTCATCCCAGGCTCCATGTCACATGAGGTTCCATCCTCAAAGCCAATGATATGATTCTACTCGAGGCTCAAAGGTAACACACACCCAGAATAGAAAGCTCAATGAGCTCAGCCATCCCTAATGGCACCTGTCTAAGAGATACACTCTTTTGAGAATAACTCGCTAGGTCCCACTATAGTTCCCAACACAGAGGTCCTATCATGTAACACCCCAAGAAATTCAAATAGTACTTTTACTTTAATTAAATATTTATTTTGTTTATAATATAAAATAAATATTTTTAATAAAATATTTTATGAAAGTAAAGTATATTGTGTAATCAAAATATATTTTTATCTCAATTATAAAACATTACTTTGTATTTTAAGATATGGTATTTTTATATCTTAAATGAAAATGAACTAATATATTCCTTAAATAAATGTATTTTTAAAAGAACCCAAAATTTATTATTTAAAATTATGTTATAATATTATATGTTTTGGATATATTAATATTTTCAAGAAAATATATTTTTAATATAAAATAGATTATGTTCATAAATTCCCTTTTATTCGAACTTATAGGTATAAGTAGATAATTTCATTAATTTTATTTTCTTTCTAAAATGTTAATATTAGAGACAATATTAGCATGAAATATTATTACTTTATGTTTAATTGTTTTTAATAAATAATTGATTTTCTTGAGTTATTTTTATTACTTGATATTTTTATATATAATTTATTTTCTTAAATTGTTGAATTATTTTTGTTTATATAACCTTTGTTTTAACAAATAAATTATAGGAATTTTATTTTAAATAAAAGAAAGATTTATAGTTTTAAAATTTTAAAATAAGTATAAATGAATCTTATGAAATTAATGGTAATAATAATAATAATAATGATAATAATAATAATAATAATAACCATCATCAACCTCATTAAGGGTAAAACTTTTTTTTATGAAAGTTATTATTATTTAATGTAGTATACGTTATAAATATATGAAACTAGATTATAAATATTTGAATTTATAAGTATACATAATTATATTAAAATGAATATATATATATATATGTATATAAATGTTACATGTAATGTATAAAAAAATTTACTGAATTTAAAAAACAAAAAAAAACAATAAAAAGGGGTAGAAATCATCAAATACTTAAAAAAAATAAAAAAAGATAAATGAAAAATAGTAGAAAATTATAATATATTATTTTAATAAGGATGAATAGACAAAAAGTGACATAAGAAAAAAAAATGAAAGAAAAATATAAGAGAGAAAATGTGAGGAAAGATAGAAAAATGAAAAAATAGTGAAACAAAAAGAAAACATGTGGTATAAATAAAAGGGGAAAAAATTAATTAAAAAAATAGAGAAAAAAGAAAAGAGAGAGGAAATGTAAAAAAAGGAAATAATAATAATAATAATAATAATAATTATCATATTAATGGAGTTTCAAGATTGATGAATCTGTGTGCAATGAATTCCAAAGTGGAATCCCCTTTATTGTTTTCTTCTAACACCTATATGATGTAGAAATGATAAAATAATTATATAATATACAAAATGGAAGACAATGGATTATATGAATCAAACCCCCATTCTACGTTTATCTTCCACTCTATTCTTCAAAACTAACATACATGCAACATTAACTCGGCCTATTTATCCAAGTAATACCCTCTTTCTTTCTTTCTTTGTGTCTAGTAGCCAAAAAACTTATGGTATATTTTAGATAAGGGACTATTTTTAGTTTTGGTTTTAAATCAAAAAATTTAATTTTTAATTTATGGTTTTGTAAGGGTTATTTTTTTGATTTAAATAAATAAATAAATAAATATATATATATGAATTAATATATATTTATATATATATTCTAAAACTTTTCACCAAGTTTATGTTTTGAATATTACATATTCTATTTTGTTTTCAAACATTAATTTGAATTAAATCTCTTCCAAGAAATCAAATCACTATTTACTTATTCTCAATGAACATAATGTATTTATACAATTATGATTTATTTTATACCCTTAAGATAACTAGTCTTATAAAAATAATAAATGGCCATATATTAGTAATTTTATAACCCTCTTTATTATTTCTTGATTTAAAATTTAAATGGGGTTTTTTATTTTAATTCAATTTTATAGTTATTATTTTATGAGAATAAAAGTCATAATTTTATGTGTGATTTATAATTATAATAATTTTAAATTGAAATTATTATTTCAAGTGAAAAATTTCAAATAATTATATATGGACATCATCAAAATATATCACTAAAATTTTATGCATTTAGTATATGTAATTATTTTAAATTTCAATGCAATTGTGTTAATGACTTTTTAAAAGCTAAAGTGACCTATAAAGTTATGGATTTCTCAAAAATGTTTTTGAAAATTCTTATACCATGGTATGAATATTTTTTTCAATGAAAATAATTTATGTGTGATTTTTGAATGATTTTTGGATTTTAAGTGAGAAAGGAAGGACCCTTAAAATGTTTTTTAAAATTTATGGCCCTAGAGTATTGGATGATTTATTGTGGTTTGGAGAGTGAACCCATAAACACTATGGGATGTTGTGACATATTTGATATACCTAAGTATACTTATGGTTTTTTTCCTACTGAGTATCCTGATTAATCTATAAAATTAATATTTTCAAATAGAGACATCCAAAGAACCATTTAAAAATATTATTATCTTTTGGGAAATTAATGGTTTTCAAAATTATATTAACTGATTATTTTTCAATTTTTTAAAAACTTATTTATAATTATTATTTTTTAAAAATGAAATATTTTAAAAGTAGTTACCAATAATTTTCTAAACCCCTTTCTCGATGAATTAATGCTCACCCAATTTTTTAAATTTATTTTTGATAGGTTTTGTAGAATTTATTTGTGATCTATATTTTATTTTGAGGAGGAAAAAACGTGAATACCTTTTTGTTATTTAATTTTGTATAGTTTTTTTAAATTGTAATGTATGTATCTAATTCTCCAAAACCAAAACCAAAAAATTTCCTGGTATGTAAAATTATATGTGTATTTTTTAGTTGAATTTACAAAAAATATGCAACATTTTTATTTAATGAACCTGAAATTGAGGCTTCAAGGATTTAAAATTGGTATGAGAGTGAAGATCTTAAAAATTTTGGATATTAGATGTTGTTGATAGACTATAAAAGTATAGTAGTTTCAGTTTTCTAATTCTGAAGATGAAAATTATGAATTTTTTAGAGTCTAATGAATAAATTGTGTAGGAACAATAATTTTAATGGGGGAAGAATGTAACATCCCAAGGAATTCAAAAAGTAATTTTATTTTAATTAAATATTTTTTTTATAATTTGAAATAAATAATTTTAATATAATCTTTTCTTAAGGTAAAGTATTTTTTGTAATCAAAATATATTTTTAACTCGATTATAAAATATTACTTTGTATTTTAAGGGATAATATTTTTATATCATAAATGAAAATAAACAGATATATTCCTTAGATAAATATATTTTTAAAATAATACAATGTTCGTTATTTAAAATTATGTTTTAATATTAAATGTTTTCGATAAATTAATATTTTCAATAATTTTTTAAATAACGTATATTATGTATATAAATTCCATTTTATTTGATATTATTGGTATAAGTAGATAATTTGATGAATTTTATTTTCTTTCAAAAATTTTAATATTAAAAATAATATTCACATGAAATATTATTACTTTATATCAAATTATTTTTAATAAATAATTTATTTTCTTTAGTTAATTATATTAAATGATATTTTTTAATATAATTGATATCCAGAAATTAATTAATTATCTTTGTTTATTGAAACTTTTTTAATAAATAAGTTATTGATATTTTATTTCAAATAAAAGATTTATTAATAATTTTAAACTTTTAAAGTATATATAAATTAATTTTATGGAATTAATGGGATATAATAATAATAATAATGACAATAATAATAATAATAATAATTTAATTATAGGAAAACCATTTTGTTAGAAAATTATTATTATTCAAGATAGTATATTTTATAAATATAAGAAATTATATTATAATTTTTTGAAATTATAAATTTATAAACTTTTATTAAAAATAACTTATATATATATAAATGTTACATGTAATTACTTAATAAAACAATGAAGAAAATAAAAAAACAGAACAATAAAAGGGGTAGAAATTGTCAAATGTTAGAACTAATAAAAAAGAGAAAGAAAAAATAATAAAAAATAATAAAATATTATAGTAATAGTGTTGAATTAAAAAAAAGTGACATAAGTAACAAAATGACAGAAAAACGTGAGAGAGAAAATGTGAGGAAAGAAATAAAAATGAAAAAAAAAACAAATAAAAAAATTAGAAAAAATATGGTATTCAAAAAATCGGGAAATGAAATGAATAAAATAAAAAAAGAAGAAAAAAATAGTGGAAATATCAAACTAAGAAAAAACAACCACAATAACAACAATAATAATGAAATGGGGTTTTATGATTGATGTGTGTTTGTGCGGTGAAGTCCAAAGTGGAATCCCCTTTATTGATTTCTTCTAATGCTTATATAATATAATAATTATTATATAATTATATAATATACAAAAAAAGAAAATGAATTGTATGGATCGAACCCCTATTTCACTTTGAGATTCTACAACATACTTCAAAACTAATATATATGTGACTCTCACCCAAACTATTAATCCAAGTAATACCCTATTTCTTTCTTGCTTTATGTCCAGTAGCCAACAAACCTTTGATTTATTTTAGGTAAGGGGTTGTTTTTATTGTTTGTTTTAAATCAATCAATTTATGTTTTAATTCATGGTTGTACAAGGGTTGTATTTTTGATTTAAACACACAAACACAAAGATATATATATATATATACACATATTTCAGATTCCCAAACCTTTTCACCCGGGCATGGTAGGGCAATACCAATATATGACTGAAGGACTCGAACCCTGGTATGATAGGAAAGTACCACTATACCAATACAATTCCTTTAAGGGACCCCCACCTTGACCATGACAGGGGAGTACTGACTGCATGCTAGAGGAATTACACCTTGGTACAAAAGGAGATTACCAACTCTTCCAGAACATCACGTATGGAAGACCTTCACCCTAAAATGACTGGGGAGTTATGAATCTAATGATAAAGGAACCATACCTAGATATGATAGGGTAGTACCCAATATATCAATATGTTGCATATATAGGATCCATACCCTGACACAATAGGGGAGTACTGACTCCACAGATAGAGGACCCACAACTTGGTATAACAGGGGAGTACCAAATCAATTTTTTTGAAGAGTGTGAAAAGCCTGCACCCTAGTTTGATATGGGAATCTGTCTTTACTAAACCGAGATTTAGGGATACCAATGACCTAGCTTGAAATAGGAGTACTTGTCTCATTGTGTCTCTTGTAAAGCCAACTTAATTCTTTCATTGGCCAAGCATCACTTCAAGGAGCATCACACTCGCGATGCCTCATGCCACAACACAACCACAAGTAGGGGACCCATGCCTTGTTATGATAGGGGAGAACCACTCAGCATGACTAAAGTTTATATGGTACCCACATTCTGAGATGTTAGGGATGGGTTCCGACCCCAACGTCAACCCAGTGATCCACCCTGATCACTTCCCAGAGTCTAACACCACTACTACATTGTCTTGCTTGAATCACAAGACATCATATCTCGTAGGACACAATCGCAATCTAAATTTGAAAATTACTTAGGATAAGCTACTCCCATGCCTAAATTTGAGCCCCAATGGAGGATATATGCTATCTGTAAGATCATGAGAAATTTACAAGATGTTAACTAGGGCCCACATGGTGTGTGAATCAACCTGAGCACCTGGACATGTTCTATGCTGCATGTCTTTGCTAAGAAAGTGGGAATATGCAACATGTACAAGCTATACACGACATGTTTTGCCTCACCCAAGATCCCGACCATGTTCATATTCCACATGGCTTGGTCATTCATGTCTCATACATGGTGTGTACCCCTTGTACATGGTGTGTCCTAAAAAAGGGCCCCATTTTTCATATCTCTTTCTCATTATTGTGTTCGATACCCCATATATGTGTACTTCGTTTGTATAGTTCTACATGGACATGTCCCCTCAAATGATTTCACTTTCCATGTCCCTTGGACACACTACTTGGGGGTTTCTACATGGATTGTAACCTTGGTATATGGCATGTATTCCCAAAATGTCATATTCTCCCCCAAATTAGAAGAACAAATGGAATGTTCCACTAGACCACACAACGTGTAAATGTGAATTCCCTTGTGAGAAACCAAAATCACCCGATTTTACATGAAAACTATAGATTGACCTAAGATGGATCTCTATTAGTTTTAATAGGTCTCTAAAAATATCAACATAACACATTTAAAGGGGATCAAAACTTAAAACTAAAACCCACTACATTGATGGAGAAACATTGAATCTGTAGGTCCGAAATGATGCCCAGATCACAATGCACCTCAATGATGATGAGGGGTGTCAAAAATGGTGATCAATGGAACATTGTCTCCTTGATTTCACATTGTTTCATCCATTTATCCAAATAGTGAGGAGAGGGTTGCACATCATCTTCCATGTGGAACAATAATGGAGTGGGAGAAGGGTTATTGATTTAATTTAATTTAATATATAACTCTCATTTAACTCCTCGCCAACCTACCTCTATCCCCGTACCCAAAAATAAAAATTTTATGTCGCACCAGGGGTATACACAATGTTCTAGACTCAAATGTGGCCTCATAATTCCAATCCATGACCATAATCTAGAGTTATTCAATTTTTCTAAAGAAACTGTTCACACATGATTTTATATATTTAATATTTTTAATATCACTATGTTAAGGCTCTTCCACCCCTAAACCCCACGCCAACTCTGTGCCTACCTTCATAAACATTCCTAGAAGTATTCAAAAGTCTTACAAAGAAATAATGAGTCACTACAACCTTCCCACCTTATGTTTCTCATCCTCAAAAATCAAAATCCTGGGTAGAAGGATAAAATCTAAGCTCGCCACTATGATACCCATGCCAATAAGCTAACCAAGGAGTTACTGTGTTATATACAAGTCCATAACTATAATAACCACAAAAGGAAAACCAAACCCACATCCAGTTCAACCAATTAGACACTGTGAAACAAGGATGTAACATGACTCCTTAACCATGATAGGTGGGAATACAACAAGAACTCACCAAATGATATCCAAAGTTTCTTGCAGAATGATACCTCTCTAACCCACAAACAAAAAAGGGACTCATCCTCTAAACCTTGATACTATCTTCCTTGGGTGGAACTGATTCACACACTTGATTTTTAATTGCATCTCAAGAATGCATCTTACAGGGGAAGCATCCCTATATCTTGTGAATATGAAGCCATGTTGAACCACACTATTTCCTCCTCACTAATCTCATGTACTTAGTTAATGTAGTATACCTGAGGGTACCAATGAAATTGACATGGTTGTAAAAGTTCACACACTAGGTCTTAATGTGTCCTCCAAAAAAACCTTAATACACAATCCCTCACTGAACACACAAGTTAGAGGGAATCATCTACCACACCTCGACGCTATCTACTTTGGGCAGCACTGACTTGCCGACACGATTTACTCATGTCACAAAAATGAGTCCTGGGGGTGGGGGGGGGGAGGAATACCTCTTTCTCATGCATACAACATAATGTCAAAACAACTCCAACACAAGGTTAAACCGATGCCCCACATTACCTCAAGAAAAAATTGATAAATAAGAGGAAAGAAAAGAGTACCTCATAACAATGTCTATCAATAATAAAAAAGAAAGTTTAAAGTACACATAGAGTACCTATAATCATTCTTAGAGATTTTAAGTCAATGTCCTCTAAAACCTACAACAATCCCCCCCCATCCCCCAATTCCTTGAGTCTAGAATAGACCACATGGTGGTGGTAGTGGTGGTGGAAATACACCGAATAGTCTTCCACCTCATGATATTATCCCATCTCCTCCATTTTATCCTCCATCATGTGGAACTCCCTACACTAAAAATTGCTTCTTCTAGGGTGGTCCTTCAACCGTATCCCTTTCAACATCACTATGGGATTTAAATTCTCTAGAAATATTTCTTTGGCTGTCAGAAATATAACACTATCTCTCCTACAACTAACCAAATCCTCAGTGTGGCTCTTGAGCTACCACCACAGGTGTCGGAGTCTAGGAATGCGTAAGAATCTTGTTCTCTGATCCAGTCCACTTCCATCTTCTAAATACTATAGACGTATTTGCCTCATTAGCACCACTGCCATCCCAATTTTCCTGTCCCTCCAAAAATAATATCTCTACTACCAATGTTTTCTCCAATACCACCATATAAGTGGGAAAGAACAAGGTGAGCACACCTGACCAGATGTGTATGCAGAAGCCCAACTCAAATGTATGAGTTCTAAAGAGCGGGTCTCAAACCATATTTATAGAGTATTGAGAACGCTCTCTTAACCTCTCAGAGTACTCTTCCATAGTCATGCTACCCTACTAAAGCTACAAAAGCTCCTAGATATGCACTGATCACAACCTGACTGAATAGAACTCTCCCCTGAAGAGTTGATCAAACTCTACTAAAGTGAATGTCACCTCATCAGGGGTCTGCTTCACCAAAATCCATGATCACCTAACCAACTCCTACCGAAGGCTCTATGATAGGAAAACAATCTGATAAGGAGGCTTACTCCTAAGGTGGAAAACATGTGTGACTTCTTAAATCCAGTCATCAACAATTTGAGGGCCTATAATATGTCAATACCTTAAAGGTATCATCCCATAGAACTCATGGAGTTCACTTAGACTGCACAAATCCTCGACCAGCACTGCCTTTACAACCTACAACTCAATGGGTGGCAGCTTAACTAGTGGACCACCTGGAGGTACAACCTCAAAACCAGTTCCTTATACTGAAGCCTCATGATGTGGTGGATAATTATCACAATATCACTATAAAACCCTATCTAGAAATCTTCATGGTAGAATCCTAAAATAAAATCAAGATTCACCATGATCAAAGACTATCTATTGATCTTATTGAAGAAGGATAGGAATAACCATAAGTAAGTCCTATATAATTCATGTACCAAAATTTCCTTTCGACTAGTTTCCTAATATACGGAGTAAAAAAAGATTATCAAAGTCTTGGTGAATGGATTAGTCGACCATTACACCAACAATGGAGCCTCTGGCTTAAAATATGAACTGAAAACACCCTAACCCTTTTTCTATGCAACCCACACCAAGATCAAGACACTGTAGTCCCAAAGTGAAACTCGCTTTGATACCAATCCATAATGACCCAACCTGACATGGCTTAAGCCGCAACCACCCCATGCTTTCCTCCAGTATGACATGGGTCAACATTTAGAATTGAGTAGTCATATGACACAAATGAGAGGCCTTATCTTATGATACATGTATCCAAGAACCCACAAACAATTCCATAAAATAGTGCAGAGATAAAATAAAATAAAAAGATATTGATGTATACATCTATTCCACAACCAGAGTACAATAGAAGAACTGAAATCATAAAAGGGAAAAAATACATGCTCAAAAAAACTTTAAAATTGTGAATCCAACTCAAATAGCGGGGGTTTCTATTAAATGAAATTGCTTGAAAGATCCTCTTCTATGCTCTTGTAAACACCTCAGTTGGTCTAGTCCTCCAAGCTTTACCTGCCTGGGGTCCTCCTTAGACTTCGTCAAATGGATTGTGGTATGCCCAAGATACAAAATGTGTAGAAAATCTCATGTAGAAGTGAGTATAAAAATACTCATTAGGATCCCCAAAACACAAAAGAAAATGGTAGAAAAGGAAAGGGAATGGTATACTTGACCCAACCAGAGGGAAATCCCAATGTGAGAGAAACTCCATCTTGGAAATCCTTATCTATACATGATTAGTAAATTCGGTCCACATGGGGTGTCAAACAAGAAGAGTAAAACACTACAAGGACTCCCAAAATCACTAAGATAAACTCACCCAAGACTCCAATTCTCATGGGGTTCTAACCACATATCCAAAGACATGATTCTACTTGAGGCTCGAAGGTAACACACACCCAGGGGATCACACTCTAGGAGATTAACTATCTCTGGTGGAACCTGTTCGAGTGATACACTGCCTCAGGAACAACTGAATAGGTCCAACTATTGGGACCATCACTATAGGTCCTATCACCACTATATTACTCCTCACACAATCTCATAAGATTCTAAGTAGTGAGGCCCACCCCTCTTCACTACAAACTATTAAGGGGTCACTACTCTAGAACATGCACCATGTGCATCCTCTCTAAAGAGAGAGGGATAAGGGACCCTCACCTAACTATTTCACCACTTCCAAGGGATTAATAGCTCCTAACCAACCCACAAAACCACTAAAGAACCCATAGGGAGAGGCCAAAACATCACTAAATTGAGGTAGCACTAACTCCTAACTAGGTTTCAGACTCAATAGGTGGAGGGGACTGCTCATCATAACTTTTATCCTCAGATGAGGGAGCTCCAACTTCAGTGGGGGACACACTCCTCATTGCTACCCAAAGATAGGGGGTGTAAAACTCCACAGATATAGAACTCACACCCTATTATGGAAGGGGATTACAACTCTGCATATAAGGACCCACACCCTAGTATGATAGGGTAGTACTACTCAAAAGATAAAGGACCAACACCCTAGAACGACAGTGGAGTACCACTCTGTGGCTAGAGGAACTTCTCCCTCATATAATAGGGGAGTGCCACTCTACTATCACAATACCTATGAGGATCCTGCACCCTAACCACAAGAAGAAATTACTGACCCCCGACTAGAGGACCCACACCCTGATACGACAGGGGTGTACCCACTCTATGAGAACATCACGTACGAAGGAACCACATTTTAGAATGATATCGGAGTTCCAAATATAAGTATAAAGGACCCAAACTTTGATATGAAAGGAGAGTACCCACATTATCTATAAATTCCATATAGAGGACTTATGGTCTGATACGATAAGGGAGTACTAACTGATGGATAGATGATCTTCACCCTGGTATAATAGTTGAGTAGAAACTCTATCTATACAAAGAGTATGTAAGGTCCACACCCCAATACGATAGGGTATATATTTATCTACTAAACCAAGAGGTAAGGGAAACATGTTCCTTACTCAACAATGGAGTACTAGTCCAACCATCTCTTTAGTAAACACACCAAATTCCTTCATCGGTCAAGCATCACTAAGGATAATCATGCTCATTATGCATCATTCCACAACATAGCCACAGGTAGGGGAACTAGGCCCTATTATGACAAGGTATAATATTTTTAATGGTATAAAGAGTCCTGGGGACCCAAATCCTTATATTTTAGGGAAGGTTTCTTACCTCGATGCTAACCCAATGATCCACCGTGATCACTTCTGAGAGTCTAAAACTGCTACTCCTACGTCATGATCAAATCATGACACATCGTATCTTGTAGGCCACTATAGAGGCCCCCATAAAATTATAAATGGATAAATTCTCAAGATATAATCCTATGAATGTTGAAACCAAGCCCCTAAGAAGGAGATACAATAGACAATAGATCCCAAGATGATCCCAGGAAACGTACACTATGTGCATTGAGGCCCAAACAATGTGTGAACCCACCCAAGAAACAGGTCATGTTCTCAAATACATGGATTCACTGGGCAAGCATATGTACACGGTGTGTAAAGGTTATACACAACATGTATTTACTCACCCAAGGCCCTGAACATATTCATACTCAACATGGCTCAGCTAACCATGTCTCACACACAACATGTACCCCTGGTACACGACATGTCCTGGAAAACTGACCCCCTTGGCCGTGTCTCTTTTCCTTTACCATTGACCATTCCCTATGAATATTTACTTTGGCCGTGTAATTATACCCGACCATTTCCCCTCACATGGCTTCCCTATCCATGTCCCTTGGCCACATGTCCTAGGGTCACTCCACAACATGTAACCTCGATATATGGAATGTATTACCCAAAAGTGATATTACTAATGAAATGTGAAGAACACATGACAAGTTACACTAAACCACACATCATGTTAATGAGATTTATAATGGGAATTCCTTTACAATCCACTTGTATCACACTAATTTCCCCTAATTCTAAATATCAACCTAGGAAGGATCTCAAGCAGTCGTTATAGGGTTATATAAAACTCAAAACAACATATTTAATGTGGGTAAAGACTTAAAACTAAAATCCATCTACCTAAATGGAAAAATTATAAATCTACAGGTCCAAATTGATACTTGGATCATGATTATCCTCGATCTGATGATGATCGTTGTAAAAAATAGGGATTTATGACACCTTTTTTCCTCAATTCGACCTCAGTTTGCTCATCTCTCCAAAGGGGGAGGTTAAGGCTATGCCTCCTCTTCTGTGTGCACCAAGGGGAGTGGGGGATAAGGGTTATTGATTTAATTTCATTAAATAAAAAATTCCCATTTAACTTCCCTCCAACACATGTCTTTTGAACTCTACTCCATCTCATCACCCGACACTAAAAATTTTTATGTCACACTTAAGGTAAACATGATGTTCTAAACTCATCCACAACCTCAGAAATATGACCTAAGACTTCATTAAAGAGTTATTATATGTTCATAATGACACCGATCACAAGTGATAAAATATATTTAATATTTTTAATATCACCACATTGAGGCTCTCTGAGCCCTGAAATCACTCATCGACTCGTTTCTTGGTTTAGAAATATTTCTAAAAATATTACAAAGCCGTATAGAAAATACCCAAGTCACTCCGTATAAAAATTTTGGAAATTGTATTGTAATAAAATGATATATTTTATAAAATCATCATATCAAAAATATCTTATGGTGAATTTTTTGGATTTTTTTGAAAAGGTTTATTTTCCTGTAAATAGTGAAAAATATTGATTTTTTTTAAAAACAGTATTTTTATTTCAAGAATTTAAAAAGTTATACTTTGTTTTAAATTTATTTAAAAGTTAAATCAGTTATATTATATTATGAATTATCCAATAAAGTTTAATATAATTAATTTTAGATATGAATTTGGGAAAAAAATTTCTACTTAAAATGGATTAAAAAAAATGTTTTAATTTACATTCTTCTAGTTTAATTTTGAGCTTATTTCTGCCACTTATGTGTTTTGAATCTTGAAAAATGGTTTCCATATTTGTAATTACTATGTCGAAATTTAGTAAATAGGCCCATTTTATTTTTGGTCATTATCAATATTAACTGTATTAAATATTTGTTACCATGGAAAAGGTAAAATGGTTTAATTAAGGTTAAAAATAATTTGACATAAACTATAATGTAATCATAAAACTTTATTTAATTTTATTATATTAGTATATTTCGTCTATAATCATCCAAAATTATAATATATGATCTTTTTTCCATATATCCTTGATTATGACCTTTATATAATATATTATGTAATAAACAGAAAAAAAAAGTAATTTTTTTTATTTTATTATCTTTCAAGTTTTTACATTGTGATAAAAAATGGTATGTTTGGTTCTAATGGTTATTTTGAAGATAAATATTTTTTTAACATGGTAACTTATTTTTAATTTTTAGTATGGATATGAATACCTTAAATTCTTGTACAATGTTTCTATAATAATTATTCTATTAAAAGGAAAATAAAAGAAAGGATTTTAAAAATCTTAAATGTAATATAATATGAATAAATTACTTTGTTTCACAAATGTTTTAGTGAATATAACTTTTTAGGAAATTTTTAAAAGTATATATTTTAATTCCATTATTGTCTCAATGTTTTTAAAGTCAAATTTAATGTATAGTGTCAAAATTTACATTGATGATATTTTATAAAAAATAATGATTTATTAATTGATTTAAAATTTATAAAAATATTTTTTTAGACACTTAAATGTAACATGACTGATAATATTTACCATGTTCCATTTATCTACCATTATTCCTTTTATAGTAACTTTCCTGAACCCTAAATCTTAGAAAACAAAATACCACAGTAATTGTTAGAATGTGTTCAAACGGTTTAAGACAAAAATATAAGGGTGAACAAATCACATAACTTGTCCAATTTTTATTGTATGAGTGTATTTAGACCCACCCAAATCTTATCTCTAAATATTATTAATTTGAGTCCCTTTTAATATGAAAATTATTTAATATTAATATGATATTTCATGAAACTATTCGACTACATTGAAGAACCTTGTTTTTCAATCAGGTACATATACTTTTAATTTTGATCCTGTCATTTATTTTGGACATAATATGAATTACTAATGAGTTTATGAGTGTCGTAAGGGTATCTAGGAATGGGTAAAATACCATAACTCAGCTTTTTAGGAGAAATATGCTAGCTTCATGATAATTAGAAACCATGTGGGCTAGGCCAGATGGTTACTTATAACTGTGCGGGGCTGGATAGTTGGGTGATGTATGGAAAATTGTTTGGCCTTAAAGTGCGCTAGGGGCCACACACCTTTGTGAAACCTGCAGACTTGTTGTAGAGAATTTTTTCATGGTTGGGGCATGGTTTCCCTAACTGTGGGGCCTAACTATTCAAATTGCCCCTTGGAGTAGTACCTGGTGCATGGTTGGCACATAGTTTGGAAAACCATGCATCCAAACCTTGTGATTCTTTTTTTGGGAAATTTTACCAAAATTAGGTTAAATTAAATGTATTAATCATCCATTTATCTTATCTATTTCTCCATAAAATTTCCAACCATACATTTCTCTATTGTACTCTTGTTGAAGACCTTGGATAGTATTTGATCTCATTCATCCATTCGTAGTCTGATCAAAACACCATTCATCTCATTGGATTCGCACACGTAAGATATTAATTCCTTTTTAGTCATTTTTCATTCTTCTTTATATTGATGAATCTATTTAGATCTAGGATCATATGCCCTAATTTCTAGCCATTGATTTGTTCTTAAAATCTCTCCCAATCTCGAACAAACTATTAACTGATAGTGGATAAAGAGAGTCATATGAGTACTACATAGATAGTCTATAACTCATCCCTCACTATTCTTGTTTTTTTAAATTTCTTTGTGTGTATGCCCATTTCATTAGGCCTTGCTTGTTTGATTCCTTTTTCAGTCTTATATTCATTAAAATATTATTCTAATACACTTATTAGATATGTTATCCATCTTTTGAGGTTACGCCATCTATGCCGACCAACCCAATTAGGGCGTTTTCCTTAGTTATTACTAAATGGTTTGTTATGACATTTTATCTCCACCATTAAGGTTCCTTGGTTGACCCTTATAATGGAATTTCCCTAAAATTAAATGAATTTTGAATTGATAAATGGCTAGTACCACATTTTCTCATCACTTCACCTATATATGGTATGCGGTTTAACTTGATAAGTCAATTTCAAATGGAATTTCTTAGTATATTATATATATTACTTGACCTAAATAATTGTAATTTTGAATCTTGGTTTCATGTAAGTATAACCCCTTACCATGTTTAATTTATGGTAGGAGAGTCAACCTTATAAAATTCTTATGAATTCATTGGGCTAATAAATGGTTTCACGCCAAGTTAGCCTTGCCACACTAATGAAAGGCAATGGATTGAACCAAACGACTTATTAAATGTCATGGTTTATACATGGACTAACCTATTACAGGAATTTATTATATGGAGCCTATTTCACATAGATACACTCATTATTATGGGAGAGGTTAGACTCGAGCTTGCCTCGGATTTCTAAGGGAATTCCTTGAGCACTCATGGACACTATTCTGACTCTAGGATGTTGGTTTTCTAGGGTGATAACCACTTTGGAGCCCAATCCTTTTCTATAGTTTGATTCCTGATATGAAATCATAAGATAACTTCCTTATCATTATAGGATGACTGGGATAGACTCCTTCGATCCATCATGACTTCTACTGACATGAGGTGCCTTGAATACACCCTCATACCTAGTCCTTTATTATCACATTTTACTTTGGATGATCTACTTGGACTTGGTTAGATTTATTATTGTGGAATTCATTGGCCAATTCCCCATTGATTGCACTCTTAACCCTTATAGATAGGCTGTAATTTCATACATGAGTTGACTTGAACCCTAAGGTCATGGATTCCTTGGTCATTACCTTGGATCCCCTATATTGTCATCATTATCATGGATGCCTTTTTATATCTTGGGTCTATTTTCATTACTATTATCACATAATAATTTTAGTGCTGGTTATACCTCATGTGACTTATTATATAAAATTGAACATTATTAATAAATGAAATGAATATGTGTTTATACACTAGTGGAGGCTAAAGCAGGTACTAGGGTATTTATGTTTCTCTAACAATTTGATTTTATATATTCATGCTTTCATACAATTTCAATTTGTATCACATGGAATAGATGTTATAGAAGCCATTGGTGGTGGCGTAATAATATTTATCTCACACCCTATCTATGGCACCATTAGAACCTTGTCAGGATACATATATGCGGGGGTTGACAAAGGGAAGCATTCAACTTTAGACACATGATTTCTACTTCCATTAGGATGGAGATAGGTAGGAGATGACTGAGATAGAGATCAAGATGCTTGGATTGTTTTTGGTTTCCTTTTTTCTACTTTTTTGTAGTATATATCTTCTATTTCTTGGTATCTATATCTTACAGCTTTGTAGAGAGGTTACATATATCATCATCAACTTTTGTATATGATTATTGGTTTCTTCAGTTTATTACTATTCCAGTCTACTTCTGTTATTCCATCTATTTATTATAATGAAACTATTACTTACCTGGAATCCTATTTATCCATTTTGATACACTCTGGTAATGAGGTCATAATATCCCCATATAAACACCCTAGTTCCTCACTACTAGTTTGTAGCCTCTGGTGTTCGGGGAGAGGTGATTGATGCCATGTGTCCAACCAAGATCCGGGTACCCTGAGTGGAATCCAAGTCCAATAAATTCTATTGTGGAATAAGAGCATTATTTTAATTCTTTACTATTTGAATACAATATAAAAGAGATTAATAATTTTGGGAAGTTGTTTATTATAAGTGATAGGGATTAACAAACATGTATTTGAGGTAAATGTCATGTTTCCTGAATTATGATTATTGTTATACTTTGGCCAATTACAATTGACATCATTTCACCATTGGGTGATATACATGCTCTGGTGTGGAAATTAATGTTATTCAAATTTAGGATCTTATTTTATACTTGGCCTAATGATATGAGGGAATGTATAATTGTTAAATTCATCAATATAGGCACCAATAATTCACACGCCTTACATATTTCCATGCCGTATAGGTGTATTTTCACTACTTGGATTTCAGGATATGATTGTGATTATTGAGTGATCCTTGTTTATATATATATATATATATATATGATTTTTAGGATCTTTGGCTGTGATTGAGTGATTTATAGTTTCAATCTCTAAGGTGTATTGGTCTTCATTGGTTGGAATGGGTAATTTACCTAGTCGATCCATTAGATTAAAAATTATATGGGTGTCTATTTCAAATATATGGTGTGTAGGACCTGAATCATTGGGAATTAAGAACCATTTAAAATGATATTTGAGATATGAAAATAATATAATGTTACCTTTGAAAGTGAAACCTAGCTTATAAAACATATATAGTTTCAAGTAAATGATGAGGAAATGTGTTATTAACCATTCATATACTAGAACCCCTATAATTTATACTTGATAACTTAACAATACCTAGCCTTCTAAGTAGTTAGTCAGGGTAGTATACCATGGGTAGTGATCCTTTTCTTATTTATACCTTTCTCTATTACTATATTTATGCTTGAAATATTGTTCTAAGGACTGTTCTTGGCATTTTTAAACCAATTCCACCATAAACTCTTCATGTAATGTGTTAGGAGGATGGCGATGACCATACTCCAGATGTTGTGGGACCTAAGCCGCTAGGCTTACCACCTAGAGGTACAATTGAGGAATCACCTATTGTAACTGATCTATGAACATATGCTCAACATCATTATGGTTTTCTATGTTTGATCCAGTCTATGAAAGGTGTGCTATGAACTTCACCTACGATGGATGATCATACCCATGAGTTCCAATAGCAACATCATCCTATGTTCTTAGGAGATTTAGGTCCATAGTTTACTGAGTATTGGATGGAGGAAACCTTTTCTATCTTTGAGCATCTAGAGACACCTCAAGAGTGGATGGTCATTCTTGATACCCACACACCAAGTGATTCATCCAAGCTTTGGTGGGATGTGATTACCCAAGCTGGATTCCATCTTGGCATGGTATGGGATGAATTATAGATTTATTTCAATGACTAATTATTTCCTTAGATGTTGAGAGCTGACCAAACCATAGAGTTCATGAATCTAGGGCGGGGTGCTATGCATGTTATGGAGTATTCAACACATTTGACTATGTTTCAATGCTTTTCACCATTTCTAGACAGTGATGATATTTTGTGTTCTAGATATTTTGAGGATGGGATCCAATATTCCATACATACTACGGTGAATGTATTTTACTTACCTACCTTTTATGAGATAGTCAATCAGGATATTATATTGAGCACATCTGAAGGGAATGCCAATAGTTCTTCATGTAGGAGAATGTGATTCCTCGAGGTTTATATTTATGAAAGTGGAAGCCAGAGTACCCATACTAGTAGCTCTATGGCGTTCCATCAGTGTGGAAGAAATGGGTATCTGAAGCCTCAGTTTTAGAGAGATCCTTTGGTGTGTTGGTCTTACTGCCATATGGGGAATCTTCAAATATTCTATTAGACCTTTCCATCAGCTTTTAGTGAAAGAGGATCTCTACCAGCTCTACCTTCAGGGGAATGTTATTTTATGTAGCATTAGGAGGGGAGTTAGATTATAACTAGAAAGATTTACCAAGGAGGAGGTAATGATCATAGTATACAGACTTTAAATTATCAGTAGCTGTAGTAAAGCAGTCACAATCAGGTTAGTCCAACTGTAGTAAAGAGCTAGGGTTCAAGTCAGTTTCATGCATTACAGCTGATACCCAAGGATTAAAGTGCATGACCATATACATTATGAGTTACTTTTCTAGTAGCCTCCACTTTAGTATCTTATTTTTTTTATACAAGTGATTCTCACACCTTTATCTATTTATCTATCATAGAAATCCTTGGGCTAGAAATAAAGTATTACTGTTGTGTAACGACCCAAGATACACCATTGGGAGTGTATTCAATGGGAATATGCCAATTTAGGGACTGTCCCGTTGATGTTGGTAGTTACCCGTTCTTGTGAGACCTCATTCTTTTCGAGATGGTGGGATTCAGTTTCATTATAGGGATATATTGGTTGGTTATATATCACGCCTTTTTAGATGGCTATCGTCGCTTGGTATCATTTACATCCTTATAGAGAAGAACTTATATACACAAGGGTGTGTGAGACATCTAGGATGGTAGAGATGGACCAAAGCATCATGGGAGAGGTGAATTGACCACTCAAATTGCTAAAATATTCCAAGAAGATCAGGTTTTATGTTAGGATCAGTTCCCTTCGATAGTAGATCATTTCTGGGACATTTTCCGAATGGATTTTTTTGGATTACCTCTTAAGATAGTGGTAGAGTTTACAATTGATATCATTTCAGGAGTATATCTAGTGTTAATTTCCCTATACAAGATGGAACCAACCGAGACAGAGGATCTCAATTGGTAGTTGGATATTTAGAGGCCAAAGGTTTTATATCGTTCAATACTTCCTGTTGAGGTTTTCTCATGATTTTTGCTAAGAAAGAGGATGAGACCCTTCTTATATGTAAGGATTACTAATTGTTGAACTAGTTTATATTCAAGAATTGTTATCCACTACCCTGAATAGATGGTATCATTGACTGGATCTATGGATACAGGTTGTTTTCTAAGATCAACATGAGGTCAGGATATTATCAGGTGTGAGTCAGGCCACCATACATACCCTGTACAAATTCCCATCACAGGTATGGTTTGTATGACTATCTCATTATATCTTTCGATTTTATGAACATTCCCACCATTTTCATTTATTTTATGAATAAGGTGTTCCATAACTATCTAGATTATTTTTTCGTAGTCTTTATAGATGAAATCATAGTGTATTCACACACTCATAGAGAACGTGGTAATCACCTTTATATTTTTCTGAGGGCACTGAAAGAGCATCAAATTTATTAAAGATTGTGAAGTGCCACTTCTAGATAAAAAAGTTCACTTATTGAGTCATATTGTCTCTAAATCATAATTATCGATTGATCTAGTGAAGGTGAGTGTTGTGGTTTCCTCAGAGCTTCCCAAAAAATTATTTGATATATAGAGTTTCTTGGGGATGGATGGATATTAAAATATTGCATAAATGAATTATCATGACTTTATTCACCTTTTACATGTCTTAAAAATAAGGGTGTAAAGTTCTTGTGATTAGAATCATGTGAGGAATCCTTTTAGGAGTTAACAATGAGGCTTGTATCAACACCTATTCAGATTCTTCTAGAGTCTGGAAGAGGGTATACAATGTTATGTGATGCATCAATCATTAGCCTAGGATTAGTGTCGATGAAGGATGATAGATTAGTTTCAAAGAAATATTGATAGTTAAGGCCTCATGATAAAAATTACCTGAAACATGATCTTGATATAAAAGCTATTGTCTATTCCTTACATTTATGGGGAGACTTTCTAACATGTGAGTGATTTATGGTGTATACAGACCACAAGAGTCTCAAATATATCTTAATAGAGTGTGAATTGAATATCATATAGTGGGGATGGGTCCAATATCTCCATTCCTTTGATTTTGATCTTGCCTATATGTTTGGAAAAGGAAATGCAGTAGTATTTTTATTGAGTTGAAAAAATTAGGCGCATGACATATGAAAATATAGCGATGAATGGAAATTGATGGACCTCTTCTATGATATTCATATGGAGATTCATTATTGTCACAGTCAATCTTATCTCTTAGCCTTGATAGTTACCTATTCCCTCCTTGGGAAGGTGAAGCGCTGGCAGTTTTAAGATCCTGAAATCTTGGTTCTCCATAAGAGTATTTCAGGAGATGTCCCATATTCAAATTGGTTTTTGGATAGAGAAGACATCATGTGTATACATGGATGTATCTAGGTTCTTATAGATACGATAGAGGAACTGATGTAGGAGTCCCACTCTTCTCTGTGGTTAGTTCATCCAAGCATCTCTAAAATGTATCCAGACATGAAACACCACTATTTGTGGCATGTGATGAAATGTTAGATAGATGATTTTTTACTAGGTGTACCACATGTTAACATGTGAAGGTAGATTACCAAAGGCCTATAGGGTTGTTAAAGATACTTATAATATTGGAATGGAAATGGGACGATGTTGCCTTATATTTTTTATTTGGTTTACCAAGTTCTCATAGATGTAGCAACATTGAATGGGTTATCATTGAATGAATGAAAAAAGTATCCCACTTACTTCCTTTATGGAAGAATTTGTTAGTTGATGATAGGGGACGAATTTATGTCCATAAAATCATACAACTACCTGATGTCCCATGTAATTTCATTTCAAATAGGTACTCTTGTTTTATGTCACAATTCTAGATGGGGCTGCAGAAGGCTATGGGTACACAAGTGCTTTTAAGTACAACCCTTCAACCTCAGACTGATGGTTAGTCAGAATGAATGATAAAAGTTATAGAGGACATGCTCTGAGCATGTTTCCCTAATTTTGATCATTCCTAAGATAATCATACCCCTCTCATCCATTTTCCTACAATAATAAATTTTAGGGTATGGTTTAGATGGATCCTTTTGAGGCCTTATATGGTAGGCCATTCCATTCACCCTTGTACAATCTAGAGTTAGGAGAGGTATCCCTACTAGGTCCTTCTCTCTCTCATGAGACTCCAGAGAAGGTTAAAACAGTTTGGAAGTGGATGTATACCACTTAGTGTAAAAAGTAATATTATTTAGATTTTCTCATATTACCTCTAGATTTTAGGGTTGGGGGTTATGTTTTCTTGCGGTCATCACCCTGTCTTGGTTATAAATGGATATGAAGGAAAGGGATGTTGTCACCCTGTAATATTGGGCCATTTGATATTATGGGGAGATTCAAGAAAGTTGAATATCTTTTTTACTAAATTATAGGTACATTTCCCTGTATGATGTATTCCATGTTTCATAGCTTCACTGTTATCATGTCAAAATATATCACACTTTTTACCCCAAGGAATATGAGATAGATTCATATGCTTATTTTTGGGAGTATTATATATGCATCATTGACTAGAGCAAGAATTATCTCCAAGGCTGGTATTTCTCTTTAGTATTGGTGCTATGGTAGGAAAACCTTGTACAAGATAAGAATTGGGAGTGGGAGATTGATGTATGTGACGAGTGGGAAGAGTTGTTCTTAGATAGCATTTCAGAACCCTTGGAAGTTGAACTCGAGGATGAGTTTCTTTAATGTAAGAAAACTATAAGAACCCAATTTTCCACTCAGCTATGGATCCTTTTAAATTTAGTCTAATTATTTATTTTGGAGCTAATACGGATGTCTAATGAGTTCATGGGTATATAGGGGGTGTCTGGGGTTGGTTCATATATTGGAAATCATATTTTCAAGATAAATAGTCCAGAAACATGGTTAGTAGAAACTGTGTAGGGAAAGCCACATGGTTACTTATAACTGCGCAGGGATGGAATGTGGTGTGATTTGGGGCACATAGTTTCCCTAACCGCAATCCAGGGGCTATAATCCCTTGAGAAAAACTACAGACATATTATAAATGAGTTTTTCCTAGTTGGTACCCAATTTCTCTAACCATGTGGCCAAACCATGAAAAGTTCCTCTCGAAGCAGTATTTGGAACACAGTTGGTGCACAATTTAAAAAAACATGCTGCCAAACCATGCAATACCTATTTTTTAATACCAAAATTCACTTAAATGAAATGTTTTAAACATAACTCACTCTATTTTCCTTATCCAATGGACAAACACCCCTCAATTTCTATATATTTTCACCCTTTGAATCCCTTGGATAGTATTTGATCCTATTCTTCCATCCAGAGGTTGATAAAATAACCATTCCTCTCATTGGATCCATGCTGGTAAGATATTAACTAATTATAAGCCATTCTTCACTCTTATTTCTATCAATGAAGATATTTAGATGTAGGATAACATGCCTTAATTTTTTTTTGAAATTATACATTCTCCATATATCTTCCAATCTAGGCCAAACTAAAGTCTGATATAGACGAGGAGAGTTATACAAGTACAAGGTATGTGGTCTATAACTCATCCCTCATGACGTGTAATTTTATAAATTGTCGTGTGTTCTTGTTGATTTCATTTGGAATTTACTGTTTAATTCATGTGTCTTTATTGTAGTCATTATAATAATATTCTAAGACTCTCATTAAATACTTTATCCATAGTTGGAGTTTACATCCTCCACACCAGCCACCCAAAGTAGGGTGTTTTCCTTAGTTATGCCTTAATGGTTGGTTAATTTTTTTTTGGATCCACTATTTGGGTGTGCGGATTGAACCTTATAATGGTAATCCCCTTAAAATAAATTAATCATGAGTTGATAAATGGCTAGTACCGTTTTTTATCACTTGACCCTTCCATGGTAAGTTATTAAACTTGATAAATTATTCTTAAATGGTATTGTAAATTATATTATATATATGACTTGGGCTATATGAGTGTTATTGAATGGTTTGGTTTCATGTTCATAGGACCCCTTTCAATGTTTAATGCAAGGTATGGTAGTTAACCTGATAAAATGAGCATGAATTAAATGAGATAATAAATGATCACTTACCTAGTTTTCCTTATCACACTAATGAGAGGAAATAGATTAAACCAAATGACTTATTAAATGGTATGATTAATACACGGCTGAAGTTTTTAAATGAATTTATTAAATAATTATTTTTGTATATGGGACCATTAATTACTATTGGAGTGATAATATTTGAGCTAGCGTTGGATTTTATAGGAAATTCCTTGACCACTCATAAACACCATTACAATTCAAGTATGCTGGTTTCCAATGGTGAGACCTACCTTCGAAACTGATCCGTTTCTATCAGTGGATTCCTGGTATGACACTATATGATCCCTTCTTTATAATTATAATATTCCTTGGATACACTCCTTGGAAACAAAATTACTTCTATTGACACAAGGGTACTTGGATACACCCTTGATACTAGTAATTTATTATCCTATTTTACCTTGGATGATCTCCTTGGACTCGGTTTGATCCATTATTTTGGAATGCCTTGGGTGATACCCCTTGTATTACACTCTTACCTCTTATTGCCAGACTGTCATTTCTTACCTGAGCTGGAATAACCGTAGTGTTCATGGATTCCTTGGTTATTACCTTGGATCCCTTAAATTATTATAATTATCGTGGATGTATTGTTATATCTTGGATCCTTTATCATTATTAATATCACATCATGTTGTCAGTGCTGGTTATACCTCACGTAACTTATAATATAAAATGGAAAATTAGTAAAAAAGGAAATTAATAAATGTTCAGACATGAACTGGGCTGAAGTAGGTGCTTGGTTCTTTACATTTATGTACTAATTTACTTTTATATATGCATGTTTTCACAAAATTTAGTTAATACCACACAAACATGATGTTATAGATGACATTGGTGGTGGTCTAATGAGATTTATCTCACACCATATCTAGGCCACCATTAGAACCTATGAAGATTACATGTATGCTAGGGTTGAAAAAGGGAAGCGTATAGCTTCGAACACTTGATTCCTTTTTGAATTAGGATAGAGTGTGGTAGTAGAGGACTAATCTAGATCTTGACATGCTTGGATAGATTTTGGTTTGCTTTTTGCTACTTTTGTATAACATATATCATATACCAATTTGTATCTATATTTTCTATCATTATAAATACATGAAATATGTCATCATCAACTTTTTCTATGATTATCGATTTCTTCAGTTGTTTATTATTCATGTCTTCTCATATTTTTCCATTTCTTTTATTATACTACTTCCACTATTTACCTAGTATCCTATTTATCCACTGTGATAAAATCTGGAAATGAGGTAATAGTCTCCCAACAGACAGACCCTATGACCAAACTATTAGTCGGATACCTTTGGTGTTTAGGGAGACACACTTGAGTCCACATGAACAACCATAATCATGCCACCCTATGTATAATCCTAGTTTTGGATGTCACAATTCCCCATCTATTATAAAAGGTTACATCTTATTCTCTTTTATTCGAACATGATTAACACTTTTTTTCATCTAATACCTACCTAAATACCTTCCTAACATCCCTAAACATGTTCTAAAGTCCTTGGATTGATCATAAAACCACAATAGGAAGGTTTTTTTTGTAAATCTATAGATGATATCCAAAGAAGAGGTATCATTGTTATCTGAGCGTTTTTTATTTCTTATTATAAATCCCTTAATTATTTTTCAACCATGATAATATAATAAAATCAATATCTACCTTATTCTGAGATTTTTTATGTTAATTTAATACCCTACATTCATCTCCTCTTTTTTCAAATGGGAAATAGATCTTTCATTTTTGTGTACGATAGACCTCCACATCAGAAACCAATGTAATTAATTTTCAATCAGGACTTCTCACAGTGAGATTTAATGATGTATTTTCTATATATATATATATGATATTCATGAAATATTTATAATTATATAAATTTAATAGAACATATAATTTCTCACCTTTACATTCATTTAAAAATGAAAACGTTGTTTGTGCGTACATGTGGATTAACACCTCCATAGAGTGATGTGATTCATTTTTCGTAACCACATCACACTACTTGTTTATATAGTTGTATTTAAAGAAGTAATATGATATTTATTTCATAGTTATCATTATATATTGATAAAATAATACTTATGTGATTTTTATCCTGATAATAGAAAAATTGAAATGCTTCTCATGTGTACATACGACATACCGTGTCCATAATTGTAACATAGTTCATTTTTCATAACCATATTTAATGGTTTTTTAAAAGTATAATTGATTTAATTTTTTTTAATTATTTCTTTATTATTATTTTATATGTAATGTAATAATGACATCATTTACCATAGTTAACCAACTGAAGTTATTTGGGACATATGAACTAGATATCGCCAAAACGACAGACATTAGATTAATTAATTGAGTAACTGAGTAAAACATGATAGTAAATAAAATAAAATGAACAATAAAATTTAATTTTTTTTTCAAAAAATTAAAAAATTTACATAATATTATTATTTTGGGAGATAAATAGCATATACATTGAGTCATACCTAAGGTAAGGGATTTCATCTAAATTTCATTTCATTAATGAATATTTTATTGTAATTAAACTAATTTATTTTATTTTTATAATGCTTCTTTACATATTATATCTTGAATCCTTCATAATTAAAAATATTTTAAGTTAAATTTTTGTTAATTAATCCAACGAGATTTGATTTTGAAATTACTAAGTGGTAAGGGGTTTCATAACTCAATTTATTTTATTTGGGGTATATTAATTCTTTATTTTATTTGATATTATAATATTATGTGTGTAATTATTTTTTTATTTTATGTTGAATTTAAAATTGTTTCTTGTGGATTTTCAATTGATAGACATAATATATTAATATATTAATTCTTACTTTAAAGGTATTATATTTATATGATATCTCAGCTCAATTTCCACTCTATTGATTCATATTTTGTATTATGCACCTATTTATTTTTATGAGGTCTATCTATCACCCCTTTGATTTTTTTTATACTATGAATCTTTTTATAATCATGTTATTTCATTTTTTATTTGATGTTATATATTTTATGGGGTTTACTATTCAATAGTTTCTAAAGTTGTAAGGGTTTATTTCTAAATCTCATCGTTATTAGTATTGTTTTTGTTTATATCTCCATTGGGAGAATTATTTTATATTTACAATCTCCCAATCTATTTTCTTCTAATCTAGTTATTTTTAGAAATTATGATCTTTCATTTTATTTTACATTTTTAGATACCAATATAATTTTTAAGGAAAACCAACATTATTTTTAAACTTGGTCAAGAATCTATTCCATCTATGTTCATATTTTATTTAAAATATATAGAAAATATTTTTTTAATACTACCTAATGATTTATTATAAAACATCTTACCCATGTTTTACTTCATACAAAATTCTTCAAAAGGAATATTTATTTCATTTTCCTAAAAAGGTAATTTTTTTATTTTTTATTAAAAACGTGAAATTAATATTTCTTTTAACATACTAAACATGAAAAAAATATCTATCCATCCTGATCTATGAATACATAAAATATTCATTTACAAGTTTCCATGGTTATTTTCTAGGATACCATTTTATTAATATTTTTGAAGCTTTTTAGTTTACAAAATTTATTTTCAATGTGAAAAGGGTACTTTTGTCAATTATTATTTTAATGATCTTTTAACGGTATTTATTCATCAATAACAATAAAAATTTATTTTACTTATACTCTACTGGGGATATGTTGTAGTGATACAATACTTATTCTTCTTATGGAAGATTTATGATTAGTTTGATTGGGGGAAATATTAACTTTTCATATGATTGTTTTCCAATAAAAAATGATTATGTGGATTATGTATTGAATCTTTATTCATGATTTTTATTTGATGAATGAATTAGACTTAGTAAGTGAGGGAGGGGGGACCCGTTATAGCCCCTCGATGAATCAGTATTTCTCATGAGGCTTGGATGAGGCCTTACCCATTTATGTATGATTTCTTAGCCTATGGGCTTGATATTAAGTTTATGATGTCTAAAATTATACATTCCATAATTTTGAGATTATTTGTTGATGTCCATGTGATAATTTGAATAGTTATGATATCCATATATAAGTTTCAAGTCCGTTTGATTATTTGTATGGAATTATTTGATTATCATCTATTCCTTCTATATTATCTTTCATGATCAAGTTATTGATTAAAATACTTGTGTTTTTAGTTATCTAACATTACATATTAACCTCTCCTTATTTATGAAAAAATATATTCTATTGTTTGTAACCCTTACTGAGCTATTGAAATCACCCTTATTTTGTTTTTTTCCCTGGGATATAAAGAAGGAATATTTGAATGAATTTGAGGATGTAGAATATTAAATTTGACTATGTTGATTTTTTATGTTTTAAAATATAATGTGAGAGTCATGTATGTATCTAGTTTATGATAAAATCCTAAAATTTTGAAATGGTAGACATTATGTGGGTTCCTTATAAATACATCACTTTCTAGATAGCACATGTGGACTTGGTTTTGGAAGAGATTCATATTGGGGTAATAAACCTAAAAAGTGTTTTTCAAGTACATCTTAACTATCTTTTTTGTGTATGGGGAGCGTGTCCTTACTTCTCACCTGGTTTGACACTCTTGGGGGATAGTCCTAGGTTAATTCACATTTTTTATATAAAATATTTTGATGAATTAGAGAATATAACCTATAGAAACCTATGGTATTCCATAGTGATATATAATAAACCTAAAGTGTATTGGGATGATAAGTATAAGATTTATCATATGTTTAATGGGATAAATACCCATTTTTAGATAATTTGTTATGGTAATTTAACATCCTTAAGGATATTTTGAGAGACATTTATGAGAATACATGTCACGACCTGTCCTCGGGACCCTTGCTGTGACTACCCCACGCCCGCCTTCTATAGGCCAGGGGATGGCGACTAACACCAAAGGCGTAAATCCCTAAGCTGGGAAGGAATTTCCTTTATAAAAAGTAAACACACACAATCAGAGCACACAAATGGGAGAAAAATACTAAGCAATACTATATGCAGAAGAAGTACTGGAAAGTAAAAGGGACCAGAAATACAAGCCCAATAGTAAAGTACATGTACAATTGAAAGAAAGTACAATTGAAAAAGGGACAAACAACTGAAAGGTAATGAGAATCTCCTGGATTTTCCTCCAGGGTTACTACCTGATGGGTAGGTACAGATGGACACCTCATCACTCCACGTCCATCAGACGTTTCTATGTACCGACTCGTCATAAGGTCCACCTCTGGGTACCGTCCAGTCCTAGCGCTCTCGGCCTCCGTCAGCGCTGTCCGTTGTCTGCATCCAACACAACAAGGTACGGGCATAGCTCGTACAGGGTGAGTATAATGATACTCAGTAGGGACCCCGAGACTCTCAAGGTCTCACAATATCCAACAAGTATATACACCAAGTAACGAAACAACAGATAACCCTTACTTAGGTACATGCCTATACATATACCTAAGTTATTTATTAACTGATCTCAATCATGAGGTAAACATGAATGTCACTCACTCGGCTCAAACCGAGATTTCATTCTAGGGATAGTATCAAGTAACATCCACAATCAAACTATCAGAATCTCGCATGATGGTGTACTCCTCTTCTATCGAGTACCGTGGGCCTACCGTGTCACCCAGAGGCACTTCCCACCTACATGGACTGCTATGGTACTCCTCCTGTCGAGTACCGTGGGTCTGCTACATCACACAGAGGAGCTCCCCACTGTGGGTCTGCCACGTCACCCAGAGGCACTCCCCCTCGTAGCTTGCTGAGGTACTCCTCCTGTCGAGTACTCTGGGACTACTACATCACACAGAGGCATTCCCCACTGTGGGTCTACCACGCCACACAGAGGAACTTCCCACTGGGCTATTTGAAACACTCCGAGTCAAAAGGTCACCAGTTGTCAGGTCTCAGGCAGCTACTTAGTCTCCGTACTCCACTCACTCATCCCAGGAGGATACTCTCATGAGATACTGGTCGGTACTCCAACTGTCAGTAAGTCCCAAATGGAAGTATCTCAAAGGTCCGCCTCGCCATAGGGGTCTCAACGCAATAGCCGGTGCAACAATCGGATGCCCGATCTGTGAGTTATTGGCATTATCGTTCTAGGGGCCCGATTGGTTTATAGGTTCAACCAACCCAACCATACCACAACTATGTCCAAACCTCAAGTAGGGTATGACAAAGGAACCGTCTCACTCCAAGATTTCCATCGCAGTAGGCGGTTCGTCGATCGAACACCTGTAGCCCAAGAAACAGGTGAAAAGGTGTAAATAGGCCAAGCGGGTCCGGACTGGGGTCCGACCCGTTCTTCGAGTCCGACCCGGTCTGAGGGGGCGGTGCGACCCGAGTGGTCGGCCGAGCTCGAATGGGTAGCCCGACTCGAAGGCGGCCCAAACTGAGAGGGCGGCCCAGCCCAATGGCGGCCCGACCCAGATGGGCGGCTAGGCCTGAGGGCCGCCCGACCCGGCGGCCCGGTGGCCTGACAGCTCACGAGGTCCGCCTAAGCCACGGCTAGGGGGGAAGACATGCGCCCCTGGCTCCCAAACGTCTCTACCATTCGGGTAGGGCTCCAACCGGTGCTAGGTGGCGCCATTCCAACATACGCGGGACCCAACGGGGTCCCGCTCTTCCCTGCTAACCGAGCGGCCAATCGCTCCGCACCACCAATGAGGCGCGATGAAACTGTGCCCCACCACCGTGGCCCGACCTGGCAGTGGCCCCCTGCTGGCCTCCGCGTGGTGGGATGGCGCCACAGACCTCTGCCGCGACCCGCCCTGGCCGCGACTCTACTTCCTCGTGACACTGTGGTGCCACACCCTCTTGGTGACCCGGCGGCCTTGCGCCGCCAGTTTCTTCACAGCCGGCCCGTCGCTGGCCACCATTGCTTTTTCTGCCGTCCATTCCTTCGATGGTAGTGTTGCACCGCCAACATCGTCAAAAAATGAGAACAAAAAAGGGGGAGGGTTGGGCTGTGTTCGTGCGGTCCGAGCCCTCCTCGTTATGGTGTTATCATTCGGTTGTCAAACCATAAATTGAATGACAAAGATCGGGAATAAATTCAACTCAAATCCCCCTACCTCACTTGTCAATCATTGATGGTGGACAGAGGGGAATGGAGGACGTCGATTCAATGACATCGGGAAGAGTCCGGGGTTAGAGACTGAGGAAGAGGCATTGTCGACATTCTTTGCAGACAGCTCCTTCTCTTTTGGCATGGTTGCAGATTGATGAAGGAGTTCGTCGTTCTTCAGTGGTGAGCGGCGTTCTTCATTGGAAGGATGAAGTTCTCAAAGTTCTCCCAATCCCTCTCTCAAGTTCCACCAAATGAATTTCCAACCGAAAATAATAGACTAACTATTATTTTAATGGTTGACAAGAATTCAAATGGATTCAAAAGAAGTTTAATTAATTTGATTGAATAAATTCAATTTATTAATTGAGAGGGTTGGCGTAATTAATTAGTAGTCAAAGTCAAAGGGTTTCTGCACTTAATTGGGGGTTCAAAGGGGTTACAAACCTCGGGTAATTCCCACCAAGATATCCTCCCAAGGGAGGTTTTGTGCGGGTGGGACGCACCACCATATCCTCTCATGGGTGGTTAGGGTGTGGTGGCTCCCCACCACTAACCACCTCTTCAGGGTTTTAACCTCCTGAAAAATAAAAATAAGCTACACTTATTTTTATTCTACTTATTAAAAAACCAAAATCTAACTTCCATTCTAGTTAGAATGCAACTACGGTGAAGGTCTCACTAAGAAATCACTGACGCTACGAGTTCAACAGTGCCCTCATATTTCTATTCTGAGCACCGGTTCAAAAGTTATAAAATCTTGCTCGTACATTTACTGAATGTACCTGAAAAAAACTTTATAAATTTATTCCGGGAACACCGGACCTCAGAATCAAGTACCATAAATTTTCACGGTCCCGTAAAAATCCCATGAATTTAAGAAAACATTTTCCATAGAAATTCCAGGTCTTTACAATACAAATCATTAGTTTAATTTGTTTTTTAGTGAAAATGTTATTTAATGAATAATGTTTTTTATTTTATGGACATAAGATTAAAGGTATTGATAAACATTAGGTCATATACGATATATGCTGATGATGATGTAATTATGTGTTATTTAAATTTGGGAATATATTTCTTATTGTATGGATCTCTATGTGATTGAAAAATGATTTGATGATTAATTTTATTCTTAATGATATTGATTAAACTTTTGGGAAAATTATAGGAATCATATTAATATAGAAAGAGGAATAACTACATGATAGGTGACAACCCATTACATCCAGAAAAGATGTAGGTCTTAAACCCACAATTGATGGGAGATAAGGGTGAAGCACCTACCATTGGACTATGTAATGACCTCACAAGCATCACATTGTTTTTACTTAAATGGTTTAATAGATAAATATTAAGTTGATATTGGGAAACATTTTATAAGAAAAAATATTTTTTAATTTTTATAATTTTGAGGTGATTAATGATATTATAAGAGATATTTTATTGGGTTATGGTTCATATAACCATTAGGAATAACATAGAGTATTATTTAGGAAGAATACTATTATGTTTCTGGAGATGTATGATGAAGGGTATGTGATAAAATTTTAGGTTAAAACTATATTTCATTTTGATGTTGTTGAGGTTATTTGGGATATAGGATTATTTATTTAAGGAACGATCTATGTTAAACCTTTGGGTTTTTTGTGGAATTTTAGAAATTAATGTAATATTTCTTCATATGAAGGTTTATTAATTTTCAGTATTATATTACATTATGCTAAACATTTTGATATTATTAACAATAAAGGGAATAGATTTTCATTATATTGTGGAATCATGTGATCCATTAGAATCTTTTTTATTACTTCTAGAATGAGAAAATCATCTTTTATGTTCATTTCTTTGATTATGAAATGAAGTTGACATTGATCGAAGAACATCTAAAGAATGAATTTATTATTATAAAATTAAATCAACTAAGTATATTTTCTGGTTTTCTATATCTAGATAGTGAAATAATTACTCAAATATAAGGAAATGATCTTGAAAAAAAATATTGTCTTGTCATGTTTATTTCTGAGAACTCAATGTTCTTTTTCAAATATCATTGGTTTTTAATCCTATAGTCATTAAATTTCACATGATCATTCATTTTCTTGGGATCTATGTTCTCTATAAATCTTCATTATTATTTTGGAAATTAAATTTCCCATATATTTCCATATTTTCACATCCCACTAATTGTATCCTGAATAAAAACCTAGTTATGTGTTATCTTATATAACCTTCATATTTATCTTCCATCTTTTTAATATTAATTTTTATTAACTCTTTTTATGATGTGGCATTAAAAACAATATTTTAAAATGTAAAACCATAGATTAATTATCTAAAGTTAAAATTTATATGATATAATTTGTTTTGAGGAGGGGGGGTGGATTTAACAACCACATATTTAAATGGAAGAAAATTACATCCAGTACCATTTAGAACACACAACACCAAGCTTAAACAAACAACAAAATACTATAATTTTAATGCGATTTTTATAACCTATCCATTGGATTAGAAGGTATGAATTGTAATATCCAAATTGTGAAATATATTTAATATCCTCAAAAATACAAACTTGTTGATTAATTCTTAGAAAATAGTCATTTAGTTTTTGGTAGTCATTTTATGTTTCATAAATACATTTCCTTCAAAAATGATATTTATTGATTTTTATGAGAGGAGAATAAAATTAATTTATTCTAATTTTTGATATATAATTATTAAAAAGGATATAATTTTTGAAAAAATCATATAAAAATTATCTAATGGAGAATTTTTGGGTTTTTTTTGAAATTGATGATTCTTCCAGTTAACAGTTAAAAATAATGATTTTTACTGAAAACCATATTTTTGTTTCATGAATTTTTAGAGTTTCACTTTGTTTAATTTTTTTAAAAGTAAAATTAGTTATATAGTATTATTAATTATCCAATTATGTTTAATGGAATCAATTTTAAATATTAATTTCATATAAAAATATTTTTATACATTAAAATGCATTTTTCTAAAAAACCATTTTGACCTATTTTGGTGGAATAATATGAAATTAAATTAAACCACTTATGTGTTTTTTCTTTTTAAAAATGGATTCCATATTTGAAATTTGGTGGTATAAATTTGGTATATAGTTCCCTTCTATTTTTTTACCATTTTGAATAATAATTGTAGTTAATATTCATAATCATGGTTAAGGTAATACATGCTAATTAAGTGAAAAAATTATTTCATTAGCGCTAAAAAGTAACCATAAATCCTTCCTTAATTTTATTATATTAGTATATTTTATCCATAATCATCCCAAATATGAATATATTACCTTTTCTTCATAAGGCCTTGATTATGATATTTTTAGTACTTTATGTAATGAAAAGAATAAGATTCCATTTTCAATGTTTTATTAATATTAAATATTTTACATAGAGATAAAAAAGGTATGTTCGATTATAAATGGTTATATAAAATATAAATAATTTTTTAACCTGGTAATTTATTTCTAATTTATAGTGACAAAATATATACCATAAATGATTATGGAATATTGAAACATTAATTATTTAGTTAAGAATAAAATAAAATAAATAAATTTATAAATATTAAAAGTAATATAATTTAATAAAATTATTATGTTGAAAAACTTTTGTAGATAAATATAACTCTCCAGATAAATTTTAAAGGTATATATTATAATTCAATATTTGTCTTGATGTTTTTAAAATCAAATTAAATGAATAGTTTCAAAGTATAAATTAATGATATTTCCAGAAAAATAATGTTTTCTTAATGATTTAAAATTTAAAAAAATATTTTCTTGGACCAATTAAATTTTATATAGTTGATAATATTAAGAATTATACAATTTATTAACCATTTTTTATTTTACAGTAACTTTATTGAACCTTAAATAGTAAAAACTTTAAAACCATGATAATGGTCAAAAATGGTTAAAACATGTTAAAAAACGTTAAGGGTGAAAAAATCACATATAATTTTCTAATTTTTATTATATGATAGGACTTGGACTCACCCTCATATTTGTTTCTTATATAATCAATTCATATCTATTGGAATATGAAAATTTATTTTTATAAATTTAATATTTTAAGAAATTACAAGAGTTCCCTTCCCCTCCCTTATAAAAATTCAACTCTTATCATCTTTTATTCACAATTAAATAACCATTTTTTTCATCTAATACCTACCTAAATAGATTATTAACATCCACACACTTGTTCTAGAGTCCAAGGTTTGATTATAAAACCCTTTTAAGAAGGGTTTGGTTTTAAACCTAAAGAGGTTTTCAAAAGAAGAGGTACCGTTTTTTACCGAGCATTTTTTTATTTCCCATATAATGAGATTTTGTTTTTTTAATATAATAACCCATATAAATCTCCTCTTTCATCAAATTGGATACAAAAACTTTATTCCTGTCTATAGAAAACTACCACCTCACGAACCAATGTAATTCATTTTCCATCACAACCACTCACGACTAATTTTAATGATGTATTTAATATATATGTATATATGAAATTATTGACTTATTTATCATTTTTTAAAGATAATATATCATATAATTTTTTAGCTTTAAATCCATTTAAAAATGATAACTTCGTTCATGCATATGTGTGGATAACCACCTCCACGAGGCGATGTGATTCATTTTTCATAACCACGTAACATAAATACTATATATAAATATATTTAAAATGATCATTATGTAAAGATAAAATAATCTTATTTTATTTCCATCACGATGATTAAAAAATAGAAATGTTACTCATGTGTACATATGACCTACCGTCTCCATTATTGTAACATAATTATTTTTTCATAACCATATTTCATGGTTACTTTTAAAAGTGTAATTGATTTGTAAAAAAAATAATTAGGAACTTATTATTATTATTATTATTATTGATATGATGTAATGATGACCACATTTACCATTGTCAACATACCAAAGTCATTTTGAAAATATGAACAGTATGCCATCAAAATGCCTTACATGAAATTAATCAATCAAGTTATTTAATATAACATAGTAATAAATAAAATAAAAGGAATAATTATAATATAATAGGACCAAAACTCCTTGATATTATACTTAAATCCATAACTTTACATTTCCAACTATGATGATGATAATTTTGACCTAATTGTTTTCCATCAAAACCATACAACATAAAAAAATTGGGATAAATTACATTTTTGTGGACCTTTTTGGTTTAGAGTATTATTAAATATGGAAAAACTCAACTATAATCAATTAACATAAATTTAAAATAGAATTTCTCATATTTAACCGAGCAATTATTTTTTCACATTAGGCCATCAACATCATCCTTATGAAATCCATTATAGACATAAATCATTCAATAAATTTATTTGTAACTCGGGGAAAAGGAAATATAAGAAGGGTGAGATCAAATTATCAGTAGGGAAAACATAAGCATTAAAAATTTATTTCATCAGTGAACATAATAAGAGCATAATCATATCATTAAATAATCAAAATGCATAAGAATAACATATGAATATTCAAACCCATAAATACCTAGAGCATCAAATAAGAAAACATGGAGAAGAAAAGAGTCAATAGAATCAATAATCAGAAGCCATGTGATATAAATCTCAATAATGAAGAACATTATAAACCCATTGTAAGCATAGATAAAACATATTGGTATCTTGAAACATCATCTCATTGTACCCTTATAGAACCATTGCAGAAACCTTACAAATTGGAATGACCATTCAACCAACTTCCAAAATAATTCTCTAGAGAACATAATCATTTCCTGATGCATTTTAACTCTTCTTGAAGCACCCATAATTTAAGATTTAACGGGATCACCCAGTGTTATTGGGGAACAACCATCATTTATAATTTATAATAATTGAATAATGAATGAGGAACATAGAGAATTCATTTAATCATGACTCATTGAAACATTTTTTTAGATTATGATTAACCCATAGAATAGAAACAGGTTCCATAACTATATCTTTGAAACATGGATAACATGTGAAAAATAAATTAGTCTCATAAAAATATATTTGATAAATGGTTAACCTATGGAAAAGAAATTGTTTCTATAACAATATATTTGAATCATGATTAATCTATGGAAAAGAAACAAGTTTCATAACAATCTCTTTGAAAAAAATATTATTCCATCCAAAGAGATAATGAGGGTGGTATCAATACCAAATATCTCAATTAGAGCATATGTAAAAACTAGTTTTTTTCGTATTGGTGAATATAAATTCAATTAGAAGATAATTATAAACATTGTTGAGAAAAATACACTTTTAATTTTGAAAATCACTTTTTAAAACAAATTTTTTTTGAAAACAATATCCTTTGAAAATAACCTTGAAACATATAATGTATGTTTAATAAATAATTTAAATAATTGATTATGAAAAATAACCTTTCCGATTTACGAAAACACTCTTTAAAACATTTTTTGTAAACATTTTTAGAAAAAATTATTTTAGAAGAAAATAGTTTTTTGACAAAAAAAATTATTTTGAAATATTAAGTATAAAATGATAAGAAAACGAGGGAAAAAATGTATTACCATGACATACCCAAAGTATATTAATATTCAGAATAACTATTTAGAGGTATTTCCCAATATTTCAACATTTGAGACTTAATCACAATTAATCTAGATAATTAATGATATTGTAATATCAAACTCTTAGCACCTTAGTAACTTGGAATTATAATCCCCATGAATGGATTAAATTAAATTAAACATAAAATACCATTATAATAAATAATTTAATGATATTAAATTAAAAAGGGATGTATATACACCTCATAAAATAAGACAGGTTCATAACATGACATAAGTGTCAAAGAAGGAAAATTGTGACATAAATCCACTACTATTTTGGCAACTTTTTAATTGTGAACCCAATGAAAGTGAGATCCTAAAATGGATATATAAATCCCCAAAAATTAAAAAAATATTAGTCATACAATACATTTATGGGCATTATATACACAACACAATAAAAATAAGTAGTGAATATGGCATGTATCACATAGAAATAAAAGTGAGACGATAAAAACCCCTACTAATTTAGTAACTTTTGAATCATGAGATCCATGAAATAATAATATCAATTGAAACTACTAATATCGTTAAATAAAATTAATTCATGATATAACATTTCATAGGTAAGTATATGTACCACAAAAAAGAAACGTGTGGTGAATATGGCATAAGTCTTGCAGAAATGAAAGTGAGACTAGAAATCCTCTTACCTTGAGGCTCACTTGTCTCACTTGTTATTTATCTTTTTGAATAATAAAATTATTTTAATTATTTAGATGATTTATAACCTTTTCAACCTATTTAGTTATTTATTTCACTTATTACCATGTTATATACACTTAATTGATTAAATTTACATCCGGTGTTTTCACCATATCTAGTTTATGTGTCAGAAAGGACTTTGGTAGGTCAAATATCGTCAAAGGGTTGATTATTTAAAAATATATAGAATAATAATAATCAAATAATAATCATATTTACACAATAATTCTTATTTTATATCTAATCATGGAACATGGTTATAAAAAATTAAAAAATATTATGATCCTGGAGACGGTAAGTCGTACGTACACCTGAGGAACATTCAATTTTGTCAATGATCATTATGGAAAGAAGGTAAGAGACATTTATATTTAAAGAATTATAATTACATAATAAATAATTTTTTTAATTATATATAATTATATATATACTTCTTGTGGTGTGGTGATGAATAAGAAGAATCACATCACTTTGATTAGGTGGTAGTCCACATGTCGACCAATTATGTTGTCACCTTTTCAGTGTGTGAAAAGTTAAGAATAAAATGATATTAAATATTTAAAAAAGATAAATATGTCATAATTATAAAATATATTTATTTTATATAAAATATTTTTATTAAATCCATCCTTAATAAATTCCATGTGAAGTGTGAACAAATCATATCGCTTTGAGGAGGCGACAGTCCACATGTCCACAAATGATGTTACCCTATTCCCAGAAAATGGAAAGTATGAAATTATATAGTATATAATAATTAAATAAGAATAAATACAATATAAATATCATATATATCATATAAAAATAGTATGTATCTCCTTATTCCCAACCATGATAGGTGGTAATAAAGGAATGAGCGACATCGGTTCGTGAGGCAGTAGCCCACTGTACACACAAATGGTGACTGCGTATCCCATTTGATGAAAGGGTGTAAATTTATAGGTAGTAAAATTAACATAAAAAAATATCAGTATATTTATAATGATTATTTTATTATATTTGTGTGATATAAAAATAATTTAAGGGGTTTAGAAAGAAATAAAACAATAGTGCTTGTTGAATAAGGTTACATCTTTTTTGGGTATCTCATTTCAGTTTGAACCGAATGCCTTTATTGGTTATCTGTCCACCAAAATTGAGGCTAATAGAATGAGTGGATTTATGTTTTAAATTATTTTTAGCAATGTTTTTATTATCCAAATTTCTTGATAGGTGTGAAAAAATTGGGGGAGTGAATACCCTTTTATAAGAGAGGAGTAGTGACTTTCTTATACATATCAAAATGTAAACACCATTGAGAGGTATCCCTTACATAACATGCCTTAAATATAGAACCATTTTATATTAAAAATGATATAAAGTATAAATATGTGTATAAAATTGTTTTTTGAGATGTGTCTAGGTCATTTGGACCTTTAAGATTAAAGTTTGACAACTAAGTTAACCTTTTTTCTTTAATCGCTATAATTTCTTTTTAATTTATTTAGCTAAACATTTTGTTCCTAAAATAAGTTTAAATGACTAGAAATTATAAATTTTTATGATTAAAAATATTTAATATACCTTCCAAATTCATGAAATAGAAGTGGTATAATTTTATTTAAAATTAATCCCATAGATAGGATGAAGAATCTAGCTTTTAAAGTAAAAAAGTTCAAAACATTGACATGTTTTTATCTCCAATATCACTGCCAAATTGATTATAATTACCTAAATTTTATTTATTGATGTATAATTGAAATAATAATACTTTAAAAAAAATTTAAAATATAATTTAATTATATAAATATATTATAAAAAAATATTGTTTTCATTTAAAAGGCGGTGTTTTTCACTATTCACAAAAAATGAGTCTTCTCAAAAAAATACCAAAAATTAACCATAAGATAATATTGAAATTTTTATTTAAAAAACAGAAGTTTATTTTTTCAAATAAAATTATTAAAAGTTTTATAATTTAGTTTTAAAATAATTCTTCTATTAAAAAGTGACAAAAACTGCCTTTTAAAATAATATAGTTTTTATGCTTAAAATTGGATTTATCTTTATTATATGCCTATAAAACATAATGGTTGAATTTTAGAATATTTTATTTATTATATAAAATATAAATGTCTTCAATATAATTCATTAATAATTATTAGTTTAATTTATTATGTTAAAACATCTTTGGGGGCATAAAAATAGTTTTTCATGAAAACCATGCTTTATATTCTATTGTTATTTATTTTCATTTAAAAATAATTGGTCACGAGAGAATTAATTACATAAATGTGTGTTAATAATATATTTATAATTTTTTAATAATATTCATTCTTAATATTTCAATAGATAAGTGATAACTATCATTTTAAATTTTAATGTTAATAGTATATTGTTGTCCAGTAAGACTCGACCTTGCATGTAACAAAAGTCATCAAAGAAACTAAATGTTACATGTAGCACAAGATAAACATGGTGTTGTGTATAATGTCATATAAACTATGCCTCACATTTTACACAAGCCATCAAATAATTTAAATTAATTTAAAATAAGATATTTCTTAAAATCTTTTGAGGTTACAATAATAAACATGGAAAATGATCTTAAGCAAGGAAATAATTAATAGATATTTATTTTTTAAGAATATAAAGAACCCACATGATGAGTAACACCTAAGGTAAGGTATTCCATCTCAATTTCATTTCAGTGAGGCATATTTTAAAGTTGTTCACCTAATTTATTTTATATGGTGTATATACTACTATTTACATATGATATCACGAATCCTTCATAGTTCATGATATTTTAAGTTACAATTAGTTTACTTCATCAAAGATTATTTGATTTGTAAGTTTACAAAGCAATAATAGGTTTAAAAATTTAATTTCTTATCATTAGATTATATTACTTCTTGAACACATTTTATATTATAAGATTATATTTTTAATTAATTTTTATTATTTTATGTTTTATTTCTACTTTTTTTTACAGATTTACATTATACTAAAAATCTATTTGTTGATTAATTATCTCTAAACTATATGATCTTTATAAGATATTTCTTCTTAATTTGAACTCCATTGATACATATTTGGTATTGTGCACCTATTTATTTTTATGAGGTTTATCTGATACCCCATTGATATATTATGTAATGAATATAATTATAATAATTTCATTTAATGTTTCATTTTAAGTTATTTATTTCATGGGTGTAATGATTATGAAGTTACCAAAATTGTAATAGTGTATTTCCCGATCCCATCAATATTTGATGTTATTTATGTTTAAGTTTATACTGGGATAATATTTTGATATTTTTATCCAAATATCAATATATTTTACTATACTCTTTTTATTTATCAAAATTGTATATTTTCCACTCATTTTCCTCTTTTAAATACTTAAGATACCAAATGAATGTTTTTATGGAAAATTAACCATTTTCCTACTTATTTAAAAATATTTTTCTTCCACGTCCATATTTTACCTAACATTTATGAAAAAAATTCTTTTAATATTTTATAATTATTTATTGAAGACATTTTCACCTGTGTTTGACTTTATTCAAAATAGTTTAATAGGAATCTTTTAATTGTTTTTCTTAACAGGGTAATTTTAAAATTTTTATAGAGAATGTGAAAGGAATATTTGTTTTATTTTTATTATTATGAATTGAATTTATCACCATAATAACCTCTAAATTCATTTAATATTCTATTAAAAGTATTTATTGTTATTTTAAGGAAAGTTTTTTCCCAATAATTAAAAAAAATCATTTTCCAAACTGATTTTCACAGTAAAAAGGGTTCTTTCTTAAAGAATTATTTTAATGATATTTTTATGGTATTTTTATTCATTAATTATAAAGATTATTTATTTTAATTATGATACATTGGGGATATATTGTAATTATATAATTCTTATCCTTTTTCTGGATGGTTTACGATCGTCTAGTTTAGGGAAAATATTTACATTTCATATCCTCATTTTCCAATATGAATTTTTATCTTGATTAGTTATTTCATTTTTATTCATACCTCTCATATAATGATGAAATTTGAATTTATAAGGACTGGGTGGGGGTCAATATATCCCCTAGATTCATCATTAGGTGTTATGAGATAATTTATTTTTTTATTTGGATGAGGCCTTAACCATTTATGTATGATGACTTGGAACGAGGCCCTGATGATACTTTTATGATGTATGATATTATGTATTCCATAATTATGAGATTATTTATTGATGTACATTTTATTATTTGAATAATTTTTTTATTGAATAAGATTCAAGTTCCGGTGACTATTTATATGGAATTATTTGATCATCATCTATTCTTACCATATTTTTATTTGTTCTCAAGTTTTTGATTTAATGATTTGTTTTTTTGTTATATATATTTCCATATAGATTATTAATTAATTATTCAAGCTATATTCCACTACATGTTACTCTTACTCAGGATTTAATCTCATACTTATTTTTGTTTCCTTTTTTTAGGATATAAGGAACGAGTCTTTGAATGAGTTCAAGGAAAGAGAATATTTAATTTCACTATATTTAATTTTTATGTTTTCAAATGTAATTTGAGATTCCTATATGTATCTTATTTACCAATACTATTAAAATATTCATTCCTTTAGTATGTGATAGATTATATTTTATCCTAATGTAATAAAGTAACCATTGACTCTGGGATTCTATGGTCTATGTATTTACATTGGAAGTGGTAGTGGGGTACTTTTATCTTGATATTATATTTAATATTATATTATTTCTTGTATTTGATACTTCATGATAGGTCCATGGCTAGGCTTTGAACTTAGAATACCTATTTAGGTGATGAGTTAGATTCACTTGGTTATTCACTAAGATTTAATATGATTTCCTTACCTTTTATAGGATGGCTCTAAGGAGGATCCTTCCAAGCATACCTATTATGTTCACCATATGTATATATAATCTATTTTTTAGAATTTTAAGGGATGGTTGGTGATTTGGATTGACATTACTAGATCATGGTATTGTTAAGGAGATGTTTGAGCTTCAAGGTTTCTATTAAGAGTTTTACTCTTGTTAGTTGTAGTTTTATTTTAATATTATATTAGTTTGTATGACATTACATTAAATTATGGGGATTTATTTAATTTTTTATGAGCATTATTTTTTTGGTGATTTTTTAATTTCTCTCATTCATCATGTTCTTCTTAGAGGGTAATGCATCCCATTTATTTGTATGATATACCCTCAATACTTGTTTCAAACCTGTGTCCTATTTTAAAAAGGATTGAGGTTTCATTATCTCCCTCATCTAATGGTTGGACCAAGAGGGTTACCTATAGGGGGTGGGGTCAATGATAGATAGGTATCAAAGTTTCATGTTAAGGGTAATGATGGAGTATGGGGGATGGAATCAGGGAGGATAACATGGGTTGGTATGGAAACAATGTCAACTGAACTTAGTATAATATGTAAGTAAGGGATATTGTCTAGGAAACAAGTTGTTAGGCCTCAGAAGATCTAACATTAGGACCTTTAAATTTACTTATCCAACTAAGGGAGGTAATATTGGTTATAGGGTAGAGCCATAGGAAATGATCAAGAATCATTATTCTTTCACCTTGTCTAAAATGGGTAGACATTGGGGTCAGGTTCAACCATAAATAATTAATCATAAATATTCCATGTTTTGTGTTTAAGAGTCCCTAACCATTTTTTATTTTATATACATGAATCCGGGTTAAAATCCACATCAAGTTTATACTATATATATTTTGAAGAATGTGATAGAAGATGTCCATAATGTAAAGGCTAATGAAGATGAAACATGGTAGAGGACACCCTTGGAGTTTTATCACTCAAGTCTATCGAAGTATGAGAGATGCAATTTAGACTTTGTGAGAATGGACTATTTGTGGGAGGTATAGATAGACTTTAGTTCAATCTGTGCTTAGAAGGAGTGTTGGGTTTCATTTGTAGTGACGATGCTACATGAGGAAACCATGCAGTGGTGTTTCTCATTCCTAAGGGATCCTAAAGAGTTAGTTGTTTCATAAAAGATGTTCTAGGATCAGTTTTGAGGATAGTTTCTTTCTTCAACCATGATGTTGGATAGTCTCCAGAAGATTTTTTCCCTTCGATAGGGAAGTCCCGTGTGTGGGATTTTGAGATCTATTTTAGGACCATAATCTGTAAGCTTTATACCTATTTCCAAATATGGAGTCGAGGGAGAGGAATTTCAATGAGTCTTTTCATTTAGTGATTTAGTAACTGGTCACCCTATTTTTATTCCAATTTATATTAGGTTCTAATAAGGGACAAAGTTGTTGATAGGATGATATACATGACCAAATTTGTATGAAAGGGGAGTTATTTGGAATCTATGCATTGTAAACCTATGGTCTAGGGTTCCTTGTTTCCAAAATAGATGAGTTTTCAAATAGTATGGGGTATGTACCCACCCTTATCATCTTGTTTCTCCAGGGGTGAAAAATATCAGGCCCCTACAAAGCTATATGAAACTTTTTTCTCTTTTAGTGGTCATGGTCATGAGTTAGGTGAGTGCCCGAGCGTTCTGAGTAAGCAACATGAAATTGTTGATCCAATTTGGGTTTCATCATGGCCAGCTACAGGATCAATAGTTTTTAGTTTCAGGCTTGCCATATTTCATTCATGGTGTCCTTTTATTTTTTTACTTTGGTTCTTACTTTATTTAATTCAATAGCTATATAATCCTTTATATCACTTACCCAAGTCTATTATTTAGTGCTTGAGGTGGAGAGACTTCTAATTCCCCTGGTTCTTATTGTGCTAGTTAGAGTTTGATCTTTTTTATATTTTGTATGTAGAGTCCATGATCTAGTTTTAGGGCCAAAACTCTCTGGGGGATACTTCCTATGTTCTTGTATATATACATATAACCTCATCCTCATCATGGATCAGTTATATTCATTATAGTCTAGAATGGGTTGATTCAGGAGGAATATTTTGTTCTATGATTTTTATAGAGAGTTTGTCATTATCATTGGTGAGTGAGACCCATGAATAGGTCATATTCATGATCCATCATTGTATTCTTTGATGGATGAGTTTATTCAGAGCTCATTGGAGGTTCATCCAGTAGTGTTTCTTAGTGTTTTGGAAGAGTACCCAGATATATTTACAGAGGAGGTTCTGGTGATACCCCCTCTATGGAAGATTATGTATTGGGATATATTTACAACTAGAAAATTCTTTGATCTCAATGTATCCATATAGTATTGTGTATTATATGTTGTGAGAGTTAAAATTATAGATCAATGATATCTTGCAGTGTGTTTTTCTTCTTCATATCATGTCACCTTGGGGTATTTCAATTTTTTTAATAAAAAAGGTCAACAGAGACCCGTGTCTGTATATCGATTACCTTCTCATGATCCTGGTGATAGGGAAGAATAATTATAATATTTACAAGATTTATGATCTTTCAATTGGGTGACTGGATCGAGTTGTTTTTCAATTATCAATATGTGATTACAATATCATCATATATGGGGAGGGATAAGAATATATTAAAAATTTATTTCCAATTTCATCATGGGAATTACAAGTTCATTTTTATTCTTGTTCGGTGTGAAAAAATAGAAATGATCATGGGATTATTGGGTACAATGTTCCAAGAGTTTCTAGACCGGTTCTTGGTGGTTCTCATTGAAAATATTCCTCTGTATTCCTTGTTTTTAGAGGATTACATAGAGAATATGAAGAAACTTTAGGCTGTTAATCATCATTTTTAACTATTTGAGAAGTTATATAATTGTGAATTTTAGGATCATTGAGTTTTTCCATGGGTAATTTCATGTTAAAACATGGGGTACCCATAGATCCTTCAATGATGATGTCTTTTGATTCTTAGGCAGACCCCAAGAATATTATAGAGGTACATATTTTCCTCAATATTACAGTCTATTGTAAGAGGGTAATACCTTACTAATATCAGACTAAAAATCCTATAAAATCCTTTACCAGAATGGATTTAGTGTTCTTGTGGATTTACTAGTGTCAATTTTCTTTTGAGCATATGAAAAAGAAGATGGTTAGTGCTCCGATTATTTTTTTTCCAGAAGAAGGAGTCTAGTTTGAGGTATACTGTGACACTTCAAATATTTTGTTGGGTAGTGTTTTGATACAATAGAGGGATGTTTTTTCTTTTGGTTGATGATGGTTATGACCCCATGAACATAAATATTCAACCTATGATATCGAGTTGGCAGCAATCATGTTTTCCTTGATGTTTCCCTGACACTACCTCATCATAAAACACTTTTTTTATTTTCATCGATCACAAGATCCTAAGGTATGGTTTATCCAAGTATGAAGAGAACTTGTGAAAATGATGGTGGATGGATTTAGTGTAGGATTATAACTATGATACTTCATATACCTTCAGACCATTTATTTTTTTAGCTGATTCCCTAACGAAGAAGACACATATTGATGATGTGAATGAGTATTGATATTATCAGAGAGTGATGGAAGAGATCTCCATGATGAATCTTGATATATGAGATGTTTGTGGAATTGGATGACCTTTTCAGATGAGAGTGCAATTATCTTTAGTATAGTAAGAGCATCCGTCATATCTAGGGGATTCTGAGGATGAGGTCTGGAAGAAAATAGTTATCTATGATGATTATATTAATGGTATGAGGATGATCAATAATGTGTATCATTTAATCAGAGAATTTTCATTCCCTCAGTGATGCATGAGGTTGTTAATTATAAGTTCCACAACTCATCTAGAATAGTACAGAATGTAATAAAAAATATACCATACTCGGTGTGGTTAGTTTTTTTAGATTTATTTATCTCACGTTTAACTATTATTTGTGCCTTATCACTGTTTTTTCATTATAATATAGACGGTTACACAAATACAACCATCCATACACTGAAATACATATCATAAACTTATTTCAAGTATTTTTTAATTTTTTGGATAAGTAACTGTCATAAACCACCTCCTTGGGCCATGAACCTTGTCATCTAACCCCATGGGTCTCCTGTAATACGTTGTTTGCCTTCCCAGCACACCATAGGCTATTAATCACTAGGGCCACTTATCAGACTAATGAATATCCCCACATGCCAAAACATGTTCTTTCGGAGTGTTTTTTCCTCACTCACACACACCGTGGGTAGCTTCCCAAAAGATCACCCATCCTAATTACTACTCCATGCCAAGCATGCTTAACTGTGTAGTTCTAATCAAGTAGGCTCTCGAAAAGAAAGGTGCATCTTTTTGACATGGGTAGTAACATTTATCCTTTTAAGTCTCACTTTTCGAGGGGTGTTACATTATCCACCCCTTTAATGCACAACACCCTTGTTGTGGACCCCAAGCCTCAAACCCATGCAGCGCCTAAGCACTTCCGGCTGGGTATTGGCTCTGATACCATTATTACAAGGTTGGATCTATAATCTCGGATCGTTACACCGCATATCAAAGGAGCAATCGATCGTTGTTCTTATCCCGCGAAGAACACGTAGAATGCACACGAAGAACAAAAGAGTTTGGGGAAGAAAAGAACAAAAAATCAAGAGGGATGAACCTCAATTGATGTTTGTGTAGATCTTGGTTCGTCATCGTTAGAAGATTAAATGAAACCAAAACTAACTTCCTGAATCAAATCCCCAAAATCTCCGCAAAAGCCCATCCTGAAAATACAATCAATCCGTGGGCTAATCTGTTTGTGGATTAGCCCACGTTCATTAGAGGAATCAAGAACAGGGAAAGGAAACCAAAAATCAAACATCCTACCTGGATCTGCGGCGTTCGTTGGCGAAGATTCGGTCACCGCGTCATCGTCGCCGGCAAAACCCATCAAGAATACCGTCGCCGCGTTGGGAGGTTCTCTCCAGAGCTTTTCCAGAGCCTCCAGGAGAAATTCAGGGTTATGAGATTTGTAACACTAATCCACTACAAAATATCTATCTAAAAAGTTAAAATATTTCACTACAGCAAGGATTTAATAAATTTTTTTATTAAAGTTTTTGTTACAGTTACGTCCACAAACTAGATTTCACCACCGACCTACGCCGACCAATGTTAGGCCTCACCTAAGGTAAAATCACTGTTTTGAATGCAATGGTGCCCTCAGATTTCTGATCTGAGCACCCGTTCATGAGTTATTCCACTTTTTTAGGAAAACCATAGGCACATGTAATTTAATTATTTAATTAAATTCAAACATTTGTTCAGGGCTCACCGGGCCTCGGAATTTCACGCCGTTACATTGCCTGGTCTAGAAAAAATTCCCATATAATATTAAAATAACACATGGAAAAATTTGAGACATTAAATCACACCCACCTTAGGGATTTTACATCCCCGAAAAGCCAAAACAAAGGCTACTAAAAAAGATGTGGGTACTGCACATGAATCTGAGCCTCCCGCTCCCATATGCTCTCCTGGAGATTCCCATGCTGCCACCGAACACGCACCGAGGGAATAGATCACCCATGAAGGATCTTCCCATGCCGATCCTCGATATCCACTGGGTATTCAGCAAAGGTCGCTCCATCATCGATGTCCAGCTCGCCCCAGTCGATAACGTGCGATGAATCATGCACGTACCTTCGCAGCTACGACACATGGAAGACGTTGTGTACCTAGTCCATCTGAGGAGGTAGAGACAAGTGGTACACCACATTGCCAACTTTACTCAGAATCTGAAAAGGGCCAATGAACCTCGAAGATAGCTTGCCTCCTCAGCCAAATCTCCGCAACCCCCGTCGAGGTGATACCCGAAGGAACACATGGTCTCCCTCATCGAACTCCAAGGGCCTATGTCTCCTATCAGCATAAGACTTCTACCAACTCTGTGTAGTCTTCATCCACTCTTGGATGACCTTCCCCTTCTTTGTAGTAGATTGATCTTTCTCTAGGCCCATGAGTGCTGACTCTCCTAGGTCAGTACATCAAAGTGGTGACCTGCATGGTCACCCGTACAAAGCCTCGAATGGTGCCATAGCAATAGTGGAATGATAACTGTTATTATAAGAAAATTCCACCAGTGGTAGGTGATCCTCCTAGCTACGACTGAAGTCAATTATGAAATATCTTAGCATATCCTCCAGAACCTAGATGGTCCGCTCGGTCTGACCATCAGTATGAGGATGAAACACTGTGCTCAAGTGTAACTGAGTCCCAAAAGCTTCCTGCAATCCCTTCCATAATCGGGATGTGAAATGAGCATCACGATCTGAGACGATCGTGGATGGAACTCCATGAAGTCGAACTATCTCCTGCACATAGAGGCATCCTAATCTCTCTACTGAAATCTGCTCCTGTATGGCTAGGAAGTGGGTTAACTTGGTGAGTCGATCAATGATCACCCGATGGAATCATGTCCCCTGGACACACATGGTAAAACCGTCACGAAGTCCATAGATATCCCATCCCACTTCCACTATGGAACCTCAAGGGGCTGAGTCAAACCTGCTGGCACCTAGGTCTCAGCCTTTACTTGTTGACAATTAAGGCACCGAGAAACAAACTCTACCACACTCTTCTTTATTTCGGGCCACCAGAACTGACGTCGGAGGTCCTAGTACAGATTTCCCATGCCTGGATGCACCACTAAAGGATATGTATGGAATTACCTCAGAATCTCCTCCCGCAATGTCACTGGTACTACTGTGCACCCTCTGAAAAGGACAACGTGCTCCACACCTTTTAAATATCTGTTGGCAGTATCACCTATGGATATCTGAGCACACATAGTCTCACAGCTTGCATCCTCACACTGTCCTTCCCTGACTCACTATACGAGTGGTGGGATAACAACCATTAACTGAAGTTAAGCTCCCTCATCTCTATCCATGAAGGATAACTATAAAGAGGCCAACTGCCTCGTCGCCTCATCCAGCAACCGTGAACTGGATTTCCTGCTGAGAGCATCTGCCACAACGTTCCCCTTCCCAGGAGTATAAACAATCTCCAATTCGTACTCCTGGAGGAACTCAATCTATCACCTTTGTCTAAAATTCAGATCCTTCTGAGAGATGATATATCTGAGACTCTTTTGATCAGAGTAGACGATAAACCACTCTCCCATTAAGTAGTGCCACCACATATTCAATGCGAAGACTACCACTACCAACTAATTATCATGGGTCATGTAGTTCTACTCGTGTCGCCTCAAATTCCATGAGCCAAAGGCAATCAACTCTTGCCTCTAACATCAGGACACAACCACACCCAGTTTCTAATGCATCAGATAACACCACGTACTCGACACCCTCCTCCAGTAATCTCAAGATTGGGGCGCTCGTCAGACTCTATCTCAACTGCTGAAAAGCCTATTGGCATCTCTCGGTCCATACAAAAGGCTTCCCCTTTCGGGTCAAAGCTGTCATGGGTGCTAAAATCATGGAGAAATCAAGAATGAATCTCCGATAGTAGCCTTCCAACCCAAGGAAACTCCGCACCTCCGTCACACTCCGGGGTGGCTCCCATGCTAGTACTACCTCTACCTTGGATGGGTCCACTTATACACCATATGATGAGATAACGTGTCCCAAAAAGTGGACCTCCTGTATCCAGAATTGACACTTCGAGAGTTTTCTGTACAAATGGTTCTCTCAGAGCATGTCCAGAACCATCCTTAGGTGCCTCACGTGCTCCTCCTTGAACGCAGAGTATACAAGGATATCATCGATGATGACCACCACGAACCGATCCAGATAGGGCTGAATGATCTGGTTAATGAGTTCCATGAACACTGCCGGGGTGTTCATCATGCTAAAGGGCATCACTAAGTACTCATAGTGACTGTAGCGACATCTGAATGCCGTTTTGGGTATATACTCATCCCATACTCGTAACTGGTGATAGCCTGATCGTAGATCAACCTTAGAGAACCATCGTGGCCCTCTTAACTGGTCAAAGAGGTCATCGATCCTCGATATTGGATACCAGTTCTTCACAGTTACCTGATTCAAGTGCTGGTAATCCACACACAACCTCAAGCCCACGTCTGCCTTCTTGGAAAACAAAACTGAGGCCGCCTTGGGTGAAACACTGGGTCTCATGAATCCCTTCCTCTACAAGTGTTCCAGTTTCACACTTAGCTCATGAAGCTCTGCAGGATCCATCTGATATGCTGATGCTGATATCAGTGTCGTCCTGGGTTGCAACTCAATGCATAATTCTACCTCCTGATGGGGAGGTAGCTGGGGGACATCCTCTGGAAAGACATCCTCGTACTCAACCACTACTGCTAGAAACTGGAAACTCGTAACATCTGCTGCGCCAAGGGCTAGGCTAGCCAACTGATGTGAAATCGACTATACCTTCCTACACACGATTCCATCCTGTGCTACATAGTTATCCTTTTCACCGATGAAGGAGAACCTCATCCCATCACTGCGGACACACCACACCCTTCACCTAAAATAGTCAATCTGGGCATGAACTATGGATAGCCAATCCATACCAATAATGACATTGCAAGGCCTCGACGCTACCACCAAGAGGTTCCAACCGAAACTCTTGCCTCCGAGGGTCAGTTCACACTATCTACAAAGGTGTTTGATCTCTGAACCTTCTCTAGTCAGTGTTTCTAAGCATAAGGCTTGAGTCAACGACTCAACCAGAATCTCCAGGTCTCGAACAAGATAAGCAGCTAGAAAATAATGACTAGAAGCTATGTCTTTCAGTATGAAAACCAAAGTAGAAAAGACACAGATTGTACATCTAATCATTCCATGAGTACCAGGGTCATAATACTCTTCTGCCTGCAGCTGTCCCTGCTTATGTCCACCAGCTCCCTGAGCCTGGGGTGGACCTCCTGGGGGTGGTGATGGAAAAAGGTCAAAATGCCGACCACCTCCAGCTTCTCTCCCAGCTCTTCTACCACGTCCACCACCCATCGGATCTGTCTTCTCCACACGTTTCCTCTGCCTAGGTGGTGTATCTACCGCTCCCGTGTCAGTAGTATGGCGGGTAAGACAATCTCGAGCAAGATGTCCCCTACCATCGCATGAGTTGCATCGCCTCTCTCGAGGCTGGATGGAAGCGCCTTGCGAACCCTGTACGACAGATCCCCTATCCTGGGATCTCCTTTGAAAACGTCTCCCATTCCTGGGTCCCTGACGTCGGCTCCCTGCTGCCGAGGTCTCTACTCCAGCTCGCTCACTATTGACAACTGCCGGCTATCTCTGCTCTTCTAAGAAGCTCTCGACCACCAAATCCTGCTCGAGCACCCCAACATAAGTTGGAATTCTCATAGGGATGATGCTAGCTTGGATATCTCTGCACAATCCCCACTCAAAAGTCTGAGATCTGAGGTACTGGTCCCTGAACATATCCATCAAGTACCGCGAGAGGTCGGTAAACCTCGATGAATAGTTAACCACCATCATGGTTCCTTGCTGTACCTGAAAAAGCTCCTGTATACATACCGATCTCAGGGTAATCAGTGAAAACTCTTCTCTGAAGTGATGCTCAAACTCTGACCACGCAAGAGTCGCATCGTCATGGGTCTGGATAACGAAACTCCACCATCATCCTGCCAATCTATGCAGAAGGCTTGCTGTTAGGATCACCATCTAGTCTGCTAGTTTAATGATCAAACGAAAGATTATGACCACTTCCTCAAGCCAGTACTCTGCTGCCTAAGGGTCAAGCTTTCCTCGAAACCTGAGGGGTCTCTGTCTCTGAAACTCATGGAGTGTGCTCATCCTGTGCTCCTCATGTACTGGTACAGCAGGAACTAAACACTACTCCACAGGTGGTGGAATAACTGACATACCACTTGAAGGTAAAACTAGGGGATTTGGTCCCTGTATCGAAGCTTCATCACTGAGGGGGTCATCCTCGTGATCGAGCTGCTCGATCCTAGCGGGTGCGTGTCGCGGAGGCATCCTGTAAGAAACAAGATGTATCCCAGTCAGTGAGTATATCTAGAGAGTTGACTCAAGAAGAACATGGAAACCACAACCTATTCCTATATGATTCATATACCATTTTTTTCCTTTGAAACTAGTGTTCTCATGTTCTGAGTCGAAAAAAAGTTATTAGAGTCTTGGTGTATGGATACGTCGGTCGCCCACACCAACACTGGGGTCCATGGCCTGAAAGTCGAACTCGAAACACTGAACACTATTTCCCCAAACCAACTCACAGACTCTCGGTCCTAAGGTAGAATGGACCACCTTTGATACCACAATGTCACGACCTGTCCCAGTGGTGCCCGAGCTACAACTCCCCAAGCCCGCCTCCAAGAGGCCAGGGGCTGGTGACTAGCACTGAGTAGGCATATTACTAACATGGGAGGCATTTTCGATAAACCTGTACACATACACACACATATCAAAGCCCACAAAGATGAAAAGTAAAAAATTCTGAAGATGTAAAAGCATGCATACACTAAAATCTCAACCAACAAAGTACGATAGGAAAGTAAAGTACAGTAGTGTAAAACCCTAGGCCAAAAGTACAAGCCCACCAAAAGAGAGTCTGCAACGAAGTCCAACCAATGAAGAAAGGTACTGGGGTTACAATCTGTAACTATAGGAACACACCTCGTCCTTCCTGATATCACTGAGCACTGTTAGGTCCTGGTCCGCCTAGAATCCTGTCAAAGGCTCACTCGTCTGCACAAGACATGACACGTGCAGGCAAAGAATGTGCAGGGGTGAGTATAACAATACCCAGTAGGACACCCCAAAACCACAAAGGAATACAACAAGGGAAAAATACCACAAAGGAAAGATAAATTCAGCTCCACACAGTATATGTCTATAGAACATATTACAAGAATATCCAGATATACTCATACATGATCGACTATCGCGATACCACCACTAGGATCCAGCTCGAAGATTCCACCAAGAACATGACAAGGAAAACACACTCCTAGGTCTGAAGATAGAGATAAGAAGTACTCGTTATGGGAGAACACACTGCACAACTACTTAAGAACATGATTCTCATATGAGGATCACAACCAATAGCTATGGGGTGATTCCAACAACTCAGTCTGAACTAATCTTCTAAGCAGAGGACCAGCACCCGGGTAAAGTTGGTCATGTCGATACCAAGAACTCTACCTAGGGTACCGGGAAGGAATAAAGGATCAGGATCTAAGTCTCACAGAGGGGATTCCGAAAACTCTATTCAGGAAGTCCTACTGAAGGGATAATACTCCTGTATATAGGAAATGATACTGGAAATTTCCAGTAGAAAGACCAAGGGGACAAACCCTAAGGAAACTAGTGCAAGCCACAGAAGGCAACTGGCTCAAGCCATGTAAAATAGGTTACAATATGTGTAGTATAGTTACACGTTGTGTTCCTTGACCCCGGGTAGTACCCTTGTAATGGCCCGTTTCATCCATCCAAGTTGTGTAAAACTCAACTACACGACATGTAGAAGGATCACACGTCGAGTTCCTTGACTCCGGGTATTGCCCGTGTAAATGGCCCGTGTCTTTAGGCGTGTTGTATAAAAAGTCACTGCACAACGTGTACATGGATTACACCCCGTGTCTGAACACCTAGGACTGCTCCGTGTACACTAGCCATGTGCTCGTACATGGTCTGTTTCCCTGTCTCCATGCCCATGTACCAGTACATGGGGTGTCCCGCGTATCTGGCCATGTTTGGCCGGGGAAGGGTATACATGCAGTGTCCTTGGTCATGTACCCAACCCATGTTCGGATACTCCCGGAGTACATGATAGGTGATCCCTGATGAACATGCGCCATGTAGACCATACTACACTCCGTGTTGTCGGGATTTATTCAGAACCATTGCCTTCCTCCTCGCGCCTCGGCCGAATTTTCATATTCATGATATCTCATCCGTTCATCCCGATTCTTCAGGTCTTGGTTCTTCCCATCATACGAACACCAAATCAGGTGTTTTCGGTCCTTCGATCAGGTTATAAACCTCCAACGATCCATCCGAAGAAAAACGCCCAAAAACTCATATCTCTCGATCCAAGATTGTAGATACAACCTTGGAATGATGGTAGGAAGTTGCGACGACGGTTTCAGTGGACGATTCGGAGCGGATCGAGAGATATGAGTTTTTGGACTTTTTTTTAGATGGATCGTTAGAGGTTTATGACCTGATCGAAGGACCTAAAACACCCGATTTAGTGTTCGTATGATGGGAAAAACCAAGATCTGAAGCATTAGGATGAACATATGAGAGATCAAAAATCTGAAAATATGGCCGAGGCGTGAGGAGGAAGGCAATGTTTCTGGAAAAATCCCGACTACACGACATGTAGTATGGGATAAACGGCATGTTTCCATTGGGGACCACCCGACGTGTAATCTGGGAGTACGCGGACATGGGTTGGGTACACGACCAAGGACACGACATGTATACCCTTCCCCAGACAGACACAACCAGATACGTGGGACACCTCGTGTACCAGTACATAGGCATGGCGACACGGACAAAGACCATGTACGGGCACATGGCCAGCATACATGGAGTGAGCCCAGGTGTTTGGAAGCAGCGTGTAATCCAAGTACACGCCATGTAGTGACTTTTTATATGACACTCCTAAATACATGGGCCGTTTACACGGGCAGTACCTAGAGTCAAGGAACGCAGTGTATGATCCTTCTACCCGCCATGTAGTTGAGTTTTACACAACTTGAATGGATGACATGAGCCGTTACAAAGGCAGTACCCGGGGTCAAGGAACACAATGTGTAACTATACTACACACTGTGTAACCTATTTTACATGTCTTGAGTCAGTTTCCTTCAATGACTTGGACTAGTTTCCTTAGGGTTCGTCCCCTTGGTCTTTATCCAGAAGGTTTCTGGTATCATTTCCTACATACATGAGTATGATCCCTTCAGTAGGACTTACTGAATAGAGTTCTTGGAATCCCCTCTGTGAGACTTGGAGCCGGATCCTCTATTCCTTCCTGGTACCCTAGGTATAGTTCCTGGTATTGACGTGACCAACTTTACCCGGGCGCCGATCCTCTACTTTGAAGATTAGTTTAGACTGAGTTGTTGGAATCAACCCATAGCTATTGGTTGTGATCCTCATTTCAGCATCATGTTATTAAGTACTTGTGAAGTGTGTTCTCCTGGAACTAGTACTTCGTATCTCTCTTTTCAGACCTGGGAGTGTGTTCTCCTTGTTACGTGCTTGGTGGAATCTTCAAGCTGGATCCTAGTGGCGGTATCACGATAGTCAATCATGTATGAGTATAACTGTATATTCTTGTTATATATTCTATAGACATATACTATGTAGAGATGACTGAATCTTTCCTTTGTGGTATTTTTCCCTTGTTGTATTCCTTTTTGGTTTCAGGGTGTCCTAGTGGGTATTGTTATACTCACCCCTACATGGGAGTTTCCCGCACATTTCGTGTCTTGTGTAGATGAGCGAACCTTTGATTGGATTCTAGGCGGACCAGGACCAGACGGTGCTCAGTGAGACCAGGTAGGCTGAGTTGTGTTCCTACAGCTACATATTGTAGTCTCATTACCTTTCTTCATAGGTTGGACTTTGTTGTAGACTCTCTTTTGGTGGGCTTGTACTTTTGGGCCAGGGTTTTACACTACTGTACTTTACTTTCCTGTCGTACTCTGTTGGTTGGAGTTTTAGTGTATGCATGATTTTCCATCTTCAGTAGTTTTTAATTTTCATATTTTTGGGCTTGGTGATGTGTGTGTGTGTGTAAAAGTTTATAAGAAACGCCTCCCATGTTAGTAACGTGTCTACACGGTGCTATTCACCATCTCCTGGCCAATTGGAGGTGGGCTTGGGGAGTTGCGGCTCAAGCCCCACTAGGACGGGTCATGACAGTATCCAATCTTTTTTTAGTCTTATACAATAATTGTTTTCCAACACACCAATAATATGGTGTTTTTTGAAGCATTATACGAATAAAATTTCTATTCCCCATTGTGCTAGAATGGGATTAGAGAGTCCATAATTCTCTGGATGGTACAAATGAAATTTAAAAAAGATATGGTTTATTTGATTCATTATATGATTAAAACATCATAGGATTGTCATAAATTTGATTCCAACCATTGGATGAGACATATGGATTATGAGATTCAAGGTTGTTTGTTCTAGAAGGTGACTCCCCATCATGGGAAGAAAAGGATTGATCATGGGTGTAAGCTTTCACCCTGATTTGTTAGGACCTATGAGGTGTTGTATCATATTAAAGTTTTTTCATATCAGATAAAAAAACATCTATATATGATATATATTCATGATGTATATCATGGGGGAATATCCTTATCACTAGTTTTATAATGAATCTTATGTTATTTACTAGGTTGAGATTGAAATTGATGATGATACCACCTTTGAGGAGATTTTTTTAGAGATCCAAGACCTCTAGGATAAGTTGTTTCATATCTATGATATTACCTTAGTTTGTTTCCTATGGATAAACTATAGTGTTGAGGAGAGAACCTGGGAATGTGAGTTGTATATACACACTTTGTATCCTGAGTTGTTTTTTTCTTTTTTATTATTTTGAATCATTATTTTGTGGAAATTATTGATACTTTATCTATCTTATGAGATGGTTTTCTCTTTTTTAATTCCTTTTATGTTTCCTCGATCTTGTATGAGAGTCATCTCCCCCATGTGAGTGTTTAAGAGATTTTTTTTACTAGTTTTGGGCCTTATTCCTATAAGTGATGTGGTTCAACCCATGTAATGGAGAAATTATTGAGAGGTATCCTAAGGGGTGACTATTCATAGGAACCATTTTATTTCCTTCTATTTAGGTTTGGTTTTAATTTATGGGGATTAATTTATTTTATAGATATCTCATGTAATGATATTGACATTTTTGGCCTTTATTTGTTTTGTTTTCTAAAGGTTTAGTGGTGTCGAGAGGGCATTTGGAGGTGTTTTAGAGGATTGAGAGGTGTTTTTTCCCTTCAAAGAGTCACTATTACCTAATAGTTTTAATGGTAGAGGCTATTCTATGATTTTCATGGTCATGTATTATCCATTTTGAGCTGGCCATGTTGTTGTTGGTGCACCATGATAAGAAACAGAACTTGTCAAGCCATTTTAGAGGCTATATTAGTGGTGGTGTACTCTTGTATGAATTGGACATAACGGAAATGTCCAGTGGGGGTGTATCATATGGAATGGTTCCTTTGAGGGCTACCTATTCAAAATGGGGAAGAATACATCACCACATCTCTGTCCTTGGGCATGGTGAGGGAAATATGAAAGGTCATGAGAAACACGCACTTGTGGAAACTCTTTTGAGATAAAATATTATAGAATTGCATGACCATGGATTGGCATTGGTAGAAGTCATGTATGTGTTTGGCATATATTTTTAATGTCCAAAATAATCAAAATTCTTCATGGATCCTAATTTTTTTTATGGGTGGAAATATGTACAATATTATGTGGGTTTTAAATGTGATTTCAATTCATGTTTTTCTTCTAATAACCAATCAGTGCCCCTCCCTTTGGTGTTCCTTCATTTTTAGAAACTCCGATGGATTTAAGGTGTTGTTTGGTTTATCAATCTTATTGAATATTTTTTGATTTATTTTCTACTAGGTAGGTGTTGGTTCAATAAATTTGGAGCTTTGTGATCAATTAATTATGGATTATTAATTGATTCATGGAGAATCAATTAGTTTTGGTTCAATGTACCCTTTTACACTATTTTTCCACACTTATATCATCCATCCTTCACCCAAGTTATTGTTTTGAAAAAACTATTAGTTTTAAGGGTGAGATATGATCATAGTTTATTGGTGGATTTTCGATTTCAGGTTCTGCTAAATCTTCTTTTGGTTTCAGTACTGGTTGTTCCCTGATCATATATTCTTTCATAGTAAATATTGAACTTCTAAATTGAGGTATGGGATTTTTTATTCTATTATTTTTATTTAAAATTGTAAATTTTTCTTTATTTATCAATTTTGGTAACAATCTAATTAACCTTAATGAATATTAGTCCATAATGGATAATTTGTTTTGGTTTTAATTGTAGAGATTGTATGTGTTTCCACCATTATAACAATTTGCCTCTTGATTTTCTTGATAGTTTTCTATGTATGTATACTCTATTGTATAACTTGTTTTTTGTGTGATGAAATTGGATAAATAATTATTATTTTTAATTATTGATGATTAAATGTAGTAAATAAAAAAATTAAAAATTAAAATGTTCTTCCATATAATTTTATTAAAATCAAAGTGATGTCACAGGAATGTTTAAATGAAAAATGAACTTCCATATAGTTTGATGTAACTAGATGTTATTACTGAGATCATGTTTAAATAACTCATAGATCTTGATACTTTATTCCTTAGCTTTTATGTGGTTGTAACTTGTGTAGAATGGTTAGTTAATTCTTGATTGTAATTAGTTGGTTGTTTGAGAAAGATAATTATTTGTGGTCGAGTGATCCTATTTTCTTATAAACAATGGATACCTTTGTTTGAGAGATTACACATATAATTGAATGTTTTTTTGGTTTTCTACCTATTTTGATTTCTTGGGATAAAAAGCTTTGATCTGTGATGTTATGTGATCCTAGGTTGTATGGTGGTTTGATGAGAGTGGGTGGGGGTTCCCAATTTTATGGTAATCACCGACACTTTTGATAGTGGGATGCATGATGATATGAATTTTAGTGTGAGAGATGTAACCAAAACAAATGGAATGATTTAAATATGGGTTGTACCATTTTTTTTGAGAAATGAGATTTTTACATGATAATGAATCTACATTAAAGGCCTGATGGTTGGGTTTCTTGTTTACTAATTTCCTTTCCTTAATACTTAATGCTACTAGAAGTGTGTAGTTTGTTTATCTCTTTATGGTATCATAGGATGATTCCTTAAGTTCCTAGTATTCTAAAATTATAATAATGTAAAATAAATTAATCCAACGGGACTAGAAGCTTAAAGGAATGATAAATAATGATTACTCTTGAGAAACTATGGGATTGGTTGGTTTATTCCTGGAAGGAATGTGTTTTATTAGTAATTATTGAAATTATAAACTATTAAAATAAATAATTAAATAAAATTATCTTTAAATTCTTGTTCACTTATAGGATATCAAATATTTAGTTTTGATAGCTAGGTGATCGAGAGATGATAATTATTGTTGAGTCTAAGGAAAATTTGTTTCATATAGTGAGGGTTGTGAGATATATCAATACTCTTTATGTTATGTGATTTCATATTCTATCCCACCTATATATATGGGGAAATAGAAACTAGTGGACCCTATAGGGTGTTTTCCCAAACATCCATGTTGGTGAAGAATGAATGGCTAACTTCCAACTCATTCCTCGCTCTATTATTTTGGTAATATTATGTGATGGTTTACATGGTGGTTACCTTTACCATAAATAAATAAATAAATAAATAAATATATATATATATATATATATCTGTGTGTGTGTTTAGAGGGATGAAATGAATTATAGATATTTTTATACACATGCATCTCCTAATATAATATCCTAAGGATTATTATTTTTATGTTCTGGATGGGCTGTGATTTTGTGATGCATAATACATGATGTAAAATCTATGGTGGCTCCTAGAAACTACTCAATTACTATATGGAGATGTGGTTGTGGATGATGAGAATATATAATGCATGGGGTTCATTTTTTGATGTGATTCACAAGGTTTATGGTATGTTTTAGTTTCCAATGTGTTTCAAGGTAGTGTTATATTTAGAGAGATATGGCTCAAGACGTGCGATGATGGGGAAGATTGAATATCCAATAAGGAAGTGATAGAGGGATATCTTTATCTTTATATTATATTGGATATTATATTATTTATTGTATGGGATACTTGGTGAGAGATCCATGGAGAGAATGCAAACCTATTAAAACTTTTTATTTTGAATTGATTCTTCAATGGTTACAATATTTTAATAATGAATTGGTTGTATATTCTCTTAGGGTATTATAGAAAAATATATTCATTCATTTCAGAGTTAAATTTTCCTAACTTTCCATTTAGTTTAAGAATATATAATTTAAATCTAAATAGTTTAAAACAATATTTTTTGGTATCTTAACTTTCCAATGCTCATAGTTTTTTTTAATAAATGGACTTATGTAAACATGGTTTATGGTATAACAAGTGATTTTAACTACTTATACCTAAAAATATTATAGTATTTAAAATTAATTTAAGATATTTCGTAAAATATATTTTGTATTTTCATTTCATTTTTCATTAATCATGTTTCATTGGGCTTTCAAAATAGAAAGAATATAACAATTTTACCCTTGTAAATTATAATTTTTATAATTTTTTTTATTAAAAAACTCTCCAAAATGATCACATTTATGGATAAAATATTATATACTTTTTATTTTTAACATTCATGTTAAATTTAATTAATTATTTATAAGATTAATTTTCTATACTCTAGAAATTATAAAATTAATCCTAGCATTGAAAAGAATAAATAAAGGTGAACTAATAAATTGTATTCTAATTTGAACTTTTTTTAATAGAAAAAAATATTTTTATTTCATATTAATTTATATTATTCCATAAAAGGTTAATTTTGAAATGAAATTCTGTAAATTTAAAATGAGTTGGATTTAATTAAGTTTGAAGAGTATGTACGTGGTAAAAAAATTATTTTTCTTTTTTATATTCATGAATACCTATCCTGATAACTCAGACATCTAACATATCTTATAATAATATATTATATATCCACTAAAAAACATTTTTAAAATGGAAAACTAAAAAACAAATTACCAGGAGAACATAAAAATATTGAAACATTATTTTCAAAGGAAATTCTAAAATCACTATTACATATTAAATTAAATTATATAAATTATGTTTTAAAACATATTTTTTTTCCTATTAATGATAAAATTATAAAAATCAATTGTACCTAAATCTATTTCTTATTTCTCAACTTTTCCTTAAAAGTGACATAATGAGTCAAACACAATGTTTTCACTACACATGTTTCTAGAGAACTTTCTTACCATATACAATTCATCTCATTTAGATATAATCTTAAGATTTATTTTATAATTGTATCAAAAAACTAAGTATTTTACTACTGAAACTTCATTAGATATAATCATATTACCTAAAATTAATTATCTATGCTATATTTATTTAGGTTTGGCTATGTAATTTGTATGTATGGTTGAATAATGAACCCATTTTTTCCTATTATAATGGGAATACATAGAGAAAAATTAATATATAAAAATTAAATATTTATGAAAGTAATTAAAAAACATAATTTGGTATATTGTTCTTATATATATATATTTGATTTATAGTAATTGATGTTTGATGAAAACACTAACCCAAAGATAATTTTTTCACATGATACTGAGAACTATTATATTTATATATATTTTATTTTATATAGTTAAGTTGTCTATGATCACACTTAATTTATTTTATAATGTAGCCTAATTATTCTATATTTGGTTGGGATTTATGTTTTTTCCTCGATTCCCCTATTTCATTAAAGTGTTGACCATTTTCATTAGTGGCACGCATATATTTATTTTTAGGATCACTAAATTTTGTGGTTACTTCACAAAATAAATACTTTTATTTATCTCAATTAATTTTTTGATCTAAAAAATTTTAATAACATGAAAAATAAGAGTATATTGTATAATTTTCCACCTTATAAACCTTATTTTATTATATGATACATTTGTAACTTTGATCATTTTAGTCAATTCAGGAGAAGTAATCATAATATATACTATAACTACAAACATTAAGATATTTATTTCCATTATTATAGTCTTTTACCTTTTTATTGAATAAGTGGGATCTAATTTTATGTTCCCTTATTTTTATATTCATTGGAACCAACCTCCACTCCTTCATGTTGGTCCCCATTTTTTTAAATGTATTATTCTTTATAACAAATTTTTTTCATATTATTATCCAAATGAGTAATTTTTTCAATAATTTTATAGGATCTTAAATTATTTCCATTTAAGGAAATAATATTAATCTTCTTGACATCCTTATATAATTTTTCAACTTGCTACTTAATATTAATCTCATTGGTCATAAGTGACCCAATGGGTTCCTCTATGGTAATATTATTAATATATTGTATTTTCTAAATTATAGTTTTCTAAGGTAACCAATAACATGAAAAATCCCTAAAGTATATTCTTTATTCATGTTTCATTATAAAGTTATCCACCAATAGATTTTCTTTTGTTGTTAATATGAGTAGTTTTTCTAAAAAAATAATTTACCGATTCATTTTAATGGATGATAATGCGTTTAATTTATTTTGGATTAATATCAAGTGCAGATTCTTTTAAATTTTTTGTTACCTCATGCAAGACTTAAAAAAGTATTTAAATTTTATATTTTATTTAACAAGTAGAAACTCGATTGAAATCAGTTCGGTCTAGGTGATTATGAATACTATTCATGGTTATTACAAAAATTCCAAAATCCAAAATTATCATCAATATTCTAGTTGTACCCCTTTACCTTATTGGGGTTATATCCATGCATATATTTTCTATGTGATATAACCAGTGCATCAAAAAAACAAGACTTGTAATTTTTTCAAAATACTCAAACATAATTCTAGAAATGAATAGGATATGTCCTAGTGAGTATCCTCAGTACCACCTTAGGTTTTTTAGTAATGGGTGATCCTATATAACCAATACATGATACTAGTTAAGACTTAGAAACTATGTATTAATTTTTATCTATTACTTTGGTCTTATTTAGAAATAAAATGTTTGTGAATTTCATTTTTTGAAATAAAAATTAAATGAATAAATATAAGTAAAATTGAATAGAAAAAAATAATGGAACCATAATTATATAAGAGTATATAAAAATACACTTTTATAAGTTAATATTTATCCACTCCTCGAATAATTATTGGTTACCTAAATCCCATAGACACACTGTTTTACAATAAACTCATTTATTGAAAATTCAATAATTTTATTTTAATGATTTTAGAAATAAAACAAAAAACATTTCAGCTTATAGTTAGTGAGATACAAAATTAAATTAAATAATATTAGTTTTAATTTGATACAAACCCAACTAAATATACTATTAATCCTTATAAAAAAATAACGCAAAAACTGAAAGAGACATTTAATGAATTTTCGTGGAATAGACGGGGAGAGAAAAATAATTAAATGTGATATTTCAAACCATTTAAATTGGAAAATTTCATAACCATATTTTTTTTCAAGTAAGACTATTCAAGGGGGCTGAATTGAAGAGTTAAAAATTTAAAGTAAAGAACCACTAAAAAATATTTGAAATTATAAATCAATGTTAAAAATTATCTAAACATAGATAGTATAATAAATAAAATTTTCAATGGAAATGAAATTTTATCTTAAAACATTAGAAAATAAAACTGATAACAATGTGGTAGATATGAAAATTATAATAAAAAATATAAAATAAAAAGAAAATTATGAAATATATAATGATAAATAAATCAAAAATAAATAAAAAATTGAAATAATCACTGGATTAAAAATAAATAATGTGGAAATAATCATAAAAATTGATAAATAAATTCAAGTTAAATAGTCCTTGGTATACGATAAATTTTCTTAAATTATAGTTATCCCAGTTCCAATCCCAATTAATCATTGTATTTTAACAAAACATAGTATGATTATATTAAAAATAGAATATATTGAAAGACAGGGAATACACAAAATTATTATGTAAGTGATAAATAATAAGTTATGTTCTTATAACTATAACTTATTCAATTAAAGATATCTAATAAAATAAAAATGGGAGGTTAAAATATAAAAAGGTATTTTTTTCCATTTTTAAGTACATTAAAATATAATAAAATGATAATATAAAGGAAAATGATTAATTAAACTAAAATTTAATGAGTAAAGACATTTTCTTTGATAGGAAACAATAAAATATTATCGGTGTAAGAATTTATTCACATTTTTTTATTTCCTTAATTTTTTGGGAATAATTTCTTTCTTAAAAAGGAAGTTCCTATACAGATCCTTTATACAGGTTATCAAATATATCCATTTTCACATTATGGTAATTTAAGTGTTATTTTTGATCATTATGAAAATGAATAAGGAAAATCTACACCTATGAAGGGAATTATTTGAATATTTTTGTGAACTTCATATATGTTATATAATTAAATTTATCCATTTTAATTTTAAAATATTTTTAATAAATATGGGAAAATTACTTGATATTTATTGATAGAGGATGTTTTATATTTAATTATCCATGAGTCTGCATTTTGAAATAGTACATTCCATTCTCTATAAATGAATTTTAAATATTTACGCCTTAAATTTATTAAAGATTATGAACTATATGGTCTGTTTAAAAAGTTTAGATAGATTGAACAAAATTAGTTATTTATCACGTTCCTTCATATTAATCAAATATTTCATACTATAGAATTTTTAGTACATTCAACAATTAAACCTTGATTTTTTATCACAATATTCTTTAGGTAAATCCATATTTTCACCAATAGTATAATGAAACACATATAAAAGCAATCATTATCAAAATCATAAATAAAGTGTTTATTTATATTGAGGGTATAAAAATAAGGATATAAAGGTTTAGATTCATAAGAGGAACCAAGAATCACCCCATTATTGATAAACATAAGTCATGGTGAGGTAAAGTATAAAAACCAGATAGAAATTTGAAAATAAGATATAAATTCTATAATAATATCTAATATATACAACATAATATATAGAAAAATTAATTTTGACTGCACACAATTAAATATAATCCCCATCAAATTATAAAAACCTATCTAACATTAAATTTTACCTTTTAAATTATTTGAAATATTCTCTTACCCATTCAAATAATAAAAAAGAATCAAATTGAATGTGAGAATAATTTAGTAAACTAAAAATGACAATTGGTTTAAGAATTGATATAAAGAAATAAACAATTATTATTAGAATGGGAAAAAAATTTAAAATAAAGAAAAAACAAATTTCCAATATGAATTTTTTCCTCAAAGTTATCCAGCCATTAAAGTACTCATTTGAGTTTTGTTTATCCCTATACTTTTCTCACATTATTAGAAAAACATTTTATTCAAAATTTTAAAAGAATCAATAATTTTCCAATAAAAATATATTCTAAACCCATAACAATGGAAGGTTAAAACTTTTATTTTAGAATATCCATGTATTTAGATTTTACAGGAGATCCATATTTTTTATAAGGAGGGTTATATTTTGGAGTGCTTAAAAAAATTATTCTATATTATTATTCTCTATATTAAATTTATTTTGGCATGTCACATAAATATGAGTTTATATTCCCCATAAATATCTTACAGTAATGAGTTTATCTAGTTTCAGTGGGTTATATAGTGGAAGAAAGAATAAAGGATCATTGATGGATCTGTGAGTTTGATTAGAGGTTAGTAGTATATAATAATTTTTTATTAATTTTATTTTCAAATTAATTCCTAAAATACTATTCTTTATATTATGAAGATATACTCTAATCATTAACTTCTAGTGACAAAAATTTCTTCGCTTCTATAACTGTATGGAAAGGGTGAAGGAGTATGTGTCACATTTTTTTCTTTAAGTGTGGATAATAGTTGGTATGAAAATATTAAAATTGAAATTAAAGTAATTATTTTATAGAGTTGAGTAAAAAAAAATATATGCTCATTTTTAGTGTGTATTGATCAACAATTCTCTTCTTCTTTTTAAACCTACAATCTATCATATTTCGAGTATCATTTATACAAGATATTTTTCTAGTAAGATATAAAGTTTGAGATCCTCTAATGCTTATGTTTTATTTTAGTGAAAATAGTTGGTGGAGTATAATGGTGTGGTGAGGTTAATTATGAATGATATTTTATCTATATCCTTTTCTTGATAAATATTTTATATTAACTCTTAAACACTTTTTTACTTTAGTAGAATTAATTAAAATTTCCTTTCATATTGATTTTATTAGTAGAAGTAGAGATATATATTTAGGGGGTAGGTTTCCTCATTTTAATCCATTAAAATTTAAATTTAACCTCCCATCAAGAATATTTCAAAGGATAAATAATATATTAAACTCAAAAAACCATTATTTATGTTCCTGTTAGAATTTTATTTTCTTCCAGATCAATATAACAATTTCACTTATTATAAAAATCCATTTTTATCTTCATAATAGATCATATATTGAAATGGTTAACGAAAACATGTTTCCTTAACTATATAAAATGTTATTTTATTATCACACCCAACATCAATTTTCCTTATTAATTTATAAATTTATTGTTTTTTATATTTAATTATTGGTTTTGGGTTGATTTTTTAATATAGGGAGAGAATGGGGAATTTGGCCATGTCACTAAATTAGAACATAGTTAGTAAAAATCATGTGACCCAAATGTGTGAAGATATTTGACATTTTTTCCTGGTTTTTAAATTTTTTATGCTTGGTTTTAAAAATAGTATAGTTAATATATATGACTCACCTTGGATTTTCTACTGTTGTTCACACTATTGGCACACAATTTTCCAAATCGTGCAAAAAATAGGGAAGACCTACTAGATCATTAAGAATTTGAATTTAAACTTTCCCCCTCATATGATTTTAAATCTTTGGGGTCTAATTTTCCTCCCAACTAACTTCTAGGACCCATGTATGCCTATCCCTTCCATTCATCCCCTTAGTTTGGGATCTTACACTGATTTATTTGACTTTTAGGTTAATTTTTCAAGGTAATATTCTCTAAGAATCCTTTTATAATCTATTTATTTATTATAATATGATGGTAATAGAGACCTATGGTTTAGTATTTCTCAAATTACATAGGGTTTTCTTGTTTTAGGGTTTCTTACAGCATTCTAAAGGATTTTATTACCTTGTTGTCGTAGATTAACTACGTGTTATCACATGGAAATTGATAATGTAAATAGGATATGTCATAAGATGACTTGGGTTATTGAATTTAGGATAACCTATATTGGATCATGTAAAAATGGGATCAGATACCACTTGTTTTTTGGGGAGTCTTGATAAATAAGAGTTAGTACTGTCAGAGCATGAGGTGTAGGTGTGAGTAAGTGTCTAGATAAAAATTTTTGTATTAAACCTCTAGTTACCATGGGTGCTTAAGAATTATGTATCAAAAATTAATGTTTATGTATCGATTATTCTTAATATATTTGGTCTTGATTTTTTTATTTATATAGTTTATCAAATATTTGGGAGTTATTTAGATAAACTCCATGTTCTGGAGTGAAAATTGGAAAAAATTGGGTCATATGGTTTACTATCAATGGTCTGGAAAACCATATGTAGTCCATGATGTCACATCATGATAGTTTTCAACAAACATTATATTATTAGAATTCAGTTTTCTAGACTATGAAACAATACCGTACGGTCTGTGAAATTTTCAATTTTTTTTTGGATTCTAGTTCCTTTTTATTTTAAATTTCTCATATTCTATTATATTATTTTTAAGACAAATTTATGAATTTTATAAGGATTTTTGATGTTATTTATCCTATCTGAAATATGTATTAATAATAAAATTTTGTGGCATCTCATGGGATGGGTTTTATAAAGCATTTATAGTTAATGCGAATAGAGGGTTGGGTAAAAAGGTTTATAATATCCTTAGGAAATGTTGGTAAAATGGTTTGGATCGATTGAGAGTTTATATTAATAATTTTTTTTTAAAAAGGTGGATAATGTGATTTCATAAGAGGGATTTAAGTATTTTCATATGTTTATGATTTTGGTAAGTGAAATTATGGATGTTATGGGGGTGTAAGTGATTTTTTTCTAATTTTCTATGATTGATTAATTGGTTTATATTTACTTTCTCAAAGTTTTGAACCTTGAAAATTATTTTTATTGTGCTTCTTGTTTCTTAATTTTGGAGTACGACACCAAAAATACATTATGGATTCCCTAGATGAAGGGACAAGCGATACCCTATATGTGAACCCTTCCTAGGATCAACCTAGAGACAATGTTATAGAGTTTTAAAAATCGTTACCTCCTCTCTTCCTTGGGATGTCAGATTTTCATGAATCCGAATTATAGTTATAGGATATTGAGAATATCTTCAATGTTATTGAAATCCCTGAGCCGCTTATTCTTAATCTTTATACCATTATTCTTGAGTATATGAGTTGGGTTTTTTGGAAGTCCATTGTTCAGAACAACCGCAGAGGGAACATTCATGGGAAGGTTTCATATCATAATTATTTTGGAAATACATATTTGAAACCATGAAGGAATCTAGGGAAATGGATTTCTATTTCCTTGAGTATGGTGATTCATTAGTTTTGGATTATGCGTATCATTTTTTTGAAGTAGTTATATATCTTCCACAGAAATATTTTTATTATTCTTTGAATTCTTAGTGCTTTACAAGTGTTATTCATTATGTCCTGTCATTGAAAATTTTAAAGACTATAATTTTTCAATATTTTAATTTAGAATATTATATGAATCTTTTTCAGAGCAAGGTGCTGATATAATGTGTGATTTTGAGGTCCGATGAGCCTGAAATTTATATTTGAAAAAAAATTAAAATTATTAATAACTGTCATGTGTAGTTTCCCTAAAAAAGTAGAATAAATCTTAAACAGAATCTTATATCATTAATTTGAGGCATCCATTGATTACAAAACATTAACTTTACCATATTTGTGACTTAATCTTTGTTGGCATTGAGCATTTTGATCATGTTTTATTAGAGGTGTAAGTAAAAAAAATCAATTAAAAAATCAATTAATTAATTTTAACACTGTGACCTATAGTTGTTTATTTAAACATGGATATTCCTAAATACCTTCATTTAACCACATAAGGTATGGATTAAGAAGATATATTTGAGAGGATCCATTAGAGGATCTTAGGCTAATGATATTGGATTAGATCAAGATTGAGGATCATTGTTGCATTGAAGTTTGTGGATCTCACCAATGACTGAAACACTCAACCATTATTCATTTTTTATTGATGGAAATTAAAAATAAGTTGTTTTATTTATGTGATACCATCCCCTTAATTACCCCATGTGGAATGAAGATCAATTCCATAAACAATATTTTATTCGTACATCGATGGTCGTTTTATTTATAGTTGATTTACTTGTTCATTTTTTATTCCCTCTTTATTCCTCCAATAGTTCTAAATCATATTGAGGATGAAATATAAATAAGGATGAAGCTCATTCCACAAGTTTTTAGTTTATCAAAATTCCCCCCATTTCTTCATATTTTTATCACTGGAAATTTCTTTGGCCCATGGTTTGACAAATTATGGGTATAAGATCATTAAAAAACTATTCCTCAGAGAAATAGATCAAAACAAAGGTGTGGTTTGTGATCATTGGTGTGATTTAGGTGACAGGTAGATGGAGGAAAATTAGAGGGTTATCAGAATGAACTGACGATTTCCATTCTTCCCAGTTCAGTGCATGACAATGATAGCGTGGCTTGATGGTGGAATTTTATTCAATGATTGAAAACATAGATTTGGATATTTGGTAATGGGAAGGATGAGCGACCTCAGATCCATGATTCTCATCTAGAATCAAGGAGAAAAAAGAGTGGATGATGATGCAGAGAAGAACCAAAGGTTTCTAGAGTTTTTTGTGTTTCACGACGTGTAATATGGGATCACATGCCAGGTGGGGGACTATATATGGCTCTAGGGTTTCCATGGAGAATAAATTATCACTTTTCTTATGTTACCTATGATATATTATGGTAACCTTTCCTAAATCTTGACATGTTTTCCATAGTATACTCAAATATGGTAAGGATGAATTACTAGAACACAATCCAAGTACATGGTTGATGCTGTGTACTCAAACAGAGCTAGGTATACATGGGAACAACTTTGTGTACATCATATGGTATATGGTCATGAATGGAAATAAACAAGTATTGGATGGTGGTATATATAGAGTTCCAGGTGAACCTTTATATACTGTGTCCCCACAAAATTCATACCATGTATTTTTGAGGTTCACATGCCATGTGCGGCAATGAAACATGAGTATAAATGGTTTTTGATGGACCTTCAATGTACCCACTAGTACACATCATGTATCCACTTTTAGGGTGTTTAGACCCTTTTATTTCATCAGTATGGATCAATATCTATTGAGTGTGTTCCCTATGCCTATCCCCTTGAGGTTATAGTATAACATTTCATCCAAAACTCTAGATTATGTTCCCCTTTGGAGAGTGATTCTCATATAGAGTTTGTGGTATCCCTTTATGAGACCAGAGTGTGATCCTATATCATTAAATCTTATAACCTTGGTGGGTTTCATGGAATTAGCATGATCTCCTTACATTGGGCATACATCCACCAAATAAGAGGACATTTTAGTAGGGTTCACTATATTGTTTGCATGTGACCCCTACATAACGGGTTAAAATAGATTGGGTTTGTGGGTCCCCCCAACAGTCCTGGGTGTGATCCCATATCTTTGTATTAAGATCTTAAGAGACCAGTGAGTTTTCTTCAGTTAGGACCAATGGTCTTGCCCACTGGGTTTAATTTCACTGGTGATAGGATGGATCATGTAGTGGGTTATCCTTGAATGAGAATTTACTACAATCATTGAGTAGAATCTTTTGGCATGGATTTTGGTTGATACTTCTAGGAGGTGTGGTGTCATTCCAATGTATATCTCGATTTTTTTTTCAAATTTCATTGCAATATTACTATTATAATATGACAACTCTTGATGCTTATGTTTAGAGGTTTCAAGTTGTCCTAATGGGTATTGTAATAATCATCCCTACATGATATTTTCCCACACATGTCATGTCTTATGCAGACAACCAAACTTTTAATAGAGTCCCAAAGGGACCAGAACCAGGCAGAGCTTAGTGATCTAGATAGAACATGGTGTGAACTAGTGGTTTAATTTGATATAATTCCTCTCCAATTTTATAATTCTGACCGATTTTCATATTTTCTTGGTGGATTTTTATTTTTCTATTTCATTCTAGTAATTTTTTTCACACTATGATTGTGGTATTATAGATATATGAATGCATGGTAATCAGTTATATTAAAATTTTAAATTGTATGAGAATCGAGATGTGTGGATTTGTACATGTATAATAGACGAATTCTTCCAATATATGTGATATTACTTCTCAATGCTAGTCACCAGCCCCTACCCTATAGAAGGTGGACTTGGGGTAGTCATGATTCATGCCTCATCACACCAGGTCATGATAGAGTGGTATCAAAGGAGGTTGTTTAACCTTAGGTCCATAGTATGTGATATGGGTTTAGTATTTTAGGAAACAATGTTAAAGTGTTTCAAGTTTATTTTTTAGGCTAAGGACCCCAATGTTTGTATGGTTCCTGACATATCCATTCAACATGAATCTGAAAATTTTCTTGTTGACTCGGTACATTTAGACACTGATTGCAAGGAAAACCTTTGGTACACAAATCATATAGGAATGGTTTGTGGTTTCCTTTTCCTTGTTGAGTATTATCCATAGATATAATCTTTAACTTTGTTACATATTATTTATTTCGGAATTCCTCAATAAAGATATCCGACCACGATTTCACTTCATGATCATGGGCATGATCCCTCGAGTGATGAGTTTTTAGTTTAGGGGCCTATATAAGAGATAGAACCTTTGGGTGTTTTACCATTTATACCACAATCCATTAAGTAGTAGTTGGTGTCATTAGTACTTCATGATGATGCATGTTGGCTATGTGTGGTGCATGATTTCTAGAGGCACTAGTCTTCCATGTTTTAGGGTTATCCAGACCCCTAAGTGGCTGGGGATTGGCTAGAGGTAGTGACTCAAGTTTTCTTCCTGGTGAGGATGACTAAAGATTAGATGGATGTCCTATTGAAGAGTCTAATTCAAGAATATATTTGTTGATGGTGGGGTATAGTGAATCAGTAATATGATGATAAATCTCTCTCTGGGCAATACATCAAGTTTCTCTCTTGAGAGGAGTTTTATCCGGACACATTGAAATTAATGAACATCCACGAGACTTTTCATATATAGTGGGAAAGTATTACCATAGTGGAGTATTTGGTTATGTTTAATAATCTATCATGGTAATCCATGTATATGGTGTGATATCCATTATTCACAACACGTATATTTGAGTACAGATTTCACTATGACATTATCCTCTAATGGCCTGAAGGCCTTCATTTTTTATTGATTTTTGATAATCCACCTTTCAATAGGTGAGGTAGAACCCTAACAAGCCCTGTAGGCATAAGTATTACATGGACCATAGACCGTAGAGGAACTCATTTCCCATAGGCTTCAAATATTACATACAACCCAGACTAACTACATGGAACTACTCCTCCCCAGTATCTTTATCGTGAAATCAGCTCTCCACCTTCCCATGGCTATTCGGCTAGGCTTTCCTGTGCATTCATAGGCTTGTACTGATGGCAGGTGACATGCACTCTCATTCTTGAAATCTGTCTAGCTTTATCTATAGTTAATTCTCCTTGCTCATCATCCTTCTGAAGCTTGTTCCTTGCAGTTTTTCTGGTTTTCATTTTCACTTAAGGTGGATCGAAGGCCTTGAGGTGGACCTAAGGCCTTGAGGTGGCCCGAAGGCCTTACTGACCCAAAGGCCTGGGTGCCTCAAAGGACTTAAAGGACTTGAGGACCGAATTGGTGGCCCGAAGGCCCAAATGGGGGATTTTTCCTGGCTACTATAGTGCCAAAAAAGGATTTCTATAGTACTTCACAGTTCCTACTACAGTTCCACTACAGTACCTGCTATAGTACAACTAAAGTACTAGAAATTATCCTCCTCATGGATTTGATCCTGGGTTTCCTGGATGCACTTAAGGAGTCCTCACAAAATGGGGTGAGGTTCATGTACTCTCTATGATATTATGCCTTTAATGACATCTCTTTACATTCCAACCAATATTGGAGTGCTTGATTAGGCATTAGTAGTACATATATTCCTAGAAGAGTAGATACTTACAATGGGTTTTTTAGTGGTAACCCAAGAGTTAATTCCTTAGTTGTTGGTAAAAAATGGTGGCCATAGTTAACGTGGAATGTCCAAAGCTTCAAGAGAAAGTCCCACAATAGGGGATCTATGAATAAGTTCTTTCACGAAGGCTTGAATTATACGAGGGAGAGGTGATCATCCTACTATGATGATGAGGGATAGATTGCAAGGATTTTCTGACCCATTTTATAGCTATTTGAGATATGGTCAGGGGAACACCTAGAAAGAGATAGATTTTTAAGCATAGAGGTCTGTATGGTGGTTCATGTGGAGGAAGAGAAGGTAGAGCAGCAAAAGGTGGTAATAGGTTTTATCTTTTTCCAGCCAAAAGTGGGCCTACGAAAATCCCAGGGAGCTCGTGGTTTGGGATTCCGATCACTATAGGAAATGGAGGCCTATGAACTCAAAGCCATAGGTATGATAAGAGGTATAATATATGTCTTTTCTATCATATCTATTGTATTGATAGACAAACATGCACATCATTAATTTCTTTCCACTTATCTGATTCGATACGTAGAGATTCTGGTTGAACCCTTGGATCTAACCTTGTGGTTAGAGACTCTGAAAAGAGGTGAATCAGTGATTGTACATTTCTATTCGATAGAGTAATCTAATTCTTGGAGGCGAGAGTTTCATCTGTGTTTTATTTTTAGTTGGGATCAGTCTTTATTAACTCATCTTATTGATAGACTGGCTATCTATACCCATATTGATTGTTTTAGGAATAGGATGTGATGTGTATGTGGTAATGGGATGATTTTTTCCTCTATGGGTGAGAAGGAAACCATGGAAATTGTATTAGTAATAAGATAGTGAAACCAATTACTCACTAGTTAGATAGAATGACTTTTGGTGAAGTGGGGTCTATGGGATTCATTTTTCCTATGGTGAAGATGGAGTATGGGGATGTATTTCTTAAGAACGTGCCTGACTTACCTCCCTGCTGAGTGTTATACTTGTACATTGAATTATACCATGGAATGAACTCAATATTTACACCAGAATATCAGATGGATTCCATCGAGCATTATGAGCTGAGGGGGTAGTTGGAGGACTTGTAAAAGAAGAGCTTCCTGAGACCCAGTGTTTGCCCATGGAAAAACCTAGTTCCCTTGTCCATGAAGGTGGATGAGATCTTGAGGATATATGTGGATTAACAGTGCTAGAACCAAGTGACCAGGAAGAAAAATTATCCACTACCAAGGATCAATGAACTATTCAATCATATGAGAGGGGAACAATGGTTCTCAAAGGTTAAAATCTTGTCAAGATATCACCAAATGTGAGTATAAGATGTAGATATATCAAATATGACATTTTTATGTGGCTAACACCACTATGAGTACTTGGAGATTACTTTTAACATGAATAATTACCCTTTAGTGTTCATTGTACTCATGAAAAAAATCTTTAAGCCTTTCTTAGACTAGTTTATAGTGGGTTTCATTGAAGATATCTCGGTATAATCGGCATCTAAGGAGGAGCATGTGGGACAATTGAGGTTGGTCCTGGACACACTCTAGGAGCACCTAATTTATGGGAGTATCTTAAAGTTCCAATTGGGGATTTGAGAGGTCTATATCCTAGGACATGTCATCTCAGTGGTTGGAGTCACAGTGAATCTAGAAAAGGTTGAGGTAGAACATTCTTCAGAGCCACCCAATAGTGTTACCAAGGTTTGGACGTTCCTTGGGTTGGTAGAGTACTATCAAAGGATTTTACTAGATTTCACTAGAGTTATAGAACCCTTTAAATATTTTACCAAAATGGGGAAGACTTTCATGTGGAAGAAAAAGATAGAGTAGTGTTTTCAGTATTTGAGGAAGAGGTTGATGAGTACCCCCACAATGAGATTGCAGGAGGGGGTGTCAAGTACATAGTTTTCTATGATTTCTCAAGAATTGGACTAGGTTTTTTCCTGATGTTGAGTGAGATAGTGACTATCTATGGGTATGGGTTGTTTAGGTCAATTGATTAAAACTATGCAACCCATGATCTTGACTAAAAAGTGGTAATATTATCCATGAATATGTTGAGACACTATCTTATGGGTTAGTGGTTTATCATCCACTATGACCATAAGTTTCTCAAGTATATGTTATCTAATAATTATATTAATTTGATATTGAGGAAATTGATAGAGTTCCTTTGGGACTACAGAGTCATGATTGTATATACTCCTAGGAAGGGTATGTGGTGAAATATTTTCTTAGTAGGGGATCTTATTCTCTGTTGTTGGACAACGAATTAGAGTAGTTATCCTTGTTGAAGTTTTCCTTTATGGAAAATGATGGTGCTTCATATCTATAGTTGATGGTTTTTACCCCACAAATTTTAAAATTTGTTATAGAAGCTCTACATGAAGATACCTAATATGAGACTTTACATACATTGATATCCACTGGAGGTGCTCCTAATGAATTTTCTAAAGGTGGGGGTTGCATTTTACTTTTCATAGGATGGATGATGGTTCCAGTAAAGTTTCAGGAGGAGGTGATGATGATGTTTCAAACAACCCTTTTGGCAGTATATCTATATGTGTATAAGATGTACCAAGACCTCCATTATCAGTTTTTTGTCTAGGCATGAAGAGATGTGTTGAAAAGTTTTCCTCTCTATGCTTAAATTTACAGTAGGTGAACGATGACCACCACATTTCAGCAGGTCTAACTCAACCCGTTGAGGTGAAAAAGTGGAAATGGGACATGATATACATGAAATTTGTGATGGGTTAATCACATATTTATAGTAGAAATGATTCCATTTGGGTGATCATAGAACGACTCACCAAGTCAGCCCACTTCTGAGGTATTCAAGACCAGAGTCCAGTTGAGAGGATGAGATTTTCATATGTGCAGGAGGTAGTATAGATCCATGGATTCCCACAAAGATTATTTTAAACCATGATACTCAATTCACCTTGTGATTTTGGAGAGGATTTAATGAGGCCTTTGGCACTTGATTATGTTTGAGCACAACATTTCACCCACCAATTGATGCCCAGAATGAGTGAATCAATTTGGACTTAGAGGACATGACTCATGCTTTCATGTTAGATTTAGACCATTTTTCAGTGGAACACCTACCATTGGTTGAGTTTTCATAAAATAATCGACACCATTTAACTATTGGTAAAACACCATTTAAGGCCATATATGGGTGGCCCTGTAGGACACCAATTTATTGGAATGATCCTAGTGAGTTAGAACACACAGGACTAGAGTTGGTGAGAGCTACAACAAAGAAGGTGAGTATCATCTAGGAGTGGATGAGGACTTGAATGATCCATCATAATCCCTATGCGTATAGATGATAGAGGCCCTTGGAGCCTAAGGAGGGATGAAAAGTGTTTTTAGGGTCTCACCTTGATGTTGATTATAGAGATTTGGTCAGGGTGGAAAGATATCTATGAGATTCATTTGTCCTTTCTAGGTACTACATCGTGTTGGCGAGGTGACATACTACTTAGGTATACCACCAAGGTTATACTAGGTACATGAGATCTTTCTTATTTCATAGCATAAGAGATACGTACATGATCCACTGCATGTTATTGACTATGGAGAGATGGAAATTGTGGATGGGGCTACCTTTGTGGAGTACCCCATGGAGATAGAGGATTAGAAGGAGAGGATCATTCATGGGTGATCAATTTCCCTTGTGTGTCTATGGTGAAAGTATGAGAATCTTTATACGATAACCTAGGAATACAAGACTAAGATGTAATCTTGGTACCCTCATATTTTTGAGTATATTTTTTGTTTTTCAAGACAAAAAATCTCTATGGCAGGGAGACTGTAAAGACAATGAATTATATATGATTTACTTTATAATTTTATATGGATTATTTTTGTATCTAGACATAGAGATTATGTGACATTCCAATGCCTAGTGAGCTTATAATTGATATTTTAAAAATATTAAAAATATTAATATCATTCATGCATAGTTTTCCTGAAAAATTAGAATAACTAAAAAATGGAGGCTAAGATCAAAAATTTGAAATCACTATTGAGTTATGAATTTTGACTATAACCAAGGTGAAATATAATCTTTTTCAGAGTCTTGCATTTCTGTAATGTAATATCATAAGAACAAATATTAAAATAAGAATATTTAATTTAATTTTTTTTCATTATTTTGACTTAGTGACCTAGAATCCTCTATTAAAACATGTTAATACCTAAATCCCTAGGGACGATGTAATAAAATAGGTATTGAGTAGAGCCTTTGGAGAGGATCTGTTGGAGGATCATTGGCAGCTGACGTTTGATTGGATCAAGATCAAGGATCATCGTACAATCAGAGTTCATGGATCCTACCTATGATGGGAACACAAGAGTTTTCTTCATAAGTTCTCAATCTAAAATCTAGGTAGGTTGTTTGATTTATTTGACTATATCTTGTTCCTTATGTTAGGAAAAATCAATGACCAATTTTATAAAAAACAACTGATTAATGCATCAATGTTTGATTTTTTTATGATTTATTAACTTTTTAATTATTTATTCTATTTTCATTCTCATAATTATTTGAAAATGTATTAAGGCCAAAATGAAAAAAGGATGAGTTTTTTTCTTCATGTCTATGGTTAGTGGAATTATCTCTCATTTCTTAGAAAGTTCAACGTGAGAAAATTGTTTGGCCCATAGGCCAATTAATATAAGGTATATGATCATTCCACGATTGTTCTTCAACGCAAAAGATCAATACTACATGTGAAGTTTGTGATTCAGGGGTTGATTGATGTGAAACAATAATGGAAGATGATCAATGGTATATCATAACAAACCAATGGTTTTTATAATTCCATATTCGATGTGAAGTAGAGAGGACATAGCTGGATGGTTGAATTTTTCGAGAATATTCAAAGATTGAATTCTGAACACCGATGATGCGAATATTGGATGAATAGAGATCGATGATTAAATGTTGGAGTCATGGAAGATAATATATAGACTATGAAGTAAGGATTAACCCACAAGTTCTAGAGGTTTCCTAGTTTCATTACATGTCATTAGGGATCAAAAGGCATGTTGGGCCCTGGTTGTAGTGCAAGGGTTCGCGTAGAGAAGAAAATATCACATGTGATGTGACACTAGTCACATGATATGTGATATGTTCTCGTGGATCGAAGTGTATCTTGTAGTATAAATGGGCATAGGTAGGTCTAAGTACACAAACACGATGAGAGCACATGGGAAAAGCCATGTACTTGGACATGACCACATCTACATAGGCATGACCAGGTGTGCACGAGTTGGTACACATGCAAGAATAGAAAGAGATGAGCATAGGTAGCTGGGATGGGTAAAATTCAAGCTCCAACTATACACATTATGTACCCATTGGGAACATGCTATGTATTTTGTGGTTTACATGTCATGGGATGAATTAACATACAGGTAGACCAAGGGTTGGATGGGCACAACATGTACTCCATAGTACAAACTGCGTACCCCTTATAAGGGTTTTATTTCCATTAGTATATTCAATTTGGACCAATATTGGATGAGTGTATTCCATTGGTTTATTCCCTTGAGGGTATAGTGCAACATTGCATCCATATATCTATATTGTGATCTCCTCTGGGGGATGAGTCTCAGACAGAGTCTGTAGTGTCCCTTAATGAGACCATAGTGTGATCATCTATCATTCATTTCTTATGAGTTTGGGGGAATGAGTGTGACATCCTTGTGTAGGGAATTGATTAACCATCTATAAGTCAATTTTATTAGGGTTCGTGGTATCATTGGCACATGACACCCTATATAGCGGGTTTATCCAGAATTGATTTTTAGTGTCCCCCAATAGTTTTTGGTGTGATCCTCTATCTATGTATCGATATATTCAGAGACCAATGAGTCTTATTAGGCGGGGAATAATGATCAGGAACTCTTAGTTGAGTTTCACTGATGATGTCATATTTCATGGAGTGGGTTATCCCATAATGATCATTTCCTTGAAGGTTTGAGTAGATTCCTCTAGCTAGCAGTTTGGTTGAGACCACATGGAGGCACGATGTCCTTCTTGAGTATATATAGTTTTTTAAATATATTAATTTAATTATTAATATGGTTAACGGACTAATATTGATGCTTATATTTAGATATTTTAGGTTGTCTTACTTGGTATTATTATACTCATCCCTTCATAGAATCTTCTTACAATTGTTGTGTCTTATGTAGATGATCAACCATTTAATGGAGTCATAGATGGACCAACACCAGATAGAGATTAATGAGATAGACATACCTAGGGGTGTGATGGTGATTTAATTTGATATTAGTACCCTCCCATTTTTTAGTTTGGACTTGTTTTCTGTTTTTTTATGGGCCCATATTTGGTCATTGCTTTCAAGTACCTTGTCAGTATTCATTGATTGTCGGATTACTGAAGTATGAATTCATGGTTATCAGTAGTTTCACATTTAAGAACTTTATGGGATTATAGATGTGTGTGTGTGTGTGTATATATCAGTACAATAGTATAATTCCTCCCATGTGTGTCATATGCCTACATGGAATAGGATCCCATCCCCTAGTCTATTAGAGGTGGGCTTGTGGAAGTTGCGACTCGGGCCTCATTGAGATGGTTTGTGAAAGAAGTGGCCTCATTTGATCTAAAATATTTTGAAGAGGTAGTTAAATAGGTTATCAAATTTGTTTCTGAAATGGATAATATTCGTGAAGTGGTTGATATTTCTTCCATTATAGTGGATGATGAAGGAAATTCTAGAAAATGAAAGGGGAATAAATCCAATTTTGATCAGAAGGCTGGTTATAAGGACCCATACTTTTCATATATAAATATTACATCCTATTAGATGAATATTCATACATAAAATTATGATAAATGACATAATATTATAGGTTTAGTTTCATTGGAAACTTGGATACATAAAAAACTTTTTCACAAGGAAATCTAAGTCTAATCCCACTTTGTTCTTCATAATTATCACCCTTCTAAGACATATCATACACAAAACCTTTCTTCAAAACATAGTTAAAGGATACATAAGAAATAATGAGCTCAGATTATCTAAATGGAAAAAATGGAGATATAAATGTTCACTAAATCATAATAAAATAATGTTAATATAAAATGTGATTAAAATTTGAAAATAATACCCAACATATCATAGATCACGGTCTTGAATCATGGAATAAACATTGGCAGTTTATAAGACATAATTCATAATGTAATCAAAGAACATGAGCCTTGAGAGGATAAAATTTTCATAAGACATGCTTTTTTGTTATATAGTTAATCATATAAAATCATTTTCTTAGTCAAGGATCACTGCTAGGAAAATAATAGTGGATTGGGTTCCCATCCCATCCCATTATATCCTTAGTTAAGGTTCACCCCCAAACTATCATAGTGGATAGAGTCCCTTACTGAATTGGGTTCAGTCCTCATTCTAGTCCTCATTAAATCATGATATATTCCTCATTACCCAATACATTAAAGGGATATATAATTGTGTTCCTACAAATCACATAATCATAATCCATTAATATGTGTTCCATAATATCATAAATCTTATATCACAACCCATGAAAAAGAAACTGGGTTTATAAAAATTTAACCAATTCATCATATCATAATCAAGGGAAAATATATTGGTTTTATAAACATAACATCATCATAATTTGAAAAAATATAATGAAAGAATAAGGATTGTATCCTTGGATAATATACCATGTAAATAATAAGTAACATCAAGGTATTTTATGGTAAATAAAAATTAATTTAAAAGATAACTGGAACATTTCTTGAGAAAAAGACCCTTTTCACATTGAGATCAATTATTTAAAGCCTAAAATTTTCATTAATATCAAGGAATATATTTTCCTTCAAATTAATCATGGAAACATATAATGTAAGATTTAATTAATTAAGTGTTTATGATGGTAAAAAATTCTATTCATTTCGTGTATGTAAAAATAATGGTTCATTTTACATTTTAGGTAAAATGTCTGAAGAAACTCATCCAAAAATTGGAAAGAGGATTGCATTTAAACCATTTTTTATAATGTAAAACATGTTTAATAATTATTAAATAATTGGATATTAGTAAAAAAATTGTTGATTTTTTTTAGAAAAAATTGATATGAATGGAAAAGGATTTTCGAATGAAGATATAAATAAGGTTGGTTTTACAGAAAAACAATATTTCAATACCCTGAGTTATTAATGGGAATAAAATGAAATGAAAGCATGAAATATATATAAATTACTAGAGTAAATAAACTTAATGTGTTACTTGAGATGTAGATAAAAAAATTCAATCATAATAACCATAATCATAAACAATTCTGATAAACAATGAAATTTTAGCATAAATCCCTTACCTAAAGTTCGAATTAATGGAAAAGTGATATATAATCCTATATAGTAAATTGAAATTTATTATAATTCTATAAAATTATATTTTACATAATTAAAAAATCATACATGATCTACTTATAATATTTTATCTTTGATTTATTATTAACTCCTTATTAAAATCATTATTTCTGGATGTTGTTTCATCTTTCCTGAGTATTTCAGTTTGGTAGTTCCATTTATTGTACTTTGATCATGGTATAATAATATGAAAATGTTAATAATGATATAAATGTTATATATATTCATTATTTATATATATAGATATATATATTCATCGATAAAAGTAAGAGATATAAAAATTAATTACACTGTTTATAGAGATTATAGGCCGTACGTATACATGAATGCTACTTTCACATTTTGATAGATGAAATAAAAGAAAGGTAAATAATAATTAGACTTTAAGGAATCTCTATTATATCATATATATTATATATATTCAATAAATATGACACTATTACCATCCATGTAAATCATAAATGAAAAACTAATCACATCATTCCAAAGAGGTGGTAATCTACATATACGCACGAGCAACTTTATCATTTTCCAGTTATTAGAAGGTAAGAATGTAGATATGATATTATAATTCTTTAAGAATAATTAGTTAATAAATAACATATATAAATTGTAAACCCATCATAATAATAATCCCTAAAATATGGTGATGGAAAATGCATTGTATCTATACGTGGATGCGGTAGTCCACACATATACATGAGGGATACTTTCACATCCCCATTTCTGGAATAGAGGGTGGATATTGATATTTAAATAATAATAATTGAATTTAAATATATTTAAGAAAATAAATTTATTATTTATATGATGAATACTGTGAGTTTATTGGGGGTATAACAAGAAGTAAATTGAAAGAGGTCAGGTAAGACAATTATACCTTCTTTAGAAAGACTTTTGTATGTCATTTCATAAGTACCATTGTATTTGTATTTTAAGACGAAAAAACATATAATTAATGGATGGTGATGTTTAGAAGTGTTTGAGGGTATTTTTTTGAGAATATATATGTCTCAAAGTTGTGTAAACAATAGAAAGGATGGGTGTCTTTTTATATGTAGGGGAGAGGACACACTTGGAATTTCTTAAACAATTAAAAAAATAAAAAATTAATTATCAAACTAAATACTCCCAAATGTCTATATATTTAAATAGAGGATAGTATTATGTATAAATATTATTATCCAATATTATTTAGAAAATTTTAACTGGAAAAATTACTGTTATCTCTTGGTTAAAGTCCCAGTAAATCCATTTGAAACTCAACTATGATGAATTTTTTTTACAATATTTACTATTCATCAAGACAAAAAAAAAGAGAAATATTTTTTTAATTATGATACCAAATATGGAATAAATTTTATCAAATTTAATTCTTATAAGTTTTATAATTAAATTTTAAATTGAACCCACAAAATATGAAGAAAATATGTTTTCCAAAAACAATGTTTTCATAATTATATAAAGTTTTTATACCCAAAATACAACATAAAATTGATTATAATGATATATATTTGAATATTAATAATATAAAAAAACTAATTTTACTTTTAAATCCTTTAAAAAAAATTAAACCTTAAAAATTCTTAAAACAGAAATTATGTTTTCAATAAAAAATAGTATTTTTCAATATTCATTAACAATATTTTTTTTAGAAAATTATAAAAATTTTACATTGATATAATTTTGAAATTATGATTTTAAAAATGAATATCATTCTTTAAAATAAATTTTATTATATTTTTTGACATTAATTATTTTATTTTCTCACAAAAAGAAACCAAACATTTTTGAGGTAAAATTTATTTTTAAAGCACAAAACAACTTTTTTAAAAATGAGTAATTATTTATTAATATATTTTATTGATATAAAAAATTTATAAATAATCATAAAAATATGGTTATTACTATTAATTATTCCAATTTAACAACTAATTTATAACCATGTACTATATTATGATTCATTGATACTTGAGGTTGCGTGTATTGAAAGATATCAAGTAAATTAAATTTATTTAAAAAGAAATATATTATGAAATATCATGGGATTCCCATATAATCCTAATAAAATTAATTTATCGCTAAAAAACATGTCACTCAAATACAAAAAAATAAAGATATCTATAATCCATCCCATCAATGGGTTCCCATATAACTTCTTAAAATTTTTGATTCCTAGATATTACATTTACTAGGTGAGTAGTCTTGTTCCATAGAACTTTTTATCTATGATCCAATATTTCTAAAAAAATTTCTTCATAGAAAATATTATGATCTCGTTTGATAAACTCTTAATTTTGTACATGTGAATTATTCACTATGTACTTCCTTAGGTGAGATATATGGAACACATTATGCACGTGAGAAAAGTTCAGTAGAAGAACTATGCGATAAGCTACTATCTCAACTCAATCAAGTATCTCAAAATAGTCAATATAACTAAGTATCATATTTCCATTCATTCCAAATATAAAAACCTTCTTACATAGAAACATTCAATGGCATACTACCTCACTAACTTCAAAATCCATACTTCACTAACTATTTTCAATATAAATCTTTTGTCGACATTGAGTGGCCTTAATGTGATACTGAGTTGTTCTAGATTTTTCTTTTCAATTTCCTCTACTAGACCAGGTCCTAATTTCTTTTTTTCGCAAACATAACCCAAAAATATTTTATTTTTACACTTAATTATGTAGATATATTCATAAGGATCCATTTAAATTCTTGAGTGAGAGCTATTATTATAAGCAAATTGACTAGGGGAAGGTGTTGATCCTACCACCTTTGAAATCCATAGAACAAGTTCTTAGAATATCCTCTTGGTTTTAAATGGTTCCCTTAGAATGAATATATTTTTGAATATGATAATCCATACTGAAATAAAAATCTATATCTAGATCCTATAGAATAAGTCATTAGAAATTCAAGGTAAACATCAGATACTGATAAGAGACAATTGAATGTGATACTCCATGAAATATTACCATTTCTTTAATGCATATTCTAGATAGATTATATTAATATAAACCTTCTATGATATAATAAATGTTTGAGACTTATTAAGGTGATTGGATAAACTTAAATATCATTATGGTGTTTTTAAATTTTAGGGATTATGATGACTAAATCCCTGATGATGTTTTACAATTTCCATTATGGTATGGGTAATAGTTATAAAACCCTATTATACAACTATCTCTCAATATTAACATGTTGACATACCAAGAAAAAGATACATACTTTGCAATATCTCCCTTTATGTTTTCCATCAAAAACAGTCTTTTAGACCTCAATACATCTTTGTACTTCTAGGATGAGTTGAAAATAAACTACTAGCTTCATCAAGAAACACATTATTATTGTCTAGTATTGAAAGGACACATACAAGGTTCCTAAACTGTATCATTACATCACAATCAAGGTTGGACACAAGAGAATTTATCACCTTATTTTTCAATTCTACATATTAATTCAATTACATTATCATATTCACTAGGATATATGATATTTTTTGATACACATCATACATATTCCTTTATTATCATTTCGACTTAGAGCATCTACCACCTTGTTCTCTTTCCCATGGTGTAAATTTATTGAGCAGTCATAACAATTAATCAACTCAAACTATCTTTTCTAATTTATATTCAACCATTTCTAAGTGAATATATACTTCAATATATTTTGAGTGGTATATATATCACACATTTATTCATATTTATATTACCTCTAAATATTTAATGAAAACAGGCATCGTAGTTAACTCTAAATCATGAGTCAGGTGATTTTTATTATAAACCGTTATCATTCATGCGACATAAGCTATAACAATATAATTCTACAAGATAAATCATCCTAATCCCTTATATTACGAATCATTACAGATCAAAAACACTTGTACAATATAGGTTAGTGTAATCATAGGTGTGTTGACTAACATTCTCTTTAGTTATTTGAAATTATCCTAACATTAATTTGTCAAAAGAAACTTGGATGTCTTCTTATTTGACATGGTGAGTGTATTTCACTGTAGTGATACATATTCAAAAAAGCATTAATAATATACATATAAACTAGGAAAACTATGGATCTTAATCACAATGGTTGGTTTGGGACAACATTTAATAACTTTTGTCTTTGATGGATCCATAACTACAACCTCATTTGAAATTATATTACTCAAAAATGAAATTTTTTATATAGAAAACTCAAACTTGGAAACATTTTCATACAACTTCACATTTTATATTTTCATAAATATAATTTTCAATATATATTCATGTTCTTATATTATTTTTTAATATATAATAATATCATCAATAAAGACTACCACAAACTGATCAAGTGTAACAACCTTGACCCCTGTAACCTAGAGTTAGTGGTTTTTTAATCATAATGGAATAGATAAACGATATTAAATAACCAAGTATAGATTAGTTTAGTATTCTTTAAGAACTAGATACATACATGTTTCCCTTATTACATTGGTAATTAAACGTAAAAAATAAAGATAAACTACTTATTTTCACTTTGTCAAAGATTTCAGTTTCACAACCTAGGAAAAGAAAATAGATAAAATAGTGAGCTCAAATACTTAGTAAGGGTTATATGAGATAAAAATGAATGAATAAAAGTTAATAAGGGATATAAATTATGGATATCTAAATAATATTAAAAAAACATTCCATCAATTAATTGAGAAAAAAAATGTATCCATATATTTTCTCATAGTGAAAACCTCTTGGAAAGTAATGACTCAATACTCAATGATGAAAATGATAATTTATTAGACATAATGTATCTGGAAAATGAACCATTATACAAAAAATATGGTTTATGTCTATGGTAAAAACATGTATTATTCTATTTTGAAATAGACATGAAGTGTTTGTCGCTAATAGTTTTCTCACATGAGACATGTCTATGCATTAAGGGGTAATCTATAACTGTATCCCACGTGTCATTGGAAGAGAAAATAATTCTTAATAAATATATTAAATTCAATAAAAAAAATTAAAAAATGGTATACATCTAAGAAAATAATCATATCCATGATACAAAAATATCGATATTGAATGAATGATGATATTAAATAAAAGGGAAATATACTTACACCACACCTAAGGAATAAGTGGAAAAAGGTAATATCATAGTGGTTTTCGAGAAAGAATGGATTTAAATCACAATCATACAATCATAATGGAAAATCATAATAGATCATGATAAATGATATCCAACTGAAGTGAAAACTTATAAAAATAGTTTTTAAGAAACATTATAAAATAGTATCTTTAGTGCGATAAATGGAAAAATATAAAAGAGCCTCTAAAGTAGGAAAAGTCATAATTGTTAGCATAAAACAGGAAATGAAAAAACAGATATTTTTATGATAATAAGAGTGATTTTAGATTTTTTTTTCTTAAAATAGAATAGGGAGTGTACTTGAAAACGAGTGAAAAATTGGAAGGTTCACTTAAGTAGGACTTGCCTATCTGGAGGAATTGAAAGAGGAACTTTATATAAACATGCATTTACCCATCAAAGAAAGAATAATTGAGATATAAAGACATTATTGGAACATAAACACCTAATTTAGGAATATTATAAAAGAATAATGGAAAATTACGTTGGGGAAAAGAGAGAGAAAGCATAACCTAAATGAAAAATAAGGGTTTAAGGGAAATACCTTACCCTATGTACAAAAGTGTTCTGCACTTGCAATTAATGTTATAGATAATAAAACCATATTAAATATTAATTTAATTAATAACCTATTAAAAATTTATTTTATTAATTATAATTTTATTTATGTAATCTTTAATGAGTTATACGATTCAACTGAATCATTCAGTAGTGTTCATTTCCTTGGTTTTCATGATTATATCACTTGTATATGTATATGAAAGTTTATGTAAAATGAGATTAATTATCCAAAATTGAAAATATATGTTATTAATGAACTTAAAAAATATTCATTGGTATAATATTTTATTTTTTCTAGACATGATGATGATTTATTAGATAAAATACTAATGATGAACGTAAGTTTATTTTAATGAATTTTCGATTATCATGAACAAGTTTTGTTTTATTATTTAATATTATGAATATATACTCATTACAAAAAATTATGTGATTTATAATATGAAAAATAAAATATTATTTAACTATAATAATTGTTTTATGCCAAACCATGAAGGCGGTAATGGAAAATTAAAATACATTATCCATGATGGTGGTAAACTGGCACATCACAGATGATATTTGCATTTTTAGAATAAAAGAGAGAGGATAAGAGGATTGATGTTGGATATTAAATTAAAAAAAAATTATAGAATATATATGATAATGGAGTTATCATTAATATTATTATAGAGAATTTGAGGTAAGGATAATGAAATAAATGAAATTGAAAATAAAATAAAGGAAGACAAAAGTGGATTTTACCTATTGAATTTATTCTTCTTGAGAACCTCTTTAATGGGACCGGGTTTGGTATTTTGGATAGAAAAAACACTCCAATATCTGAGGAAGATACTTTGTAAGTGTATTGTGTATAAATTAGACAATTTTAACGTCTTAAGAGGTTTAAGGATAGGTAGTGGTGAGGGGTGGTATTTAAAGTAGAAGAGATGGGTGTTTTCTCATTATTTTATTTATTAGTTTATTATTCTTCATCAAGATTAAAAATAGTTTTGAAACTATCAATAAATATATTAAAATAATTTATGGTAGTTCTATATTTATTTATTGCATCTTCCATACATCATCTATGACTCAATAATTAATGTATTTATCTTATTCTGTAAGTTATCATATTTCAATATTCACAAAAAATTAAACTATTTTTGAAAAAACAAAACAAATTCACCCTACCAATTTTTTATGAATAGAATTTAAAAATGAACTCCATTTTATAAATATAATTTTCTAAATATGAGAAACTTAATTTTTAATTAAAATAATCATTTTCTCAAAAATATTAATTTTAAAATTTTGACTGATTTTATAACATTATGAAAAAATAATTAAGGGATCATAAAATTATATTATAATCAGAATATAAAAAATTAATTTATAAATATATTTTATGAAAAAAAATTTATTTTAAATCAATATATTAATTATAATATTGAAAATAAACATTTATGTTTATAAAAAATATCAACACTTAATTAATAATTTAAAAAATATTTATTTACTTGAACTATGATATAATTGTAATGTATTACCATTTATAAGATGCCTAAAATTTATTTATACTTTCCTAGGTGATTTTACTTTTATATTGGCTGAATTACAACTCATAATGGTGAAATTAATATTTTAAAGGTCAAGTTACTATTTCATTAATATGTGTTTCTTAATTTCTAAAAAAATCTCTTATTTCATTCATTGATCAGTTATAAAGTTTGTTTTTTTGTTCTCCATGTGATTTTATATGATCTATACTACATGAAATAATATTTTGAGAAATTTAATCTATTTAATGAAATGAATTTATTTAAGAGGATATATACTATAAAACCATGGTGTGTTATATTTATCCCCCCCAGAAATTTCATCCTAAAAGTTTTTCATGAATATTGCTCTATAAATAGATGTGGGCCATTCTTCTTTATAACATCTTTGGGTTTCCACATTGCTTTTTCTATTTTACGGTCTTTATAAATAACCATTACGAGTCATGTCATCTTATTTCTAAATACTTTCTCTCTTGTGTTAAGTATCTCGGTAGGATCATCTAAGTAAGAAAACATTGGTTCAATTTCTATTTCTTCAAAAGTGAATGCATGTGTTGGGGATGAAATGTAATTATTTAGTAATTATTTGTGAAACATATCAATAAATTTGGATAGACTTGTTGGTATTTCTATTAGGTAGGATATTTCTCTAATTCATTCAATAATTTAAAATGGTATGATGTACCTAGGGATGAGTTTGCTTTTCTTACTAAACCTCAAGACACCCTTCTATAGAGATACTTTTAGAAATATATGATCTCACACTTGAGATTCAAAATCCTTCCTCTGGATGTCAGTATAAATCTTTTTTCTACTTTTAGTTTCTTTAATATGATCCTGAATTATCTTCACCTTTATAAATGAATTTTTAATAAGTTATCACCCTATATGATTCCTCTAACCAGTATCATCCCAACAAGTTAGAGTCTAACATATCTTACCAAATATTGATTCATGTAGAACCATTTGAATACTTGAATGGAAACATTTGTTGTAGGAAAATTCCACCAAAGTTAAATACTGATCTTACATACCTTTAAAGTCATGTGATCGTGATACCAACATGTCTACCAATGTTTTATTAGTCCTTTCGGACTTTCCATCGATTTTAAGGTGATAATCAATACTCAAATGAAGCTCTGTATCAAAATCATTCTGAATACTCTTCCAAAATTTTGATGTAAATATGGGATCTGGATTAAACAAAATTGATATAGGTGCACTATGAATTCTTAAAATTTTGTTAGTGTAGAGTCTGGCTAGGGGATCAAGAGGTAAATCTTCTCTTATAGTAAGAAAATGGATGATTTTGTAAGGAATTAAATAATAACCCATATTGAACCATTACTTCAAGGTGTCTATGGTATTCCTTTGGAAAAGTCCATCTTAATTTTATCCCAATTCCATATAGGAATAGGTATATTTATCATGTGTCCTCTTAGATTTTGTCTCTTAGCCTCCACTTTTTAAAAAACTATACACCTGGACACATAGTTAGAAATTTACCGCTTCATGTTATCCCACAAAAATGTTCCTTCATATCTCTATACATCTTAGTAATATCAGGTTGTATAGTGCAATATAATATTTGAGAATCTTCTAATATTTCCATTTTGAGCTCTGGTATTGATGGAACACATATCCTATTTCCAAATTTTAGAATTACATAATCATACACGAAGTCTGCCAATCTTCCACCACTAAAGGATTTAATTTTCCTTTGAAAATTATCATTATCAGAATGAAATTTTTTTATCTTCTCTAGTAAATATGGTTTATAAATCATTTGAAAAAGGATTGATGTTTCCATTTCCTTGAAAATTAAGATATCTATCTTTTCTAAATCCATGAATATGGGATCTTTCTCAATCATTATTTGGGTTATAAGTTAATGATCTTTCCTGCTTAATCCATATTCCTCCTTGTTTTATTTTCCTTGATAGAAATGTATTGAAAAATCATAATCATTCAGTAATTTGAGCAATCAAATTTTCTTTGTGTTGAGTTATTTCTCTGTAAATATGTATTTAAAACTCTTGTGATTCATATATATCTCACATATTTCACCATATAGATAGTGTATTATTATATTATGAGAAACTATTATAACTATTAACTCAAGATCATGAGTTGGATAATTTTATTGAAGAGTCTTCAACTACCTTGATTAATATTCAATAACTTTATCATTCTTCATAAGGAAACAACCATGTCCTTTATTCAACGTAACACTGTATATCAAAAACCTGTCATATACTGACTTTAGAGTCAAAATAAGATCATAGACTAACCTTATATTCAATTCATAAAAGAATTATTCAATTTATTTTCTCGATATGAACTTTACCCCTTCACGTGGATCTTGGTTAATGGGTTAACTAATTTGGAAAAATTTTGAACAAAACACTAATAATAACCTACTAAACCATCAAAACTACATACCGTGGTTATGTTTGTTGGTGTAAGCCATTCGTGGATTTTCTTCATCTGCACGTGATCAACTGATATTCCATACTTAGAGGCAATATGGACAAGAAAACAAATTTACTGAATTAATAATTCACACTTTCTGAATTTATCATATAAATCTTTCCTGCTGAGAGTATCAATAATAGTCCGAAAGTGATTCTGATGGTCTTAATATATTATAGAATACTCTATAATATCACCATAGAATACTAAAAATAAATCATAAAGATATTAAATGAATTCTATATTCATTTGATCCATGAAAACAGAGGTTGAATTAGTCAATCTCAATGGAATTAATTTGAACATGTAATGTCCATAACTCTCCAAAAAATTGTCTTTGGAATATCTTCATTCTTTACTCACAATGGATGATACCTAGAATTAAGGTATATGTTTTATAAATATTGATAATCATGTATTTGATCAAATAAATCATCAATGTGAGGTATATGATACATTCTGTATATTTTAATAACAATTGTTTCTCTATAGTCAATAAATGGCCCCAAAGATCCATCTTTCTTCTTAACTAATAGAATAGGGGTTCCCCATAGAGAAACTCTAGGAATAATAAATCCTTTACTACTGAAATCACCTAGTAAATTATTCATATCCACTAATTAAATAGTTTTCATTCTATAAAGAATCTTTGATATTGTAATTTCATCAAGGATTAAATCATTGGTAAATTCAACTTTCCAATTTAAGGTTGACCAAGTAATTAGTTAGAAAATACGTCAATGTTTTCTTGAAAAATTGGTACATCCTCAATTTGAATATTAATTTCCTCAACCCTAGATGTTTTCCTATTATTCCCCTATAATTTCATCCAGAAGAGCTACTGGAAGTGGATCCAGATAAGAATCAGATGATGGAGTTTCTTCTATAAATATAATGGATTTTACATCTTCCTCACAATTAATAATTTCATTCTTCTTGTAATAAATTCTGGCATAATATTTTGAAATAGAGTCCATTATGAGTATTATATCAAAATAAACCATAGGTATGATGATAAGTTCAGTAAAAAATCATGTTTATATGACATAATGAGAAATGAGTGACACATTTTTATAACAATGAGATTTACCTTATGGTTTTTTTACTGAAAACTCCCTTATTTAATCAAAAGAGAAATATCTAATTTTCCTGGTAAAATGTGTAGATATAAAATATTGAGATATAATAGAATAAAATAAAGAACTAGATATATTTGAATATATAATTTTTATATCTTCCACCATATCATTTGGTACTTTTACTTTAACTATAGTGATCCCATAAGCTTGGCCATCTTAACTTAGCCTCTTCTATGGTATATTCTACTGATGATTAGGTCATTGATTTAAATAATACCCCATTTAATTACAATTAAACCATTTCAAATAAGTTATTTATTTCTTCCCCTTGAATTCATTAGCTCAAATAAACTTTTATCTACACTTATAGAAACTCCCATGTCTTTCATGAATTTAATGGGATGATTCTTTCAACAATTTCCACATAATAGAAATTGCTTCATTCCCATCTTCTTCATTTACGCTTAACCTTTTACATGGTTATCAAAAGACCTATTCTTCTCTTTATTTCCCTTGAAAATATAGGATCTATAAAATTCCCCCTCTTTTTTTAGGGCACTTAATACTATTTCATCGTATGATGAATTGTTTTGAGAAGACAGTTCCATTCAGAGACATGGTATATGACATTAAAATAAATGATCAATCTTATCTTCTAAATTACACATGTAAATAATACCATACCTTGAAAGTATCTTGAAGGTATCTTTATACTCCATAACACTCTTTTATCCCTTTTCTTTAGGCTAATGAATTTTCACTTCATTTCAGTTCCTTTCTTAGATAGTAAATATTTATCAAATAATGTTTCATTAATATTTCTCCATTTCATATCTTCTATTTCATCACCCTACTTAGTATTCTAGATAAAAGAGAACCCTTTATCAACTTCTCCCTCACAGAAATATAATTTTAATACTAAATTTTTATTTTTATTACATCATAATTCAAGAAATGTACTATCAAGGGACTTGATCCACTGCATAGATACCATTGGATTAGTAGTTCTACTAAAATTGAGGGAATATTTCCTCATGAAATGATCCAACATAGGTGTAGTATGGTTATTCATCATAAATTGTGTATGATATCCTAATATGGACCTAATATTCTCATCCCCAATACTAACTATGTTGACTTGCTTAGTAGGGAAATACCTACATTCTTCTTGAGTATTGATTATTTTTATTCCATTAGGTGTCATCACTAAATAGCTGTACACAGTAAATTAGCTAATAATCATCCTGAGTATTAAGCCAAAAATTCCCTACAAGGAGTTATTATAATTCTAATGTTTATTTAACATCTAGTTCCCAAGTTTGTACTAAAATTTCTCTGATATCATCTTTAACAATCCTGACCCTGGTAACCTTGAGTTTGTGGTCATTTCAGTACAATGACATAAATACAAGAGATCACATCACCAAGGATCGATCAGTTTAGTAGTCTTGAATAACTAGATACATACATGGCTCTCTCATTACATTGGTAATTAAACATAATAAAATAAGCTAAACTACATTTTGTCACTTATTCAAAGATTTCATCTTCAAAAGCTGGGGATGTAAAGAAAATGAAAGGGTAATATAAAGCACTAAGTAAGGATTATATGAGATAAAAATAATTGAATAAAATTAAATAAGGCTTAGAAGTTATGAAATGGTAAATAAAATGAAACACACATGCCATAAGTGCATTTAGAAGGAAAATTCATCCATAGATTTTGTCATAGTGAAAACCTTATGGAAATTAATAAATGAATATTGAATCAAGAAAATGATTATAAATTTTATGTCATGTGCCTGAAACATAAACCAATATACCATCAAGAAGGTTTAATTTTGTGGGTAAAAACTCATTTGATTTTATTTGGATGTAGTCATGAAGGGATTATCAATAAATATTTTGTCTCATAAGACCTATCGATGCATTGTTGGGATCTCCATAACCAGGCCCACCCATCAATGTAATTCCAAATAATTATTCATATATAGATTCAATTAAATAAAAATACCATACATAAAAATTATTTATGGATAATAAAATAATCATATCAATGATACAATAAATATGGATATTTAATGAATGATGGTCATAAATAAAAGGTAAATATATATACACCACAAATATGGAATAAGTGGTCAATGGGAATTTCATAATAGTTTCCATGAGATAATGAATTTAAATCATACATATATATTTATAAGGAAAAATATGAATAATTCATTATAAATTAATTCCAAATAAAGTGAAAAACATGTAAAATGACTTTTAAAGAAACTTTAGAAAAGCGTCTCTTTATTGAGATTAAATGAAAAATTTAAGTCTCTAAAGCGGGTAAAGTCATAATTGTTATCATAAAATAAAAAAATATCAAATAAAGTTTTTCATGATAATAATATTGATTTTATAAATATATTTTGTCTCTTAAAATATATTATGGGTTGTACTTGAAAATGGCAATGAAATTGGAAATTTCCCTTTAAATTTGGATTGCTTGTCAAGAGGAATTCAAAAAGGAACTTTATAAAACATAAATTTCCCCAGAAAAGGATAAATAATTGAGATACAAAAATATTATTTGAATATAAAAATATAATTTAGGATGAGTACATTAGAATAAATAATATTTACATTTGGGTAAATATAGATAAAGCACAACATGAATTAAAAATGGAGGTTTATGGAGAAACCATTACATTATTTCCGTGAAAATTATGTCCAAGATAATGAATTTATATTAATAATTAATTTTATTAATAACCTATTAAACATTTATTTTACTTAGAAAAATATTATTTTTTCATTTATGGCCTTTTTATGAGTTATAAGATTCAACTTTGTCATCCGGGTGTGTTCATTTCATTGGTTTCCATGATTGGTTCACTTGTATACATGTGTGGAAGTTAATTTAAAATTGGATTAATTATCCAGAATTGAAATTATAGGTAATTAATGAAATTATAGAATATAAAATGGTATTATATATCATTTTGTTTTTATTTATGATGACGATTGATTCTATAAAACATTAATGGTGAATGTTAGTTTATTTTGTTGAATTTTCAATTATCACAAACTATTTTTGTTTTATTAATTATTATTATGTATATATAATGGTTCCAGAACATTATATGACTTATATTTTGTATAATAAATTTTTATTTATTGATAATAATTGTTTTATGCCTAACATTGAAGGTGACAATAAGAAATGAAAACACATTGTCCATGATAATGAAAAATCATCACATCATAGATGATATTTTCCTTTTTTGAATACAATGGAGAGAAGAAGGGGAATGGGGATGGATTTTACATTAATTTAATAAACACATAGTATATATGAAATACTGGATTTATCATGCATGTTTTTATAGAGAATCATAGGTAAGGATAAAAAATTAAATGAAATTGAAAAATAATAATAGAAAACGAAGGAGGAATTTTCCACTTAAAATTTTCACATTGATAACCTCCATAAAAGAGATTGGAACTATTATTTTGGTGAGAAAAAAGTATCCCGTACAAGGGAAAGAAACTTGGTAAGAGTATTGGGCTTCAATAAGATAATATTTAATTTTGAAGAGGTGTTAGGAGAGGAGACTCATAAATTCATATATTTAGTTTATACTGTAATTTACTGTATTTAACTATTCACAAAAAGTAAAATATTTTAGAAAAATTTTGAAAATTCATCCTAACCATTTATTGACATGTATAATTAAAAAATGAAATCCATTTTATGAAAATAATTTTATAATTATGATAAATTTAATTTCTAATTAAAATCACCATTTACTAAAAAGAATACCAATTTTAAAATTATAACTAATTTTATAACACTTGAAATTATAAATTGAGGTCCCATAAAATTATCTTAAAATAATAAGAAAAAAATATTAATTTATGAATACATATTTTGGAAGAAAATTTTTCTTTTAAATCATTATTTTAATTATAAAATGGAAAATAATCATTTGTGTTTATAAAAAATATAAACACGTAATTAATAATTTATAAAACATATATTTACTTGTACTATGATATTGTTGTATCATATTACCATTTATAAGATTCCAATTATTTATTTATACTTTCATACATGAGGTTACTATTCTATTGGATGAATTACCATTCCTAAGGGTCACATTAGTATTTCAAAGGCCAAGTTACTATTTCATTAATATATATTTCTTTAGTTTTAGGAATAACCTATTATATTTCTCATTCTTAATTTATAAGGTTTGTTTTGTGTTTATTCAAAATAAAATTATATCAAAATGGAACCTTATTTCCCCGAATCATCATATTTATTCTCCCCCTAGGGTTTTTGTGGCCCTCCTTGGTGGTGATGGATCTCCCCATATTCTCCTTCTTCTATATATTTCATTCTTTCTGACATTATTCTTATTTATCCTTTTCTACTTCTTTCCAACAACTCTTTCTCTTCTTCACACTAGGGATCAGTACCCCATGATTTCCAATGTTGTTCTTTTTGTCTTCCTATCATTGGTTGTTTTCTGGGGAGTCCATTTTCTATTTAAACCCTTATATGAACTGATGTTCCCCTATACCGCTTAAAGAAAGAGTTGGAGCATCGGTTCAAAGTGGTTCTGTGTTATGTGGTCTGATAAACGATGAGTTTTGTGGCCCCTTCGGAATCAGATTTCTTTTGTTATGATTGCTACTAGTTTTTTTTATCTATATAAAATTTCATCATTCGGAGACCTTATTCACTCAACCCTTCTTTGAGCTCAAGTTACTAGGTTCCTCTCTTTGTAAAATCTATAGTGGAGGAATCTATGAGGTTCTGGAATGTGTGGTTTAGTGAAATTTAATGCTCAATACGCTTCATGATTTAGTATTATCATGTGAAGTTAGTTACATGTTTGATAGATTTTATTTTTGTTTCTTTTTCAAATAAATTTATGAATGTTTGGTGTGTTTCTATGTGTGAGATTATTACATTTTATGATCATTTGATGTTGAAGTTTATTTGGATTTCTAGTTTTGGCAGTGTTTATTTTTGGTTGGTGCTAGATTTTTGTGTCTACGATGACGATGAAGGTGTAACTATGACAATGTGGGTTTTCTATTATGCTAAATTTGATGGGATGATCTACAGTGGGGTTCTCACTGATGAAGTGGTAACATCAGAGGGTGTGGCTCAAGGATATTCACAACTCAAGATTTAGTGTATTGAGGTGATGGGATACATGGAACTGTTGATTTTTTAATTTCATATTTGGGATGGTGGTTTTTTATATATAATTTTTTAAAACTTTGTAATCCAAGATGTGTTTTGGTGGAATCCCCTTGAATGTTAGGTTCCCACTAAACCTTAATGTGGGATTTGAAAATAATAAAAAATTGATTTAGCGAAAGTTTTTTTTTTGGTGTTTTCGATGTTATTTTATATGATTTATACTATATGAAATAATTTTGTTTGAATTATAAGCTATCGAATGAATTGAATTTATTTAATATGATACATATCTTAAAATCTCGGGTTGTTATATCAAGTTAATATCTAATGTCTCTATTCATTAAATCCATGATTATACTGCAAACAGGTTCAGGATCGGAGCAAGCCTGACCCTAATTTTTTTTATTAAATAACCAAATAGCATGGTAGAGTAGGGGATTTACATAGACGGGAGTAAGAAACACCATGCACATCCAAATCAACATGATAAGAGCAAAAATCAGGTGTAACAAAAGACCATCCTAAGGAGGCCTCCGAAACATCCCTCTTTGACAGAGCATCTGCAACCTGATTGGCCTCTCTGAAGACATGAGGGACCTCAAGATGAATGTGCTCAATCATATGAAGGCATTAAATCTAGAAAGGGAGGATTTTAAATGGAACAGATCTGGATCAAGACTTGAGGATGTGCACCGTAGTGGTGGAGTCAGATTCCACACAAAGATGTTACCAGCCATAATGAGTGGCAAACCTGATCGCTTTAATCATAGCCCAAAACTCAGCCTCAATTACTATACCTTGAACAATGTAATATAAGAAGAATCCCTTAACAAACCCTCGATAAGTGCAGAATAAACCCCCACAACATAAGGGACCAGGCGAACCCGATGCCGCCCCATCCACGTTCACCTTCAGCCAGCTTGGAATTGGTGGGATCCATCAGATTGAATTCAGGACTAGAGGTTTCCTGGAACACTATGTAACACCAAATTATTTCATAATAAGTAGTTTATACAGCTCATTTTTCATTGTACCATGATGCATCTTGGATGCTGTCATAACAACCCGATAAATTGAATGCATTCCAACATGAAAAGAGGGGCGCTGGCCTTCAAAAGAAACACCATTTCGTGCCGGCAATAAAACCGAGAAAGTACTAGCAGTGGCCGTTAGAATCATAGCAACGGCTTGCTCACTCATCTGAGCACGTTGTACAGATTTGAGAAGAGACTCATAGCCCCTCATGTCCATATGAATGCCGAACACATCCTGCAGATGTAACCAAGACCTGCATGAAAAACTACAGGAGATGAAAGTGTGATTAATGGATTCTTCCTCCCGCATGCAAAGATAGCAAAGAGAAGCAAGATTAATTCACAATTTTTGAAACAGTACCTATGTAGGAAACCATCTCTTTCATATCCTCCATAACAGTGTGTAACATGAGGGGGAAACAAAATAATTGCTGTAAACTTTCATCCAAGCAAGATTGCTGGAAAATCCATCACATAAATTCCTGTAGAACTCCCTTGACGAGAAGCTGCCAGTGGAGTTGGGGGGTCCAAATTAGAGTGTCAGTATCAATAAAAACGTATATCTGAATTTTCTGTTTTATATCGTTAGGGAGACATCTATTAAACTCATCCAAATTAAGTGCATCAGCAACACAAAGCTACTGCATGGAAAGGGGAACATTTATCACATCATTTAAAGGTTCACCATGCCATGGGCTGGACCAAACATTCAAATTCTATTTCTTGCAAACCAACCATTGTGAGCAGGTCATAATCTGATGATATGAATTCTTGATATCAGACCATGTGGATGATAAGACATGAAGTGAATAACCACTTTTCAGTTTGTGAAGGAATCTATGATTGAGAAACTCTAAATACATATCATCAGAACTCAAAAGATTCCAAGTGAATTTACACAACAAAGCATCATTAAATACCTGAAGGTCCTTGATTCCCAAGCCTCCCATATCAATGGGTTTTGTACACTCTATCCAAGCTGCAGTAATCAACTTTCGCTCATAGATGGATCCTGTCCATATAAAATTCTTGATTAGAACCTGTATCTCTTTAATGAGTGTTCTAGGCCATTTATAAATGGAGAAATCATAGACAAACATTGATGTAATAACCGAATTACTGAGACATACCATCCCATCCAAAGACATATTCTTCCCTTTCCATGTGGAAAGCTAAGAAATAACTTTTGAAGATATGTTCTCAAGATGAATTCTTTTCACCCTACCCCAAAATAAGGGTACTCCCATATATGTGAAAGGAAAAGTTCCTTTTTTGACTCCAAGCATTCTTGCAATTTTATTTTTCTTTTGATGAGTCATACCATTCCCAAAAAACAAAAATTACTTATTCCAGCTTATCACTTGACCCGAGACCTATTCATAGTGAATAAAAATCTATTGAACAGAAGAAACAATGCCTCTATCAGCTTTTCCAAACATGAGGATATCATCAGCATAGAAGAGGTGTGACAGAGAGAAGATATTCCTTCCTGCATTCAGATTCTTATAAAAACCAGCCTACACCAAATCATTAATACCAACACTTAGGCAATCTTCATCCATCGTAAAAAGAAACCCAGAGAGGGGATCACCTTGCCTCACACCCCTAGAGCACAGAAAATACCCTCTTGGGGATCCATTAATAAAGACATAAATTTGAGCACTCGTGAAAATAACATTGAAAAGATTGATGAATGAATTGAATATACCATGTTTCTTTAATATAGAGAAAATGAAGTCCCATTTTATAGTATCAAAGGTTTTTTAAATATCCAGTTTAAGAGAAAAACACCCATCCCTGACCCTCTTCCTCATGATGTTAACACATTCAGAAGCAGTAAAAAGATAGTTTTGAATACTTCTTCCTGGGACAAAACGACATTGATTTTATGTAATAACCCTCCTAGCAATATCCCCCAATTTAGATGCAATGATTTTGATGATAATTTTGGGAATGGTGTTCCTAATGGAAACTGGTCAAAAGTCCTTGATATTTAGTTCATTATCCTTCTTTGGTAATAAGAAAATAAAGCATGCATTCACACCGTACGACATTTAAACATTAATGAAGAAATATCTTACAACACCGATGACATCTTGCCGAACAATATACCAATTGAACATAAAAAATATATTGGTGAATTCATCTGGACCTTCAACAATATCAATATTAAGGGAGAAGAGGTCTGCCTTGATTTCAAACACATGGGTGACCGCAATCAAAATCTTATTTTTCTCATCATTAACTATTGGAGAAATATTATCAATTAATTTATGAGAAAGATCTTCATTATCAGCTGCATAAAGGCCCTCAAAGTAATTGAAATCAGAAACTAATATTTCTATCTCAGATTTGTATAAAACACCATTAACTTCAAGTGAGGTTACAACTGTACAAATCTGTCTTTCTCTATGAATACATTAAAAGAACTAGGAATTCCTATCCCCCACTTGTAACCATCTCAAATTATAATGGTTTTTAACAATCCTCTCTTGAAAGTTAAATAGATCATCAAGCATAGAATGAGCCTGAATCTCATCCCTGGAGGGGAAATTCTGCTGTTGATCATCATTTTGGCATTAGAGTAATGCCTGCTCAGCCTCTTTAATATCATTTTCCAGACCAAAGAAAGAAGACTTACCCCATTCCCTAACGATTTTTTTAACGACCTCAAGCTTTCTGGATAGGAAAAATACGGATCTTCCGTGTAGAGAATCCTTCCAAGAATCAATCACCAACTATTTAGGATAAATTCACATTTTTAATAAGAATTAAGACCCATATAATAGATGTAATTACAGTTGGATGTTCATATCTATCATCGCACCGACAGAATATCATAGGATGGTTGATAATATCAAATATGTGAGACCTTATTTATTAATTGGTTTGGTATTTATGTTAAGAAAACTAATCCACGGTTAAGATAATATAAAATTCATATAAATGGATAATTTTATTTCTAGAAGCACATTCTTCCAAACATAAATGAGATAAGAATCATATACTTGAGATTTACCATTAAGGGATTTCACTTTTAATTCAACATATAATTTTTGAGGTGGAATTATAATACCCTTAGAAAATTATTTAGATATAAATGATTGGGTACATCCAGAATCAAATAAGATGCTAGAAGTTGTAGACTGGATAATAAGTGTTCCTTCCACAACTTTTTTCCACACCCCACATCAACAATAATGATCACATGATATTTAGCTTTTACATTAAGACTAAGAGGCTTCTGGCACCAATCATCGTCATTAGTCTTTGTATTTAAGTACTAGTTAACATAATGTCCATACTACTTACATTTGAAACACTAGAGTGTGGGCAGTTCATTCTATGGATATTTTTCCCTATTCACATCATTACTTATCTTCTTCCCTTTACATCAAAATTTTATTTCCCAATGAACATACATTCAATGTTTAAAACATTTTCCAGTTCTATTAATAAAATTTCCTCAATGTTTCCTTCCACCCATTGAGAATGAATTAATACTCATCTTCTTCTCTCTATGATTTTTAAAATTTATCTTGATTTCTATCTTTATTTTCTTATTAAAACCATAAGATTTATGGGTTAATTTAATATCCATTTCCTCCTTGATAGTACATATAATTATTTCTTCCAAGCTACTAAATTCCCTTTTAGATAGAAAACATTGGAGACTTGGTTTTAAGCCACTAAAAAATCAATCAACCTTAATTTCAGATTGGATGATAAATCATAATGCATATATAAAAATTCTAATAAAATTTTCCTAATAGGAACTAAAAAATTCATCATCCTTGGGCGTTTTTCTAAGGAATTCCTTCTCTATTTTTGTATAAAGAATATGATGAAATTATTTTTTGGAAAATAAGATCCTAAAATAATCCCACTCCATGGAATTTATTTATTTATGTTACCTCATGATCTTTATAAGAGTCCACCATTGATCTAGTTCTTCTTATTTAACACCCCAAGATTCCATGATACCTTTCTCTTTGAAATAAAACAATAGCATGCACTGTACACAACGTCAAGTTCTAGTACATCATGACCAATCAAACAAGACATTATAAATAGTAATAACAACTTTTTGGAATTTTATAAATTTTATATTTCAAAATGGACTTAATTTTTGGATTCATAATATCAAAAATAGCTTAGGGTGATTTTTTGGTATTTTTCTGAAAACATTCAATTTTGATAAATAGTGAAAAACATAACATTATTATTTAAAACCTACTTTTTATTTTAATAATTATTTATTTTATTTAAATTTATTTTAGGTCAAAATAGATACATAATACCTATATAAGTTCAATATAATTTATTGGGATCATTTTATAACAAAATTAGATGTATAAAAGTTATTTAACATTATAACGTCTTTTACCCACCTTCTAGGAACATTTGGAAATTTCCATAAAACAAAATTTTACCACTTCTATGAATTGAATTTAAAAAATCCAAGAGACATGGTTGAAATCATTAAGTAAAATTTGGTTCAATAGGATGGGAATAAATTTTGGTGAATAGTAATTTTAGAATTTTATTTACCACGATTAAAAATAAATAGGGTAATTAAAGGTAAAAATTGTATTATAATTATCTAAAAACATGTCCTAATTCTATTGGATAAGTGTTTTGAGACCAAAATAAACTTAGGAATAAAATATTATCCTCTTTGTTCCACGTGGATTAGATTAGGACATTTATTATTATTTTATTTAATGAAGAGTTAAAAGTTTTAAATTCTCATTTTAATGACTAAAACATTTTTAATATAGGGGTATACATAAGATATATTCAACTATTAATATTAAATTGAAATATAAAAAAATTTCTTACATAATGGTATTTTATTTATAATTTTTATACACTAAATAATTAAATTTATTTATGACATAATGATGATGCATTAATTACCTTATTAATGAATGATTAAAATAATTGACATTATAAATATCCGAATAAATGTAAATTCTGACTTTTTATGAATTAAACTAATTTTATAGGTTAATATGACATGTTAGGGTTGATTATATAATTTTTTTTCTCAGTGATAATTATATTATGACTTTCACAAAAACAAAATACCAAATAGTGTCAAAATTGACATAAATGAGTTTTTAAAACAAATACTATAATATTAAATGATATAATATTCCTAAAAATACAAGGTTCATCCAAAGGATTTATATATGGTTAGATATGTTAATAATTAACTACTTGTTGTTCCCTTGGATTTTTATAGTAAGTTTATTAAGCATTTATTATAATAATACAAGAATACATGGTAAAAGTGAAACCATTTAACTAAGAGTTAAATATAAAAGATAAGGTTAATATGGTTACCTAAACCTATCTAAAACCTATTGGTTGAGAGGTTTTAGAGTAATAACCATTTTAACCTCTAAATAAATCCATTTTGAGCCATTATAAAATGAATATGATTCTATAATAAATTAATATTTCAATATTTTCCTAAAGTGACCCTCACCTCTCTTATAAACGGGTACTGCCACTTCTCTAAAAATCACACATCCAAATCCATTTGTCTCAGACAAAACCTACTCAAATATCCTCCTAACTACCCTCACTTCAGCCTAGAGTTTTTTACTTTGATCATAAATCAAACTTAAGGATCCCTTTTGATCAAATAAAAAGAAATCACCCGAAGAAGAGGTAATAATTTAATCACATTTATCAAAGTTTTTTTCTTCTTCCACTTCCTCTTTATTTGTTGTTTAAATACCAACATAATAACTCCAGTACCTTCTAAATTCTATGATCTTTTTATAAATATGGTATAACCATATTCATTATTCTATCCATCCTATAAATGTCCAAGTCACCATATGTGCGTACGTACGACTTACCGTCTCCACGTTGTGGTGTTGTTTTTTATTCAACACTTAATTATTTGGATGTGTATAATAATGAGTATAATTGATGTAAAAAATAAATATAAGATGTTAATTATTTAGTATATTTAATACAAAATCTAATTACATAAGATTTTCACCATCAATAAAATTATATTGTTGCTCGTACGTACATATATATTACCATCTCCACAAACGTGATAAAATTCATTCCCCATCATAACAATTGTATAATAATTTTCATTTTATGATTAAAAATAATTTTTAAGAACTTAATATAATTCTTCATATGAATAAAATACCTCATATCCATAATTAACATGACTTACGTAACAAAACATAAAGGAAAATGAATCAGTTAACACCCGAAACAATGATACAACTGAAATATTATTAACAAACCAATATTAGAAGATCCTATATGATATCATATTTATGAATTTGGTTCTTTTATAACTAAATAATAATTATTTAACTAATATACAATATTTTAACGTACCCTTTACCAAGGAAAAGTATAAGGTAAGGGTTAATTTAACAATCTCTTTATTATCTGAGGTTGTTTATCTGTGGGTATCGACTGAGACATCTTTATCATCAACTTTTGTGTTTCTGAAAAATGTATTTCAATTTTTTTATTTATTAAACTATGGGTTAAAGATTCCTTTACAAGCTTATAAGAATATTTTAAAAATAAATGTTTTCTTTACTTTTGAATTATTTTATTGTAGAAATTAATATTTCACTAAAATAGTTTTTAGATTGATTCATCTATGTCAACATCCTTTGTTGGATTTAATGTTTGTTTGAAGTTGATTTATTATGATTCAATCCTCCATATTTTATTAAATGTTTTCTGATATGTTTAACTATAGATTTGCTGTTTTTATACCATTCATGGTTTATGGTTAATGTATTGACATTTTGTATGCTAGTTTTAATGTGGATGTTTATATTATGTTTCAACCTTTTAATATGAGGAATGCATTGAACATAGTAAGTGATGGGTGGAGCCCGATATAGCTTCTCGATGTATCGGTAGGTCTAATGAGACAAACTAGTGTCTTGAAAAAATACCTTGATAAAATATTATTATTGTCTTGGCATGTGGCCTTGACTTTGTGGTTATGATGTCCGGAATTATGTATTCCGTCATTATGAAATTAGATATTTTTATTACATGTGATTATTCGACTAGTAGAATATCCATGTGAATAATTAAATGGGATTATTTGATTTATCTTTACCATATTATTCTGAAGTTTATGTTTAAAAGGCTTCTGTTTTAGTCATATACAGTGCCTTAAAGGTTTATACTAATTTATGACAGTTTCCACTATATTATTATCCTTACTGAGAATCTTAGCTCACCCCTTTATAAGTTTTATTTTTACTAGGATGTGAATAAGTATATTATGATTAACATTCATGTATATGATATGGCATATGAGTGTGTTCATAGAGGAAACAATGTTGTTGTTTTCCAATTTTATGATTTACTGTAAAACTTATGTATGTATCGAGTACTTCCAAGGCTAATAAACTAATTAGTGTTTCGAGAATTGATCCCTTGTGATCATACCAATGTTATGTAATAATTAAATGAATCAGGGTAACTAGGGTTGGGGTGTTACAATTGGTATCAGAGGAATTTTAGTACAAATATGGGAAACTAGATTTAGAAAAACTCTGATTAGAGAACATTACCCTAAGATAGACTTTGAGAACTAGTGTAGTAGAACATCCTAGAATTTTGGTAATGTTGATATTTTATGAGTTTTCAAAGCAATACATCCCTGTATGGATACAAGCGGGTAGAGATAGCTCTGACATAGATGTACCTAGGAGTTAAAACTTCAACAAGGAGTTTCAGGCTTGACCCAAGGTATCTGGGTACACGACAATGGGATTTGATGCACTCTTGGTTATGGAACTCCTAGCGGATATTCTTAGGATAATTAAATTTTAAAAAAAACCATTATGAAGGATTTATGAGTAAATAAATCCCCAAAGAGAACATTTTTATGGATTTTATGCATAATATGTTTAATTTATGTTAGGTATTCTACTATTTTGGAATTATTCATTACAATTCATAAATCAATCTAGTGTATGTCATTGTTTAGAAATTGAGCCTAGTGTAAGGAATGGAAACCATATCAACGCACTTAATACATGTAGATATTGACCTCCTACTCAAGATAATTATAGTGGAGGCGGTGATGCAACTAGTGCAGAACAGCTTATAACCATACTGGGACAACTCACTCAGGTTATGAATAATAACCTTAACAGTATGGAGTACCCTGTTCAACAACAAAGAGGATCCATGTTAGATTGCTTCATGAGGAAACAAGAACCAAAATTAAATGGGACTACAAATCCATTTGTAGATGAGTAATGGATAAATTCCTTAGAGAAAATATTTCATTCTTTGTGGAGTAGCGAAAGGGAAAAAGTTGTCATGAATGTTTATTGCCTCACAGGATATGCAGATCAATGGTGGTCATTAATTTAAAAAAAATGAGGATGAAGAGTTATCAAATATAGAATGGAGGGTTTTTAAATAGATTTTATGATATATATAATTTCCTCATGATCATCGAGTGGATATGGAAAGACTATTTTTGAGTCTAAGGAAAAAGGAGGATGAGAAGGTCTCAAAGTATGAGGCTAACATTAAAAGGATAAGAAGGAATGAAAAAGATTATATATGCAACCCAAGGAGTGTGATTGATCTATTATTTGATGGGTTAAAACCATTTCTCCATCAAGCATTAGTCTCACAATCCTTCTCCTCATATGAAGATATTTCCTCATCTGCTATCAAGACAGAAAATGAATTATCTAAGTCTTATGACTTTAAAGTAAAGAAATAGAAGATGAGATCTACTGAACACTTTTGAAATGGAAATAATGGAAAGATGGGAAAAGTTGAATTTCCATCCAAAAGTAAATGTGGGAAGAAACACCCAGTTACTTTAATGAAGGGAATGAGAGTCTGTTACAAGTGTGTTGAAAAGGGGCACCAAGCTCGTGATTACAAGGGAAAGAAATAGGCTATCAATATTTAATTCTACAATTGTAGAGAAATGGGGAATTATAAAAATGAATTCCTTAAGAGCCAAGGAAACTGACTTAGAAAATTCCCAGGGAGCAAGGCCAAGCTTATGTGATCACTACTGCTGAGGTTGAAGCTCCGAATAACGTGGTGGAAGGTAATTTAATGGTTTCATCAAATTTAGCCAATTTTTTTATTGTATTATATATCATTTCATTATTATATATCTTCCTTGTTTGATAAGAAATTAGATATTTCCAATTTTATTTAACAAGGGAGTTGTCAGTCAAAACTCCTAAGCGAAATATCATTGCAATGATGTTTTGTGAATCAGTTCCCATTAGGGCATATAAATTTTCTTTATCTGATGATCTCATCATCATAACCATGATTTAATTTGATATAATCCTCAGTATGGATTGGATTTCAGAACATGATGTGAAAATTTATTTTAAGAAGTAGGAGGTTACAATTTTCGATGATGACAAGGAGTACTTTATATTTAGAGCAGAAATGTCACCATTTGATTCTTATCTAGATCCACCCCAGTAGCTCTACTGAATTAAATTATTAGGGAGGAAGATAATTAAATAACTATGGGTGAGGAATGTAATGTTCAAATAGAGGATGTACCTATTGTGCAAGAATATATTGACATGTTTTCAGAGGATTTACCAGGATATCCTCTAAAAAGAGAAATTGAGTTTCCATTGATTTAATTCCAGGTTCAAGGCCCATATCGAAGACCCCTTATAGAATGAACACTGTGGAATTAGTGGAAATAAAGAAACAACTAGAGGAATCGAGTAATAAAGGATTTATTCACCCTAGTGTTTATCCATGGGGATCCCCTGTTCTTTTTTGTTAAGAAGAAAGATGGATCTTTGAGGTTGTGCATTGAATTCATTGAGATCAATGCTATAACAACAAAGAATAAGTATCCACTAACTCACATTGATGATTTATTTGATCAAATTCAGGGATCATAATATTTTTTAAATTTTTACCCTTGATTTGAATATCATTAGTTGTGTGTGAAGAAGGCACACATTCTGAAAATAGCATTTTGAACAAGGTATAGGCATTACGAATTTACAGTAATGCCTTTTGGATTGACTAATGCACCCTCTATTTTCATGGATCTAATGAATAGAGTTTTCAAGGAATATCTTAATGACTTTTTAGTGTTATTTATTGATGATATCTTTGTATACTCAAAAATATACAAAGATTATGAAAATCACTTGCGCACTATTCTAAAGGATCTTAGAAGAAATGAATTATATGTGAAGTTTAGTATGTGTGAATTTTGGCTTCAGGAGATTTCTTTTCTTGACCATATTGTCTCTAAGGATGTAATATTTGTTGATCCTTATATGAGATGAGAAATAAAATAATGGCTAGAATTGATGAGTATAACCGAGGTACACAGTTTTATTGGTTTAGCCGGTTATTATTGGCATTTCGTCCAAAATTTGGCCCGATTGGCTAACCCATTAACCAAGCTCACACATAAAGGGGTTAAATTTGTTTGGAAAAAAGAGTGTGAAGAATGTTTTGAATAATTGAAGAAAAGATTAGTTAATGGACCTATCTTGACTCAGACATTGGGGAATGATGAGTTTTTTATTTAAGGTGACGCTTCAAAGAAAGGACTTCGTTGTGTCCTTATGCATAATGATAGTGTTATTTCCTATGCATCCCGGAAGCTAAATATTCATGAAGAAAAGTATCCCACCCATGATATTGAGATAGAAGCTGTAGTCTTTACTATGAAGATATGGATACACTATCTATATGGTGAAAAATGTGATATATATACTGATCACAAGAGTTTGAAGTATATTTTCTCACAAAAAGAACTCAACATGAGGCAAAGATGATGGCTTGAACTAACCAAGGATTATGATTTTACTATACACTACCACCTGAGGAAGGTGAATAAGGTGAAAAATGTTTTGATCAGAATGGATCATAGAGTTTTGAATAATATGAGAGTTGAAAGGGATCATATGATCATGGATCTAGTAAATATGGATATGTTAATAATCATGGAAGGTGAAAGATCAATAATATATCAAATGGTTTCCAAACCATCTTTACTAGAAAGGATAAAAAGTTCTCAGACTAACTATGAGAAGTTTCAAAATAAAATAAAAGCTGTGAATGATGGGATATTTATTGACTTTATATATGAAGATATAATTTTGAAATTTGTGAAGATACTTTATGTTCCTAACATACCTAATCTAAAAAGGGAATTGTTGGATGATGCTCATTGCTCCATTTTTTCTATACACCATGGTAGCATTGATATGTATAGAAATTTGAAGGAACATTTTGGGTGGGACAACACAAAAAGGGAGATTCAAGATGTATGGTTTTTCAATAGGTTAAGGATGGAAGAAAACATCCTAGGGGAGTCATGAAACCACTTCCCATAACTAAGTTTAAATGGGATGATATTACAATGGATTTTTTCATGGTTATACAAAATACTCCTTGAAGGAATGATTAAATATGGGCCATTGCTGATCGTCTTACCAAGTCAGTGCATTTTCATTCCTATAAGAGAAGATTTACCACATGAATGTTTAGAACAACTATATATTAATGAAGTTTTAAGACTTCATGGAGTGCCCCTATTGATTTTTTTCTGATCATGATCCCCATTTTACATTAAGATTCTGTAAAAGTATTCAGAAGGCCCTAGATACTGAACGTTGTTTGAGAAATACCTACCATACTCAAACTGATGGACAATCAGAACGAACTATTCAAACCTTAGAAGAAATTTTTAGATCTTTTTCACTTGACTTTCATGGTATGTGGGATCAATATTCACCTCTGGTATAATTTTCCTATAACAATAGCTTCCATTAAAGTATTCATATGGAACCATATGAAGTGTTATATGGAAAGAGATGTCACACACCAACTTGTTGGGATGATGCTGGTGAAAGAAAACTTGTAGGCCTAGAACTTGTTGAGGAAATAATGGAAAAGGTGAATATTATCCAAACCCATATCAAATCAGCTCTAAGTTGGAAAAAGAGATATGCCAACAACCAAAGGAAAGATTTGAAATTTCAAGTAGGAGATCATGTTTTAATGAAAGTATCTCCATGGAAGAGTGTTATATGATTAAGTAAGAATGTAAAATTACATCTTAGGTAAATTAGACCTTTTGAAATTCTAGAATGAATTGGAGTTGTAGCTTACCATTGGGTAATGCCGCTAAGTCTCTCCAAAGTTCATGATGTGTTCCACATATCACTATTGAGAAAATACATGCCTGGCCCAACACATGTTCTCACCTATGAAGAAATAGTACTGGAACCCGATCTATCTTATAATGAAGAGTTTTTCAGGATTCCTGATACTAGAGAACAAGTGATGAGAAACCAAATGACTCTTCTGGTAAAAGTTCAATAGAGAAACCATAAAATGGAAGAGGCAACGCGGGAACATGAGAGAATTATAATGAAAAACCAGCCAAATCATTTTATGCAGTAATATTTTAGAAATTTCAAGAATAAAATTATTTTAAGGAGGGGAGAATGTAACACCTCAATATTCCAGAGTATGTTTCTCTTTGAATAATTAATATTTTGCGATGTAAACAACTTTGAGTTCTAGCACACCACGACAATCAAACTAGCCGTTATGAATAGTAATAACCACATTTTGAAAATTTATGCAATTTTTTCATCAAAATGGACTTCATTTTTGTATTTGGAATATCAAAGTTAGCTTACAGTGAATATTTGGTATTTTTCTGAAAACATTAAATTTTTGATGAATAGTGAAAACACTGCGTTATTGTTTAAAACCTTCATTCTATTTAAATAATTATTTATTTTATTTAAATTTATTTTAGGTCAAAATAGATAATAATACCTATATAAGTTCAATGTAATTCATTAGAATCAATTTACAATAAAATGCAAAGTATAAAATTGAATTAAAAATTTTAACATATTTTACCCACCTTCTAGGCACATTTGTAAATTTTCATAAAACATAATTTTACCGCTTTTGTGAAGTGAATTTAAAAAATTCGAGAGAAACGGTTGTTATCAGTAAGTAATATGTTGTTTAATATGACGAAAGTAATTTTTTGTTAATAGTAACTTTTTAATTTTATTGACCACAATTAAAAGTAAATAGGGTAATTAAAGGTAAAAATGATATTATAATTACCCTAAAAAATGTCCAAATTCTTTTGGATATGTTTTTTTCAACCAAAATTCACCTTAGTAATAACATATTATCCTCTTATATCCACTTGTATTAGATTAATACATTTATTATTATTTTATTTAAAGAAGAGTTAAAAGTGTTAAATTCAAATTTTCATTAATAATTTTTTTTAATATAGGGTTATTAACAATATAAATTAAAAAAAATATTCATTAGAAATATAAAAATATTCCCTACATAATTTAAGTTTATTTATAATTTTTATACATTAAATAATTAAATTTATTTATGACACAATGATGATGCAGTAATTACCATATTAATGAATGATTAAAATAATTGATATTATAAATATCCAAATAAATGTAAATTGAGACTTTTGATGCATTCCACTAATTTTATAGGTCAATATGAAATTTTATGGTTGATTAAATATTTTTTTTCGAATTTATAATGTTGTTATGTCTTTCAGAAAAACAAAATACCAAATAGTGTCAAAATTGACAAAAATGAGTTTTTAAAACAAATACTATAGTATTAAATGATATAATATTACTAAAAATATAAGGTTCAACCAAAGGGCTTTGATAAGGTCATATATGTAATTAAGTAACCACTTGGTGTTCCCTTGGCCTCTCATAGAAAGTTTATTATACATTTATTATAATAATACAAGAATACATGGTAAAAGTTAAACTATTTAACTAAGAGTTAAATATTAAAGATATGGTTATTATGGTGACATAAACCTATCTAAAAACTACTGGTTGAGAGGTTTTCATCCCATACCCACCTTATCCTTTAAATAAATCCTTTTGGATCCATTATAAATAGAATATTATTGTGTAATATATTAATATTTCAAGCTTTTCCAAAGGTGACCCTCACCTCTCTTATAAAAGGGTACTTCCCCTTCTATCAAAATCACACCTCCAATGCCATTTGGCTCGGAAAAAAAATAATAAAATATCCTCCAAACTACCCTCAATTAAGCCTGTAGTCCTTAATTTAATTAGATAGCCAGCCTAAGGATCCCTTTTGATCAAATCAAAATAAATAACCTAAAGAAGAGGTAATAATGTCATCACCTATTTCAATGTTATTTTCTTCTTCCACAACCTCTTTATTTTTTATTCCCATATAAAAATAAGAACTCCAAAACCTTCTACATACTATGAAGTTATTATAAATATGGTATAACCATATTCATTTTTCTATCCATCCTTTGAATGACAAAGTCACCATATGTGCATACGTACGGCTTGCCGTCTCCACTTCGTGGCGTTGTTTTTTATTCAACACTTCTTTATTTCGAAGGGTATAATAATGAGTATAATCAATTTAAATAATAAATATAACATGTTAATGATTCAGTATATGTAATATACTATCCAATTACATACTATTTTCACCATCAATAGAATGATAATTTCGCTCGTGCGTACGTACAGATTACCGTCTCCATGAATGCGGTATGATTCATTCCCCATCATAACCATTCCAGAATAATTGTCATTTTATGATTAAAAATAATGTTTAATAACTTAATATAATTATATATATGAATAAAATACATTCTATCCATAACAAACATTACTAACATAATAAAACATATAAAGGAAAATGAACCAGTTAACACCCAAAAAAATGATACCACAGAAATATTATTAACAAAGCAATATAAGAAGATCATATATGATATAATATTTATGTATGTAGTAATTTTATAATTTAATAAAAATGATTTAACTATTATACATGATGTTAATGTACCCTCAACCAATGATAAGTATAAGGTAAGGGTTAATTTTACAATCTCTTTAATATTCGAGGTCGTTTATCTGTGAGTATCTACTAGAACCTCTTTATCACCCACATCCGTATTTCTTAAAAATGTATTTCAATTTTTTTACTATATACTAGAATATAGGTTAAATTAATTTATACCCTTGTTTGAATTTTTTCAAAATGGTTTGAAAGAAATCTTTCTGTCACTTTCCAAACAAGATACTTTAAGATCTTTTCGTCAAATTAAAGAAAGAATTTCTTTTTAACTTATACGGCGGGTGATGCTGTTTTATGTTGTTATAAAACCTTCTACGATTCCCTTACAAGATTATTAGAATATTTTCAAAATAAATGTTTTCTTTACTTTTTAAATATTTCAATGTAGAATGAATTATTTCCTTCAAATAGTTTTTGGATTGATTTCATCTTTGTCAACATCCTTCATTTGATTTTACATTTGTTTCATGTTGATTTTTTATGATATAATCTTCCATAATGTATTGAAGTTTTTTTGATATTTTTTATTGTGGGAGTGATATTTTTATACTATTCATGATTTATGGTTAAAGTATTGGAATTTCGTTTGCGAGTTTTAATACGAATGTTTATATTATGTTTCAAACTTTTCATACAAGGAATGCATTGGACTTTGTAAGTGATGGGCGGAGCCCAATATAGCTCCTTGATGAATTGTTAGGTATCATGAGAAAAAATAGTGTCTTGGAACAAGGCCTTGAAAAATATATATTGTATATTTTCCACGAGGCCTTGAGTATGTGGTTATGATGTGTGACATTATGCATTCTATCATTGTGAAATTAGCTATCGACATTACATGTCATTATTCTACAAGTAGAATATCCATGTGAATAAGTAAATAGAATTAATTTATTTATCATTTCCATATTATGCAGAATTTTATATTTAAAAGTCTCGTGTTTTAGTCTTATACATTAACTTAAATTTTTATGCTTATTTATAACACTTTCTGCTATATTTTTATCCTTAGTAAGCATCTGATTTCACCCCTTTATTTGTTTTATTTTTCCCAGGATGTGAAGAATTATATTATGATTAACCTACTTTAACAGGAGAAGGGATATGAATGTATTCAAAGTGGACACAATTTTTTTTTTCCATTTCATGATGTAATTTAAAACTTATTTATGTATCTAGTACTTCAAAGGCTACTAAACTAATCAGTTTTTCAAGAGTTGATCTCTTGTGATCATGCTAATGTTATGTAATAATTCACTGAATTTGGGTAACTGGGGTTGGAGAGTTACACCTTAAAAAATATAAAAATATAAAATAACTTTTTAATGTTAAAAAAATCAGTGAAATGAATATATCTTTTTAGTGGTACAAATCTATTGCTCTTGCACTAGTTTATCAACAGAGCCACTAAAATAAGATGAATATTTCATCATGAAGGACTCAATAGAACATTTTCCCCTCATTTTCTCATTTTTAAATTCAACATAATCAATATTTTGAAAATGTTTTATAGGCCTAAAAAAATATTTTTCCTTTAAACTCCCATACCATTTTGTTTTTCAGGAGTAAAATCATTGCATTGTTCTTCACATTTATCATTTACATGGTTCCATCATGTTCTCTCTATTAAAAAAAATAAAGAAGAGTAGTTTGAGAAATAGTAATCATGTGGGGAAACCACATAATCAAGAAAACACATTTACAGGATTTCTAAATAACAACACCTTATTTTCATCCAATGACACCTTATGTTTAACCTAAGTCATCCTTTATCTAGAATAATGACTGAGATATACTCGACCAAATATTTTTGGGTTTATTGACCATAGATGAATATATGCTGAAACAACATCCAATTATATAATCCAAACATGGATCTTTATCTAGGAATACCAAACTCCATTATTTACTATAACTTGGGTTGTTTTTCCATACATAGGATCATCCTTTGGGTTCTCTCTAAAGTTTTATCATCCTACTTACCAATGGTAACTAAAACTTACACTGATACCAACTATAGAATCCTGTATTTTTATAAATAAATAATATATCTTATTAAATTAATATTTAATACATCTTATTTTAATCCAAAACATAATAATATAGTTTTAGTGTCTTTAAGAACATGGAAACATAAATAACATATTCATGATAGAATCTACATCATCTTTAATTATGTTTTTTAGGTACCAACATTCTAATTCATATCATGCATCATACTATTATTCATAAATAGGGGAAAAGAAACAACAAAAAGTGTGATCTTAGTTACTTAATAAGGGTAAACATAAGAGATAAAAATTATCATTTAAGAATATAATGAGAACAAGTATTTGAAAAAATGAATTTAACAATTGAAAACCATACTCTACATATCATATTTCATAATCCTGAATCATGGTACAAATCTTTGATGTTAATAAGACATGAATCATAAATGAATAAAAGAGCATAATCCATAAGAGAATAAAATTGGTATAATAGAAATGCTTTGGGAATAAATAAAATTATACAAAAAAATTTCCTAATTCATGTATCAATACAAAGACTATCATAGTGTATTTGGATCACTACCCATTCCATCATATCCTTAGTCAAGGTTGAATCTCAATATGATCATAATGGATAGAGTACCTTACTAAATGGGGTTCAATACCCATTCCTGTCCTTGTTATGTCATGAAATACCCATGATACCCAATAAATTAGAGTTATATATAATTATGGTCCTACCCATATAATAATTACAATAATCTAATATGTATTCCAAAATATCAGTAATCATATATCATAGACTTTATAAAATAATTGAGTTTTATAGAAATTACAAAAATTCATTATAACAAAACATAGGGAAAATAAATGGATTTCATAAAAATATCATCATTGTAACCATAAAACATTCCAAATAATAATAAGTTTGGTATAATTGGAACATATCCCTAATAAATCATAAGAAATATCAAGTGATGTTATCACAAGAAAAAAATTCCTTTCAATGATCTCCAGAACATTTTTAGGGAAAATACCATTTTCAATTTGAAATAACTTATTTAAAATTTTAGATTTTCCAAAATATTTAGGGATTTTTTTTAAAATAACCTCGTGATATTATAAAGTAAGGTTAAAATAATTCATTGGATATGACCGTGGGAAATTACATTCATGTTTTGCACATAACAAATATTCCGTTCCCATTTTTGAAAAAAATTAAAAAGTAACTTGTTTAGTAAAAAAAAGAAAATATTCAATTTAATTTTTTTTAAATTAATATAATGCATAAAAATTAATTTAAAAAAGTCATTATATATTAATAAAATCATTCATGAACACATTTTATAAAACATGTATAGAAAATAAAAATTATTTTCAACAAAAGAGAGAAATAAAGTCGGTTTTCCTTAAAAAACATTCTTATGGTATTTTGAGTTGTTAGATAGGGAGAGAGAAAAATGAAAATAAAACATCTAATATTAATAAACAACCAGAGTATAATAAAATAAATTATTTTCTTGATATGTCGATCATGAAATTGCATCAAGAGACTCTTAATCATAAATAATCCCGATTAACACTGTGATTGTAACATAAATCCCTCATCGAAGGTTTGAATTTATTCCAAAGTGATACAACTCACCATATAATAAATATAAACTTATTATAAATATATAAAAATAAAATTTTTATACTTAAAATACCACATATTATGAACTTATAATATTTCAACATCCATTTATTAATACTTCCTTTTTAAAATCATCATTTCTAAGTGTTAATTGTTTCGTTTTTCATGAGAATTTTGGTAAGATAGTTCCATTATATTCACTTTGATCATGGTTCCATAATATATATAATTTTAATCATGACATAAATATAATATATGTTCATTATATCTATATATTTATATTTATATTCATCAATAATATACAGAGATAGAAAAATAAATTGTGCTATTCATAGAGACGGTATGCCATATGTACGCATAAACTATATATTCACTTTTTTATGGATACAATGAAATAAAGTTAAATAATAATTAAACTTTAAATTTTCTTTATTATATCATATATATCATATATATTCATTTAATATATCCTCATTACCATCCATGCATAGTGCATCACTTTGTGGAGGTAGTAGTCCACACGTACGCATGAGCAACATTATCTTTTTCAAAAAAAATGGAAGGTAATAAGATAGATATTATATTATAATTAAATAAGTTTAATTATTTATTAAATAAATATATAATCTTTTAACCCATCATAATAACCATCCATGGAAGATGGTGATGGAAAATAAATTTTATCATTATGTGGGTGCGGTAGTCCAATTGTATGCACGAGTGATACTTTCACTTTCCATTTTATTGAATGGAGGGTGGATATTAGTGGTTAAATAATCATAATAATATTTAAGTGTATTTATTATACTTAATTTTTTTTGGATTAATAACTTGGATTTAGTGTAGTTGTAAGAAGAAATAAATTGGAAGAAGTCAGGTAGGACGATTACCTCTTCTTTGGTGGACTTACTTTTGATCAAGTCTTACGAAACCCCGGAATGGTATTTTAAGAAGATAAAACATATAATTAATGTATAAGGACGTTTATAAGATAATTTGGTTGGGATTTTTTGAGGTATATTTCTCAAAGTTACACAAATTATAAAATGGAATGGTGTCCCTTTACAAGTGGGGAGAGGAAAAACATGGAATTTCTTAAAAGATTAAAATATATTAATGTGATAATCAAAAAAAAATATTACAAATGGAAAAATATTATAATTTGGGATAGTATTTAGATTAAATATGTCTATAAAATACTATTTAGAATAGTTTAATTGGAATATTTAACCATATATCTTGGTTTAACCCATGATAAACCTGTTTATCCATAACCATGATGAAACATTTGTTCCGTTTTTACTATTATTTAAGACCTAAAATGAAGGTGGACCCATTAGAAAATTTTAACATGATAATTCCAAATATTTAATCTATTTTATTAAATTAAAATTAAATATTTCTAGAATTTAAATGTAAATTAAATGTGCAAAATGCCAAGAAAATTAGTTTTCTAGAAATAATGTTTTCTTAAGTATAAAATGTTTTTTTACCGAAATACAACTCCAAATTAATTTCCATGATATTTATGGGGTTATTAAAAATATAAATGATCTAATTATACTTTTAAATAACTATAAAACAAAATTAACCGTTGTAAAATCTTGAGATGAAAAGACAAATTTTAACAAAAATCAGTATTGGTCACTATAAATTTAAAAATAAATCTTCTAAAAAATTTATATAAATGTCAATATAACCTGATTTTGACATAATAATTTCAAAAATAATTTTAATTTTTAAAATATATTTCATACATGTGGATGAAATTAATTATATTATTTTCTCAAAAAAAAAATACCATTTTTTGAGGATAAATTTATATTTAAAGCATATGATGACTTTACTAAAAACTGGGTAATTATTTTTGAATATATTATATATGTACAAAATATTATATATAATTTTAGATTTTTTGTTGATAATAATTATTTTAATTTAATGACTTAGTTATAAGTGTATACTGTAAAAAGATTCCTTTAGACTCAGTGTTGTGTATATCAAAAGCTATCAAAAAAATTAAATTTATTTGAAGAGAAATATATAATAAAATATCGATGTGATACAATAGTGTAATTAACCCTCATGTTTCTTCTCATTGGATTCTTCTAAGAGTGATACCCAAGTATGATATCTATACATTATATTGGGTTACAAGAGTCCTTTTTATCTAGAATCTTCAAAGTCTTTTCATAGTTGTGGTCGTTTGGGTTATATGTAATGATTCCATAAGTGTTTTACATGTATGAAGGCTAGATATAGTTATAATTTTTAATAATATACTCACGATTAACCTAATAAACCTAATTCTGATATAAAAGTTTCTTGAGTTATTTCTTATTATACATTTTTCCTATCTAATTTATTCTACTTTCCCTTTATATGAGGATATAACATTCCCAAACATTTAACTATGAAGAAATGATTTAATTTTTTTATGAAAAGTTATTTTTAAAGTATTTATGAATCAGATGTGATAACACATAGGGGTTATTTAGTTTGTTTATGTATTCTCACCAAGGTTTTGTGGGAATCTGGTTAGTGGAACCTGTGTCAAGTGTTTTATTCATGTTGGGTATTTCATTTTTCATTATATTTTTGGATTTAATTAATTATTTTTGGAGAATAAGAGTATTATAGTAATTTTAAATATGTAAGGGTGACTATCATAAATAATATCTTTTCCATTGAGTGTTTATTTATTTCATTGTGAAGGAATAAATATATAACCATTGATTGTGGTATTTAGTTTCCCCAACCCAAATATACACAATGAGGGGTTGTAAATTCATGGAATTGATTATATTTTAATAATATGATATATGCCATTAATAGTTACTCATAGATGAAGAAGTTAAGTGAATTTTGTCTGCTCAACTTTCTCATTGATGACGATGTACCTGGTTTTGGGTTATGGACCTTATGGTTCTTTGATATACAAAAAATAGGTTTTTATATAATTTATCTTGGTTTTTTTCATATAATTTTTATTTGTGGATATTTTGGTGTTCCTAAATTTTCAGAATTAAGACATTAATGAGGAAGTTAATCCTCATCCATTATTTTATCTACTTGTTTTAGAAATACTTTATGGGGGAATAATGTTATATGATGGGAAAGACTGTTACACTGGGGCATCACTTTTTTATTTAATTATTAGTTTATTTTTATCTTTATTTTTTGATTCTAGGTTGAATTTATCTGATATTGGGAGAAAATGGGGATGTAGTGGATGTCTTAGTGTAATTAAATGGTTATTAGACGCCATTTTACCAACCATTTTAGGGGATGAGACACTTTTATTAGGCGTTTTCATAGTTGATGAACAATCTTTCCAACCAATTGATTGAGCTATACGACTCCCGTAGGCATTTTCAATATCATTCAAATGGTTTCGATATAGTTTTTCAAACCATATAGACCGTCTAGTTCATAAAAGCCCCCCCCATTTTCACCCTCACCAAATGTTGACCCCTATGGGTTCTCTTTTCCTCCCATTAGATTTAAAAGTGTTTTGGAGTACTATTACACTAGTTTCTACCACTCATTAGTAACTTCTATGGAATTCATCCAATTTTGGGGATATTTATTTAGGGTATTGTTCTATAAACCTCCACATATCCTCCCTTTCTCTATTTCCCACTTAATTTCTTTCCCTACGATAGTCATATAGATCTAAGGTGTAGTGTTTATTGAATTTAATTGGGGGTATTCTAGTTTTAGGGTTCCTTATAGGCTTCTAAAGGCATCTGTTGCCTTACACTATTGGAAATGGGGACTTTCCCAACGGTTCAGAACCGTTGGGAAAGGCCGTAGAACCGTTGGTATAACATATACCAACGGTTCTGCAAACCGTGGGGAAGTAAGCCGTTGGGAACACCTATCGCAATGGTTTACAGAGAACCATTGGTATAGGTTAGAAAAATTAACCTATTCCAATGGTTTAACCAAATCGTTGGCATAAGTTTTACCAAAGGTTTACACTAAACCATTGGTAAATATGGTGAAAATAAACTCTTTCCCAACGGTTTAGAACTTTTGGGAATAGTTTTTGCCAACGGTTCTCTTTGAACCGTTGAAAAAAAAATCCATAGTAATCTTTCCCAATAGTTTGTAAACCATTTGGAAAGTCTTTTTACAAGCCTATACCAACGGTTTCAAACCGTTGGCAAAGGTTTTCTATGCAAATTGCACAGCAGCCTGCAATTTGCACAGCAGAGTCCATTTTTTCACACCAAACTCCAATTTTGCACCCAACCTCCATTCTACTCCTTTGCAATTACTATACCTGCAATAACAAACTAATATATACATATAGAGAACAAATTCATACATATTTAACATATAATGAATTCTTGAACTATAAACATCCATAATTAAATCAAAATTCATAACGTAATTATAAACATACATAATTGATTTAGAATTCAATTTAAAATTTAGATGAAAATTATATGTGGAATCCAGAATTCAATTCATAATTGAATACATACACAATTTAATTATCAATTATCAATAAAATACATAAAAAAATGAATAACTATCAACAAAATCCGAATACGTTTGTTCGTATTTTCGTATACCAGTTGTTTTTACTAAAAATGATGTCCATTTTAAACAAAATACATACACTTGGAGTAATACCGGCTACATCGTGGATCTAATTGAGGGGGGGGGGGGTTGACTCGTACATGTTATATATGACCCATGGATCATTTTCCTAAAGTATCAACATATTCTGAAAGCATTTGGTTGGTTTTCCGTATGCCATTTATTGTTTTCACTTAAAATGTTGTTCATTTCAAAAAAAAAAAACGAGACACTTTGACTGGTGCCACCCCCACCAAGCCTCAGATTAAGGTAAGGTCAACTTTTACATGTCACATATGACCCAAGGATCGTTTTACTAAAGTTTCAATAAAATCCGAATGCATTTGGTCAGTTTTCCATATGTCATTTATTGTTTTCACTTAAAATGAAGTCTATTTTAAATAAAAGAGAGAAACTTTGTGTGGTTTTGGACACACTGTGCCTCAGATTGAGGAGGAGTTGAATCATACACGTCACAAATGACCCATGGATCGTTGTACTAAAGGTTTAATAGAATCCGAATGCATTTTGTCAGTTTTCCATATGTCAGTTGTTGTTTTCACTTAAAATGAAGTCCATTTTAAACTAAAGAGAGACACTTTGAGTGGTTCCGGCCACACCGCACCTCAGATTGAGGTGGGGTTGACTCGTTCACATCATATATTACCCATGGATCATTGTTCTAAAGTATCAACACAATCAGAATCCGTTTGGTCAGTTTTCCGTATGTACTTAAAATGTTGTCCATTTTAAACAAAATAGAGACACTTAGAGTGATCCCAGCCACACTACGAATTATATTGAGGCGCGGTTGACCCGTACACATCAAATATGACCCATGGATCGTTGTCCTAAAGTTTCAATAGAATCAGAATGCGTTTGGTCAGTTTACCGTATGCCAGTTGTTGTTTTCAATTAAAATGAAGACCATTTTAAACTATAGAGAGACACTTCGAGTGGTGCCGACCACTCCGCGCCTCAGATTGAGGCTGGGTTGACACGTACACATCACATATAACCCATGGATCCTTTTCCTAAAGTTTCAACTAAACCCGAATGTGTTTAGTCCGTTTTCCGTTTGTCAGTTGTTGTTTTCAATTAAAATGTTGTCTATTTTAAATAAACCTGAGACACTTTCTATATGTATGTGTTAGTTGGTTTTAGTGTGTTATTTCAATTCCATATCATTTTGAATCCAATTATTGTACCTGCAATAAACTAACACATACATATACAATTATTGTACATGCAATAACCAACCAACAGATACATATAGAGTACAAATTCATACACATTTAACATATAATGCATCCTGTAACTATACACATCCATTATTAAATTATAATTCATAAATATACATAATTCATTTAGAATTAAATTTAAAATTTAGATGACAATTATATGTGGAATCCAGAATTCAATTCAAAATTTGATCGGTTTTTTGTATACCATATATTTTTACCTGAAATGATGTCCATTTTAAACAAAATACATACACCTGGAGTGATACCGGCTACACCGTGCCTCGGATTGAGGAGAGGTTAACTCATACACATCAAAAATGACCCATCGATCGTTTTCCCAATGTATCAACATATTCCGAAAGCATTAGATTGGTTTTCCGTATGCCAGTTGATGTTTTTCATTTAAAAGGATGTCCTTTTGAAACAAAAGACAGACACTTTTAGTGGTGCCAGCCACACCGCATCTCATATTGAGGCGGGGTTGATTCATAAACGTCACATATGACCCATGGATCATTCTCCTAAAGTTTCAATGGAAACCGATTGCATTTGGTCATTTTTCCGTGTGTACTTAAAATGTTGTCCATTTTAAACAAAAGAGAGCCACTTAGAGTAATCCTAGCTACACTGTGCCTCGAATTAAGGCTGGGTTGACTCGTACACGTCACATATGAGCCATGGATCATTTTCCTAAAGCATCAACACATTTCGAATGCATTTGGTCAGTTTATCGTATGTCACTTGTTGTTTTCATTTAAAATGATGTCCATTTTAAACAAAAGAGAGACACTATGAATGGTGCCAGCCACACCACGTCTCGGATTAAGGTAGGGTTGACTAGTAAAGGTCAGATTTGACCCATGGATCGTTGTGCTAGAGTATCAACACAATTAGAATTCGTTTGGTCAGTTTTCCGTTTGCTAGTTGTTGTTTTCACTTAAAATGAAGTCAATTTTAAACAAAAGACAGACACTTTGAGTGGTTATAGCCACACCACATCTCAGATTGAGGCGGGGTTGATTCTTACACATCACATATGACCCATGGATCGTTCTCATAATGTTTCAATGGAAACTGAATGTGTTTGGTCGGTTTTCCGTATGTACTTAAAATGTTGTCAATTTTAAACAAAAGAGTGCCACTTAGAATGATCCCGACCACACCATGCCTCAGATTAAGGCAGGGTTGACTCGTAAACATCACATATGACCCATGGATCATTTTCTTAAAGCATTAACACATTTCGAATTCATTTGGTCAGTATTTCGTATGTCAGTTGTTGTTTTCACTTAAAATGATGTCCATTTTAAACAAAAGAGAGACACTATGAATGCTTTCAGCCACACCGCATCTCGGATTGAGGCAGGGTTGAATCATACACGTCACATATGACCCATGGATTGTTTTTTTAGAGTATCGACACAATCAGAATCCATTTGGTTGGTTTTCGGTATGCTAGTTGATGTTTTCACTTAAAATGAAGTCAATTTTAAACAAAAGACATACACTTTGAGTGGTGCCGGCCACACCACATCTCAGATTGAGGCGGGGTTGATTCATACACGTCACATATGACCCATGGATCGTTCTCCTAAAGTTTCAATGAAACCGAATGCGTTTGGTCAATTTTCTGTATGTACTTAAAATGTTGTCCATTTTAAACAAAAGAAAGCCACTTAGAGTGATCCTGGCCACACCGTGCCTCGAATTAAGGCAGGGTTGACTCGTACATGTAATATATGACCCATGGATTGTTTTTCCTAAAACATAAAACCATTTATAATGCATTTGGTCAGTTATTTGTATGTCAGTTGTTGTTTTCACTTAAAATGATGTCCATTTTAAACAAAAGCGAGACACTATGAATAGTGTTGGCCACACCGCGTCTCAGATTGAGGAGGGGCTGACTCGTACACATCACATATGACCCACAGATCATTGTGGTAGAGTATTGACACAATCAGAATCTGTTTGGTCAGTTTTCCGTATGCTAGTTGTTGTTTTCACTTAAAACGAAGTCAATTTTAAACAAAAGAGAGACACTTTGAGTGGTGTCGGCCACACTGCACCTCGGATTGAGGCGAGTTTGACTCGTAAACTTCACATATGACCCATGCTTCGTTCTCCTAAATTTACAATGGAAACCGAATGCGTTTGGTTGGTTTTTCATATGTACTTAAAATGTTGTCCATTTTAAACAAAAGAGAGACACTTAAGCTGACCCCGGCCACACCGTGACTTAGATTGTGCCAGGGTTAGCCTGTACGCATCACATATGACTCATGGATCGTTGTGATAAATTATCAATAGATTCCAAATGCGTTGGGTTAGTTTTCTGTATGCTAGTTGTTCTTTTCACTTTTAATACTGTCCATTTCAAACAAAAGAGACACAGTTAGAGTGGTGCCAGCCACACCGCGTCTCGGATTTAAACAGGGTTGACTTGTACATGTCTCAAATGACCCATGAATCATTTTACTAAAGTGTCAACACAATCCAAATGCATTTGTTCAATTTTTTGTATGCCATTTGATGTTTTTCACTTAAAATGATGTCCTTTTGAAACAAAAGATAGACACTTTGAGTGGTGCCGGCCACACCACGTCTCAGATTGAGGCGGGGTTGATTCTTACACATCACATATGACCCATGGATTGTTGTTCTAAAGTATTGACACAATCCGAATGCATTTGGCCGGTTCTCCGTATGCTAGTTGATGTTTTTCACTTACAATGATGTCATTTCGAAACAAAAGACAGACACTTTGAATGGTGACATCCACACCACATCTCCGATTGAGGCAGGGTTGATTCATACATGTCACATATGACTCATGTATTGTTTTCCTAAAGTATCAACACAATCATAATCCGTTTGATCGATTTTCCGTATGTACTTAAAATGTTGTCCATTTTAAACAAATGAGAACCACTTAGAGTGGTCCCAGCCACACCATGCCTCGGATTAAGGCGGGGTTGACTCATACATGTCTCATATGACCCATGGATTGTTGTGATAAATTATCAACAGAATCTGAATGCGTTTGGTCTGTTTTTTTGTAGGTTAGTTATTCTTTTCACTTATAATCCTGTCCAATTTAAACAAAAGAGAGACACTGTGAATGGTTTCAGACACACCATGCCTCGAATTGAGGTGGGATTAACTCTTACACGTCATATGTGACCCATGGATCATTGTTCTAGAGTATCGACACAATCCGAATGTGTTTGGTCGGTTTTCCGTATGCCAGTTGATGTTTTTCACTTAAAATGATGTCCTTTTGAAACAAAAGACAGAAACTTTGAGTGGTACCATCCACCCCACGTCTCAGATTGAGGCATGGTTGATTCTTTCATGTCACATATGACCCATGGATCGTTCTCCTAAAGTTTCAACGGAAACCGAATGCGTTTGGTCAGTTTTCCGTATGTACTTAAAATGTTGTCCATTTTAAACAAAAGAGAGACACCTAGAGTGATCCCGGCCACAAAATGCCACGGATTAAGGCGGGGTTGACTCATACATGTCACATATCACCCATGGATTGTTTTCCTAAAGCATCAACACATTTCGAATTCATTTGGTCAGTTTTTTGTATGTCAGTTGTTGTTTTCACTAAAAATGATGTCCATTTTAAACAAAAGAGAGACACTATGAATGATGTAGGCCACACCGCATCTTGGATTGAGGTGGGATTGACTCGTACACATCACATATGACCCATGGCTCATTTTTCTAGAGTATCAACACAATCCTAATCCGTTTGGTCAGTTTTCCGTATGCTAGTTGTTGTTTTCACTTAAAATGATGTCAATTTTAAACAAAAGAGAGACACTTTGAGTGGTGTTGGCCACACTACACCTCAGATTGAGGCGAGGTTGACTCGTACATGTCACATATGTCCCATGGTTTGTTCTCCGAAATTTCCGACAGAAACCGAATGTGTTTGGTCGGTTTTCCATATGTACTTAAAATGTTGTCCATGTTAAACAAAAGAGAGACACTTAGACTGATCCCGGCCACACCGAGACTCGTATTGAGCCCGGGTTGGCCCGTATACGTCACATATGACTCATGGATCATTTTGATAATTTATCAATAGATTCATAATGCCTTTGGTCAGTTTTCCGTATGCCAGTTGTTCTTTTCACTTAAAATACTGTCCATTTTAAACAAAAGAGACACAGTTAGAGTGGTGCTGACCACACCGCATCTCAGATTTAAACGAGGTTGACTCGTACATGTCTCAAATGACCCATGAATCATTTTACTAAAGTATCAACCCAATACGAATTCGTTTGGTCGGTTTTATATATTCCAATTGATGTTTTTTCACTTAAAATGATGTCCTTTTGAAACAAAAGACAGAGACTTTGAGTGGTACCGGCCACACCGCATCTCAGATTGAGGCAGGGTTGATTCATACACATCACATATGACCCATGGATTGTTTTGATAAAGTATTGACACAATCCGAATGCGTTTGGTCGGTTTTCCGTATGCCAGTTGATGTTTTTCAATTAAAATGATGTTATTTTGATACAAAAGAGAGACACTTCGAGTGGTGCCGGCGACACCGCGTCTCCGATTGAGTCGAGGTTGATTTATACACATCAAAAATGACCCATGGATCGTTGTCCTAAAGTATCAACACAATCAGAATCTGTTTGATCAGTTTTCTGTATGTACTTAAAATGTTGTCCATTTTAAACAAACGAGAGCCACTTAGAGTGATCTCGGCCACACCGTACCTCAGATTAAGGTGGGGTTGATTCGTACACGTCAAATATGATCCATGGATCGTTGTGATAAATTATCAGTAGAATCCGAATGTGTTTGGTCAATTTTTCGAATGTCAGTTGTTCTTTTCACTTATAATCCTGTCCATTTTAAACAAAAGAGAGACACTGTGAATGGTGTCAGCCACACTGCTCCTCAAATTGAGGCGGGGTTGACTCGTACACGTCATATATGACCCATGGATCGTTGTGCTAAAGTATCGACACAATACGAATGCGTTGGTTGGTTTTCCATATGCCAGTTAGTGTTTTTCACTTAAATGATGTCCTTTTGAAACAGAAGACATGCACTTTGAGTGGGGCCGGCCACACCGCATATCCGATTGAGGCAGGATTGATTCATACGCATCACATATGACCCATGGATCGTTCTCCTAATGTTTCAACAGAAACCAAATGCATTTTGTCGATTTTCTGTATGTACTTAAAAAGTTGTCCATTTTAAACAAAGGGGAGTCACTTAGAATGATCCCGGCCTCACCGTGCCTCTGATTGAGCCTGGGTTGGCTCGTTCATGTCACATATGACCCATGGATCGTTGTGATAAATTATTAATAGAATCCGAATGCATTTGGTCATTTTTCAGTATGCCAGTTGTTCTTTTCACTTATAATCCTTTCCATTTTAAACAAAATAGACACAATTAGTGTGGTATGTTAGTTGTTTATTCACATTATTCAAATACACTATTTGACTATTGGTCTTTAAATTAATTTATTTATGAAAAATTTACTTTTAAAATGAGAATATCAGAAAATTAATAGAAGATAAAAATTTTACTAAAAATCCTTGTGGAAATATTAAGGTAAACATGATTTCTGAGAATCCTCATGTGTCTATTAGTGGAATGGTATTTACTTAAAATCTTGTGGAAATTCATATAGAATATTTATATATCATTCTTATTATGTAATAGATTTTAGTTTATCATACTATGAAACATTTCAGAGCTAACAATGTCATGCCCAATGAATACATCCCTTTTATAACATACCAAGAATCTATAATATTGATTAGATGTGTAAATGTGGTTTACATTGATTATCATTATGAAAATAAATAAAATATATATTATAGATTTTCTAGTAGTAAATGAAATCAAGGAGGGTGGGGGGGGGGGGGGGGGCTGTCCGCGGGGCTATCCGGTGGGTGTCCGGGGGGCTGTCCGGGGACCAAGGAGGGTGGTGGGGGGGCTGTCTGGGGGGTGTTCGAGGGGTCGTCCGGGGTCCAAGGAGGAGGGTGGGGGGGGGGACTGTCCAGGGGGCTATTCAGGGTCCAGGGAGGAGGGTGGGGGGGCCTGTCCGGGGGGCTGTTCGGGGGGTTGTCCGGGGGCTGTCGGGGGGCTATCCGGGGACCAAGGAGGATGGTGGGGGGGGGGGGGGGGGCTATCCGGGGTCCAAGGAGGATGGCGGGGGGTTGTCCAGGGTCCAAAAAGGAGGGGGGTTCCCAAACACACAACCACTAAAAGACAACAACATCCATAAAACAGATAATATATAAAAATAAATCAACTCCAATACTATACTATGAGTCTAGATATAACCAATAACTAAAATAGATTAAATATCAAATCTCAGTAATATTAGTAAAAAATATAATGGATCAATTTTTCCCACATCACCATCACCATCACCACTATCATCATCACCCTCGTCCTCATCGCCGTCATCGTCATCGCCCTCCTTAGCACCCTCCTCCTCACCCTCACCCTCCTCCTCGTCCTCGCCACCCGCCTCACCCTCCTCATATCCGTCCTCTTCTGCATCAGACTCCTCACCATCATCATCGTCAAGATAGACATCATCCTGACCAACAATAGAACTACCACCTGGTTCACCATATATAGAATGTATTGACGACATATATTCATCAAAAGCTGGCCTGGCCTCTACTAGAAGTGTTGGACGTAGAACTTCAATAAATTTCATAAATGCAATGTTTTCCCTAGAAAACTATTCTGTCGTCTCTGTGGACCTTTTCGCATAATGTTCTGCCTGTGCCCTAACTTACTACAGCTCGGTGGCACTACAGTTCAATCCTTAGTAGGGCCAATACCTCGTCGGGGCTATCCTAGGTCGGCAGCGTACTCTGCCAGGATGCTCCTCTCCCAACACCTGATGTAAGTGATCTGTTGGCCCAAAAATATCTGGTTCTTGGGCATCGAAGGCCTCTAAAGCAGCCTGTTACAAATATAAATATATCATTAAGTTACAAAATAGATATTAAATATATAAATTCAACATATTAAGACTTACAATCTGCTGCCGAGTCGCTTTGTTGACGACACTTCCATTCTTTTTCCGTCTACTCGATCAAAATAGTTTTTCTCAAGGCACATGTCCTTCAATATTTTTTATTTTCCTCTAAAATGACATTGAAAACTAAAGTTATATTAAAATTTTAGCAAACTATTAAATAATTGAGGAAAAAAAAAGAAATTGTAAGTTGTAAAGAAAACGTATAAACAACTGTCATACCTGCTTCCTCTCATGATCAGGCATCGTAGTGCGTCCCAGTCTGTGGAGGTATTTTTTTTGCATCAATGTTATTTTTATTTTTTCCAGATGATTCCAAAATAAAATTCAAAAATGGAACAGATAGTATTAATGGAAAACATGAAAGTTATTATTTAAATACCTAAAATGTAATTAATACCTTAAACTGGGTACTCGTACAATGAGTAATCATATGAAAATACTGCTCTATAGGACAATAATCCACCACTGTTACCACCTCTAACTCAGTTCCAACTCTAGAAACCCAGCCAATATACAACTCATGCTTATAGGCTCTCCAAAGCTCGCCTAAATCCTTTAGACGTTCTGGTCGTGCACCCTCACCATCGGGAAAATTAAATCGAAGCTGACATCAAAATATGAATTTAAATAAATACAAAAATAATTCATGGCATTAAATAGAACATATTTTTTTTACCCATATCTCTGCCAAATATCTATCATTGAACTTATGTGGAAAATGTCTCCACGATAGCAGGCTGACCAGAATGATGTCGGAGTATTTGGAAAACGTCGCCAAAAAACTCCGACATTACTACCTTGTTTTCTCAACCATTTGGTTGTCTTCATTATAATCCACCATAACCTGTGTGTGGTGGTTACACGTCGAACGCATGCATGTACGCCCCCGCCCACGCCTCATGTCATTAGATGTATCTTTCATGAAAGAAAAAAAAATATTTTATCAAAACATGTTATAATGAAAATAAATATTGCTATAAAAATTTGTTAGGGTTCTATAAATATACCTATGCTGGTCTGATCGCTGAGCGCCGCTGGATCCACAGAAAATTATGGAACACCCTGTGGTGGAACAGGAGTCGAAGACCATGGAATATAGAAGCTCAGAGAGACAAAAGTATAAGGAAAAGAAGATGGGATAGCTGTCTGACCAGATTCTAACTGGGGAGTGGGAATCATCATGGGATGTGAAAATGATGGGCCAGAAGATGCAGAAGGTAGTGAAAACATGGGAGGCCTAAATATCCCATGTGTCCCTAACGACACATCGGGATTAGAATGTGGGAATGATGACATGTCATTGGGAGGGGCAGGGTCTAGTCGGGTACGCGCAGTTGCTCATCTGCCTTTGGTACGAACCCTCCTCGTACCACCATCCTGAGTACTAGGACTAGTACTAGGCTCCTCATCAAATAACTGTCGACATATAGGTGGATCCTACAAAAATTTTAACAAAAAAATTAATCACATGACATTATATATTCTTTAAATATATCAATTTGAAATAAGGTACTCACTATAGGCACTAATGATGGAATTCCCAACTCCGTCATTCGACGATTGTTCTCTATCACTGTTTTCCTTTGTCTCTCTTTAACTGGCTTCATTTCCTGCTTTTGAAAACAAATATGTAATTAATTAGAAAAATTAAACTAATGTGTAACCCAAAAAACTAAATATATGAGGGAACAAGGGGATTCATTGGTAATTTAGCTATCAATTGTTTTAGAAGAGCTTGAATGGATTTAATAAATCGTACAAGTTGTAATGTTCACCAAGTTAGAAATATTGTTTGATTAGGTTTTAATACAGTTCAATTCCAAATTATAAAATGCAATTCAAATAAAACTACAACCAATAAACATTGAAAATTCACATAACGGTCAAGTCAGCTAAAACATATTTGTGATAAATACTAAATCAATTTGAATATTATCAACCTTAACAACCCAACTCAAGGTAAACCAAAAGAATTGAGAACATGGATGAACAATTATATATATTTTCAACCACAACTTCAGGTTCACAATCAACTCTGACAATTGAGCTATTGGAGTCATCAAAATAAATAAATGGATCGGGTCCAATGGCACTAGGGACAATGTCAATTCCATCATCACCATCATCAAAAATATTTTTTGGAATTACTTCAACTATGATGCCAAATTCAGGTCGAAGTTGGTCTTTGACATAAAAAACTTGTTTTGCCATTGATGCCAACACATATGGTTCTTTGGTAGTAAGATTTAGAGTCATATTAATTACTTGAAATCCACAATAAACAAATGGAATTACATCATTGTGACTCGTCCATGCGAGTAATAATACAATATTATTATTTTCTCAATTACTCCATAATAACCCACATTTTCAAATCACGGTCTACTATCTAATGAACTGACATAAAAATCTGTTGTGGCAGTAACCATAACACCATCATGTTGTGTTCTCATGTTCTTTGCTCGTTCAGTGACAATAAATTTGCACCCATTGATAACAATTGATTTACAGTCACGGACCATGGTATTAGGACCAAAAGTCAAAGATCTTATTTCCCCAGAGACAGAGTTAGCAGAAAAACTCAATACCTGCAATATAAATGACTATTAATCTTAATTAAATATTGATAAAATTATTTTAAACATTAATATTTTTACCCTCAATTTTAACCAAGCAGAAAACTCTTTACTATGCAAAGTCTCTCTCCTTATCAAAGATAATGAACGATGCTTCCTATTTATCATTATTTTATGTTCCCTGTAGATAAAAAATATGAATAGTTTAACAGATATATATGTAAGATATACATAATCGATTTAGTTACCTGATATAGTCATCAAACAAATCACAGTTGAACAAAACTATACGATGTGCCATCTCCCGCTCTTCATGGCTTAATGTCTTCAATGTATATGATCCAAGAATTCCTCCTATTTGAGAAAGTGATGGAAAACTGGGTTCAATTTTCTTATACTATTCTTATTCATTTCTCATTGGTCTGTTCAATCTTGTAGTAAGATCAGAAAAATACATCGAGCTGAAATCCATAAATTCCTAAGCCAAGTAACTGTTCATGATAGAAACTTCGAGATGATTTCTGTTTCTGACATAATACTTTAATGTGAAAATATTTATTTCAGTAGGATACATCCAACGAAAAGTAACAGGTCATCCGAGAAGTATTTCAGTGGGAATATGGATAGTCAGATGCAAAAAGCATATGAAAAATTATGGAGGAAATATTTTCTCCAACTCACACAAAATTAATGGGGAATCTGTCAACATTTTTTGCAAGAAAGACTTGGAAAACTTCTTAGCACAAATATCTCTAAAAAAATGGCCCAACCGAATAGTAGTCACCTCTACATTATTAGAAAAAAGATGAAGGATTGCTTTTGGAAGCAACTCATGTAGTATAACATGATAATCATGAGTCTTCAAATATTTTAGCTTCAACTCTCTTATGTTGACCCGTTTAGATGTGTTGATTGAATAGCCATCAGGAACTATAATAGTCTCTAATACATCTAGAAATTGTTTTTTTCATAGGTGTTATCACATAAGAATCACATGGAAGTTGCCATTTATTTTCACTGATACGCACAGGATGCAATTCTGTTCTGATGCCCCAATCCACCAAGTCACACCGAGATCGTAAATCATCTTTTGTCTTCCCCTTGACATTTAGAAGAACTAAAAGCAACATTTCACATATATTCTTTTCAATATGCATTACGTCTAAGAAATTACGTAACAAATTGGTTGACCAATAAGGCAAATCAAAAAAGATACTCCTCTTCCTCCAATTGTAAAAGGTTTCAGTGGAAATATTCTTTCTCTTTCTAGATTTCATTTGACCCATACCGAATGAAAAACTGAAATCTTTTAATTCATTAAGCATGTTAGTTCCAGAAATACACTGAGGTGGATCATCAGTCTCTATGGTATTATCAAATCTTCGACGATTTATTCTATATGGATGATCCTTTGTCAAGAATCATCGATGTCCCATAAAACTGAAACTACAGCAATGTTTTAGTCTTTTGGGTTGTGTATTCTTCATTCAAACTAGACATGACCGTTTTCCCTTCGTGCTCCATCCATACATCATTGCATAAGCCGTAAAATCATTGATCGTCCACATAAGCGCAACGTGCATCTGAAAAATGTGTTTTGAACATGAATTGTATGTGCGCACACCCATATCCCAAAGAAGTTTCAACTCTTTTATTCAAGGTTACATGTATAAATCAATATCAATGTCGAGATAAGAAGGGCCAAATATGAGTATAGTCATGAAAGTGAAATGTTTTTTCATACAAAACCATGTGGGAAGATTATAAATGTGTATAAAAACTGGCGATGTGCTATGCGAAGTAAGCATCTTCCCAAACGGATTAAAATCGTCACATGAATGACCCAACGTCACATTATGCACATCAGCTGCAAAATCAGGATGTCAAGCATCAAATCTCTGCCCTGAAAATCCATCTGCAGGATGAACCAACTCATCCTTATTCTTCGTTCTCTCGATATCATTCCATCTCATTTTTATTGATATGTCATCAGATATAAAAAGATTCTGGAGTCTGGGGATCAATGGAAAGTGCCATATTACTTTATGTGGAACGCGGGATGGTGTTCCATCAGATTTTGACTTCCAGTGGGATATGCCACATTTTATAGAATCATTTCGTTTAGCGGTTTTCTCCCAAAATAAACTACAATCTTTCAGGCAAGCATGAATTTTGTTTATTGAAAATCCAAGTTCTTCAACTAACTTCCATGCCATATAGTGGTTTGAGGGAATATTTTCATCATCTAGAAGTATATCCTTCAAGAGGGTAAGAATTCAATCGATTGCGGTATTAGAAATCCCATACATAGTTTTCCCATGAAACAATCAGATTAAAAATTCCAACTTTTTCATTTTATCGTATTGTCGATATATTAGAGTCGTGGCCGCATCATTCAATTTTTTCACCCTATCAATATCATCATTTTCACTAGAAGCATCAGCTGTCCTCATGTCTAAGTCTTCTTGAGTCGAAATCCTTTATTTTTCATGATGACGAATAAACGGAAACAGATCATCTAACAAATTCTCCATTCCGGTCCTTTCATTTCGATCATTAGAAATTTGAGATTTCATTTTCTCCCCATTGTGATACAACACAAAGTAGTTTGCTTGAAAACCATTTTTGGATATGTGGTAGATGACTTCTTCACAGCTCAACCAAGGTCTACCAACTCAATTAGAACATGGGCAGTGTATGCGACCATAATCTGAAGCATTGTAAAATGAAAAATCTATAAAGCTCTCCAAATTGTTTTGAAAATCGCTTGAGATTCGATCAGTTTCATAAATCCAACTCTTTCCATTCTGTAAAAAGAATTTATATAAGTCATTTTGTCACAAACAATTCAATAGGATTGAACTTTAATAGAAAATACATTTATTTAAACGATAAAGGAAGAAGTTTCTAGTCGATGTAGTGAACTATTAAAATAATGTAAAGAACAAGTACTCATAAATTAAATTAAAATTTATTTATATTCATTTTCATTAGGTCTATAAGAGGAACATGAATCAGGTCCCATCATGTGTCATAGGTATCCCAAACCATTCACTCATGTTCAATAACTCATTATTGGAACCTCTATGGCCATAACTTTCGTTACCCAATTACTTCCCCAAGTCAAGCGCACCCCATGGGTGAATAAATTTTTGGCTTCTACACTAATAGGTTGTTCATGGCTTGTAGAAAGATTTAATTTCATTAAGTATAGACAAAAAAATTTATTTTTAAATTTGACATTAATAATAAAGTATGTCAATGATGAAAACATTACTGAATTAATATTGTGACTTATATAACATTTTTATGGATGTCTACATATGCCAGAATGGGTAGTGAAAAGAACCCCACCCTCATAAAAGTGATTATTGGCCAAGAAGGAAACATAATATACCGCGTATAATGAGAACCATATTTAATTGACCCTAAAGTTATATTAGTACAGTCATCTTGGGGGAAATGGAATATATGATCCTGGTTAACTAATGAATTAAAAATCTTGTATTTCATATGTTGGACACTATCTAAGGTAAGAAATCATGGGAATATGGGTTTACATTATTCAATTTCTTACATGCTAGTGAGAATGAAGGCTTGAATTAATGACTTGAGTTCACTGATTAAATGAGGGTAGAGGTTGCATACGCTGTGTAAACAGAATGGTTAAATAAGGGTAGAGGTTTTATACACTATGCATGGTGGGGGAGTCTCATCCGATTTAGAAACTAAAATAAACTCCCATCATAGGTAATAATAAGAAACATCACCTTCAAAAGAAACTTCAAATAAAAAAGGACTAAAAACATCAAACATTTCAAGAATTCACTACTATACGAGGTTTATCCACATTTTTAGAAGTAATTATATGGCTTAATCATGAACCACCTCTATAGATCCCAGTTTTCACCAATAAACATAAGGTAAATATCTCAAAATATCTTTAAAACAACTCATTAATAGGCTCAAAATGTAAATATAATCTTGAACCAACCATGAAATCTCTTTCACAACACATTATTACACACCAGTTATCTCATGTGTTACTAAATACCAAACATAATCACATAGTGTACTATAACAAATTACATTACACAAGCCTTATTAAAAAAAATTTCATTTTAAGAAAACAGTTTCCTCATGAAATTTTAAGGAAAACATTCATAAAAACTGTGCTAAAAATTATTAAACACATATAAATAAATTTCTATGTAACAATTAATTACAAGATGGAAATAATCATAAAAACACATACTTAGAAAATCTAGAATCCAACGACATTGAATTTGAGATGCTTCTTCTTTAATGGAAGGTTAATGATTTAATTAATTAAATGGATTGGAATGGATAAAGTCTACTTTAAATCAAAACACAAAAAATGATATACACATCAAAATCAAAACTTAAAACTAAAATATGAGATGAATAACAATAATAAAAGGTATAACTTAAATATTTTATGTGTATGAAGAATATAATACCTGATTTGAGATGATTTGGATGTAATTTGATAGGTTCAGATGGGGGAAGTCGCGAGAGCAGAGGAGCCACGGACAGGATTAGCGTTATGTCGCGAATGGGGGAGAGAGCAGCCGATTCTGTATTTGGGGAAACGATTTCCCAATAGTTTTTAAAAATCGTTGGGAAAGGGGTGTCGAAGATAGCCTTTACCAACGGTTTAAACAAACCGTTGTTAAAGGGTGACCATTTCCCAATGTTTCTTATAGAATCGTTGGGAAAGGGTGACTTGGACACCCCTTTCCCAATGGTTTTAGTAAACCGTTGGTAAAGAAGCATTGGGAAAACATGAGTTTCCAGTAGTGTCATTTGGGTAGTTTAACATAGTATTTAGTGAAAATGATAAATTATGGTTGGTTTTGATTTGTATTGATCTTTTATCTTAAATACATGAATAATTTTACATTTATAATCCCTGTTTTCAATATTTTTAATGATATACTATGGTTATATATCTATTCGTGAAAAAAGTTGTTAGTTTCTCTCTTGGTTTCCATTGTACATGAATGGGTTTTTATTATAATTAACTATGGACACCTTGTGTTTTCATAAATTCCCATGTGTCTCTTTTTAAAGGAATTAATTAAATAAAGGGGTTTCTTGGGTTCTCAAATTACTTTAAATTTTTTAATCTCAAACAAATATCAGGTATAGTTCTTATCAGGTTGTTTTTGTGCATATATGATCATTCAATATAACTTGATGATGTTTATATGATTTGGTTTTCCAAAATGATTTTTATAACTTAGTTTCTTAATTGTTGTTTCTAAAGCCTGATTGGGAACTTATAAATAATTTTTTCTTGATGTAATGTACTAATGAAGTGAGCTATTTTTTTTGTTTTTAAAAATTTAAATTGATATCAAAGATGTATAGTTGAATAAAAGTTTCCTGGTTAGAGGTCACATTTATTATATTGTTTTTCTTGTTAATAAAGGATAAATGATTTTGGAAGGGTGATCAAAGGTGAGGGTGAATTATGATTACTACCATTTATAAATAACAATATGTAATAAGTTGAATAATAAAATTGAATTTTTGTCGTTGGAAATTACAAGTATAATGGTTGGATTTCTATGTTGGAGTGATACACAATTAAAGATCACTAATTTGGCTAGTGAACCCAATTTAGGACCAGAAACTACATTGAGGATAAGGCCTATATGTCTGGCCTGGTGGAGTAAAATAGAGTATTTTTTAGCTGAATCACATTAGGTTCCAATAATATGGAATTTATTTTTTTACTGTCATAGATTGTCTCCAAAGTTCATATTTGTTCCCAAGATGACGAGTTTTGACTACAATATGATGTTTGTAATTAATTTTTTTATGATTTTTGATTTATTGTTATTTCATATTGATATAGTATTATTGTTTTCATTTTTATTATATTGGTTTCTATTAGAATTTTTGTTCTAATTTTTAAACTCATAATTTCATCACACTTATATTTTTTTATTTATGTTATAATGTTTAATTTTTTTGGACTCTTTATTTTCTTAAACACATGTATTAATAAATAAATTTTAAAACCATTTTCCTACTAATAACTACTTTACTTGCATTAATTTTTGTAAAAATAGTTTATGTTTAGATATATAGGCCCATGTATTGAGTATAATGGGTACAAAGGATGGTTAAACGATTTTTTTTATAAGACCAAAAGGAATGAAATATTTTCATATATGTATTTAAAAATAGTGTGATATGGGTTTACTTTTAATGGTTATATATAGGGTGTGGGGGTATACTGATTGGGAGTTTTTTTCTCATGCTTATCAAATTACAAGTAAAGTACAAGTTCTTATCTGATTTAGTGTACGCTATTTGAGCTTAGGTTCAGGTATGGTGGTGGTAGTTCTAAATAAATGACCATTTTACTTGAAACATAGAGATATGTTGTTCAGACTTATTAATTTTTATTTTGGTATTATATTTATCTGATATTTATCTTCAATTATTTGTTCTCACTCCAGTTTTTATTGATTTTTACTCAAACTTTTAATTATGTTTTAGGACTATTATATTGAGATTCATTAGATATGTTTATATTAGTTTATTTATGATTTTTGAGTTATAATTTATGTTTATTATAGGTTTTGTTTTTCTTATTATGGAAAACAATTATCTCATATATGTGATACTTTGATATATGTTGTGGTAATTACATAATTCTAAGTGGGAGTGTTATCTTTATTAGTATTTTGTCGGGAAATATCATTCCCACCAATTTACATTTTAATTTCCAGAAACTAGTTGTATGCCCATGGTGATTGAGAACACACTTCAATCAATGTCACATGCCAACTAGAAACCTAGATTAGGGATAACCCATGTTTTTTTGTTACATGTACAATGAAATTATATGTGATGTGGAAAGTAATCCTTCTTAAAGTAAAGATCTTCATTTTTATGTTTCCAGAATGTACAACCATGATGAAATCCCCCATAAATTATGAGACCTTGAAATATAATATAAAAAATAGTATATCTAAAATAAAAATATCCGACTTATTTATTTTATATATGTGACCTTTCCTTGACAATGTAATGGTTTGGACCCACTAAAATTCACTCTTATGTTTAATATATTGATATCCAAACTCATAGATATCACTCATGATATCCAGAAACCTAGACATTACTTTATATTTTCAAAAATTTCTAAATCATTTTGGAATTTAGTTTGATATAAAAAAATTATTCTATGTTTCATATATTGGTTATTGTGAAAAATTGATCTAAATACATACAGAAATCAAAATCTTCAACCAGGTTGATAACTTTCTTTTTGTATTCATCCAAATCATAATAGTGTAATGTAAAATTAATATACTAGAAATTGATGAAATTGAGTTATATTATTTCAAAATAGGTTAATAAACTTAAATACTTAGTATTACATAATGTCCTTTAAAATAGAGGGATGGTTTTTATATTAATTTCCACATATAAGAATAATTTTGTTGATTTCCTAGAGCATCATTAACATATCACTATGAGTATCCAACTCCATCAAATATCAAAAAGTTTCGAATAATATTTAAGGGTTTTATGTTATAAATTATCTAAATTTTTTCTCATAAATATACCAAGATATAGAGATATTATAGGAAAAAGTTGACGAGTGATGACTCAATGAGAATAATTGAGAATGTATTCATTGATAATACATATAAGTAAACAAACTCCCATATGATAATTGATCAAAAATAGATGAATGTATTAATTGTTTTTATAAAAATATCATCCTATTGATTTGAACTCTTGAGTTTATAAATAAATACTTTAAAAATAAAATATTACTCATAGAATTAAATAAAATACATTAAATATCTTTTTTACCTTCCTATGGTTTAAAAAAATGAAAATTTAGAAACAAATATCTATTTTAAATTGAATAATTAAAATATATCCACTGTTAATGTGGCAGATTTATTTTTGGCATGATAATATTGTATATTTTTAAGGACAATTTCATGGGATATAATCTTCTCAATATTTTTTTGGTATCTTATTAAGAATAAAATTAAAATATCTATGAATATATGAAATATTTATTTTAGAGAATTAAATAAGTATCCCTAGGGTATCATATAATAGAAAATGACCATTAATTTTTGATTATTCCTAATTTATATTTGAATAAAAAAATCCTATATGGGTTTAAATATGTTTTAAAGATATTAAAAAATTTGACTACCTAGTTTTTTATAATATTATTTTTTATATATGATCATCAAAAAAGCGGTTTGTTTCATTGATGTACTTATTTCATGAGATATATTCCATATTCTAAGATAATGATTTGTGAATTGTGTTTTCATATATAATATATAGACCTATGGATGCGAAACTAGGATTTTTGGGTTTGTGCTTTATTTTTTTTGAAAAGCATCCATGGAAGAGTGCAATGAAAACATAATCATCTTTAATTGTAGGGAGTTCTATAGAGTGGTTTATCTTATTAAACCAAGATATTACTGATTAATTAAGATAGTGATTTGATTTTGATATATCTTTTTTCAACCAAGATAGATCCACCAAATTTAGTATATGAATATTATTAGAGACTAAAATTACCATTATAAGGAAAAAAGGTCCAAAATTTTATATCACTTTTAAATACTATAAATTCTAATGGATGAATTATAAATTAAATTCAATTGGTTTTGATTAAAAATGGGAATACATATATATTAATAATATGATATTAGGGGAAATTTTTTTATGGGTAATATTTTTCTATAATCTCTTTATAAAAATTATGATATAGTAGTTTCCTAAATTTTTCCACGTTTATCTTAGATGAGGTACTTACCAGATCATAAAAAATCAATGCGATTTCCAATACTAAGATTTTAAATTAATTTCTTATATAACTAAACCAAACTAAAATAATTATTTATATATTTTGAGATATAGAAAATATAGGAAATTATTTTTATATACCAATGTTGTGTTTGTGATTTATTTCTTTTCAATGAGGGTCAAATGAATTAATTGATGTTGTATAATGTTTCATGATGTCAACATGAATAATTTATTGGAATAAAGTTATATGTTCACAATACTATTGATAAGAATCAAAGAGTTCCTACAAAATATTTTGTGTGATTAATTGTAGATATTGAATGAGACTATGGAAAAGGTGTGGTGCTACCATTGAATTATGAAAGATCTATTCACATGATGAAAAATATTTTTGAATAATTAGAATTGTTAATTTTATAAAATTGTATTATTGATGATTTATTTACTTGTGGAAAAAATAATTACGATCATGTTAAAAAAATTGTTAATATTTTTGTAAGGATTTGGCTACTGATTAGAAGGGTAGTTTAGGTGGAAGAGTAAACTACTAGGTTTTCACATGATGGATTTATTTTGGAATATTTGAGAAGAAGAAAATAAGATAATTTTGTTATTTATAAGGAAATTTAAATGTGGGGTTTTCAGGATTATCATTAAGTTAATGACATTTATTGATGATGTGAGTGTTCTTGATGATTTTGTTGGAAGTTGGATGTTTCTAGAAAGTGGGGGAGTTGGAATTGGATACGATTCTTGATAAGAAAAATATTAATGAAGCTATAAGGGCTATCCAAGTGAGAAAATAATTTTTGGATATGGTTTGAAGTTCATATTAGTTAGATATAGTGGATAAATATGGTTTGTATAGCCCCTGATTTTATTTAGAGAAATAAAATAGAAATAATGGATTAGTATTTATCTATGTAAGGGATTCGGTACATGAGAAACCAAGTAAAGGGATAAATGTTTGATTATTTAGGGATATGATGATCAACATAAGCATATCTGATGTAAAGGGATTAATGCTAGAGTCATCAACTTGAGGAAACACATATGATGCTGACTTTATATCATACTTGTGTTTTTTGAACACAATTTAAGAAAAACTATTTTTTAATATGGACTACACATAAATTGAAAATTTTCATATGATATTAAAATTGTGTGAGAATCTTCTACATAAGAAGAAATTATGTAAGACGAAAACATGTATGATAAGGAATCCTCATAAGATACATGTACTGTATAAGAGTACCTATTTTCATATTAAGAGGAATTTTGTGACCTTATATTTGTAAGGTTAATTTAACCTTATTAAAACCACATGATAAATAAAATTTTATGATATCAAGTTGCAACTTCATAAGAATGAAAATATTGAACATTATAATAAAAATGGGGGATGTTTGTAAAAATAAAATTTAAAGAACATTGGAATTTTTCAAAGAATATTGATGAGGTAAAAGTATTTGAATTATGAATATATTTATGAGATGTTGTACCTGAGTCTTTTCGTGGATCAAAGAACTAATATGATGCTTTTATTAATAAAATTGAGTTAAAAAGTGACTTTTAATGTTTATTGAATATCTTCATTATATGTATTTACCCTTGACATTAATATATTTTTCTTTTGAAAAAAATGTGCTTACATTACTTTCTTCATTGAATATCTGTGATCTCAAAGAGAAACTGGGGAACTCTTATGTATATTTTGTTTAACTTAAATTCATGAATCATTGCAAACATAAATGGAAATTCAGTTTGGTTTCAAGTATATAAATTTAATGAATTTTTAAATATGGGACACATAATTTTCCTAGATTAATTATTTGAGACCTGAATCTACCTTTGAAAATAGTTTTTTTGGAAATCCATTTCCCTTAATAATTTAACTACATATACATTGTTTATGAATGGAAACATACCTTAAGGAAAATATTTTCGAATAAGGCCTTACCATGGTTCCTTAATAACTTTCCCATGATACTATTTTGAGGGGTCATACTAATAATTCCTCTTATCTTGTTCTTGATTACATAAAAAATATTTCATATTGTTATCATAGTTTCCCAATTTAATATATATATATATATATATATATATATTATAATCCTTATTACTTTCCATTTTAATGGACTAAATAATATTTTATCTACATGATGTTTAAACTATCACGACTTAGTTTAATTTACAATAATAGTTCATTAATCACTTGGTGGGACCCTACAAAAATAGCGGTGGAGGCATATGTGGGTTTGGATGTGTCTCATATAGTTTATAGTGTATTTATTTTTTAAGTTTATAGTGTTTTAAAAAGAAAATTACTTTCATATTTAATTGAATGAGTGTTTATAATAATATTTTCAATGTATTATTGTAATACTGGTTTCAGTATTAGTTTGGAAATGGTATGGTGCATGAAATTATAATTTCCAATATAACAAATTTAAGTGATTTGAGTGGGTATTGATTTATTAAAAAGCACTATGTTTTTATTTAAATCGATGTATTTTATTCTATTAATATTTTAATAAGAATAATTGGAAATAAGCTATGGGTTTTGATCATATATGAGGGTTTTCACATATTGTTTCTATTATTTTAAGAGTATTTGATATTTTATATTTCTATTTTTATTTTATTGTATGTAATGTTTGTTTAATTTGTTAGGGTTATCCATGGATGGTATGATTTCATAAAATGGAATAGATCCTTATTAAATTTGAAATTCATGTGGATAACCAGAAAACCATTATTAAATAGATATTTATTTTTAGACCTAATTGGTGGGAGGTTCATATTTAATTATATATGTTATTGTACACTAATTATATTAATATTGAATAAGATAATATTAATAAATAAATTTGTAAATTTTTTTAATTGAATGTTAACTGATATCATTTATAATTAATAATATATATGTTATTTTTTATTTTGTTTAATTTTAATTGATATAAGAAAAATTAGGTATGTTTGTATTTTTAATCTAGATCTATTAAAAGGTACTTTTCATGGAATATTTTATTAATTTCATTTCATATTGTGATGAATAAATTACATTAACACTTGATTATAACGAATATTTTATTTTATACTAAACCAATACGAGTTTATGAATGTCGACTATTTAAAAATTGGTTTTTATATTTTTATGGCAATTTAAGAGAATATTTTATGATTGATAGCTCAGAAATTATTCTCATTTGGGATGTTTCATGGCCATTCTCAATATCACGATTGATTTATCTTTTTAGTTAGTTTGATTATAGTTTTCTAATTATGTGGTCATTTGTGTTTTTTAATAAAATTATTTTTAAGGGAAAAGAGTTATATTTTTAGAATTAAGGTTTTCTTTGGAAATCATAAATTACATTAATTTGGAATATATATATATATATATATATTATTTAATTTCATGTTTTATTGAAAAAAATCATATAGTTTTCAATATAAAAAATTACAGTTAAAATAAATTTTTATTGTTGTTGGGAGGTTATATCATTCAAGAAAATGATTTTTTTTTAAAAAATGGAATTTTTGGTTTCAAGAGGAGGGTTTTTTAAAATGGATTATGGGTTCAATTTTATTATTGAAAGTGATTAAATAGAAAATAATTTCTTATAAAATGTTCTTATTTTTGGGGTTCATATTGTCCAAAAATACTTTTTCAAATAATTCATATTATTGAACTTCTATTAGTTTAATAAAATTATTTTGATTGTAGTTTTTTATATAGATTAGAGTTGAGTTAGATGATTGAAAAGGGTTTTTTATGATTAAAATTAGTTGAGGTTTAATGGTTTTTAAATTTCTATTATTAAAATTACATTAACGTTGAATTTCATTTTTGGTTGCTAAAATGTTAGGTTAATGGAATGTTTGGTTGGTTTATATATATAAGATACAATTTCTTATTTCTAGTTTATCATATGATGTTTAGATGGTGTATAACTTTTTGGGTGTCACATGGATTAAAAATTAATCATTAAATTTTGAACCATTTTTAATATGTATAAATAGGAATATTTGATATTAGTTTAACTTATTTTAGTAATGAGGAAAAAAAATACATGTTCTATAAAAAAACATTCATAACATCTATAATATTTGTTAACGGTATGAGTAATGGAATGAGGAATATACTTTCAATTTTTTTTATAAAGGTTAAAATATTATTCTAATAGATGTATTGTAGTTTCTAAATGGTTTTTGAAATGTTCGATGTTCAAAATTTGAGAAAACACTAGGGAATTTTACCACATTCATGGTTATACACACTAAGTTCAAAAAACGTTCCCTGATAAATCATTTTAAAATGAAAATTTTATTTAAAATAATTGAAAATGAATTTAATAATTATATTGTAAAATGTTTATATCAAGGAGAAATTGATTTAAAAAAAACTTCATTATTTTTAACATGAAATTTATCAAAGTAAATTCACAAAAAAAACAAAACTAAAACAAAATATCCCTTCCAAAATGAAACGGACATGAAAATTTTTTTACAAAATTTTATAAATAATTCTTTATCATGGAAAATCTTTATTAAATAAGAATATCTGTCACAAAAATGAAAGCTCTTATCTTTGATAAATAAGTTTTAATCTCATAAAAAACTCATATAAAAAATATGATATGATTAAATATAACATGTACATAGAAAACATCTAATAAGATAATTTGAATTCCAGTTTTAATATGAAATTCATCAAAGAATACTAGTATCCAACCGAACATAGCCAATGAGATGACATGTTCTACAATCTATGCAAACTATTAATGAACCAAAAAAATTACAATACATGGAATAAGAAACAATTAATACATGCTATTAGATTATGTAGTGAAAATGAGTGACTGTAATGTAAATGTTCATTGATTTACAACATGCTTATTCAAATAGTTTCCTGAATATTAGATTGAAATGATTTTTTTTAAAAAAATTGTTAATTTATAAAATAAAATAAAATATTAAATTAATAATTTAATAACCCCCTAATAAATTTACTAAAAAAATTACCAAAGATATTAATTACATGATCCCCTAATATATGTAACATAAAAAATAAAATTATCTTTGATTTTGGTAGTGGTGGAGAGTAACTAAAATCTAAAAAAAATCAACGATGATCACATTTTAATGAAACAATATAATAAATAAAATCTAAATAAATATTAATGTAATTAATCTAGTAGAATAATTACCCAACATGAGCTCAGATGTTGTTTGATACCAAGATAAAAATTGAAATGATTCTTCAAAGAAGTAATTTTATCCCCAAAACCACATATTTGATATCGAATAAGAACCAAATCAAGAAACAGGTGATTGAGGGGATATCACCTAGAAAACATTAGGGGAGGATGTTAATTAAAAAGGGATAATTAGAGATCATGGGGAGATGAGAGGTCACAAAAAATAGTTATGGAAAACCATTCCAATAGTTTTAATAAATTGTTGGTATAAGCAACCCTGAAGTAATAGTTTTTAAAATTTTTGGTTTAGGGTACATATTTTGAATCTATACCAATGTTTTGTGCATTAAATTTATCATTTAATTATACATTATCTCAATTATAAATTAGTTAAATCTTATGTAAATATTTTTTAACTTAAATTCACGAATCATTGAAAACATAAAGGGAAATGAAATTATGTGGAAATAATATGTTGTTAATGAGGTGGTCATGAGGGGACATGATATTTGTTTACCTGATTGAATTTGGATGTGAATATCCCTTTGAAACTAGTGTTTTTTAAATCCCACTCCCTTAATTATTTAACTACAAAGGCATGGATTCCACATGGAAAAATTCCTTAAGAAAAGTTGTTTTAATAAGGCTTTACCATGGCTCCTTAGGAGCTTACCCATGATTATTGTTCGAGGGTGTGTACTAATAATGAATCTTTACATGTTATTGATTATATTAAATTTATTTTATTTTATTATCATAGTTCACCACTTTGCAATACATATATATCTTAATCCATGTTACTTTACAGTTTAATGGACTAAATCATAGTTTCCTTACAAGAATTTTAACCTATCATGGCTTAGTTTACTTTACAAAACTTATGCATAAATCTATTTGTGGGACCCTACTATGATAATTATTATAACACAATACATCCACCCTTGGGTTTATCAAGATCATTTTTTAAAACTTGTTAACAATTTTGGATGAAAGTGATCTTTTTTTATAGTGATCAGATTATTGAACCATTGCAGAGAAATGGTGCTGGTGTTACATGAGGGTGTTTGAGTTTTACAGAGTTAAAAACGTCTGTATTTTTTATTTTTATAATGTCTTAATATGAAAAGAACATTTATAGATTAAAAATGGAATGATAATTTCAAACAATTTTTTAAATGTTGTTTTGTTATAATGGTATGAGAACGAGTTTGAAAATGGATAGGTTTATATCATTATAAATTCAAATATAATACATTTAAATGGTATGAGTGGGTATTAATTTTTTTAAATCACTTGGTTTTTATTTGAATTGATGTATTGTATTATATTTGTATTTAATTAAGAATATTTTAACATAAAATAAGTATTTTGATCATTTCTGATGGTTTTCACTTATTGTTTCTATAGTTTTAAGAGTATTGAATTATTTATAAGTATATTTATATTTTATTGTATGTAATGTTTGTTTAATTTTTTATGTATATCAATTGATGGTATGATTCCATAAAACATAATATATTGTTATCTAATTTAAAATTCATGCGGATAATCACAAAAACATTATTAAATAATTATTTCTTTAGAGACCTAAGTGGTCAGAGGTGGTTAATTAATTTTATAAGTTAGTGTGCAATAAGTATATTAATATTGAATGAGATAAGTTTAGAAATGTATGTTTTTAATTTTTTTATTAGAATAGTCACTCATTTTATTTATAATTGATAATTGTTTTTTGTAATTGTGTATTTTTTAATGTTATTTTAAATAATAAAAAGTAGGTATGTTTGTATATTAAAACAAGATTTATTAAGTGGTACTTTCCTTGGATTTCTTTTAACTCCTTTACTGTAATATTTAGAATAAATGACTTTAACACTTTATTTTAATGAATTACTTATTTGATACTAATTAATCATGATTATATGAAATGGTAGTTTTAAAAAATTTGTTTTTTAATCTTTTAAGGATATTTAAGGGAATATTCTACATTTGAGAGCTTGGAAATTCGGATGATTTAGTATGTTTCAAGGTCATTTTAATGGGATTATTGGTTTTTATTTTAAATAATCATGTTTTTTTATATAATTAAAAAACCCTAATAATGTATGGTTTTCTCGAAATATTAGTTATTTATGATTTAAAATTGTATGTTCTTGGATTTAGATGAATGATTGTCGAATTTCAAATTAAACATGCATGCTTAATCCTATATTTTCATGGGTTTTTTCTTAGGAATTTCTAACATTAAATAAAGTAAATATATTAATTATTATTATAATTGGATCTAACATGCAATGTATCATTTTAATGTAGTGGTTTATGTATTTTTCCATGTATATTTGATTATAAAAATTATTCTTGAGGAAAAATTAGTAGTTTTACAAAATTTGTAATTTTTGGACATCGTAAATGACATTAATTTTTTAGATATGTATATGATATTATTATATTTGATATTGAAAAAAATTAAATAGTTTTAAATATAGAGACTTATAGTGTAAATATATTTTTGTTTGGTTGTTTGACAAACCTTCCTAGGTCAACTAGATAAGCCACCCGAATTGAACCGTCACGTAATATAGGAAAAACATGATAACAAAAACCAGTCTTGAATATAATAAAAACTAGACGGCTAACCGGATTACAATGTGAAAATATATGTAATCCCACTAAGGTGTAAAATCAAAGACAAAAATTGGATAAAACAAAAATTATATCAAATCCCCACGTGACTAATAACCACCTCTAGACCAACTCGATTCGAAGGTAACAACAACACAAGAATCCAACATGCTACATGATGCTCTTCCCTTTTCTGGAATCCTATAATAAAATGTCTAAAATATCCTGATGGAACATGAAGGGTGTGATCCAAATCCTAGTCGGACACCAACACTATTTCTATACAAGTTATAATATGAATAATACAACAATTCTATATTTTATAACAAAATTGTTTTTCAAAGAATGTTGATTAACCAAAACTGATTATAAATCATGTTCACTTTTTCTATATTTTTTTTTGAAAAATTCATTTAACAAACTCAAAATAAAAATATTAAAAGTATAAGTGATTAAATAGAAAATAACATCTTTGCATCAAGAGGTAAACATATCCACCAAATAACCAATCATTCAAAGCTATGTGATATAACCTCATATAAATATTTGTGGGCAACAACACTAAATAAAAAAAAATCATGTGACAAATAGTGATAAATGAAAAATGAGAAATCACCTTGTATTAGTATATATCCTATGAGAAAATGTATAATATACACTCAAAATCCTAAACAAGAATACATTGGATCCAATAGATATAAAGTCCTTCTAGATGATATCACAAAAAATTACATCCTAGTTTTGAAACACACACTAAGTCTACCCTTTTTCTCTTTTCCGACATACTCATAGTCCCCAATGTGAATTTTTCTATATAAATTTCAAAAACATGATCAAAATTTTATAAATTTTTTTCAATGATAATATGAACCACTTTTGAGTATGAAAATAAAATCCCAAACCAAGAAATTTCATTTTTATAGAAAACCCCCCTTTTGAAAAAAATTCATTTCTAAGAAGTCATTTGAAACCACTTATCACTTAAAATCAATAAAATACCCAAGGAAACATATTAATAATGATACAAAATTCAAGGAATTAATCCATAGTATATAAAAAACTACCTAAACATGGTGGACACCTAGTTTTCTTCAACAACAGTGAACAAAAACCTTGATAATGACCTTCAAAAGAGAACTCACAATAATAAACTAAAAAGGGTTGATAGAAAATACTAACTGATTACATCTATATCCAAAACAAAATCTACAATAATATTCAACAAAAACCTATAAGTATTATGTACCCAGATAGAAGAAATCCAACCACAAAGGTGATGAACTACAAAATAATGTGATCGAAAATTGAATGATCCACCAAAAATTTCCAAGGGAGAGACTCTTGGTCGAGAGAGGTAAGGCTACAGGTGGAATGAAATAAACATAATTCATGAACCACAGTAAAAACCACAAACTATGACATTTACATGATGTGTAATACTATTACACATTTTTTATTCCTAGAAGCTCATATACATTTAAAAAACCCATTGTTTTTTTATTAAAAACATGTTTTCCCTCTACATAATGGGAACCTATTTCAAAACATGTAAATAGTTCATGCCTTGTATCCAATTCACAGATTCTTTCCAATGATAATTACATGGTGTTTTGTTTTATTAAAGGGCGTGTAATCTCCCAGCGAACAAAAAAATGTAGGGTTATACTAGAAATTCCAAAAAATCCCGTCCCTTCACAATTATAGGTATCCCCCCAAATTCTTTTTCATAATTACTCATCCAATGAAAAAGGAAGAAAAAAGAAATGGTTTAATCATACCAAATTGAACGTTAGTGGGGAAGAAAAATCTCCTCACCATAAACACTTTTTCCCCATAAAGACCTCATGATCCTGTATTTGAAAAAAGAAAAGGCCAACTTTTCCTTATCAACAACTATAGCTCCCACATCTCATGGATATCAGGTAAACACTTCAATAATACCTAGATAATGGGGATAATTTTACCATGTAGTACATTATCCTAGTGATAAATAATCTAAACTGTCCACTAAACTAAAGTGGTATCACGATTCAGAACAACCTCCTCCCACCTAATCACATAGTAAGGACCTGGTATATACCTCCTCAACTAGGAAACATGAAACATGTTGTTGATAACTATCAAAATAAATGGTAAGTCCTGCTGATAGGCCACCCTCCACAGTCATCCCACTATCTCAAAGGGCCCCAAAAAATGCGATTCCAACTGAACTTACTAACCCAATCAATGATGTACGAAGTAAGGTGAAACTATAAGAAATACCATGTTATAGAACTCAAACTCAATTGGACGATGATGATGATCTACATTAGATTTTTAAGGAGTCTGATCCATGATCAAATGACTTCAGATCAAATAAAATATCTCTGTCGTCTTCTAAACAACAATTGACCCAACAACATCATAATAAATTCCTAATAACTATTTTTATATACAAATTTAACTAATGAAAAATGATAATCCCATGATCCACCAAAATAAAGAAAGAAATCCAAGATCATATCCTATAGAATAGAGAGAGTTCTATTTCTATGTCCATAAATATTCATATGATAAGTCATGAACAATTTATTCTGGGAACCCATCATCTCTTGAAAAAAATTCTAGAACAGATATGTGAACATGAGGTCTATTTCAGAAAAAACTATATAGGGAATCACCTGAAGTCTCACAATCTCCTGAAAATACAAGTCCCTACCTTATTAAATTTTTTTATTCTCCTTGATAGGTTGGAAATGCATTGATTTAGTAAGTGGATCAATGATCACCCAAATAGAATCCTTCCCACTAGGAGTCCATTGAAAAACAATGATGAAATCCATGGAAATTGCATCCCACCTCTATACCAGAATGGATAAGGGATGGTACAACCCCAAAGGTCGTTGGTGTCCTACCATAATTATTTAATAAGTAAGGCACCATGATATAAAAATCTTCAATTTACTATCTCATATCCGACCACCAATACTAATGAATCATGTCTTGATACATCTTGGTATCCCCAAAGTGCACAGACCAACAAGACTGGTGTCCACCTTCCAACATATTCTTCCTAAGGTAAAATAGAAAACAAACCTTCTGTCGAAGAAAAAAGCTCCATTGGGTGATTGAGACTGCCTACCTGAAGTCTCTGCACTATAAATACTTTCACTAAAAATATAGAACTCAGTGTCAAACATCATATCACGTCAATCCCACTTATCAAAAAATGAGGTATCCATCATCCAATGTATATATAGCTTCCCACCACCCTCTTCTACTTCCAAACTCATCTTAGGGAAAAAATCATTTGATACCACTCCTAAACTGATTCCTTATTGGATTATGTTGGTAATTTTCTACTCAGTACAATGGAAACCACATTCCCTATTTTAAGGGTATAAAAAATATCAAAATTGGAATAGTAAATATACTCTACCCATCATCTCTATCACAAATTTAGATACATTTTAGTAAAAACATATTTTAGGCTCTAAGGATCTAGATATTCCATAAACTTCTCCGAAATAGATAGTTTCACCATGTTTTGAGTGTATGAATAACAGTTCCCAACTAATTATCATGGGTTGGGTAGTTATTCACATGAGTACATAATTGGAGAGTTACATAAGACACAACCTATTTACCCTAAATCAAGACACATCTGAAACCAATACCAGAAGCATCACAGAAAAAAATCATAACCTGATCCATGTTCAGGAAGAATCCAAACTAGTGCTAAAGGAAACTCAAGTTAATATCCTCAAAAGATCAATGATACCTTTAATTCTAGTAAAACATTACACTTTTATGGGTTAAAGTAGTCATCGAATATGCGATCCTAGAAAGGTCATGAACAAACTATCCAAAGTAACCTTCCAAACCCAAGAAGTTCAAGATCTCAACCACATTTCTAGACTTGTCCCAGGATATAAGTGCCTATACATTTTCAGGATATACTAAGACACCCATCCTAGATATCATATTCCCTATAAACATAAATTTTTGTATCCAAAAATCATATTTGGAAACTTTCCATATAATCAATGTTATTTCAAGATTTGAAGAATGATATCCATGTTGTCCATGTACTCCTACTATGAATTAGAGTGCACCAAAATATCATCCATGAACACAATAAAAAAAGATTCTATGATTCAATGAAAGTTCCATTTCATTAAATCCATAAACACCGTAGGATAATTATTGAGACTTAATGGAATAACTAGAAACTTGAAATTCACATATTGGCTTCTAAACACTATTTTTGGTATACCCTATTCTAGGAATATCAACGAGTGATACCCTGACTACTGGACAATCAATGTAAACCAATGAGACCTTATAAGATGATGAATGAGGACATAAATACTTGAAAAAGGATATTTATTCTTTATGTTCACCCAATTCAAATTTGGATAATCAATACAAACTATGGGGATCCCATTTTACTTCTTATCAAATTGGATAGGAGAAGCCCAAGGTGAGAAAGTAGGATGAATAAATCCTTTAACCTCTAAGTCCCCAAGAAAGACCTTAAGTTCCACCAACTCAATTGCTTCCATATAATAAGATGGCTTATAAATGGTAATTATACTAGTGAGTATTATTATATTAAAATTAACCTATCTATGGGGTAGTAAACAAATCAAATTACCTGGAAAGACCTTGGGATATCTATACACAACTGCATGAATTTGTACTACATAATTTTTTTTCAATTGTGTTAAGGAAATTATTTGAAAATTGATACAATATTACCCTAACATAGTGGGAAACTTTCCCTTACCTTCTCTATCTAGAGTCCCGCTCACCCTGAGAAATATGAGTAACCCCATTAGAAGATAAAAAACAAAACCGTTAGTGATAATAGTATGTATAGTCCTTAATACTATAAATAAAATCCATGTTGATAATATAGTAATATATGTCACGATCAGGAACTAAAAAATCCCACTCCACATCATAGTGATCTATCATCACCCAACACACATGACATATAAATCATTTTTCAAACCTCTTTCCCAAAGGTGTGGAAATTCCCAATTCTTTTTCATAAACTCTAAATGTAATCCCAACACATCAAAAAGATTTTATGATACAAAATAATGAGTTTCACCAGTATCAATCCAATCTATCACCCTAAAATATGATATAAATACCATACCTCTAACAACAGCTATCGCTTCAACAAATTACCTTTTCACATACTCTGATACATAAATTCATTCAGTCTAATACACTTAAAAATCTCCCTTGGCCTAAGTATTAGACTCACCACCATTGAAATAATCATTATAAACCTTGAAAATCTTAGTGAGAGTGGATATTTCCCAACTTCCCTAAGATATCTTTTATAAAATGATGTAGATGTCTAGATCATCCAAAAATATGTAAATTCCTAGGATCATCCACACAGTTAGGCATGGTATATCCATGCCCCCACTCGAGTAGTATCCAACCTACAGTTTTCCTATCAAAGAACCAAAATCTTGTCTTAAATAAGACCGACCACTCTTACACTTACTTTTCTAGATAGAAGATACACTATATCTAACCACTAAAAAAACCAAGTCTCCACCCATACTTGTATTCCCATCTATGTATGCCTCATCCAAATCATCATTGTCAATGACCACTACAATAGTTTTCTAGAACATGAGTATTAAATTAAACTGAATATTAGACCTCAGTCCTAGCTCAAACCACTATGAATTTATGTACCCATTAGTGATTATATCTGGTGTTAGATGAAACAACTCAGCAAAATTGGTAGAATAATCTAGAATTGTACGCTCCCCCTTCTCCATGTTAAGAAACTCATGGGTCTTCACCACATAAAATGTATCGAGGTAAAACATCTATTTAAATAATTTCTTGAAGGAAACCCAGGTAATATCCTCATGAAAATTAGATTACATGATAGTTTCCCACTTTTACCTTCTTGTTACCACGAGCATAAACATGGAAAAACCCTCCTTAGAGTCCTTAGGAGTATTCAAGAAGTAAAGGATCCTCTCTATCTTCTCAATATAATCCTCATATTTCAAGGCTCCTTTGTCACCATTAACGATAGGTGGATTCTTCTTTGTAAATTTAGAGGCATGATCCACTAGACATCCTACGTTTCTGACACCCACTTGATCTAGAGACGATATTGTGAAAGTAAAAACTTATTTCAAAGAAGGGTCCAATAGAGGGTTCACCAGCTGCACATCTCTCTCAGATTTGGAAGAGTTATTCTTGGAGGTGTTTTCTAACAAAATAAAAAACCAATCAGTCAAACGAAAATTAAAAAATCATAGGACCAAATATATGTATTGATGACACGCCCTAATAAATTAAGAAATTTAAAGTTACCAGGAATGATCTTACATAAAGAGGAACATGTTAATTCAAATAAAAATCCCTTAAAATTCATTTGAATTTCCTCAAACACTAATTCTAAATCCTAGTAAAAGTCCCCGACCACCCATGGTAACTCAACTTCATTCATAGAAGTGTGATAACTAGGACAATTTTCCTCACTTACTATCCAAATTACAATAGTCCTAACTCATGTCTACCGAAGACATGGAAACAAACTCAAGTTGTGCTAACACACTTCAGGCTAAGAATCTCCTCGATACCAAACCATAACGAACCAAACTGGGTCAATGAGACAAGCCACCCAAACCATCCCATCATGTAATATTGGAAAAACAAGATAACAAAAACTAGTCTTGAAAATAAGAAAAACAATACATACAACCAGAGTAAAAAAGAATAAATAGATGTGACCCTAAAAAACATACAATACAAGACAAAATAGGGTAAATAAAAAATTATATCAAATCCCTATGTAACCAACAGTAAACTCTAGACCAACCCGAACTAAAGGCAACAACAACAAGAGAAGCCAACATGCTACAAGAGGCTCTCATTTTTAACCTAAATCCTATAACACAACATCTAAAAACTCTAAAAGGAATATGTATGGTGTGAGAAAAATACAAATAGGACACCAAAAAAAGTTTTATACAATTTATAATATCAAGAATGCAAAAATTCTATATTTTAGAACAAAAAAAATTTACAAATCCTTTTCATAAACTAAATCCATTTTTAGATCATTTTCCATATTTTATCCTTTGATTTTTATTAAAGTCAATAATATTATAAAAATATAAATATGAAAATTATAACTAATAAAATATGAAATCATATGTATGCATCCATAGGCACACTTATCCATGAAATAACATTTCATCTAAATCCATGTGATACAACCTCATGTAAAAATCTGTGATACAAAATCCATGATAAAAATACTCATGTGATAAATAACCATAAAAAATTGACAAAGAACCTTGTATTGGTATCTACCATATGGTAAAATTCATACTAGACACTAAAAAGCCTAAATATTCATATATTGTATCCAACAGATATTGATTCTTTCTAGTCAACAACACAAAAACTTACCTCTTAATGGTGTAACACACACTAAGGCTTCATGTGTCTCATTACCAACACAACCAAGGTTACCAAGGTCAATTCGTCTTAATATATTTTTAAAATATAAAATCATAATTTTATAAAACATTTTAAAAGCCATGTTGAACTGATTCAGAGTTTGAGAACATAATTCCAAATCAAGAAAATCCATCTTCAAAGAAAAACATATTTTTGAAAACATTTTTCCATTCCATGAAATCATTTGAAACCACTTATCACATAAAATCAATGAAAATCCCATATAAATTTATCCCTAATGTTATGAAATTAAAATACTTACCCCATCATATATAAATATCTAACTCATCATGTTAGGAACCTAATTGCCTTCGACAATAGTGACCAGAAACCAAGAAAACAACCTTTAAAAGATATGGCATGCTAAGAAACTAAAATGGATTGATATTAAATAATATATGATGAAATCCATATCCAAAAACCAAATCTACAACCAAATATAAAAAAATAGAGGGATTTCATACCTTAAGAGAAGGAATCTAGTGACAAAGTTGATCAATTGTTGAATGAATCAACCCAGAAGGGAAGGAGAAACCCAATATTTCATAAAGAGAGCCTCCAGGTCAAGAAAGGTAAGACCATTGATATAATATAATGAAAACCAGTCCTTTACCACCCTATAAATATCAACTTATTACATGGAATGTAATTCCATTACATTCCATGTAATCCCTGAATATCATATAGGAAAAAACCTAATATTTTATTTAAAAATCCTAGTTTTTCCACTACACAACATGTTTCTATTGAACGATGTGCAAATAATTCACGACCTATATCTATTTCATGAATTCTTTCTAATGTAAAGTACATGGAATATAATCTTATTAAATGGTTTGTAATCACCTAAATAATTGGAAAAATTTCAGTTTTTGATTGAAATTCCAGAAAATCCCAGAATTTACGATTACATGTTTCCTTCCAAATTCATTTTTATAATTACTCATCCAATGAAATAGGAATCTATAATCAAAGGATAAAACACACTTGATATAAATGTAACAAGGTTTACATGTTGGTTCATTATATTTGAGATTAAAATGTTTGAAAAGTTTGTTTTTAAATATAAATATTTGGTTCCAATGAGTTTTTTTAAAAATAGATGTCGGGATTCCTTTTTTTAGTTAAAAGTGTTTGAAGGGGAGTAAATATCAAAGAATTTGGGATTTATTTCTTGTGATTTATTTTTGAGAAATAATTTTTAATATATTATTGAGTAGTTATATTGTATTAATTTAATAAAAGTGTTTATATTTTAATTATTTTTAATAGTCTAGAGTTGAATGAGATTATTAAAATGGGGTTTTTTTATGATTTAAATGGGATGAGGTTTAATTGTTTTTAAAATTATATTATTTAAAGAATATTTTGGATGAAATCCAATTTGAGGTGCTTAAATACTAGGTTAAGGGAATATTTGGTTGGTGTATATATATGCTAAAATTTCATAATTCTATAATATTTTAGGATTTTTAGATGGTATAAACTTTTTTGGGTCTCACATGGTTTGAAAATTGATCATTCAATTTTGAACCATTTTTAATATTCCAAAATATGAATATTTGGTTTCTATTTAATTGAATTTCATTTTGTGTTAAAAAAGGGTATCTTCTGTAAAAAACACCATAAATCATATAATGTTTCTTAATGTAATAAGTGATTGAATGGGGAATATACATTAAGTTTTGTTTATGAGGGTTAAAATATGTCTCTAATAGATGTCATATAGTTTATAAAAAGTATTAAGAATGTTTGGGGTTGAAATTTTTAGAAACAATAAAATAGTAGTAAATTTCAAAACATTCATGCTTATAAACTCTAAATTCAAACACAAATAGTTCACTGTTAAGTCATTTTAAAATCATAATTATATTTAATATAATTTCTAATAGATGTAAATATTTTTTTTAAAATGTTTATATTATTGATCAATTTTTTTAAAGACAAATTCATTATTTTTGAACATGGAATAAATCATAGTAAACACAACCATAACAAATGAAACCAAACCAAACACACACTTAAAAAATGAAACCATCATGAATAATTAAACCACAATTCAATAAATATGTATATATGAGGGAAAAAGTTTTTTTTAATATGAACATTTCCCACAAAACATAAAAATTTATATCTTTGACAAATATTTTTTTATCCCGAAAAATAGTCACAACACTAGGATGACATTATTAAATTTTACTGGTTTGTAGATAATTTCCCCTAATATAATTTGAATACTAATTTTAATATGAAAGTAATCGAAGTACAATAGTAGCTATCCAAGCAGAGCCAAAGAATTTAAGTATTAAATAATCTATGAATACTATTAACAACCCAAAAAAATTATATGGAATGGAATAATAAATGATTAATAAAAAATAATTAAATTTTTAGAGGAAATAATTTACTATTAAACGGACTTTCATTAATTAGCAACGTACATATTCAAAAATTTCACAAAACATTACATTGAAATTCATTTTACAAGTTTTAATCATTTATTAATTAAAATGAAACTATTAAATGAATAATTTCATAGATTCTAATACATTAAAAAATTACTAAATTGATTAATTACATAATACTGTAATATATAAATAATAAAATAAATATCATATTTGGTTAAGGTAGTGGTAGAGAGTAACTAAATTTTAAAAACATACATCAACTATGATCAGATTTTTATGCAATACAATAATAAATATAATCTAAATAAACATAGATTCAATAAGCCATGAATAATTTTGACTAAAAAATATATCAATTTCTCTTTGATATGAATAGAAAAATGGAAATGATTCTTGGATGAACTAATTATTATAATGGAAATCACCGATTTGATATTTAAGAAGAACCATATCTAGAAACCTATGTATAAAGGGAGATAACTAGGGACAACATAAGGGATGAAGTGCATTATAAAGGGATATTTTGGGTGCATGGGGGGAGGGGAGGTCCCAAACAATAACTATATAAAAACTATTCCTGGAATTTTATAAAATTGTCAGTCTAACCAAACCTATAATTACTTTTTTAAACCCGTTGTTATGGGATCATAGTTTTGACACTATACCAATGGGTTGTACATTAATTTTATTATTTAATTATCCAAGATCTCAAATATAAATTGGTGAACTCTTATGTAATTGTTGATTAACTTAAATTCACATATCATTGAAAATATGAAGGCAAATTCAATTGGGTGTCATGTATATAAATTCAATTAAGTGGTCATGATGGGACATGCCATTTTCTTAGACGATTGAATTAGGACATGAATATCCAATTGAAATATGGGTTTAATAAATCCAACTCCCTTAATTATTTAAGTATATAGACATGATTTCCACATAGAAACATACCTTAATAACAAGTTATTTAAATAGGGCATTACCATGGTTCCTTAGGAGCATACCCATGATTCTAGTTTGATGGGTTATAATAATAATACCTTTTCACTTGTTATTAATTACATTAAATGTATTTTATTTCATTATTAAAGTTTCCCACATTACAATATGAATTCTAATCCATGTTGCATTCCTTTTTAATGCACTAAATAATATTGTATTTACATGAATATTATACAATATGGTCTTGGTTTATTTTATAGAACCTGTGCACAAATCACTTGGTGGGACCCTCCTAGGATAGTTATGCTCGTGACATACATAACATCTGGTGTATATAGATCATATTTTTGGACTTGTTTGACAATTATGGACAACAATTCTATTTTTAGCAATGATTATACTATTGTACCACAACATAGAAATGGCGGTGTTGGAACATGAGGGTGTTTTAAGGGTACATGGAGTAAACAATATCATTATTTTTTATTTTTATAATGTTTTAATATGAAAAGTAATTTCATATATTTAAAATGGAATGAGTTTTTTAAATAATGGTTTCAATTTCTTGTTATTATAATATTTTGGTAATTTGTTGGTAAATGGAAAGGTGTATAACACTATACATTCAAATATGATAAAATTTAATGATAATGGTGGGTATTAATTTTTTTAATCACTAGATATTTTATTTATTTCAATGTATTGAATTATAATTATATTTAATTAAGAATATTGGGAAATCAACCATGTGTTTTGATCATGTCTGATGGTTTTCACTTCTTATTTCTTCTTTAGGCGTATTTTATTTTTCTTATTTTTATTGTATTGTATTGTATGGAATGTTTGTTTAATATTTTATGTTTATCCATGAATGGTATGAATCTATAAAAGTGAATAGATCCTTATTCAATTTCATATTCTTGGGGATTATCACAGAACATTTATAAATATTTTTTTCTTTAGATACCTAATTTATGAGAGGTTTATATTTAATTTTCTAGGTTAGTGTTTACTATATATATTAATGTTAAATGAGATATGTTTCAAAACACATGTTCATAATTTTTTCTTGTAGAATATTCATAGATTTGATTTTTAATTAATATTTTCAATAGTAATTTAGGGTTTTGATTAATGTTATCTTAAATAAGAGAAAGTAGGTATTATTATAAGGCCCCAGCCTTAAACCTTACTTAATATTGAATTAAATGAGTAATTCACATTGAGGATCTTTTCAGGTTTAGAGTTTTAGAGAATTAGGACATAACTATTACATCTCAAAAGATTACAAAGTAGTCACTTCTACTAAATTTCCATAAAATAAAAACTCTTAAAAAGAAACATGTCTAGTTCCATTTTTAGGTAGCATGACTTTCCCTCGATCCCATCCTTGACCCTATTCCCCGCTAAGTCCTGTGAAAAACATTTCAGAAGATTGGGATGAGCATAAAAAGTTCAGTAAGGTATACACAAAGAATGAAAACTGTTAGTTTTTCAAAACAACAAGTAAACCATGTATACTTTATCAAAGTAATACTTTTCACCTTTTAGAAGTAGTAAAAAATATTTGCTGAATAAAAGTTCATTACTTACCCTTCTGTAACCAAAAGATTACCATAAAACCCATATAAAGACCACATAACATATAAAGGTAACTTGGGACATAAACATACGTAAGTGGAATAACCATAAGGTCGACTTCCACACATATCACTTAATGGAATAGCCATTCGGCCAACTTCCATACACACTTAATGGAATAGCCATACAGCAGACTTCCATACCCAATGAATTGTAGGTTATAACATAACCACCCGTCCTGGTATTCACGGCACCACCCGTCATATGGTTTATCACGTAACCACCCGTCAAATGTCCAAGTACCATTATAAAAATCATAAGACATAAAACAAATACAATGGAAAGAAAACCTTTCCACACTTTGATCACAATATTTCACATAAATATATTGACATAACAAATCCATTATAAAAACCATTTTCAATACCAAAATACATAAAAGAGTATATTGTTTTTATTTTATTTTAAAAGCATTACGCCTTGTTGAGGAATCCAAAGACCAAATAATACTCGCGGCGGCGGAAAAGGTCGTTGTCACCACGTACGTTAAAAGAAACATTCATTTTTGTCGTTTAGTAAAACGCTTCGTAGAAAAAGATTCCTTTTGTATAAAAGTAAAAGTAAAAGGGGTTTATACACCGTATAAAAGAAAGTTGTGTATAAAACGAAATATGCCTCAATGAAAGGAGACTGAGACGAAGTCCCTTACAAAGACGGTATCCTTGGTTTAAGGATAAATCAATAACATAATTATGTGTGACAAACGAATACACCAAATATAAGTGGATATTAAGTGTAAAACAATCATAGGTTATTCACACATATTCATATAACGACATATTCAAGGAGTATAAGTTTATCCCAAAGAATCAAATTTGGGTTAAGAAGTTCCCTTGCAAAAATTTGACAGCCTAATGGTGTCACTACAAAATTCAGAAAATGAGTTGATGAGAAATAAAAAGGGTATATCATCACATGGAAATAAAATTTAAATCAATAAGGATATAGAAGAACATATTCCAACATAAATAAAAGACATAGCAAAAGAAGTCTTTTAAAAAGAGGAGGGTGAAAGGTTCCCTTATCGACATGGGTATCTTTCAAAACATACACCCCGTGAAAGAAGGACAATACAACATTGATGTAAATACTCATAAATGAAAGTATATTACACAATGAGTAAAATAATGGGCAGTACATACACCACTCAAAGGAAATTTTGGCAAGTGTATTATAAATCTCACGGGAATAAAAGTGAGATGAAAAATCCCTTACGAAAACTAGGCAGCCTAACGGCACCTTACAAAAATGGATTGATGAGATCAAATAGGGTATCTCATCATATTAACATAAAGTTTATAGAAAGAGGAATATAAAATAACATCCCCCAACATAAAAAAGTGGAGCTTAAATGAAGTGACATAAAGGGGAGTACTTAAAAAGAAAGAGAGGTTAGATCTCTTACGAAAATTCTGCAGCCTAACGACACCACTCAAAAACTTCAAAAATGGATTTATGAGAGAAAATAGGGTATCTCATCATATGAACATAAAAAGTACAGTAGGTGTAATATAAAATAACATCCCAATCATAAGAAAGATGAGCTTAAAAGGAATTACATAAAAGAGTGTACTTAAAAAAGAGAGAGGAGTAGGACCCCTCACTTTGGGTCCGACTTGACTCGATCGTTCTTTAACGTCCCGAATAATAAACTTGAGTTAATTTCTATTTGCTTAATAACCTTTTTAAAGTTCATTATTCCTTTTATATCACTTTTATAAACATTATGTAATCATTTAAGTTAATAATGATTGTTTTGTCGATATTTGGTTCTTTAGTCGAAAGTGAACTTCTTACAATTACATGTTGTTCGTGTGGTCAATGGTTCATTATATCCAGAATGAAATTCCTGATTTGGATATCATATATATCATATATATCTATAATATACATGTATTTATAATATCACATAATCATTTAGAGGTAAGAAATGAAATGCACCGTTCATGGAGACGGTAAGCCGTACGTACGCATGAACGCTACCTTCATTTAATTGTCATATTAATGGAATTAAAACTAAATAAGAGTTATGTATATTTTAATTCCAGAATTATATTCATCATTTATATGTATCATTAATCATATATATCCATTATATACATGTACTTATAATTGTACATTACATTTGTGGATCAGAAATGAAATGCACCGTTCATGGAGACGGTAAGCCGTACGTACGCATGAACGCTACTTTCATTTCTATCACATAATTTAATGGAAATAAGTAATAATTATATAGAGGTTTATTATAATTCCAGTATAAAATCATATATAATAACATTAAATCCATCCTTTATACATCCCACGTATGGAATTAACGAATCACATCACTTTGAGGGGGCGATAGTCCACACTTCCTAAAATGAAGATATCGCGTATACCCATAATAGAAGCCATAAAGGTAAGCCACAAATGAAAAATATAGAAGCATAAGTAAAAAGTAAACATATTATATATCATATATAAATATAGTGACATCTTAATGGCAACCTTTGAAAGTGTTATATGAGTGTTGAACAATCATCGTTTCGTGAGGCCGAAATTCGCCATCCACGGAAACAGTATGTTCTTTAACCATTAGATGTAGGTGTGTGTAAGTGTAGCTCGAATACTTCTTATAAAAACTTCCTAGTATATTTAATATACTGGATTTGTTACAAAAGAAATTAATAAAAAGATTTTAGGGGGTTGGAGAGGCAAAATAAAACAAAAGGACTCAAGTGAAGACATTACCTTAAAATCGGGTAACTCCCATTGGTTTGAGCTCAAAGGCTTCCTTGGGAATACTTCTGCCCAAAGTGAGGCTTCAAGGAGTAAGATAGGGAAGTGAAGAGACAAAATGGGCAGAGGTTGGCCGAGAAAAAGGCTTTGGGAGTGTGGGTAAGGAGGTAGAGGTGGGGGCCTTTTATAAGAGGAGAGGAGGGGCACTCTTGAAAAGTAAAGAAAAGTCACTTTATTTTAAAATGATATTAGGATTTAAGAGCTCCCACATTGATATAATCCGAGTCTAAGTTGATAAGGGTTCGAAATAACCTCATAAAATAAGTTTTTCACATGTGTAGGTCTTAGATATTACATTATCTTTCCATTTTATTTAAATCGTTAAATAATGAGGTCATCGCTGCATCATCATGATGTCATAAATAATTTAATTTATTTAACGTCTAAAAATTATAAACAAATACTATGATGTATAAAATCCTTTTATCTTTGTAATGACTATTTATAGTCAAAAATATGAATTGTATAACCCCATGTACAAATTGTTTTAGTAAAACATCTCATGTTTGTGTCATTTTTACTTTAACATTAAATAAAAAGGTATTTATGTCATTTTCCAACCAAAGTGGCTCCATGGGGTCCCCAAGTTGACCCATGGATTGTTTTGGTCGTCCATGACACATCCAATGAGGGTAGGACATGTGTCTAGGTCATTTCATTTTATTAAAACATTATTCTTACCTTAAACTACACTAATTACCTCTAATCGCGATTAAAAACATAATAAGTTAATATTCACCAAAAAATTATTTTAATCCCATTGAAACACATTTTAATTATTAATGACAACCATGTATGTCGGATTTTTGAAATTCAAAACACAGAAGTGGTAAAATTGCATTTAAATGAAAAATCAGTTTTTATAAGTACCACTTAGTGGTTTCACTATTCATCAAAAATTGAAGTTTTTCAGAAAAATTCCAAAAATTCACCCTAAGATATATTTGATATTCCGAATTAAAAAATTAAGTCTACTTTAAAAATTTCAAAACATATAAGTCATATTAATTAATTTAATAACTAATTCCCGCGGTTAGAGAAAATAGCGTGTTTTTATGAAACAATAAGTATCAAAAGACTGACACTAGTTTAAGTCTGATCTGAAAGTGAAATTAATTTCAATGACCACTATTGGATTTAATGGTAAAATTATATTCTAATTTAACTTTAAAACCAATTCAAAAGATAATCTAATCATATATATAAATTATATTAAAAAGAGTTTTTGAATTAAAATACAACATTTTACACTATTCATTAAAAAATGAACTTTATCGGAAAGATACCAAAAATTTACACAAAGTAAATTTTGATGTCCCAATTCTAATGAATAGTTTTATTTGGTCCAATAGAATGTATAAGAGTGAAAAAAACTATATTTAATGACGTTTCGCCATCAAAAGGCGATAAGTGAACCTTTAGTTAAAACTAGGTCATATACGCCTAAAATTGAATTCTTTCCGTATTTTAAGACTTTATCATTTATTGGATAAATGTAAAAACATTTAAAAACATATATAAACATATTTTAGTTATTTCTATCCATTCCCACCAACACAACGGCTACATGTTAACTACCATTTAAAATAATATTATTTTATTATTAGAGTGCAAGGTAAGATTCCCAGGAAACTCGTTGTTGCGTGTTGGGTACGCCATCGAGCATAGCATCCCCTTTAAAGTCATATTAATATTTTATTCACAAATATGGATAAATATAAATATGTCATATTCTTTATTTACCTGGGGTGTTACATCTTTCCCCCCTTTTGGGAATTGCGTCCTCACAATTTTAAAATTGGTCTTGGAAACATCCTTGAAAGTCCCACATTGGAACAAGAGTCGGTAAAAAAATCACTTTAAAATAAAGAAAGATAAGTACAAAGGTCACCCGAGTTAACCTATACTAGGATTCCAAGTACGAAAATATGGGCATGGAAGAAAAAATAGAGGGTCATGTTCTTGAGGGAGAGTGATAGTAAACATGTCTAGGAGAAAGTTAACCATAAGAAAATCACAAACTTGTGATGGGTTAAATGGTATTCGATTCCCCAGTAGGAAAATTTAATAGTCAAAATTTTTGTTTTAAGTTACTTTTTATTGAGGAATTTATTCATAAGGAAACATAATCACTTATCATGTTGACTTTCAACTTTTATTAGATTCCTTACACAAACTCATATTTTCTCCAAAAGACGAGTATTTAGGAAGACTTGTTCATATTAAGAGTACTATAATCAACTTCTAGAGAATCAACTAATCCACAAAAGAGAACTATATACTTCCCATGTCTTTAGACCAAAACCAAAACCAAAAAGGCTAGTACAAGATCAGATAATCCAGAAAAGGATAACCCCTTATAAAAAGAAAATCTATTCTTAATCTCCAAAAATTTTCCAACAAAACCCAAAGTTCAACGAGGACCATTCAATAATCAATTTGTTCATAAAATTCTTCAAAGTAAACCAAAATAATATTGAAACCCAAATATTTGAGGGATTTAGTCACATATTCTTCCAAGTTGAATCGTATCATTTATCTCCAAACAACATCAGTTGCTCTTAATGTCTCGTATTGAAAAGTAATTAACCTAATCACATATCCTCCATGATAGGTTAATAAATATCCATAGATAACCCAAAATCAACTTAATCTTAATTCATGAAATCATCTAACTAAAAAGAATTAGTCAAACTAACCAGGGACTTCACGTAGTCTAGTGGTAGGCGATAAATACCAATTGCACTTTGGTTGTGGGTTCGATTCCCGCAGCTTTGTCCGACGCGACGGGTTGTCACACGGTCTGTGTGTTGTCCTTTTTCCAAAACTACATAATTCTTAAAGCATTCCCCAATAATGAGATAAAATCTTCAAAAATAACCATAATGTAATTTAACCTCAATTTTATCTCATGACTTTCACTTTCCATTATTACATATAGTAACCCATAATTACCTCAAAAGTAAGGATCATATAAAATCTAATGGTTACCTTTATAATTATTAGCTGAACTTCCACATCGATTGGTCATCTTGTACATGATGCATTACAGATCCTACCAAGGTTCAAGTGGTTGATCATGACTCCTTGATAGTTGGTTTAGAACAACCACGAGTTTCCTCATTGAATCCTCCATTTTATCTAGTATCTTAATCAGAGAACCATCACAGTTTCCTTAAAACCTATTGTCTCTTTGGTGCCTGCTAGATCCATCCATTAACTAAAAACAGAAATGTCAGTGTGAGTATATCAATAGAACCATCATGTACTAATGAGGAAGATATACTTACTCATTCACTTTATCTAAAAACCATGACTCTTTCTGAAATCCTAACCATTATGGTAATGTCACTTATGCTTAAAGAATTCCCTAACCTCTAAAGTTATCTAAACCGACCTCTGGTACCAACTATAAGGCCCCAGCCTTAAACCTTACTTAATATTGAATTAAATGAGTAATTCACATTGAGTATCTTTTCAGGTTTAGAGTTTTAGAGAATTAGGACATAACTATTACATCTCAAAAGATTACAAAGTAGTCGCTTCTACTAAATTTCCATAAAATAAAAACTCTTAAAAAGAAACATGTCTAGTTCCATTTTTTAGGTAGCACGACTTTCCCTTGATCCCATCCTCGACCCTATTCCACGCTATGTCCTATGAAAAACATTTCAAAAACTTGGGATGAGCATAAAAAGCTCAGTAAGGGATACACAATGAATGAAAACTGTTAGTTTTTCAAAACAACAAGTAAACCATGTATACTTTACCAAAGTAATATTGTTCACCTTTTCGAAGTAGTAAAAAATCTTCACGGAATAAAAGTTCATTACTTACCCTTCTGTAACCAAACGATTACCATAAAACCCATATAAAGATCACATAACATATAAAGGTAACTTGGGACATAAACATACTTAAGTGGAATAACCATAAGGTTGACTTCCACACATATCACTTAATGGAATAGCCATTCGGACAACTTCCATACATACTTAATGGAATAGCCATACGGCCAACTTCCATACCCAATGCATTGGAGGTTATAACGTAACCACCCGTCCTGGTATTCACGGAACCACCCGTCATATGGTTTATCACGTAACCACCCATCAAATGTCCAAGTACCATTATAAAAATCATAAGACATAAAAAAAATATAATGGAAAGAAAACCTTTCCACACTTTGATCACAATATATCACATAAATATATTGACATAACAAATCCATTATAAAAACCATTTTCAATACCAAAATACATAAAAGAGTATATGGTTTTTATTTCATTTTAAAAACATTACGGCTTGTTGAGGAAGCCAAAGACCAAATAATACTCGCGGTGGTGGAAAAGGTCATTGTCATCGCGTACGTTAAAAGAAACATTCCTTTTTGTCGTTTAGTAAAACGCTTCGTAGAAAAAGATTACTTTTGTATAAAAGTAAAAGTCAAAGGGGTTTATACACCATATAAAATAAAGTTGTGTACAAAATGAAATATGCCTCAATGAAAGGAGATTGAGACGAAGTACCTTACAAAGACGATATCCTTGGTTTAAGGATAAATAAATTACATAATTATGTGTGACAAACGAATACACCAAATATAAGTGGATATTAAGTGTAAAACAATCAGAGGTTATTCACACATATTCATAGAACGACATATTCAAGGAGTATAAGTTTATCCTAAAGAATCAAATTTGGGTTAAGAAGTTCCCTTGGAAAAATTTTGCAGCCTAATGGCGTCACTACAAAATTCAGAAAATGAGTTTATGAGAGATAAAAATGGTATCTCATCACATGGAAATAAAATTTAAATCAATAAAGATATATAAGAACATATCCCAACATAAATAAAAGACATAACAAAATAAGTCTTTTAAAAAGAGGAGGGTGAAAGGTTCCCTTACCGACATGGGTGTCTTTCGAAACATACACCCCGTGAAAGAAGAACAATAAAAAATTGATGTAAATACTCATAAATGAAAGTATATTACACAATGAGTAAAATAATCGGCATTACATACACCAATCAAAGGAAATTTTGGCAAATGTAGCATAAATCTCACGGTAATAAAAGTGAGATGAAAAATCCCTTACAAAAACTCGACAGCCTAACGGCGCCTTACAAAAATGGATTGATGAGATCAAATAGGGTATCTCATCATATTAAAATAAAGTTTATAGAAAGAGTAATATAAAAGAACATACCCCAACATAACAAAGATGAGCTTAAAAGAAGTGACATAAAGGAGAGTACTTAAAAAGAAAGAGAGAGGTTAGATCTCTTACGAAAATTTGGCAGCCTAACAGCGCCACTCAAAAACAGCCAAAATGGATTTATGAGAGAAAATAGGGTCTCTCATCATATGAACATAAAAGGTACAGTATTAGTAATATAAAATAACATCCCAATCATAAGAAATATGAGCTTAAAAGGAATTACATAAAAGAGTGTACTTAAAAAAAAGAGACGAGTAGGATCCCTTACCTCGGGTCCGACTTGACTCGATCGTTCTTTAACGTCATGAATAATAAACTTGAGTTAATCTCTATTTTCTTAAGAACCTTTTTCAAGTTCATTATTCCTTTTAATCAGTTTTATAAATATTATGTAATCATTTAAGTTAATAATGTTTGTTTTGTCGATATTTGGTTCTTTAGTCGAAAGTGAACTTCTTACAATTACATGTTATTTGTGTGGTCAATGGTTCATTATATCCAGAATGAAATTCCTGATTTGGATATAATATATATCATATATATCTAGAATATACATGTATTTATAATATCACATAATCATTTATAGGTTTGAAATTAAATGCACCGTTCATGGAGACGGTAAGCCGTACGTACGCATGAACGCTACTTTCATTTCTTTGTCATATTAATGGAATTAAAACTAAATGAGTGGTATGTATATTTTAATTCCAGAATTATATTCATCATTTATATGTATCATTCCTCATATATATCCATTATATACATGTACTTATAATAGTACATTACATTTGGGGATAAGAAATGAAATGCACCGTTCATGGAGACGGTAAGCCTTACGTATGCATGAACACTACTTTAATTTCTATCTCATAATTTAATGGAAAGAAGTAATAATGATATAGAGGTATATTATAATTCCAGTATAACATAATATATAATAACATTAAATCCATCCTTTATACGTCCCACGTATGGCATTAACGAATCACATCACTTTGAGGGGGCGGTAGTCCGCACTTCCTAAAATGAAGATATCACGTATACCCATAATGGAAACCATAAAGGTAAGCCACCAATGAAAAATAAAGAAGCCTAAGTAAAACATAAACACATTATATATCATATATAAATATATTGACATCTTCATGGCTACCTTTGAAGGTGTTATATGAGTGTTGAATAATCATCGTTTCGTGAGGCAGAAATTCACCATCCACGGAAATAATATGTTCTTTAAACATTAGATGTAGGTGTGTGTAAGTGTATCTCGAATCCTTCTTATGAAAACATCCTAGTGTATTTAATATACTGGAGTTGTTACAAAAGAAATGAATAAAAAGAGTTTAGGGGGTTGGAGAGGCAAAATAAAACAAAAGGACTCAAGTGAAGACATTACCTTAAAATCGGGTAACTCCCTTTGGTTTGAGCTCAAAGGCTTCCTTGGGAAGACTTCTGCCCAAAGTGAGGCTTCATGGAGTAAGATAAGGAAGTGGAGAGACAAGATGGGTAGGGGTTTGCTGAGACAAAGGCTTTGGGAGTGTGGGTAATGAGGTAGAGGTGGGAGCCTTTTATAAGAGGAGAGGAGGGGCACTCTTGGAAAGTAAAGAAAAGTCACTTTATTTTAAAATGATATTCAGATTTAAGAGGTCCCACATTGATATAATTCGGGGATACGGTGATAAGGGTTCTAAATACACTCATCCAATAAGTTTTGGACATGTTTAGGTCTTAGATATTACATTATCTTTTCATTTTATTTAAATCGTTAAATAATGAGGTCATCCCTGCATCATCATGATGTCATAAATAATTTAACTTATTTAACGTATAAAAATTATAAAACAAATACTATGATGTAGGAAATATTTTTATCTTTCTAATGACTATTTATAGTAAAAAATATGACTTTTATTACCCCATGTACAAATTGTTTTAGTAAAACATTTCATGTTTGTGTCATTTTTTACTTTAACATTAAATAAAAAGGTATTTATGTCATTTTCCAACCAAAGTGGCTCCATGGGGTCCCCAAGTTGACCCATGGATTTTATTGGTCGGACATGACACATACAATGAGGGTAGGACAAGTGTCTAGGTCATTTAATTTTATTAAAACATTATTCTTACCTTAAACTACACTAATTACCTCTAATCGCGATTAAAAACTTAATAAGTTACTATTTAACAAAAAAATATTTTAATCCCATTGAACCACATTTTACTTCTTAATGAAAACCATGTATGTTGGATTTTTGAAATTTAAAACACATAATTGGTAAAATTTCATTGAAACAAAAAATCAGTTTTTATAAATACCACTTAGTGGTTTCACTATTCATCAAAAATTGAAGTTTTTCAGAATAATCCCAAAAATTCACCCTAAGCTATATTTGGTATTCCGAATTCAAAAATGAATTCTATTTTACAAAATTCAAAACATATAAGTCACATTAATTAATTTAATAATTAATTCCCGCGGTCAGAGCAAATAGGGTGTTTTTATGAAACAATAAGTATCAAAAGATTGACACTAGTTTAAGTCTGATTTTAAAGTGAAATTAATTCCAACCAGCACTATTGGATTTAATGGTAAAAATATATTCTAATTTCACTTTAAAACCATTTCAAAAGATAATCTAATCATATAAATAAATTAGATTAAAAAGAGGTTTTGAATTAAAATACAACATTTTATACTATTCATTAAAAAATGAACTTTATCGGAAAGATACAAAAAATTTACACAAAGTAAATTTTGATGTCCCGATTATAAAGAAGAGTTTTATTTGGTCCAATAGAATTTATAAGAGTGAAAAAAACTATATTTAATGACGGTTCTCCATCAAAAGGCGATAAGTGAACCTTTTGTGAAAACTAGGGCATATACGCCTAAAATTGAATTCTTTCCGTATTTTAAGCCTTTATCTTTTATTGGATAAATGTAAAAACATTTAAAAACATATATAATCATATTTTAGTTATTTCTATCCATTCCCACCAATACAACGACAACATGTTATCTACCATTTAAAATAATATTATTTTATTATTAGAGTGCAACGTAAGATTCCCAAGAAACTCATTGTTGCGTGTTGGGTACGCCATTGAGCATAGCATCCCCTTTAAAGTCATATTAATATTTTATTTAAAAATATGGATAAATATAAATATTTCATATTCTTTATTTACCTGGGGTGTTACAATTATTTTATGTTTAAATTAGATTTTTTAAGAGGTAATTTATGTGGATTGTTTTTTTAATTCATTTGATATAATGTTACGAATAAATGAATTTAAACCTTGTTTTTAATGAATTGTTTACTTGATACTTAATCATCGTAAGTATAAGAAAGGGGACTCTAAAGTAATATTTTTTCTTATTTTAATGTGATTTAAGTGAATATTCTATGATTGAGATCATGGAAATTCTTCCCATTTGGGATATTTCAAGGTTATTTTAATTTCCTTTATTAGTTAGTCTTTTATATTGGTTTTATGGTGAAATAATCATGTTTCATTTATATAAATAAAAAACTACAATAATGAAATGTGTTCTTGAATTCTTAATTTTTTATGTGCTTCCTTTTTTAATTTCTAGGATCTACATTAATGATTCTTGAATTCCATTTTTAACGTAAATGTTTGATTCTATGTTTCAGGGGATTTAGTTGTTAATTATTTATAACTCCTAATAAATTAAACATTTTAAATCATTAATTATATTTCCTATAACATGTAAATTAATTTTTTTATATAGTGGTTTAAGTATTTGGATATTTATTTTGGTTTAAATGAATTATTCTAGATGAAAAAGTAGTTGTTTATCTAAATTAAGGTTTTTTGGACATCATAAATTACATTATTTATATACATATATATAATAAATTATTCCAATTTTTATTTAAAAAAACAATATAGTTGTGAATATAGATACATATAGTTTAAATACATTTTGGATTGGTGTTGGGGGTTATATTTGAGATGAAAAGATTTTAAAAAGGGTTTTAATGGAAATTTTTTGTTTCAACAAGAGAGTTTTTTAGAATGGTGGTTGGGTTTATTTTTTTATTTTTAAAGTGTTGGGAGGAAAATATATATTAACAAAAAGGGTTTGTTTTTGTTTGAGTGTGTTTATAGAAATGATTTTTAATTTAATGTATAATATTCAGTTCTATTAGTTTAAAATTTTATTCTAATTTTAAAATTTTATATAGTCTGGTGATGAATCTGTTGATTGAAATTGGGTTTTTATTATTAAAATGGGTTGAGGTTGAATTGTTTTTAATCTAATTTTATTTAAATCAAATTTAGGTTGAATGTCACTTTTTGATGCTAAAATGTTAGGTTAAGGAAATGTTTTTTTGGTGTATATATATGATGGAATTTCTGATTTCAAAAAGATTTTATAATATTTAGATGGTATAGATGTCACGACCCGTCCTCGGGCCCGTGCCGTGACTACCCCAAGCCCGCCTTCCATAGGCCAGGGGCTGGCGACTAGCACCAAAGGCGTAAAATATCGATAACTGGGAAGGCATTGCCTTTGTAAAGAAAACAAGCACCGCAGAGTACAAGCGGAAGTAAAACACTAAGTACAAAAAGAAAAGCTGAAAAGTAAAAAGGGGCCGGAAATACAAGCCCAACTGTAAAGTACAACTCGAAAGGGAAAACAACGACTGAAAAGTAAAGCTGCTACGCTGAGATGTCCACTGGAAATCCCACCTGAAGGGTGGGTACAGATAGCTCCTCTACTCCACGGGTCCCGCCATCCGCTCCGAGTATGTCTCGCCCAGTGGTCCACCTCCGGGTACCGCCTCGTCGTATAGTCTACCTCCAGGTACCGTCTAGTCCTCGAACCTTTGGCTTCTGTCAGCACTGTCCGTCGTCTGCAACCAACACAACGAGGTGCGGGCATAGCCCGTGCAGGTGTGAGTATAACGATACTCAGTAGGGACCCCGAGACCCTCAAGGTCTCACTAAAACCAACAAGGTTAACCACAAGAAGATCACAACAGATAAACTCTACTTAGGTATATGCCCATACATATACCTAAGTTATCAAGTAACCCATCTCAGTCATGAGGAAACACAAAGATTGTGAAAACGACGGATAACCACTACCCGGGTATATGCCCATACATATACCAAAGTTAGCAGGTGACCCATTTCAATCATGAGGTAAACACAAGGTCAAAAGTCTCAACTCAAACCAGGATTTTCATTATCGAAACCGTAACTGCTGAAGAGCTCCGTCTCTGGAGTGTGCAGTGGTCCTGTCACGACTCCGAGGTACTGCTCACTAACCTAAGACTGCTGAGGTACTCCTCCTGTCGAGTACTGCGGGTTTGCGGCCATCTACCTGGCGCTCCGTCCGCTGAGGGTCTGTCGCCAAATACCGGGCGCTCGCCCAAATAGCCTACTGAGGTACTCCTCCTGTCGAGTACCGCGGGTTTGCTGCCAACTAACAGGTGCTCCGTCCGCCGTGGGTCTGCTACCAACTACTGGGCGCTCCGTCCACTGGGCTAGTCGACTCACTCCAAGTCGAGTCGGTCAAGCAGTCGTCAGGTCTCAGCCGGCTACACGGTCTCCGTACTCTGCACGCTCGTCTCTGGGAGGGTCCGCTCCACGAGCTACTGGTCGATACTCCAAGTATCACAAAGTCCCGCAAAGAAGTATCTCAAAAGTCCGTTTCGTCACAGGGGTCTCAACGCAACAGACGGCGCGTCAATCGGACGCCCGGTCTGTGAGTTATTAGCCTTTTCGTCCCAGGGGCCCGGTTGGTTTCGAGAGCGAAACCAATCCCGACCGTAACTCAACTGTACCCCGAACTCCCATAGGGTATACTCAAAGGGACCGTTACTAAACGTAAACACCAACGCCGCTGACGGTTCGTCAAACAGACGTCCTGTCTGAAAGATATCAGCTTTTCCGTTCCAGGGGCCCGGTTGGATTTCGGGTACAATCCAACCCGGCCATACTCCGACTGTATCCAAAACTCGGGCGGAGTATGTCAAAAGTTCCGTCTCATCAAGAGGAAGTCAACGAAACAGACGGCGCGTCAATCGGACGCCCGGTCTGTGAGTTATTGGCTTTTTCGTCTCCGGGGCCCGGTTGATTTTTAAGGCAAAACCAACCCGACCGTACTCCACCTGCGTCCAAACCTCGGGCGGAGTATTCCGAAAGATCTGTCTCATTAAGAGGAACGCAACGCGACTAACGGCACGTCAATCGGACGTTCGTGGCTCAAGATATGAGCGTTTCCGCTCCGAAGGCCCGGTTGGTTCCGTGAACGAACCAACCCGGCCGAACTCAAAGTAATCCGAAACCTTGAGTGTGATATACCGAAACGACCGTCTCGATCCAAGGATCGCGTTGCCGTAGACGGTTCGTCATTCGGAGGTCCGAGGATCAAGTTATGGGCCAAAAACCGATTCTGGTTCGAAACGGGGGGGTCCGGGTCCGGGCCGACCCGACCCGACCCCCCTGGGCGGCGCGGCGGCGGCGGCGTCGGGCCGCGGTGGCGGCGGCGGCGGGCCGCGGTGGCGGCGGCGGCGGGCCGCGGTGGCGGCGGCTGTCGCCAGCGGGGAGGCCGCACGCACGCGGGGCTAAGCCCCGCGTTTCTTTTGAGGGGCGGCGCGGCACAAGGGCCGCGCCCCATTTTTTTTAAAGAAGCCCCCCCACGTGGGGGGCCTGCTGGTGCGGAACCGAGGGGGCCGGTTGCCCCCTCCTTCAAAGAAACGCCCCCCCCCCCTCTTAAAGAGGGGGGGTTTTATTGAGGTGGCCGGGGAATTAAATTCCCCGGTTTTAAAGGTATCCGGCCGGCCAGCTGGCCGGCCGGTTTTCTCTAACGGGACCGGAAATTCCGGTCCCCCTTCGGCTTCCGACGCCGGCGGTCCGGCCGCCGGTCTTTTCTTCCGCCGCGGCCCGGAACCGGCCGCGGTCTCCTCGTCTCGCCGCGGCCCGGAACCGGCCGCGGTGTTCGTCGTCCGGCGCGGTGCGACGGCACCGCGCCCCTTTCGTCGTACCATGATTTCTTCCAATGCGGCGCGACGACGTCGCGTTCTTGAAGATTCTCCTCGGCGTAGCGCGACGGCGTTGCGTAAATTATAAGCACGATCATCCGCGTGGTGCGACGGCACCACGCCACTTGCTTCCACCCGCATGAATAAAACAAGAACGATGGAGGGGGGTTCGGCCGTGTTCGTGCGGTCCGGCCCCCCTCACGTTACAATAAAACGCAACTTAAAATAAATCAAGTCACACGTTAGTCTTGATAGAATCACGATCAAGAATAATAATAAGGAAACCAAAAGAAAATGACAACCCCTACCTCGGGTTTAAGATTCGAAGAATCGTCTACGTCCCGCGGAAGACGGCGTCGCGGAGGTCGGGCGTCGCGGTCGTCGTTCGTCAAATCCGTTGACGAAGTGTTATGCCCGAAGAGACACGACGTTGGCGGATCTTCGTTTGCCGACGAAGAAGGTCCAAGGAGAAAGAAGGGGTTCGAAGATACCAGGTCGCCGAGTCGATGATCCTTGACGAAGTGTTGTCGTTCTTCGTTGAGGATGAAGACGTTCTTCGCCGGAGAAGATGAAGTTCTTGAAGAGACATAGAGCTCTCTCCTCCAATCCTCAACACAACCAAACTAACCCCCAAAAATAAAATAAGCTAATCTTATTTTATTAAGTCATTCTATGAGTTTCAAAAATTCAAAAACTTAAATCCATTAATTGGATTAGTGTGTTGGCATGATTAAAGTGAGGAGAGGGAAAGTCACCCAATTAATGGGAAGTTGAAAGGTTAAGATGAGTTACACATCTTAAGTGGGGGGGTTTAGAGGAGTTAGGGAAGGTGAGGGGTTGGGCTCATGTGGGCCCCACCCCACCTTTATTCTCTCAAGGGTAGTAAACAACAAGGAGGTCCCACCCAACTTCCACACATAGGTTTAAACAAGTAAAAATAAAATTGTTCATCACAATTTTATTTAACTCAAACTAAAAACTCCAAAACGTAACTTTCAACCCGCAACAAACGCAACTCCCGAAAAGGTCTCATTAAGCGAATATCGGCGCTGCGAGTTCATCGGTGCCCTCGGATTTCAATTCCGAGCACCGGATCAAAAGTTAGGAATTCCCGCTCGTTCGTTCACTGAACGTACCCGAGCCAAACTTCGGAAATTAATTCCGGGCACTCCGGGCCTCGGAATCAGGTGCCGTCTGAAACCGCGCTCTTGTAAAATTCTAAAGAAAATTAAGAAAAAATTTCCCTTGAATTTTACGGGTCTTTACATTACTCCCACCTCAGGGCTTTACGTCCCCGTAAAGCTTCAACTCACACTTAAGGGAAACAAGGTAGTACTGAGCACGCAACTGAGCTTTACGCTCCCATATGCTCACCTGAAGATCTCGTGCTACCCGAGAAGCACCCCAGAGGAAGCAACCGTTCACGTAGAACCTGCTCCTGTCGAACCTTGATCTCTACTAGAACCTCTGTGCTTGTCGCCCTGTCATCGACGTCCAACTCCCCGGGGTCGATGACGTGTGAAGAAACATACACGTATCTCCACAGCTGAGACACGTGGTGGACATTATGCACCCGGTGCGACTGAGGTGGTAGGGTCAAGCGGTAAACCTCCTCGCCTACCTGGCTGAAGATAAAAAGGGTCCATCGAACTTCGGAGATAACATGCCGCCTCGGCCACATCTCCGAAACCTCATCGGGGTGAGACCGTATAAGAACGTGTTCGTCACCCTCGAACTCAAGAGGTTTCCCTTTTTAGGTTAGAATTGAAACTCAAAACTCCTGCTGCCACAAGGGTAGGTTTGACCAACTCAAAAGTGATCGGTCACACCCTCTTATGCCCGAGTTTAACATGTGCTGCCCAGGGTTTCCTTTTCGCCGACCAAGGAAAACCCATTCCGACCTTTGCCTAAAACAGTCAACCGGGGTATGATTTGTGAATCATACCCAGATCAACGTCGTAAGGCCTCTACGCTGCCACCAAGAGATTCCAACCGAAACTCTCGCCTCGAGGTGAAATCACACCGTCGGCGTATGTGTGATTATCGAGTCTCCTCCCAAAGGTATCTCCAGACGTGAGGGTCAAGTCTACGGCTTACCCGGAACCTCTAGGTCTGGGACATGATTCGTGGAAGGGTAGAATGATTGGTTCCTATGTCTATAGATATGGCAGCTCGTAGTAGACATAATTCGTACCCCGAATCATTCTTAGAGCTCCTGGGTGACACTCCTTGACCGCAATGCAGCTATTCTCCTCCCCAGCCCTCCTGCTCCCTGAGCCTGACGGGGACTACTAAGTCGGGTGGTCGTAACATGTCGAAATGTACACCACCACATGCTGCTCTCCAAGCTCCGCTTCCAGGTCTGCTACCCTGCAGATTCATCTGTCCTTAGCACTTCCTCCTCCTGAATCATTTTATACGCCCGAGTCTCTGAGACTGGCGCTAGTTTCATGCCTTTCACTGCTAACGTTCACAACCACAAGGTTCTCTCTAGCATCCTAGCATAGGTAGGAATGCATAGAGGAAAATTAATGGTTCGGATGTCCTTTAGACACACTTCGCTCAGAAGTTCGAGTCTAAAGAACTGATCACAATGTAACCAACGAGTACCAAGATTGATTGGTAAGCTACGTTGAGTGCTCTGCTTCCGACATGTCGTACTGTCGAAGCTGTATTAGCTCCAGAAAACTCACAACCACCTCCTCAAGCCAGTCCTCAGCCGCCTACGAGTCAGGCTCACCTCGAAACTTGAGGGATATCTGGTGCTAAAACATACGTAAGGCACTAAGCCTGTGAGTCTCTGCTACCGGTACCGCCGGTAGTGTCTACTGACCAACAGGTAGTGACATAGATGGCGCACTACCCGTAGGTACTTTCCCAGGTATCGGTTCGCGTACCGAAGCCTCATTACTATAAGGACCAACCTCATGGTCTCTCACTGGAAACACCAGGAGCTAAGATCATCATCCGCTCTACTAGTATCCAAGCTAGGCGTAGAACTCTAGCAACCGCCTCCATCCAGTCCACTGCTGCCTGGGAAATCTGCCTCGCCTCGTATCCTCAGAGGCCTCTACTAGTGGAACTCGTGCATCGCGCTCTGCTAGCGTGCACCGTCAGCTAGTGGCATCTGCTGCCTAACGGGTGGTGGTGCTGCTGGTACACCACCCGAAGGTGCCAACACTGAAAAAGGGCCCTGCACCGGAGTCTCGCTGCTCGGTGGGCCATCATCGAGAACTCTCTCGGAACTCCAGCTAACTATCTGCATGGTGACATCCTAAAAGAAACAACGTAACACGATAAAACGATTATACCTGGTGAGCTAACCTGGTTTGAGCTGTTTTAAGGGGAAAAAACCTTTGAAAACACACACGCAATCAGTGTTTTCGTGCACAAAGTCGGAAATCAGTTGTCAGGGTCCTGGTGTATGGATACGTCGGCCGCCCGCACCAACACTGGACTCCCTGATCTGAAAACCACACTCGGTACCCTTAACACTATCGCTTCACAGAAAGAAAGATCAGAGTTATAAGTTCTGCGGTAGAACCGAACTCCTTTGATACCAATTTCTCACGACCCGTCCTCGGGCCCGTGCCGTGACTACCCCAAGCCCGCCTTCCATAGGCCAGGGGCTGGCGACTAGCACCAAAGGCGTAAAATCTCGATAACTGGGAAGGCATTGCCTTTGTAAAGAAAACAAGCACCGCAGAGTACAAGCGGAAGTAAAACACTAAGTACAAAAAGAAAAGCTGAAAAGTAAAAAGGGGCCGGAAATACAAGCCCAACTGTAAAGTACAACTCGAAAGGGAAAACAGCGACTGAAAAGTAAAGCTGCTACGCTGAGATGTCCACTGGAAATCCCACCTGAAGGGTGGGTACAGATAGCTCCTCTGCTCCACGGGTCCCGCCATCCGCTCCGAGTATGTCTCGCCCAGTGGTCCACCTCCGGGTACCGCCTCGTCGTATAGTCCACCTCCAGGTACCATCCAGTCCTCGAACCTTTGGATTCTGTCAGCACTGTCCGTCGTCTGCAACCAACACAACGAGGTGCGGGCATAGCCCGTGCAGGGGTGAGTATAACGATACTCAGTAGGGACCCCGAGACCCTCAAGGTCTCACTAAAACCAACAAGGTTAACCACAAGAAGATCACAACAGATAAACTCTACTTAGGTATATGCCCATACATATACCTAAGTTATCAAGTAACCCATCTCAGTCATGAGGAAACACAAAGATTGTGAAAACGACGGATAACCACTACCCGGGTATATGCCCATACATATACCAAAGTTAGCAGGTGACCCATTTCAATCATGAGGTAAACACAAGGTCAAAAGTCTCAGCTCAAACTAGGATTTTCATTATCGAAACCGTAACTGCTGAAGAGCTCCGTCTCTGGAGTGTGCAGTGGTCCTGTCACGACTCCGAGGTACTGCTCACTAACCTAAGACTGCTGAGGTACTCCTCCTGTCGAGTACTGCGGGTTTGCGGCCATCTACCTGGCGCTCCGTCCGCTGAGGGTCTGTCACCAAATACCGGGCGCTCGCCCAAATAGCCTACTGAGGTACTCCTCCTGTCGAGTACCGCGGGTTTGCTGCCAACTAACAGGCGCTCCGTCCGCCGTGGGTCTGCTACCAACTACTGGGCGCTCCGTCCACTGGGCTAGTCGACTCACTCCAAGTCGAGTCGGTCAAGCAGTCGTCAGGTCTCAGCCGGCTAGACGGTCTCCGTACTCTGCACGCTCGTCTCCGGGAGGGTCCGCTCCACGAGCTACTGGTCGATACTCCAAGTATCACAAAGTCCCGCAAAGAAGTATCTCAAAAGTCCGTTTCGTCACAGGGGTCTCAACGCAACAGACGACGCGTCAATCGGACGCCCGGTCTGTGAGTTATTAGCCTTTTCGTCCCAGGGGCCCGGTTGGTTTCGAGAGCGAAACCAATCCCGGCCGTAACTCAACTGTACCCCGAACTCCCATAGGGTATACTCAAAGGGACCGTTACTAAACGTAAACACCAACGCCGCTGACGGTTCGTCAAACGGACGTCCTGTCTGAAAGATATCAGCTTTTCCGTTCCAGGGGCCCGGTTGGATTTCGGGTACAATCCAACCCGGCCATACTCCGACTGTATCCAAAACTCGGGCGGAGTATGTCAAAAGTTCCGTCTCATCAAGAGGAAGTCAACGAAACAGACGGCGCGTCAATCGGACGCCCGGTCTGTGAGTTATTGGCTTTTTCGTCTCCGGGGCCCGGTTGCTTTTTAAGGCAAAACCAACCCGACCGTACTCCACCTGCGTCCAAACCTCGGGCGGAGTATGCCAAATGATCTGTCTCATTAAGAGGAACGCAACGCGACTGACGGCGCGTCAATCGGACGTTCGTGGCTCAAGATATGAGCGTTTCCGCTCCGAAGGCCCGGTTGGTTCCGTGAACGAACCAACCCGGCCGAACTCAAAGTAATCCGAAACCTTGAGTGTGATATACCGAAACGACCGTCTCGATCCAAGGATCGCGTATCCGCAGATGGTTCGTCATTCGGAGGTCCGAGGATCAAGTTATGGGCCAAAAACCGATTCTGGTTCCAAACGGGGGGGTCCGGGTCCGGGCCGACCCGACCCGACCCCCCCCCCCCCCCCTGGGCGGCGCGGCGGCGGGCCGCGGTGGCGGCGGCGGCGGGCCGCGGTGGCGGCGGCGGCGGGCCGCGGCGGCGGCGGCGGCGGGCCGCGGTGGCGGCGGCTGTCGCCAGCGGGGAGGCCGCACGCACGCGGGGCTAAGCCCCGCGTTTCTTTTGAGGGGCGGCGCGGCACAAGGGCCGCGCCCCATTTTTTTTAAAGAAGCCCCCCCACGTGGGGGGCCTGCTGGTGCGGAACCGAGGGGGCCGGTTGCCCCCTCCTTCAAAGAAACGCCCCCCCCTCTTAAAGAGGGGGGGTTTTATTGAGGTGGCCGGGGAATTAAATTCCCCGGTTTTAAAGGTATCCGGCCGGCCAGCTGGCCGGCCGGTTTTCTCTAACGGGACCGGAAATTCCGGTCCCCCTTCGGCTTCCGACGCCGGCGTTCCGGCCGCCGGTCTTTTCTTCCGCCGCGGCCCGGAACCGGCCGCGGTCTCCTCGTCTCGCCGCGGCCCGGAACCGGCCGCGGCGTTAGTCGTACGGCGCGGTGCGACGGCACCGCGCCCCTTTCGTCGTACCATGATTTCTTCCAACGCGGCGCGATGGCGTCGCGTTCTTGAAGATTATCCTCGGCGTAGCGCGACGGCGTTGCGTAAATTATAAGCACGATCATCCGCGTGGTGCGACGACACCACGCCACTTGCTTCCACCCGCATGAATAAAACAAGAACGATGGAGGGGGGTTCGGCCGTGTTCGTGCGGTCCGGCCCCCCTCACGTTACAATAAAACGCAACTTAAAATAAATCAAGTCACACGTTAGTCTTGATAGAATCACGATCAAGAATAATAATAAGGAAACCAAAAGAAAACGACAACCCCTACCTCGGGTTTAAGATTCGAAGAATCGTCTACGTCCCGCGGAAGACGGCGTCGCGGAGGTCGGGCGTCGCGGTCGTCGTTCGTCAAATCCGTTGACGAAGTGTTATGCCCGAAGAGACACGACGTTGGCGGATCTTCGTTTGCCGACGAAGAAGGTCCGAGGAGAAAGAAGGGGTTCGAAGATACCAGGTCGCCGAGTCGATGATCCTTGACGAAGTGTTGTCGTTCTTCGTTGAGGATGAAGACGTTCTTCGCCGGAGAAGATGAAGTTCTTCAAGAGACATAGAGCTCTCTCCTCCAATCCTCAACACAACCAAACTAACCCCCAAAAATAAAATAAGCTAATATTATTTTATTAAGTCATTCTATGAGTTTCAAAAATTCAAAAACTTAAATCCATTAATTGGATTAGTGTGTTGGCATGATTAAAGTGAGGAGAGGGAAAGTCACCAAATTAATGGGAAGTTGAAAGGTTAAGATGAGTTACACATCTTAAGTGGGGGGGTTTAGAGGAGTTAGGGAAGGTGAGGGGTTGGTCTCGTGTGGGCCCCACCCCACCTTTATTCTCTCAAGGGTAGTTAACAACAAGGAGGTCCCACCCAACTTCCACACATAGGTTTAAACAAGTAAAAATAAAATTGTTCATCACAATTTTATTTAACTCAAACTAAAAACTCCAAAACGTAACTTTCAACCCGCAACAAACCCAACTCCCGAAAAGGTCTCATTAAGCGAATATCGGCGCCGCGAGTTCATCGGTGCCCTCAGATTTCAATTCCGAGCACCGGATCAAAAGTTAGGAATTCCCGCTCGTTCGTTCACTGAACGTACCCGAGCCAAACTTCGGAAATTAATTCCGGGCACTCCGGGCCTCGGAATCAGGTGCCGTCTGAAACCGCGCTCTTGTAAAATTCTAAAGAAAATTAAGAAAAAATTTCCCTTGAATTTTACGGGTCTTTACAATAGATTTTCTGGGTCTCACATAGATTAATTTTTTTTATTCAATTTTGAACCATTTTTAATATTCCTAAATAGTCATATTTTATTTTTGTTCTGTTGATTTTAGTAATTAGTTTCAAAAAACGATGATATATCATATTAAAATATTTTATAGGAATTATAATATTTCATAATGGATTGTGTGATGGAATGAAGAATATACATTTAAATTTGTTTCTATATGTTAAAAGTTTCCTCTAATAGATGTATTTTAGTTTCTAAAATGTTTTGGAAATATTTTTGGTATAAATTTTGAAAGGAAAGCAAACAATAGGAAATTTTAACACATTTATGTGTATACAATATAAGATTTAGCTAAAATAGTCCACTAATAAATAATTTTAAAACCCAAAATATATTTAAAATAATGTCTATTGGATTTAAATATTGTTTTTTAAAATGTTTATGTTTTATATGGAATTGTTTTTTTAAAACATCATTATTTTTAACATTAATTAAATCAAAGTAAATTAAACCAAAACAAACCAAAACATACCAAACATCTCCTTAAAAAATGAAACCAACAAGAAAAATTATTCTACAACCTAATAAATATGAATTCATTATGGAATAATTTTATTAAATAAGGAAATTTCCCACAATACTAGAAAAATCCTATATAGGATACATATGTTTTTTTCTGGGAAAACATTCATAACACCGATATGACATAATTAAATATCTCATGTCTATAGATTATATCCAATATGATATTTTGAATATCAATTTTAATATGGAATTCATTATATTTTCTAGTAGATATCCAAAAATAGCCTATGAAACGGAATTTTACATTATCTATGCATACTATTTGTGAAGCCAAAAAAGTATAATACATGTAATAAAAAAACGAAAACATAATATTAGAATAGGTAGAGTAAATGAGCGATTATTAAATTAATTTTCATTAAATAACAAAATACTTATCAATAAATTTCACAAAACATTATATTGAAATTAATTTTACTAAATATTTGATCGTTATTATTTAAGATAGAACTATTAAATAAATAATTTCATAATTCCTTAATAAATTAGAAAATTACTAATTTGATTTACTGTATAATCCCCTAATATATATGACATAAAAAATAATATTATATTGGATTTTTTAGAGGTGGCTAGTAACAAAAGTGAAAAAAATACATCAACTTTGATCACATTTTTTATGAAATATTATAACAAATATAATTCGAATTTAACTAAATTAAATTAATTAGGAAGACTTATGACCCAACAAGATCTCGATTATATATTAACACAGTGATAAAATAGAAATTATTGACTGAATAAATTGTTCTTATGTGGGAAATCATCAATTTGATGTTGAAGAAGAACCAAATCTAGAAAAAGATGGATGGTGGGAGATGAATAGGGAGAAATGGGGGGTTCCATGCATTAAAAAGAGAGAATTATGGATCTTAGGGGGGGGGGGATGGATTGTGACATACAATATTTTTGGAAGAATACATTCCCATAGTTATAAAAAAATATTTGTATAAGGAGTCCTATAGAATTAGATTTTGAAAACCATAGGTATAAGGTCTCAATTTCGACTCTATACCAATAGTTTGTACTAAAAATTGGTATAGGACATATATTACCATAGTTTTCTTAAACTGTGGGTATATAATTGTTGTTATTGGTTGATATTCCAGTAAAGATCACATGGAGAATAAATAATTCCCATGTCATGGAAATTCAATTTAAAATCCTGAATGGGAATTGAAATGTGTTTGAATGAGGTGATCCTATTGAAATTAAAGGGTATTTTCAATATGTTATGAAAATAATATAAGATTAATATCAAAGATTAATTGAATATAAAAATTTAAATAAAATAATATTAAAGTATTAGTATGATCAACTATTTGTGCCTTGAATATATTTTGGATGTTGAAAGTGAACTAAATTAGTGAGCCCATGAAATTCCTTTTTTGACCCTATCTATTCAATAAAGAAATAAATACTTGACTATACATGAACCTTATTATACCGTGGGTGAAATAATTTTATATTTTCCAGTAATTCATTAGAAATCTATCCCTTCTACACCAAATAAGAATAGTAATAAGTAGAAAAGAAGATCAAACATTACTTCTAATGATTATATTTAGGCTATGGAGTTTAGAGAATAATTCTACAATATTCATCTATAAAATTCAATTGAATATTGTGGAAAAGTTGAATATTTTTACATGCTATGGAATGATATTAGATTAATTATTCCAAGAGAATATTGGAGTTGAATTTATGATTTCACTTTATAAGGAGAATCGTGAATACTGTATTTCATAGAGATTAAAAAATAAAATGAAATTTCCTTATTTTTACCTGGTCAGTGAAAGGATAATGGTTCCAAGGTCATTCCCTTTCCCATTATTCATGTGATAATATAAAGGAATATGTTTGATACTGGTATAAAAACCACTATACAATGAGGATATTTTCAATAGAAATAGAGGTGATCCTTTTCAAAAAATATAGACATTATTATTTGGTTGATAATCAATTTATATCCACAACCAATGGGGAGATAAATAGAGAGAGAGATAGATTCACTGAATATGTTAAGAGGTGAAAAGGGATAAAAAATTGAAGTGGTTCAAAATTAAATTAAAACTGATTCATCCGCTTCATCATGCTTGAAACATCCGATAATGATACTTTCAATTAATATTAGAGAAATGTTACACCAATTTTTGGACTTTCTATGATATCAAACTTTTTATTTTTTTTGGGTTATCATTCAATGTCAACATAGAATTTAAACGTGGAGGATTCGTATCTTGGGAAGATATAAATTATTCCTCTTCCAATAACATAATGAATATAATAATTTTGTAAATGAATAAATTCAAGAATACAGCCCTCTTCTTCGAGAGGAAGATGAAGAAGTTTTCACATACTGTAATCATTATGAAGAAATGTATTTCAAGGATGAATAAGATATAATAGATTCATGAATTATAAAGTAGTCGGACAATTTTTCTACCTCAAAAGTTTGAAATCACATTTATAATGAACATAAGTTATCTTAAAAATATTTTCATCATTTTTAAAAATAATATTCAAGAATAGATGGTAAATATCACAATAAATATGATTCGATAGATAAATAAATATATTATTTAAAAGATATTATTCATAATTTCCCATTAAATACAGTCATGACTATTTTTGATAATTTCAGACGTTTTTTGATGGGCATCACCCTCGTTGAAGAAAAATTTGAGAAAAGAGAGATGTAACAGTCACAAAGGTTTATGATGTATATAGATCTCCCAAAGAAATATAGATCTAAAATTAAAAGACTTTTATTTCAAAAAAAATCTAAATTTAAAAAGAGTTGTCTAGAATAAATCTTTTATATAGATGAATCCATTGAATTTATTAATGAAATGTTCCGGGATATAGAAGAGAATTTTAGAAACCTATATTGCTGTATTAAATTCACAACTAGAATTCAAATATAAAATGATTAAATATCTTGATAATTTATTATAAGAAAATAATTAGATTCATGATGGTAAAATTAATAAGAAAAGTAACTGATGTGAATATTGATAAATAAGATTTTAGGATGAGTAAAATAATATCAAAATCAAAATTTTAAAACCAAAAGGTAAATTGAAGAACCTAAAATCAATTCAAAACAAGTATTTACAACAAGGTAAAATGGTGGATGCTAAAAAAATTCAATTTATAGAGGATTATTTTATATAAACACATCTGTTTTGTGGAAATAAAGTCTTGAACTCATTCTTAGATTGATCCTTAGTAGGGCTTGACCAGGAGGTACCATCCACTCTTGAGAATTCATTTTATGATAATTCCATTGTCATATAAATTGAAGGTTTTAAACCAAAATATATATAATATTTGTTAAATAATAATGGTGAGGGACATGCCTCATCCATTGTGGTGGATAAAAGATAGTGTTTAAGTATTTCCCCCTAAAGAATCCCATTCTATGAATAAAATTTACAAAATAGTAAATAGGATATTTTAGATATATTTGTATTCAATATTAAAGATCAAGGTTTTTGGGAAACTTCTATTACTTTTAAAAATTCAGGATAAAATAAATGGATTTATGTCATGATGTGATGCTATATGGGACAAAGGGAGATCCTAACCCAAGGAAGAGTGGATATGAGTTAAAAATTCTCAATGAAGAATGTAAAAAATCTATTTTCCCCAAACATATTTGAAATCATTGGAGATTTATTTGAGTCATACAACCAATATGGTTACTGAGAGAAAACATGTTGGTTTAAATTCTCCTTGCACATTTATAATATTGTTAAAGGGATAATACCACAAATATCAAGGAAAAATTACATTAAAAATATATATAATTCTACTTTTGGAAAGTAACAAACAAAGGAATATGTTGAAAAATGTTTTCCCAGGAAGCTTGGAAGGTAGACAAGAAGGTTATCCTTGGGGATTGAATAACGGGTAAATGTTGTTCAATAAAAGTCTATGAAGTTAAGAAAGGTAGAGAAACCAAAATTATCATACTCTTATATTATGGAATATCATGTAAACATGAAAACAAGTTATAGATGTATGAATTAAAGGAATCCGTCTTCATATGAATAAAAAATATTTATAAAAAAACAAGAAGGCTTATTTAGTCAATAAATCTCCTAATAACCCATGTCGAATAACCAAGAAGGATAATAAATCTCCAAAATAATTTTTAATCACTTGGTTATCAAATTTGGAAGAATAAAGAAGAATGAAAAAATCACAATAATGTGCTTGGGATAAATGGAAATAATTAATTTAACATAATGAATATAAAATACATGAGGGGTTTTAAGAAAATGGTTATGAAAGGAATTATAAAGAGATATGTGATCGGTTAAAGCTATTTATATAAAATTAATTTTTTTATTATAATCATACTCCCCCAAGAATAAATCTTAAATTAAATGAATAACACACCAAGAGACTTATGTTCCTTTTTTTTCATATATAAAGAATAATATTCCACATGAATAAATTTACAAAATAGAAAAAGTATCTTTGAAACCAAAGAATATAGTCATGAAAAATTGGATACTCAAAATGTAGAGTTCATAGAGATATTGAGATTAATTGAATACTATAAACTTGTTGAGAATATATTCTCAACCCAGTTTCTCATATTGATTAGGAATGATATACCACTTTAGTCCCTAATTGTTTATATTGTATTTTTTCTGAATTCATTATAATGAATTAAATGTGAATCCTATTCTCAAGTGCAGAACTAAGGAAGAGAAGTATACTATAAAAACTCTACCAAATTTTATGAAATTAATAACCAGGGTTTGGTTTATCAATTAGTATTCTAAGGATCAATAGACGAAAAGAGTCTACCATGATTAGGTAAGGACAAATATCATCCCTTGGGGGTAGTTTTTCTTGATTAAATTCGAACAATTTAAATTTAATACAAATCTACATTATATAAGGTTCTTGAAAATTTTCCATTGAAAATTTATGTATTATTACTCTCTAATACCGTGTTTCTCAACAATCAATTATGATATTACATCAGAGAAATTATTTTTGATCAATTATAAGAAAATAAAAAAATTTGAGGTGATCATGGGGATACTTTCTTAAACCTTTTACATGTACTTGAATGTTTTTGACATTTTTATTAATATAAATTCATGATATAATTTTTTTCTAATACTAATAATTACCATGTCAATGGGTATAATTTTTTTATCCTACTAACATAAAAATATCCTCTGAATAAGATTTGATTTTATGTATGAGTTAGTATCGTATTCATGGAATTATAGACAACCTCAACATCTAGATCAATCACTCTTATTTTTTGTACTTAGCATGGATCACATAGTATTATATTAGAATGATTGATCATAAATTTTTTATGTACTAAGTGATACCAGAATTGTCCATAAACATTATATTAATTTCTAACATTTGGTAGAGAAGAAATTAAAATATGACAATGAGAAAAAGGTAGAGAATAAGAGTTTGATCAGATTATGACATATCATTTTCTAGGAGGAATTGATAACAAATACCAAGGTGAATATTATTGAACCCAAGTTATATTTATATTGTATTTATTTTTTATACATATCTAAATCATTAATGAATGTTCCATGAAGGTTCATGATTCTAATATAGTCAATTTATTAGAATAAAGTTTGAAGTTCCCAATCTCACTAATAATAAATTTAATGTTCCTGAGAATTATTATAAGTATTGAATTATGGATATTACATGAGTATTAGAATGAATGTGTGGTGTTTTAATTAGATTATAAATGATCAATTCACATGATGGAAAATATTCACGAATTATAAGTGTGATTATGTTGATTCCATTATATTATTAAAGATCTATTTACTCCATAACAAATAAATTTCTATTTTAATGATGGTGATATTTATAATTCACTAAGGATTCAATTATTTTTTGGTAAGGATATTTGAGAGGAAGATTAATATAATTGTATCTCTCATGATGAATAATTTGGGAATATTTGAGAAGAATAAGACGATATATATCTATTGTTATTTGGAAAATTAATGTGATGATTAATGTGCTTCAATTTGAGGAAATTCCATGTACTTATGAAAAACGTCATTTCTACAACATTTTATGGATGTTGGAAGTTATAGGTTAGTGGGGTAGTTGGAATTGGCTATCATTTTAGATAATTTATCTATTAATGAACGTGGAGAGTTTATTAATGTGATAACAGGAAATTTAGGCACGGTTTAAAATTCATAAGAGTTGGTGAAGATGGTTTTTTGTAGCATATGATTTGATTTGGAGAAGTAATATAAAAAAATGGATATGTATTTATCTACATAAGGGGATTCATCATATATAGAACCATATAGAGGGATACACATAAATAGATACATTTAAATAGATCCACATATGTGAAAAAAATTCAAGGGTGACAGAGGTAAGGGGATTCATGTCATAGTTATCAACTTGAGAAAATCATATAAGATGGTGAAATTTTATGATAATAGAAGAAATATTTTAAAAATGAAGGAATAATTGTTTTAAAAAATTGATTTCATGTAAGATGGATAATTTTTATATTATACGAAGGTTTCTTAAGAAGGAGTTTCATAAGAAGTAATCATATAATAATACATCATGTAAGACGAATAATTATAATGTGATAGAGGAGGCATGTAAGAGTTCCTATTTTCATATTATTATGTATTTTAAATTATAGTATTCATTATGTCCAATTATCCTTATAAAAATTCAAAGATACATAAAATCTTAAAAAATAAGGATGAAAATTTTTAAAAAGGAAAATATTAAATATATGAATAAAAATGGGAGTTCTTTATAAGAATAAAATCTAAATATTGAGTTGAAATTTAAGAATTTTTTTTCAATGCTTTTAAATTGTAAAATAAAATTTTGTTATTACTCGTGATCCAAGTAGTTATGAATATGTAAGTTTTAGAGGGATTTGTGCTTTAAAATATGAATCCAAATCCGCAACCAAACCACTACATGAAAACATGAAATCACATAATGTTAAATAAAATTCATGGAATAATTATTAATTGAATAACATGTGATAAATATAGTGATATATATGATATGTTGAAGCTGAGTATTTAGTATTACTGATAATAAATGTGAAATTCATATGGGAGAATGAACTAAATATATGGATTATTATAGGTGATGATTTTATACACAAGAAGTTTCTAAGATTTGAATATCACACAAATAAGGAAACAATCCAAAGTCATTTGGATATTCAAAAGGAAATATTTATAAGGAATCAAAATAAGTTTTAATTTTGTGATACTATCAAATAATATTCATATACTTTCTAATTAAAAATGTGTAGGAGAATAAGAATAAAGTAGGAGTACACTCAACTATTTGTGTCGGGAATGTACTATATATGTTAAATGAGAAAAGAAAAAGAGTGTTGATATAGTTATTAAAGTTTACCATACTTATCAATTAAACAATGAAACAAATGACTCTACATGATACTATTTATTCTTTGGTTCAATGATTTGAAGATTTTAAAATTTTGCAGCCAGAATGCATCTTTTTTTTGTTGAATAATAAGAAGAATATTAAATATTGACCTTTTCTACTACTGATAATATTTGCAATAATGAATTGGGAGATCCATCTAATAAAATTTTACTATATAATCAAAAACAAGATTGAGGTAGCACAAAATATTGTTATACGCTGAGGAAGGAGATTGGATCATTTATGTCAAGTGAAGACCTGAGATAAATTTATAATCACACATTACTAGAATAAGTATGCATCCTATATTATATAGATATTATATAAAAAAAATCCACTGATATATTTTTACATAGTCAGTGTTGGGATAATGGGTCCAATACCATAACATTTCACATGCTTCTTTTGATACTATGATGGAAGATGTTTGTGTAGGTAAGTAAGCTCAATACATTGAGGATATAGTCATCAAAAAGGGGCAAAATGATCAATAGAGACTAGTGTTATTATTATGTTGATTTATTTTTTATATATTCATCCATACTTTAATACCCAGAGATTTAGAAAGAATACTATGTTCGATAGTATACGCGACACACGACATAATGCTTTAATGACTAACATATATTATTATTTAAATGTGAGTGTTACCATGAATTGGATAATTTGAATAGCAAAAAACACATTATAAAATATATCTATAATTTTCTTACTCAATAAAAATGTTATTATTTGTTTGGAAGTAATCACACAACTTTATGTGAAGTGATTTTATGCTTCAAAAATAATTTTTCTTCAAAAAGGGTTCTTATTGTTTTTATTTGAAAATATTACAACTAATTTATGCCACTTTAAGAAAATTTAGATTATTAAAAGGATATTGTTTTTTAAATCATCATGTCAAATTTATCTTAAGGTTAAATTTCTGATATTTTGCTAAAAATATTGATTTTTTAGTCAATAATGGCAAATAAAGATTTGGTAGAAAAATGCCATTTCCATACATGTATTTAAAATTTCAAATTTTGTATTGAATTTCTTTTAAAATATCATTAGATTATTATTGTTAAAAATAATACTAGAAATGTACAAGATTTTTTTTAATTTTTATATAAAAACATTATTATATTTAAGAAATCTATTTTTTAAAAACTCTTTTCATCGCATTTTTTAGGTTAACTTTAAATATAATTTTTTTTCAGTTATAAGAAATGAATTCAATAAAATGGAACCCATATTTGAATTATTAATTTAAATTTTTTTTAAATAGTTTAACTATAACATTGGTCAAAATTAATAGTAACCGATGTAAATATTTATCACTATAATTTAGGATAAATTGGGTTAAATACAATTGAAACTAATGTTAAAAGATATTAAAATAATCCTAAATCATTAAATTAAATTATTTTATGAGTTTAATTATACCACACCCTTAAAATATTAAAAATTATTTCTTTTTTCCATTTTTTATTTGATAACTACCTTTATATTATTTTATGTAAAGGAAAAATCCAAAATATCAAATTATTGATTTTAATATATTTAATTATTTTTAATAGGGATTGAAATTATTTTTTCTCAATTATGAATGATTTTTATGAATATTAATAATTTTTTATTATTTATATTTATTTTTAATTTTTAGTGATGAAATAATTACCTTTAATATTTTCCAACACCGACACAGTGCTTGTGCCAGGTGTATAAAAATCAAATAAATGATTTTAAAAATACTAAAAGTTATTATTAGGTATGTTTTGGTGTTATAATAATTTTTTAGATAAATATAATGTGTTTTATATGCGATAAAATTTTATATTCAAATTACACAACTTTCATGATATTTTCTAAATTCAAATTATATTAACAGTCCAAAAAAGAATTTATTTTTATTATGTTAAATATTATTTAATCAAATGATTATAAATCCCTAAAATATTTTTTCCCATTTGATGAAATATTTTCTATAATATCAATAATTTTATACTTTTGGGTCACTTTTTCTTATATATTATCTTTGTTGATCCCTAAAGAGTAAGAAACTTTGTTGTCGTTATAATCACCAAATGGGTTAACAAGAAGTTAAAAATATGAGATTAGGGTTAAAATATCCCATAAACTTGAATAAATTTTTTTATATGAGATTATATATATATATATATCCTAGCTTATAAATATATCAATTTGAAATCGCATTAACATGAAAAATAATTTATATTAGTTAAAAACTTAAAATAATTCCAATGGTTCCCCTTTCATCTCTTACACATGGACAACTTATCTCCTATCTTAATCTCTATTTTTGAGACACTTATCTTAATATAACAATATTAAAACCTATTCTTAACTTACATATAAAAATTATTGAGGTTCATGTAGCATTAAAATACCAACCCTAGGGTCTTTAAGAAGAGATTCGAAAGCGGTTCTTCTAAGAAGAGGTAAGCGTCTTAACCACATGTTTTCATTTTAATTATTATTGTACCTCATTCAAATATTTACTAAAAAATTATATATAATAAAAGTATGTGATCCCATATAATGATATGTTATTTTCTAAATGAAATTACCACATTAATCTTCTTTTCCATCATACGATTGACAAAACCATCGTTCGAGCATACAAATGGACTATGCCTTGTGAACATATGTATTCCATTTTCCATCACTTTCTTTTATGGATAGTTATTATGATGTATTGAATGTATATATATGAAATTAATTCCATAATTATGATTATTAAAATATATAATATCATCTATCTTTATAACATTTTAATCATTAAAAATATAATCAATGCATGTGCATACGTATGGACTGCTGTCTCCACATGGTGATGTGCATCATTTTTCAAAAAACAACTATCATGGTTAGTCATGGGAAAATATTTAATGAATTTATTTTATTTGTATAAAATTATAATGACTATATAAGGATATTATATTATTTTATCTCACTATTTTCTTAACCAATGAAAATTAAATAACATCAATCATGTGCACATATTGACTTCCACCACACATGCTAATGTATTTTTTTGTGATAGATTAAAATTGTTGGATATAAAATCATTTATGAGGTATAAAAATGATAATTATGTCATTATTATTTTTTTAAAAACATTTATATATAATCCCTTTGACCATGGTTAACCTATGAATTTCATTTTTTAATTTTGAATTTAATATCCTCAAAACACATGACGTGGACCTAACCAATTAAATAATTATACATTTCAAAGAAATAAATGGTTTAATTATAAATTAATAAACCTAAAATAGTGTAATAAAACAACTAAATAATTAATATATGATTCTAATATATGTGCTAAAGGAAAATCATAATAAGTCTGGATGTATGGTAAGAGACTTCTTAACTCAATTTTCCTTCTTTAGGTTATAACACTTATTCATTGAATTTTTTATTCCCATATTATATGAAAATTGATTTATATGTTGAATTAATCTATATTTAATCTTTTTTATGATGATTTAAATATGTACACTTAATCACTTCATGTATTAATTATAACATTGAATGTTTTGATCGATGTAATAGCTCTTTTGGTCTTAATCTCATTTTTCTTCAGATATGCTTCATATTATGCACTATGATTCTATTTTATGGTGTAATTCCCGACCAATGAATGTATTTTTATATATTAATTATTGTAATTCATCGTATTTACTAGTCCATAATATATTATATTGTTCAATTACTTTAATTCAAAAGTTACCAAAGTAGTAAAGTCTTTACATTAATTCTCCTTTATTTTCAGGATAGACTATATTCAAGGTTTATTTAGATGAAATTATGTGGAATTAATTTATAGAACCAAATTTATATTATTAACTTATTTTTATTTATGATATTTAAATTATTCCATTTAATTTTCATATTTTTGGATGCTAGGAAGATCAAAATAATGTTTTTATGGAAAAAAACCTTATTTTTATTTTGACGGATAAATATTTCTCTCCCGTTTCTATAATTTTTAAAGCGATTCAATAATAATATTTTCTACGAATAAATTATTTTTTAAATACCTTTTATGAAATATATTAATTTCTTTAAAAGGGTTTAAAAGGAATATTTTTCTTTTTTTTCTAAATAGAAAACCTTTTCTTTTTATCAGAAGTGTAAATGGAATCTTGGTATTAACATTTACAAAATAAATGGATTTTACAATGTTCATGTCTATTATTTACATTTAATATTAATTTCAATGTTTCCATGGTTAGTTTTAAAAAAAATAAATTTCTAAATATTTTTGGAATTTTTATTTAAAAAATTATAAAAATAAAATGATATCATTCATATTTTCAAGGAAATGTATTAAATGATCATTTAAATGTATTTTTTTATTTGGTAATATACATTATTAATTTCCTATGATCTATTTGGGGTATTTTAAAGTGGTACCATAATTATTATTTCATTGAATGGATCATCATTATTTTAAATACTTTTTCCTGGAATCCTATTTGTTTTCTATTGGTTAATCAAGCTGAAAATAGAATAAAGATTGTTTTCAAGGGTATTATATTGAAAAATGAAAGCTTCTAAATGTTTTTTTCATTATATAGTACTTTGAAATATGTATGGATAATTAATGTGTGGTTCAATTATAACTAATGTATGAGTGGTAACATTTTAAAACAATAAGTAGGGTTATTGTTATAGACCCCAAATAATTTTCTAAATAAATATAGATATCTATTTTATGTTAATCCTTAGAGAATAAGAATATAACAATTTTAAGTTACAACTATGAGATGATAAAGTTTAGTGAATATTAATAGCACCTAAGAGACGAGTATGTTAACTATTTAATGTTACTAATAAGATATTTTTTAATTATCCATTTTAGAGACTCTATGGCTAATGTTGGATGTTACAAGTTACCAAAATATATTATTTATTCTTTAAATGAGTTCTAATATTTCATTTGATCGAGGATTTTTTTCACATGGAATTTGATTATTGTCTCTTATATTCCATATATTTTATTAAAGCTTTATTCCATGTATCATTTTTAGGTTACAGGGTGTGAAGGGTATGAATTCTAATATATTATACTCATAAAATTTGAAAATATTATCATACCATTTCGATCAAAGTTTTCTCAATAAATATATTCAATGGTTAATGCCCATATTTACCCCTATAGATCACTTTTATCAAACTATTTTTATATTTCCTTACACAAGTTAAAAAAGAAATTTTTCATATACAATATTTCTAGAAGTGTTTCATGTGGTCGATGATAATGAATTAATGTGAAATAAGTGAAGTTGCGTATAATGTAAAAAATAAGAGAATTTGGGAATAATAGAAAAAATGATCAATGTAGTTTCCCTAGAAAGACTCTACAAAAAAGTGCATCCCTACAGGAGGATTCAGAGCAGGTGCACTCACTAGATCAGAACTAATAGATTTGGAAGAATTATAGGGTATGAAAACGCCATCAGCACCAGCATATGATTGCACAAGAAGATTACCCAGAAGACCATGCCCATGTAGATATCTACCATTACAATATAGATACTTGGGGGGGGGGATTTTTTGTTGATGTTCTAGTCTGGTTGAATTTCCGAAGACCTTCAGGTCATGTTATGTTTCATAAGCCTATAGGCTATGTAATATCTATACCTGTGGGACTTTTAAGGGTTCCCATCTTCCCTTGAAAGGGGGGTTATCCAAAATATATAAATAAAGACCTTCAGTTCATTTAGGCAATGCAAGGCTTATATAAAATTACTAATTTGTATGTCTTCACGTGAGTTTAAATTAATATTTATGAATATAATCATGGATTTATTAGTTTAAGGTTGATTATATGTTAAAAGGAATAGACACCCATTTAGATTTTAGGGTGATTAACGACATTTTGGGAGACATTTATTGAGTTTTTAAAATTTTTTGAGGTATATATACCCGTTAAGTCTTACATGTGTTGTAGTAAAAATGATACTCAAGGAATAAATCATTTATATTTGTTGGACATTTTTTAAAAGATATTGATAACCTCCAAGGATAAGATTACCTTTTATGGTAAGGTAATTATGGTTAATCGGGAAAAAAGTGTTATTACATTTTGGTAAAATATTTTTTATTATATAGATAACATTAGGATTGATTAGTTATTGGATGAATATGTGATTAATATTATTTATTAAGAAGTTAACTATTTTTGGAACATTATATGATTATGTTTTATAGAATTACTATTAAAAATATGTTATTTTATTAAAGTAATAATGGTTGAATTATATTTTGCTTGTATATTGGATTTTTTATATCTTTAGGGTGATTAAAGTTATTTTTGGAAAATATTTCTTTATCTTGGGGATTATATGATTAATGAATATACATTTTTGGGTATATAAATTATGAGTGACTAATGTTGTTTGGTGATAAATGTTAAATTTAACTCAGAATTATATGTCATCAAGGCGTTATGAATTTTGGGTTTGGAACTTGGTCATGAATATTTTGATCTATTTTAAGGCCAGTTATTTATGTAATTATGAAGTTTTTAGATTTGGATGTTATCGATTAGTATTTCAAAAATAATTTAGTTTTTCATCTTACGAGATATTATCTTGCCTTTTTCTCACCATTTTCTATTTGTCAATGTATAAATAAAAGAGGAATAACTTTTTATCGTTTTCGGGATCATGTGATCCATTAGATGTTTATTTTAGTACTTCATATTTGAAAAAATAATCTCGAATATTCATTTCATGGAAGAAGTCATGTGATGGAAGTGGAAATTGATTTAAGAAAAATAAAAGCATGAATTTATTATTATAAAATGGTAGGAAACGAAGTAAGTATATTTTCTTGTGTTCTCTATTCCCATGGCAAAATAATCCCTCAGTGATAGAAAACAGATATTAAGTTAAAAATTATTTACTTTTATAATAATTTATGATGAATTTATTATATCTTCTCTTCCAAACAAATAATAACATTATATATAAAAACGAATCTTCTTTCCAAATCTATGTCTTCAATGCCTACCAATTTTATCTTTATTTCAAAACATGATTATGTTTTTTTCTAGGAAACATCACTATTTCAGTTTTCTTCTTTTCAAAAGGGGGTTTTATTATTCATTTTTTGTGGTTTTTCAACAGATACATTTAAAATATATATTTATTTTAAAAAATTTGTTTCATGATCATATGTTTTATCTTTAACTCTATGAAAGTAATTTAAAAAATGTTACGAACTGTTTCATATAAAGCATGTGATAAAATTAGGAGGATAAAATTTCTTTATTTTGGGAAGAATTTAATACCTCAAAATTTTATTATAAGACTATGTTTGATAGCATGCATGAAATGTAACACCGAGCTTTAATGATTGTGAAATATTAAAATTTTAAGATAAACATTCTAACCTATCCCTTAAATTAATTGGTATTAAAATATGTAACCTCATTATTTAATCTATGAGTTTTTTTTCTAGTTAATACAATTATTTTTTTTAGTAATTTTTAAATTATTAGTCAAATTTGCGTGAAGTCATTTTATTCGTCAAAAAATGATTTCTTCAAAAATTGCTTCTATTTTTTTTACGAAAATATTAAAAATAATTTCTTCTAATTTTACAAATTATATTTTATAAAATGGATATTATTTTTAAAAAATATAATATAATAATTTACTTAAGGTGATATATTTTCATTTTTCAAAAAATATTGATTTCTTGGTGAATAACGAAGAAAAATTATTTTATATAAAACTATCCTTTCTGTTTAATTATTTAAAAAGTATTATTTTTAGTTGATTATAAAATTTGATCAGTTCGTTGTGACTAAAGGTAATCCATTTAATTTCATTGGAATCTATATCATGCCTAATTTTTATGTAAAAACATTTTTATACTTAAAAATGCATATTTCTAGAAAAAACATTTTCGTCTCATTTTGAAGGTTTATATTAAAAGTTATATATTTCACTTATAGGAATTGAATTTCATATTTATAATTTTAATTTTAACATTTCATAAATATTTCATCATTATTTTAGTTGACAAATAATTGTAACCACGTTAAATATTTATCACAAGAGTAAACAGAAAACCTGGTTAACTAGGGTTAAAACTAAGGCGATTTGGCTTTTAAATCACCATAAAACATTATATTAAACTATTTTTATAATTTAATTATTACAAAACCTTAAATTTGTTTAAATAATATAATTTTTTCTCCATTTTTCCTTGATAAATACCTTCATATTATTTTATGTAATGGATAATTAAAAATTGAATCTTTCTTTTTTTAATATATATAATATTATGTGATAGGGATAAATAAAAGTTATGAATAGTTATTATTGATTATTGTTAGTAACAATAAATATATTTTATAATTATAATTTATTTGAAATTTTTGGATGAAATAATTACCTTAAATTCTTATGAAACACCCACACGGTTCTTATGAAAATAGTAGAAAAATCAAGTAAATGAAATTAAAAACCCTAAACATATTTTTTTGGGTAATTAATGGTGTTACATGAATTTTTAGGTAAATATAATGTATTATTGGTGTTTTTGGACTTTATATTAAAATTAAATTTTGGTATGATATTTTATAAATTCAAATTATGTGAATAGTCCCCAAAAATGACTTTATTAGTATTTTATGTTAAATAATATTTTATTAAATGATTAATAATTTATAAAAGTCTTATATTCGAAAATTGAATGATATAAATTCATTCTTATGAATAATTTTCCAATTATGGGTTAATATTTCTTATATTTGTACCCCTAAAGAGTGGAACTCTTTGTTATCATAGCAATAGTTAGAAGGGATAATATGAGTTTAAAAATTATATATAATGGTTAAAATATTACATAAATTTGAATAAAATTTATTTTATGAGAGTTATTAGACTTATATATATTATAGATTCACAATATATGTATTTGTATCCAAATTATTATGAAAATTAAATTATATTAATTTAATACTTTCATCAAATCCAAGGGTTACCCAATCCTCTTTAAAATGTGGAAGATACCTCTCCCCTTTTCCTCACAATTATTGTAAAACTTATCTAAAAAAGAAAAAAAACTTCTTAACTTTATTAGGAACATTTTCAAGTCATTTGTTTTCAAAAAAACCATCCCTAGGTTCCTTTAGATGAGATCCCAAGAAGGTTCTTCCAAGAGGATGTACTCGTTTAAACCGAGCATTTTCATTTTATTTCTTCCTCTAACTACTTTAATTCCATATTAACCATTATAATATAATTTATTTAGCATATAAAATATAATAAGTTTTTATTATATAAATTTTATAACCTTATTCATTTAATCTTCCATCAAATAAGAAATGAAACCATCATTGGTGCGTACGTGCAAACTACTACCTTGTGAATTGATGTTTTTCATTTCCCATCACCACATTTTAGGGATATTTATTATGATATATTTAATATATATATATATATATGATATTAATGAAATAATTATTAATTTTTAAATTTAAAATATCATCAATCTTCATACAGTTTCTATCATTAAAACATAATTATCATAAGTGCGTATGTACGAACTACTCTCTCCGGGTAGTGATGTGCATCATTTTTCAAAAACATCCTTGTATAGTTAGTGATGTGGATGGATATAATGTTTTTTCATAAAATTATATTTATAATATAAATACTATATTTTATTTTATTTTACTTATTTTCGAACCATATGAAATTAAAAAACATTGTTCGTGAGTGCATGTAAATTAAAACTTCACGAGATGATGTATTTTTTTTGCATGAATGCTTTTCATGGATATTTTAAAAATTATATTTGATTCTTATAAATTATAATTATTTCATGATTATTTTTATATATATTATGTTATAATGACCAATTTTACCACTATCAACCACCAATGACATTTTTCAGTTATGAAGCAAACATCCTCAAAACACTCGACATTGTATTAACTGATTAAGTAATTAATTATGTCATTTAAATAAATAAAATAAATATATTTATGATATCTATATAAACCTAAAATAGTTTAATAAACATGTAAATAATTAGTATATGTTTATTATATAATATATAAAGGTCATCGTAACAATTTCGGAGTCGAGGTAATGGGTTTTTGAGAAGAATTTACTTTAATTTGATAATAACACTTCTTCATTGGATTTATTATGCCATGATTATATGTGAATTTATCTCTAAATTGTTTTATTATATATTTTAACTTGTTTTATATGGATTTAAATATGTTAACTTAAGAGTTTGACTAATTTCATTAAATCATTTGGTAAAATAATATTGAAAATTTATATTTACCTAACCAAACTAATTATAAAGGAAGATAATAGTGGTAGTAAAAGTTTAATAACCAAAGAGTATATAAGCACCATGATAAATATTATTTTTTTGGTTTTATAGTTTTATTTTAATTAAATTTATAATAAAATAATATAAATTTAAACATGGATGAAATATTGGAAATATATAACAGAGAGAGACTTTAGTTTCCAAAGGTGGTTTCTCTAAAATTATTTCTACTTCATTCTAAAGATAATCACATCCAATAGTTTTACAATCATAAATATAATTGAAATATACATAGATAGTTTCATGAAAACTATAATAGAATTAAATTACTTCTCATAAAATGAATTTAAATAACTATAATGCATTGAGGCCAGATTACAATCATTTAAAATTAAACCAACTCTATTACAAAATAATAGTAATTATATTCACCTCACTGGTTCGTGATTAATGATGGAAACACTAGGTCAATTATTGAAGAGATAATATAGTAAATAATTAATTCTTAATGGGATAATATTGAATATAATTTTTCTCTAAGTGAATAGAAATCCAAATATGTGGGTACACAATCCCATTAAATGGAACTACTCTCTCCTATGCATCTGCCCAACCACCGCTATGTTATTAAAAATGATTGATAAAACCCAAAACATATGAGGTAGAATAGAATATATATAGACTATAAAAATAATATTTTTATTATGAAATGAATTATTCAATGTTTAAATAAAACCAAAAACAGGAAAACTGAAAGAAAAAACTAACTATAGTGAAAAATCAAGGAGTAGAAACCCTAGTAGCATTTACTCACCAGTTTTCGAGAGATGCTTCTCCCAAGGTCCTATAATATATTTATAAGAATGTAATTAAACCCATGAAAATATTAAATGAGATAAATATAAAAAATTTATGCATATTATTTATTCTTTTTCATCCCATGACCTTTAGTCTTGGGGACCAGTTAAATATTGTAGAAATTTAGTATTTTGAAATCCCATTTATGGTGTGAATATAGGATTTTCACCATGAAATATAATTCCCCATATCAAAAAATGTCCATTACCAGAAGAATCATAACATTAAATGTTATTTCAGGTTGTGAAATAGTATTACACCTCATATTTTTTCATGTATTCTATATTCCACATTCAAAATAGGGAATTCACAATGTGAATTATAACATGAATTTGAATTAGTCCATAAAAGGTCACCATGAGTTTTTTGAATACACCTTGATCGATCATTTCACATAGTCAATGGAGATTCACATTTTGAATCATGAGATCACATCAATTTTGTAGTACTTCTCTAGGTTTGTGGCTTAAGTATTATTGTTCACAATATAGATAATGATTGGTAGAATCTGTTGATATTTTTATTAACACCGTTTACAGTGTGAATGGTTCATCATTACGTGATACAATTTTGGATCAAGTATTCCATCTTGACTTTATCCTTTTATTATGATTTCACGGCTTCCCATAATTCCATGTTTTTCTCTAAATTATTCCTGATCTTAGTATACATAAACTCTACCATAAAAACATAAAACAATTATATAAAGAATTTGTATCATATTATATCAAATAATATTAAATTAAAAAACATATTAAAACCCATGAAAATGAGTATGAAAATTAGATATTTCTAATTCCTATATATTCGAACCTTTAATCACCCTTGGGAAAACTCTCAAAATCAAAACAAAAAGTGTCCATACATCAATTGTGAAATATTAAAATTATTATCCTTATAAATAATACATTATAAATGATGATTATAAAAGAAAAAAATCATCTTTAATATGGAATTAGAAAATTAATCTTCATTATAAATTATAACTCAAGATGTTTCCTCAATTAACTATCTAATTTCAGCCCCTCATAAATATCCATGCCATTAATTCTTTAACACAACATGAATTTTTTATTATCATTCAAGGTAAAAATTAAATGGTGTTATGATCATACTCGAATTAGATGTTCCTAACTATAGAATTTCATTGAATCTATATTCTACACTCTATGAATAAAAATATCACATTTAATCATGATGCATTTTCATCATGGATAAAATGATTCTATGGATGAGGGTTGGTAGGTATTGATGTTTGAAAATATTTAAGGATCAAAGAGGATATTAAACTATAGAATAAACAACATTATAATGAATGTAAAACATAAATTAAATTCTCTTAACCAAATTAAAATTTCATTACCCACACTCCATTGATTGAATAATAAAGTATCATGAACAATGTAAACATAATGAGTAAAGATCCTATCTTAGTACGTGACACCCCATTTCCCATTTTTTAAAAAGTATACCCAAGATCATTATCACATTCAAGTCCTAACCTCATATTATTTTTTAATCATCGATCTTGTAATGGTGATTTTTGACCTATAGGAAGAATAATAATTTTTTTTAAAATTTTTACTCTTTTTTCATCGTTTAACTAAAGTAGGGTAAGAAAACGAAATATAATGAATTTAATAATGAACCTCAACCCTAGATACCCTTTAAATAATCTTTATTGTCATATAAAGACAAAATATCCCATCTCCACCAAGAATAACCCCTTCCCCATACCCATTCAATTTAATAACTTGAGAAATAAAAATATTAGGGTATGAAATGATAAATTAATCCTGTAATGTTGATATTAACTAATAGTTTATTCCTAAATTTTATAGGATACATAAGATTAATGTACATATGGGTTTTCAGATTAAAGGGATCACCAATAAAATTACACAATAATTTCAAAAGATAATCAATTTAGTCATATATTAGATTAAATATCAATGTAATTTTTGGTTGGTTTACATGAAGCAAGTTTCAATCAAGATAAATTCTTATAAAGAATTGGAAATATTTTTTATAGAATATTATTGAGAATGAAAACCTAAAATAAGTCAATAATTTCATGGAATGAACATCAATAATTAATTTATGCAATTATATTTTTGGAATCAAAACGAAGAGATAAATTACATCATAAATCATTTATAATTATATGAAAATTTAAATAAGAATTAAAATTTCAAAATCTACACCAATATATATAACATTTATGGGTATTCCAATGGAGATGTTCTAACATGTTAAAATATTTTTTCTATGCGCTGATGTCTTTTTTATCAAAAATTAAAAGACACCACTATTTTAGTATTTGAGGGTGAATATAATTCATTTTCATTCATGAAATAATTAAATTTATTATTAGTAATATGAGAGGGAAAAAATAAGGATCCAAAAATATAAACAGGTAGAAACAGTACCCCCCATCAGTGGAGTGTTACTACCCTTTTCTTTTTTATTCAAAGATTCAGATCCTTTCTTTGATCCTAGAAAATAAAAAAATTAAACACATGATATTACATGATCCATATCAACTTTTCTTAGTAGGGTATAGAAATTAAATATAAGTAGTATTTTTAAACTAATCCAATAATATAAAATTAAATAAAATAGATAGATTTAAAAATTCAGATCGCCACCTGATAACACTTCTTTAAGGTCTGTAGTTAGAACATTTATCTTTTTCCATGTAATAAGAAAATAAAATAAAGTTACCTAGTCTAGTTTTAAATATCACTTGAAATACAGTTCATATAGGGTGCATCGTCTCTATATTTTGATTTTGATATTTTGGAATCTTTATTGTGGTCAGTCATTGTTAAATAATTTTAAAAAAGGAAAAAGGAAATAAGATTATGAAAATATTGTATAGTTATCTTGCTTCTCCATTTCTTCTTTTAATAAATATATGTAGTTTCCCCTAAACCTCTTTAGATTATGATTTTTCTAAACCCTATCCTGATTTTACATCACTTTCATTATTTAATTAATGGGATCCTTCATGGTATTCTCTTTTTTTTATGATAATGTTACTATGGAGTCTCACTATTCTTCATCTTATAGAATGTTAGCGAGTTTATGGTGTATTTTTAAGTTGTACCTAATGAATTTTTTATGTTCCATGTTACCAAAAATATTTTATTAATCTTTCATTAAGTTATAATATTTCATCCAATAAAGCATTATTTTCTAATAACTCATGATTGTTTACTCTTATGTCCCTTGTATTTTTTTTAAAATTTATTCCATGTATCATTTATCACGACCTAGGTTTTTATGTGTAATAATTACATTATGTTATGCTCAAGGACAATGAGAATTTCCTTATACCCTTATTCTCATATTTCACTCCCTCAAGACATTCAATTGTCAGTTCACATATTTTTACTTATTGATAATTTGAGCTTACCATTTTTACACTTCATTACCCTAGGGTTTAAATAAATATTTTATGTTAGATAATATTAGTGGGATTCATGTGGTTGATAATGAATATTTAATGTGGATTAAGAAAATATGGCGATAATGGAAAACATTATCACCTAAGGGCATGAATATTGTTATGTAAGAGTTTTTACCAATTCTATAAAACTCTAAACTAAAACTATCCTTGGGTATATAATTGAATCAACATTTATATGCATGTTTTGTATGACTAAAATTGGGTCTGATTTATTTGTATCAATTCCATAAATATAATGACTATGTTTTTTCATTGGATTTTGGAACACAGGTTCCAGACTATTATATATACTAACAAAAGGTGAGATAAATAAAGGGTTGATCCATTCAATTAGAAAGTGAATAAGTGAAAATGGATAAAATTTTAATTTGGTTTAAAAATATACCAAAATTGATTCACAACCCCTATTAGTGTTGTACACATACTATTTGATCCATTCAAATTTTAGCATTCTCATCATACTCATCTGTAATTTTCAACTCATATACACAGAAAAGTATTATAAAAGTTATTTCTTGGTATATTTTAAAGAGATATCATATAAATATATTTGAATAATTTGAGTATACTTAAAATACATTTTTATAAAAGGATAATTATATTTCACTCCTTTTATGAAATTATTTTTGAAAATAAAATCAGATAAATGACCTTACCCTAATTCTATAGCTTGTTTAAGTCTATATAGTGCATTGGAATGTTAAAAAACTTGTTATGTTATGTTAGAGATTTTAAAACCAAAAAATCATTCAATGTCAAATTTCTCTTAAAAAAACCATTTAAAAAGTGTTTTTGACACCGATTAGAAAATGAGTTAATTACATACATGTTACTATGGCTATTAGAATTCTAATAAAATTTTGTTTTTATACTTGAGTTTTAATGACCTTTGTCATATAGTTCTCCAAATCATATAAAAATGGGTTTTATTATTACCCTTGAACTCACATTTAGTTGTTCATGGGTTAAATACTAGAACCAATTGTATTTTATGAGAATATTATTTAATAGATTATGATTTTAAATGGAAAATCCATAACACTAGGAGAAGTATAATTGAAAATACCATATAGAATAAATGAATAATAAACATCAATTCATGTCATATAATATAACGTAGAACCACAAGAGATAATAAAAAGACAAACTATAAAATTTCACCTTTATATTAAGTAATATACCAAAAAATCCACCTTTTCTAACAAGTCTAATATGTCCATATGTTTCAATAGACACCACCATGAACCCTATATAGATAGTTTAAAATATAGTATATATAAATAATATGCGAACATACAAATAAAATCAACATGTTTCATTTTTGAACACTCATTTATCTATTTGAATAAAACATAATAATACGCTTAAGTAAGAATAAATAAAATAAAAAAATAAAATAACACACAACTCCCAAAACTCAACTAACTAATCACATCCATTACATACTACTTCTTTATTCCACCTTCCCAGGAAAAGTTTTTTTCCCATCACACAACATCACATAAACACCACTATAATCAACATATACACCCTTAAAGATCAATAAACTAAGATGTTTTCTACCCTTAGGGACATCATTATAATTTTTTAACCACTATTTAGCTATCTACATATACTAACCTTATTGTCAGTTTCCCATAATCATGTAATTATCCGCCTATAAGGAATTTGATAAACACTACTCTATTAATAAGTATCTATCTACACATAAGGAAATTGATATAAAATCTACACCATTAAGTTGTTATCCTTCAATATTCAAGATAATTTCATATCACCATACATTTATTAGGACATTATTTATCCATAGAGACTCTCACTAGTTTTATATCTTTCTACTCTCGAAGACTCTAACGACCATAACACACATCAGTTGGGTATTTATCCTACCTCAGAGAATCTTATTGTATTACTAGGTATCCAACCTCATGTAATCTTACCTCTTAAACTTTAATCACCACCAATACACATTAAAAATCCATTATTACTGTCCATATCATCTACACCATCATCACCATCATCCTATTTATCAAAAGCATCACTGTAAACATCATCATGTTTTAGAGACCACTACCTCATAACTAGTCACAATATTGTTATCAGTATAATATATTGTAAATGGATTCAGACCCACTATATCCATTTATTTTCAAACATAAGAAACCATGTATATAGAGGACCTCGAGAATGTAATCACATACCATACATATACTATGATCACACCCAAGTGCACCACCAATATATCGCATGGAGTAAATCAGCACATAACTATAATTTTTTATATCTCATTCATTTATAAGATTCAAAACCTTATCAACTAAAAAAATATAACAAACAACCGCTTTCAACAAAGCCACATATTATGTGAATTATTTATATATTCACAGCTCAGAAAAATGACATTATATATGTTTATCTATAAATTATAAGATACTCAAGTAAGAACACCTCAATAAAATTATCTTACTATCAACTCATATATTTATCATTGGGTTAAATTACCTATGCTAGATTTGGAACAACCCCATTCTTAATGGAATTACTCATATAGATTTTAAACCACCCAATGTTACTCTCAGATAGAAATTATCCCCATTTAAAGAATTTGATATAAACCCATGACTATACTACATAACCCATGTGAAACTCAATTCTAATTACTTATCACCACGATAAAAACATTTATACATTTTTGTATTATTGGAATAACTTTTACACCAATTTTTCATAGACCATATGAAAAATCATAAATCCACCAGTATCACCTATTGTAATATCTTCTAATATATTTATTTATTTCATGATTACAGTTTAATAAGGGAACATAATAAATATTTTAAAATTATTCATAATAATTTATTGAAATAAATTTTCAGTATGCACAAATCAATGAATAAATCATAAATGAATTTTAATAAATAATCTACACAAATTTCATCAAAATCACAAATCATGATACTTTCTCAATCTTTAAAATTTTTTAAAAATATTTATCATGAATTAATTCCACTGTTAATCCAGTAAAATTCGAAAAAAATATCAAATTCTATTAGAATAGATTTTGTTTCCGCCCACTTCCACATTCTTTTTCCTCATTTTATCAATTCTCATCAATAATCTATAAAAAATTATCTTTATAGAAATAATTCATATTTCATATTTATCATCAAAATATATATTAATATATAATTTCTAATTCAAATTTACTATATATTTATTTCTTGGGGTATTATAATAAATGTTCCTAACATTGAAAATAAGAGTGGAAAATTCCTATTGATTGTCAAAAGAGATGTGAATTTTAAGTCACCTACATCAACACCATGATGAACGTTAATACTCAAAACTATATTCATCACCATATTTAATTCATATATATATATATATTGTTTTTTCATATTTTCCTTTATTTTATTCACCACAACACAAAATTCTCACAAAACCTCTAGATAGAAAAGCGAAAAGAGGTAGAAAATTATCTTTATAGAAAAAATAAATCTAATATTTGGTTACTCTAATTGAAAAAATGTTTATATTCCATAAGAATCATGAATGTTTTCTACCCTATAATTAATTATCTAATTTAAGACCCCCTTTAGAATCACATTAAATCATTGAATATAAATTATACCATATATAAGAAATATCTTGGATATTATTCATCTAACATACCGCACCATCACCACTACATATAATTTATCAAATAATCACATTACATTATTTCAAAAAAATAATTCTCATGAAATAAATTATTAAAATAAATAAATAATTTAGTCTTAACCAACACCTGATTAAAATTGGAAATTCATAAAACCTCTTGAAATAAACAAAATACTACCCAAAGATAATAATCCCATTTTAAATATAATGGTGAACTCAAAATTTTATTCCAAGTGTAGAAAAAAAATATTATTTCATTCTTTTAGTCAAAAATCCATATTGAAATATTTCAAACATAAATTTTTTATGTTTTTCATATCATAATTTTTTTAAATTTTTGACCACGATACATTTCAACCATGATAATTAAAATTTGAATCAATCTCATAAATAATTTCATTAAATATTTATCATTAAAAAATAAACATTAAAACCTAAAAATTTATAATTTTGAGCAATCCAAGATACTACACATTCTTATATAATCCCACATCATATGTATATTCCTCTAGAACTCCAGGATTCCAAAAAACTCACAGTTAGGGAATAAATGGACACTTCAAGACATTTTCTAAAAAATCTAGCATTTTCCCCAAATACTACACAAAAGTTATATCATCGTAGATATACAATTGAATGTAATCAATCAAATACAAAATATCATAATATTACTTATTGATCCAAGATATATGGAACATGTCATGAATCCTTTTTAGTTTCATAGGTAGTTCCAAACAGTAATTTTCTGTTATAAATCACTCCAAAAACTAAAAAGTTATAATAATTCTAGGTGAAACCATTTTCCCTTCCACAAACTTTATTTTCTAGGATAAAAATAAATTCACAATAATAGATGATATCTAACTAAAAAATACAACTATATCCTCCATCTATTTTTATAAAATTTGTGTATACACTATGAAATCCTCTAGCAATCTTAAATAACTTGAAATCATTTGATCATATCCACTATAATATCATTCGTAAATATATTTTCCTCTTCATCCTTAATATAATAAAGTAGTGTTTGAATCAATATCCCTTACACAACCTCTAATGGTTCCAAACTAATAAAGTAATGATCATAATTTTTTATAAGAAAATTATACAAATAATGAACAATCCACCCAGGAACCTATAAAATACAGCATGCGTGCTCTTAATATATATTCCAATATCTGTATCAGTTATTTAGATTAACCATATATATGTTGTTGGAATAAAATTCTGTTATATAGATGGAAATTGAAGACATATAGAAATAAATTCTTAATTTATGATGTAAAATAAGCATTAGGATCAATTACTTTCGTCCTTATAAAACCATGATTTTTCTCCACCTCCATCACATAATGCTTGAGTCAAATATCTGTTAATCCCATTACCTTAATAAATAATAAATGGTACATATTTTTATATATATCCATGATAATATAAATAGATTCAAACCCATTATATATATATGTTGAAAACCAATAATTAAATCTATATAAAAATTTCCCAATCCACTAAATAATTTATAATTGATCTAAACATGTTGTTGAAAGATGTGGGTAATATTTAACATATTGGTTCATAAACCATCAGGATTCATAAATAAACAACACCCTTTTCATCCTTAGACACAAAAAATACCTCTTATAATCTTGATATATATTCTTAACACACATATTCCTTACAAAATATGAACTATAGAACTCATATAAAACCATTTACCACATACTATGGTTAGAAAATAAATTCCTATGATAAAAATATTGTTCCTCATCATTAAAATTTTTTCATACCAATAAAAATGTCCCTATCATCTAATAAAGGCCTTATCCCACATTTATCACTTGATAAAAAATTGGGGGAAATGAAAATAACTCTATGAATTTAAATTTATTTCTCATCTACCAATCACCCTCTCTATAATAATTTTGAATTTCTGTTTTAGGGACTACATTACAGTTTCTAACAGTAAATATGAACTAAAAATTATAATTTAATACAAATTCAACCCACCTTCCCTTATAAAAAGTCAAATACTTGAAGGGAAATATATTTATATACCTCAAGATATTACAGTGTTTTTAATCCATAATCTATTCTCCAAGAATATAATTCCTCCAAATATTAAGTATAAAAACCACAACTACAAACTCTAAATAACTAGTAATATATTTATGTTCATGTGGAAAAAACTACCTAGAACCATAAGAAATAAATACTATCTCATGAGTCAAGAAACATGAAAAACTTGATACATATCAATATATCTCATAAGAAAAAACATATTTTGGTAATTAAATAACTAGAGAAAACATGAAAATTTCCTTTAAACTTTCAAAAGAATATTGACACTTCTCACTCAATGATAAATTATTCATTTTCTAAGTAAACAATTAATTTTTTTAACATTACCAAAAAAGTAAGATAGTCACATGCAATACTAATCAGCAAATCCTAAAAAAATCCTTAATTTTATAAAATTATTTCCTGGATTTTATGAAACAACCACTTCGATATTCATTTTCTCCACTCGCAAATAATGCTTTGAAATAGACAATCATAAAATAGATCTATAATGTCCAAAATTTATACTAATATGTATTTTAATATAATTTATTATCTCTAAGAAAATACAATACCATATTTCATTGAAACAATTGGTCTTACTATATCGTTGAGTACCCCCAAAATATTACCATTGAAAATAACAAAAAATGATGAATTTAGGGTTGAAACCCCAAATTCATAATCCCAATAAATATAGATTGTGCATTAATCGGTCAATAAGAAATCACCAAAAACTCAAATTTTCATACCAACACTAAAAATATACCATAGAGAAATCTTCTCCATTTAACATCATCTTGTGACACCCATATCATAAATTAGTCTTTGGAAAATAACTAACCCATTTAAACTCGTGAAAAATATTCTATCAATGGAAGTGGGTAATGATTATTTATCATCACTTGATAGAACAACCTAAAACATATATAAAATATCAAGATATCATATACATTTATAATAAATAAATTTATAGTGACCCATGGCGACACACAATACTAATTAAATCATTGTTATAATTACTCGTCAATTATAATAATCAAATATTGACACTTCATTAGAACCGTATGGTAAGACATCAAATTAATAGTATCGACATATATAAATAGACTTGGTGGCCCTTCAAGATGAATAAAAACCTAAATTTGGAAATCATCAAAATTATATTCAATCCGCATGTCAAATTTCATTAAAAGGAATGAATCTTTTTATCACTTACACCCCATCCAGTGTTTATGGTAGAGGATTGGGGGAATAAGGGGTGTTTCTTTTTTATCTCGCTCCTTGTTTTGAAAATTCCACCAAAAGTGACATTATGTAATGTAATTACCCTAAGATTGCTTCAATAAATATGTTATGATCATCAAATACAGTATAATCAAGAAGAAATAGACTACAATAGATCTAAAAGATACTAGAATTGAAGAGAGAATTCCATAAAGAGACATTTTCATAAGAACACTAAAAATATCCAATAATCCTCATACTTAAGGGATGTCAATCATCAGATAGATCAAATGCAGCATGTATTGAAAATTTATTCTAAAAAGATCACTGAAGTGTAGGTTATGTAATGCGACCAACCAATTTACATAAAATGTTTTTTAAAATCAGATGAGTACATGTAGTAATTGAATCCATGGCAGTATAAGAGCAACCCCAACCCACAAGGTTGGGAGTATTTTTAACACAACATTGGAGGCCAAAAAATTATATGTAGAACAATGTGAAAGTGGAATAAGAGTACCCTAATCACATATGAATGGTGGAATTTTTACCCAAACCCTTTCTCGGTTGGGGGAAGTTTCATAAAATGATCCTTCCCAGCTCATCCCTTCTAGTGGTGCTTTTTCTTCTTTAGGGACAGAGATGAAATAATTATTCAGAGATTCCCTTTAGGTTTCCCATCACTAAATAGATCCAAATAGATAATTTTAATAAAATATGATCTCCATGGATTATCATAAATAGAAAGGTCTATTAAGAGAACAGATGATCCTAGAAATCACAGATGTTCTTGTAGATAGTCCCATAGAAACCATCTATCTCGCTATTCTAAGACATATGAAATGCTTGAAATGCAGTATGAATAAGTAAATGTCGTCAACACTTTTGATAATACTATTTGAAATTAGACTAATGTGGTAGAATAAGAGGATTATTTACCAATATAAAATACTATTAACACTAGAACAACCAAATATTGTGTGCATACTAGAAATAAGAGGATACTCCAATTTTTGGAATTCTAGTGAATGAACCATTACCTCCTCCTCGACAGGAATCAAGAAAATAAAAGGGTAAGGACATGGACCAGTATGACATGTTACTTGAAGGTATCCATAAAATAAATAGAAAAGAAATATTGAAAGAATATGATACATAAATGAGGTAATTAAAAAGGCTTATTTTTGAATTACTTAGGGGTTATATTCCCACTGGATATGTTCTTCTAATAGAACCTCATTTAAACCTTATAAATGATATAACTCAACAAGAGGAGCTTACTGAACCATTGAAAATATATTTATAATGTATTCCCATTTCAATAATTGGATATACAATACCTATGGAACCAATTATAGTGGAATACTGAGGTACCACTCTACTGGAAAAGAAACTGGACCAATGTTAGTCAAGATACACCTGACCAGGTCAAGCAAAAGTGTAGATAGAACCAACACAACTAGTTCATCTTGTTGTTCCCCTTGATCTAATCCATACCCAATTATCCATTCCCACATGAATTTTAAACACTATTGACTCATTTACTTCCAGACAAGATGCTACGGAGGGGCAGTGTTTTCCAGTACAGTGAAAAAGAAAACCCTACCCCGAATGGGTAGTCGCAAATATTGGAAATAGTATTTTTGGAAATCCTATGTTTCTATCATTCGATGGTTTAGGAGATATGAATCATCATTTTATGAATTATATATCTTGTTGTGGCCCCAATGCTTGAAAATTTATTACAACAAGTTTCTCCCAAGATCCACTTTTGTTTCAAACATTGTAGGGACCAGCCTTTTCCTGGTACACTAGTTTACCTATAGGGTCGATCTAAGGATGGAAAAACCTCTATAGAAAAAAGTATTTACTAATTTAGTTGAACTCATCAAAAAATGGCAGTACTCAACCTCTCAAAATTTTATCATCTAGAAAATGAGAGAGTATCAATCTTTATTTTCAGGTTGAAAGGTATAACTTACACCTTGAATTTTCAATTTGCATAGGAAGATATGTGGCTCTTTTCATAGAAAAATTACATGATGAGTTATGAACCCTAATAATTCTAGTCATGTAAATGGGTCAATTATGAGAAATTTATATAGTTTCAATGATATTAGAAGACTCCATCTTGTGAACAAGACTCAAATCAATACCAGTATTGAAAACATTGGAAAAGAGGATACGAAAAGTAGAAACTACAACTATCACCATTAATCCAGCCCTAGTACTCATTCCCAATTTGAAGCCTATACCTTATTGTGAAACTCTCCATCCAAGATGAAAATATTACCAAAAAAATCCCCATTAGGATGAAAGGACCGAGACAAAGCACTCATAGTTATAAGAATAGAAGAAAAAAGCCTACTCCTTTAGGGATGAGCAGGTTCCTGGCCATTTCATAGCCGCCTTGGAAAGAAACCTACTAACACGGAAAAATCCTAGGAAGCCCAATCATGTATTTGATGAGGATAACTCAAATTATTTCCCCTTTCACTAAATATGAGGTCACACCATCTTGGATTGTTTTTTCTTCAAATATATCCACCAAAAGATGGATTATTCTTGGTAGGTAAAGATGGTCAAACAACCAAAACAAGTAGCATACATTTACGACACTTTTATATAAGAAGTGGGTGAATGGAAGGAAGTCACCAATAAATATTAACAAAAATATCAATTATTGGATGACTCAAAATTTGATAAATCAACCTCATTATATTAATAGTTCGTAGTTAAAACAACCAATCATGCGCCAAAATTCTTCCACTATAGCACAACCGACCCCATCAGAAACTAGTCTCTCCAAGGGATGATATTTTATGAAACAAAATAGCCATAAGGGTGAAAAAACATATAAAAATAACCCTTCCAATTAAATTTTTTTCATTTACTCTCTCTGACTTCATTCCTTTAGTCCCAAGAGAACATGCACCACACCACCAAATTAAAAAATGGTCACCATCCCATTAAACCGAGTCCTCATTAGATGAAGAGTTTATATTTATCTCTATTAATGTCATTAATTTAATGGATCAATTTTATAATTATGGGTTTTATTATCAACTTGAGTTCCCCACACCAAATTTGGGAGATATTAATAGAGACCATAAGGGCCATGGAATTAGAGGGTGGCACAACTATATTCAAATAAAAAATATTTATTGCCTCCCAACTAGATCTATCTATACCATTGAAACTCATAAGAATTCCTTTTGAAAAACCAATGGGGGAAAGAAAATGACTCCACACATTGAATTTGTTTTTAGAATCAATCACTTAAGAAGACAGATTTATGAATGGGAAACAACATAGACAACCAAAGCAAGTGGACATGCCAATGAGGTATGATTCAATAGCTGGTAAAATTCCTTCCACATCTCCCCCAATAGCTAACAAATCTTCCCTAAGCACATCAGTTCCAAAAATATCTCATAGAGAATATTTTTATCTTCTGAAATTTATATATTTAACTCAAAATTATGAAATGATGAAACCATTATCCATTTTTTTGATAATTATTTCAATTTTGGATTCTCTATATTTGTTAATGAACTCATAGGAATAAATTGTAGAGGCTCTACTATGCGCTCAAGAATTAGAAGATGACATTACTTCCACTAAGGGGTTTCATAAAGAGTTTACCCCTAATTATTTCATATAGTCATCTCATTTACCAAAGAAGATAAAGGTGATGTTTTATAGGGACACATCATGCCCCTATATATATCATAAAGATTGCATAACATTGATATCCATCAAGATTGCATTGATAATTGTTGAGGTTTCAATCTCATTATTATCACAATGCTACACCAGTTAGGATACACTGATACTGATTAATACTTTTTCCCTATAACACTCCAAGGGCATGATAAAAGAAAACAGAAACCACTTAGTTATATTAAGCTAAAAACCCAGTTTGGATATCTAGTGTCTAATTAGGAGTTCTTGGTCATATATTAATACACAGATATAAATGATATTCTAGGAAGGCCTTGACTGCACCAACATACCTCAATCCATTTATTTTATCATCAATGATTCAATTACTACAAAAATGGATAAATTTTTACATAATATGGTGAAAAATATACATTCGAGTCTTGTGAATCTCAATATATTAATGTTGAATTCCACAAAAGGGATTGAAAAAAACATAAATAAGGGTTTTTATTTGGTCACTACTCTGAATGGTTTAGAAATTAATTCAGATAATCTATTTCAAGACATCAATAGTGAGTATGTTGAAACCATCAATAAGTTTAATATATAAGCTCATATTCATAAACCTGTTTATTGGTCATCATGATATCATCAATTTCAGATAAAGATGAGGATGCAGAAGAAATCATGTATTCATCCATTTTTAGTGATTTCTAAGATAGAAATGCTCCAAAATTATCCTCATAACTTCACGATCCCATTACTTCATCCGATGAACCTACCGAAGTCGTAATATCTCTGCTAGAAGCTTTTACCTTGGACACTAAAATTTCCCTCTAAAAATAATGATTCCCCTTTGTCTATCAGCCATGCACACATGGATGAAGGAGAAAGAAAATGAATAATATGAATAAAATAACATCAGAGATGCTTCTCCTTCATTTGAAGAAGGTGTCTCTACCACAATCAATGAACTTAGATATATCAATCAGTGTACAAGAAGGATTTGTGACCAACGTTGTTCAACACAGGTATAACCCTTAATGAATAGTAAAGTTAAACATCCTTTATAAAGTAGCATTGATATGTGTTTTCCTAGAATTAAAAATAGATTCAATCCCAAGATTATAATGCGAATACCCATTAATTCTCTCTACCATAAGATCATCATAGATACAGGAAGATAGCACAAAATAAATATCTGAATCATGCTACCATGGTTGATTCTAAAGTTGATAATCACATCAAATCCAACATCATTCAGATTGTAAAATAGAAAAAATGGATTTATAACATAGTTTCATTTAGTAAAAATAATAAAAACATTCAGGTTTAGATCAATTTCTATGTCCTCAACCCACATTGTCTAAAAGATGACTTTATGGATCCAATCAAAGAATGTCAGATTGATGCAATAGTTGGATATTAAGAACATTACATCAAGGATGGATGCTTAGGGTACAATATAATCCTAATATACTTAGAAGTTGAAGAAGACACCACCTTCTGGGACCCCATGTAATATTATTCAATTGGATGATGACTTTTTTTTGTAAAGAATGTTGGGGCTACATATCAACAATTCATGAATCAAATCATTAAATTGTTCCTAGGGAAATTAGTTGATCGTTATATTGATGACTGTTTTTGTAAAACCCTTGAAATTTTCTGATCACCTTTATAATTTGAAAATACATTTCAATAAACTTCGACAACATTGTTTGAAGTTGAACCCCAGAAATATGTTTTCATCATTAATTTGGATAAATTTATTGACATACTCATATGCAATAAGAACCTTAAATTTGTCCATAAGTATATTGATGGAAGTTTGTGTATTTTATCTTCTCAAAATATCATTAAATTGACAAGACTGTTGGGATACATTTCATATATTTGACACTTCATATAAAAACTCATTGGAATTTTTTTTCATTCAACAAGATGATGAAAAAAGGGGTTGTGTTTCAGTGGACTGATGACTAAAAATATTCCGTTTTCATAATCAAGAAATATCTATTGAGACTACATGTTTTGATCCTTCAATTTTTAATAAATACAATCATTTTGTATGTAATAAATATGAAATAATTAATGGATGACTTTATTTCACAAAGAAAATGATTTGGGAATTTAAAAACACTTTATTATTTCAGTCACTCCATGATCGACTCTAAGAATCAATTTTTAGGCATCTAGAAGAAAATTTTGTCATTTATTTTCAAAATTCAGATGTTAAGGAACTACCTACAGCAACACGAGGTCCATTTTATCTCTCAAAATTACCCACTCAAATATATCCTTAATCATCACTTATTGGCATGAAATTTGGAGTGATTGGTTGTAATTATGCATCAGATATAAATCCAATTATTATTACATATGGTGATAGAAGAAAATGCCTTAGAAAATTTCTTGACTAAACATACCTCTATGAAAGAAGTAAAAATGAATACTGAACTTCTAAATGAAGAAATATTTTTCGTTCTAAAATCTATCCAAATATGGGAAATTTAGATTGATTTTTCATCCAAAATTAAAAATGGAAAAGGATTAGAAGACCCCATGATCCAAGTATTCAGGATAAGAATAATTCTCATTTCACCAACAAATGTAGTTCTATATCACTCATTTTATTTATTAGAAGGTTACTCAAAAATTGATAATAAATACAAGCCCTCATTACATGTTTAGTGTAACAACCCAAGGATTTATAGAATAACAAATTTTTGTATATATTAATATCTATTAATAATATGTTAATTATATGTTAACATGGGTGTTTTTTTTCTAATAGCGTACTCGACACGCAATAACAGGTTTCTCGGAAATCTTACATTGCCCACAACACTGAGTTGTACACAAAAACAATACAATAATAATATTATTAATTTTAATGGTTGTTAAAACCTAGTAATTTTATTGGAGGTAATGAAAATAAATAACTATAGTCTGATTACACATGTTTTTTATAAGTCTTTACATTTATCCAATAAGTTTTAGAGGCTTAAAATGAGAATGAATAAAATTTTAAGTATAAAATATTATAATATTTTTAAAATGTTTTTACCTCCTTTTGATGGTGAACCATTTTTAAATATAGTTTTTATAACTTTTATATGTTATATTTGAAAAAATATACTTTTTATTTAGAGTCAGGACATTAAAATTTACTTTGGTTGATGTTTTGGTATTTTTCTGATAAAATTCTTATGTTAATAAATAGTTAAAAATACTACATTTTCAATTAAAAACTGTCTTTTCATATAATTTATTTTTACTAATAGATTATTATTTGAATTGGTTTTATATTATATTTAGATAATGTTTTTATTATTTAATCCACCGTTGGTCATTTGAAGTAATTTCAAATTTAAGTTGGACACAAACACATGTCAATCTTTTGAGTGCCTTTACTTCTTAAAAACCTACTTTCTGGTTCTGAGAACTACAATTTATTTTAAATTAATTAATGAAACTTATGTGTTTGGAATTTGAAAAAATGGATTCCATATTTGGAATCTAAAGTTCCAAATTATGTTAATAATTACCTTTTATTGTTGGAGATTTTGAATAGTAACTTTAGTAATTATTTTGTTTTGCCATTGTTAAATGGTAAATTAGGTAAATAAGGGTAAATATAATTTAATAATAATATAGGACTACCTAAAAACGTGTATTAATATTTTTGGATAAGTAATGGGTGACCAAAAAATTCTTATGCCAAACTTTTAGAAATTAGGAGCCACTTGGATGTGATAATGATATGTTATAATAATTGATTTAATGTAAAGAGAAATATAACATAAACATGTATGTTTTTATTAAAACAATTTTTGTACTATTTTATATAACAGATATCTTTGACTATAAATACTCATTAGAAATATAAATTATTTCATAAAAAATGTATTTCATTTATAATTTTTAGACATTAAATAAACAAATTTATTAATGACATAATGGGGATGCAGTGATTACCTTATTAATGAATGATTAATATAAATGATATTATAAATATTAAAATAAATGCAATTTAAAAGTTTATATGACTTCCTAAAATTTTATGGATTATTATGAATTTTTTTTCTTTTTTTAAATGAATTATTTATGAAGGAATCAAGGTTTTATGAATTTATTAAATATCAATTACTAAGTAGTGTCAAAATTAACATAAATGAGTTAAAAAAATATTATTTTATTAAATGTTATAATAGTCATAAAAATATATCGTTAATCTAACTAAATTATATAATGTTAAAAATTTCATTAATTATTCACTTGAGGTTCTCTTGGCATTTTATAGTAACTATATTAAATATATAGTGTAAAAATACAAGAAGATGTGGTAAGACTAAATTTATTTATCTAAGGGTTAATGCCATAAGATAAGGATAAAATTTTAACCTATACTTGTCTAAAACATATTGTTTGGGATGATTTAGAACCCTCCACATCTTATACTCTAAATATATCACTTTGGAGCTATTAAAATTCTAAAATAAATTTATAAAAAAATAATATTTCAACACTTTCCTAATGTGCCCCTCCTCCCTTCTATAAATGGACACACCCTCTACCCACTTACTCACACCTCTCAAGCCCCTTGGATCATTCAACGTTTTCTGAAATAATATCCAAACATCCCTCCCTTCCTCCTAGAAGTATTACATTTGGCATGAGGCAAATCAAGAAATCCTTTTGGCTCACATCAAAAGGAGTTACCTGATTTAATGGTAAAGTCTTCTCTCAAGCTCCTTTAAGTTTTTTTTCTTTCTAAAACATCCAAACCTCTCTTTATTCCATTAATTTATAAAAAAACAGTATACTCATTAAATAATATGTTTTTATTCCATGTTTTGGACATAAAATTACACACACCTCCATGTAATGGATACATAACGTAATATTTCTGTGTACGGTGAACTACAACCTCATGAAATTATGATTGTTAAATTTTCTACTACCACTTCCCATGGTTGCAATTATGATGGAACTATATTTATATATAATTTATATTATATTTATATTATTTATATTCTTCTGTAAATTTTATTATAAAATACCTTTATGCTTTCCATAACAAGTAAATACGATAATTTAATTTGAGGAAGTGTGGAATACCAGCCCCTCAAAGTGATATGACTCATTCTAGCCATACATGAAACATATAATGATGAAAGTAATGAACATACATAACATACATAACATATATATTGTATTGGAATTATACCATTCCAATGTATCATTTAGTTTTCATTCCTTTAATATGACTTAGAAATAAAAGTAGCGTTCATGCATACGTATGGCCTACCATCTCCATTAATGGTGCATTTCGTTTATTATCTCCAAATATTATGCATTATTATAAATAAATATTATATATATATATATATGATATTTAAATCATGAATACTTTTACTGATATAAAATAATTTTTACCACATGGGAAATTTGTAATCCTAAAGAGCTCATTTTCGACTCACGTACCAAACATCGACAAAATATCCCTTATGAACATAAATAATAATGTAATTTTTATAATATTTTAATAAGTGATATAAAAGGGATAATTAACTTGAAATATGTTCTCAATCAACTATAAATCAATCTTTGTTTAATATGCAGGAATATATCGATTGTACGTAACGAGTCAGACCCAAGGTAATGGACTTCTTATCAATCTAATTTCATTAAGGAAAATATTATTTTATACATTAACATTTTCACATGGTTTATGATAAACTGATTTGTATTTTAATTCTGTGGGAATATTTTATTTCTAGGAATTATTTTTATAAATGAAAAAATTAATGTTTTTAAAATATGCAGCGACAACGACTTCTCTGATACCCTAACAATTATTTGATATTTGGATTCCTCTATAAGCTTTAATTATTGATTTATGGAAAATAAATTCCTTACTCACTTTTTAAATATTTTGGTATTGAAAATTTTATTGATACTGGATTGAAAATTTCAATATCTTCAAGTAATTTCTGGTTGTTGCAAATGAAATTTTATGAGTGAAATGTTAATAATTTCAATAATTTATGTTTTATGATTGTATAATGGTACATGGACATTTGACAGGTGGTTATATGATAAAACAATGATGGGAGGTAACATGACAATCCAAATATGGGTGGCTCCATGATAAACAGTTTGGGTTGTAACGTTATAACCTTCAATGCATTTGGTATGGAAGTCGGCCGTATGACTATTCTATTTGTAATTATGGTTTGTGTGGAAGTCAATCGTATGGTTTTCAATTTTAGCATGATTATGTCTAATGTTACCTTTTATATGCTATGTGTTATTTCTAGGGGATTTGTGGCAATATTTTGGTTACAAAAGAGTAATAAATGAGATTATATTTAGTGAAGATTATTTACTAATTTATAAAGGTGGAAAGTATCACATTATGATAATGTATTCATGGTTTACATTTTTTCCCAAAGCTAATAGTTTTCATTACTTGTGTATCCCTTACTGATATTTTTATCCTCCACCTATGTTTTGATTTTTTTTTACTGGATTTAAAGGAGAATAGCTTCTAGGATGATATCATGGAAAAGTTATGAAGTTTAAGCATGAAACGAAACCATATTTGGTTTAAAAATTTATGTTTGATGAAAAATGGATTGTGAGTAGATGTGTCTACACTGAAATAATCAAGTTGATATGTATAAGTCGTGGACTAATTATATAATGTTAAAAACTTGAAAAGATCCTCGATGTGTTTTAAAGTCAAATTATTGACTAAACTGATGATTAAGTAATGTTTAAGGTTGTGGCCTTATAGTTGGTATCAGAGGATGGTTAAAATAACTTTAGGAGTTTGAATATTGTTAATAGAATATCGATAAAATAGTTTTTTTACTTTAGGGTGAAATTTCAATGATATATCAGTTGAATAATACCATGCTGCTTCATCTAAGATATGTTTGTTCAACATGGTTTTTCACAGGGGAATCGAGGCAACTGTGTTGGGAAGGCATACAGAGGGAAATAACCTTCCAAATCAACGTCCTTAAAGGGTTGGAATCAGAACTAAATAGTTTGTTGTAGTTATGGAATATTTTACTCAAGAAATAATTGGTAGTGGTATCCATGCTCGAGATCAACCATACAAAAAACATAGGAATATGTTGATAGTGGAGCATTTCATAAGAAAATGTCTCCCATATTTCAGAGGATCACCTGAACTTGTTCAAGCTAAAGGGTGGGTTAAATAACAGGAAATTATTTTTGATGTAATTGGGTTTACAGAAAATCAAAATTATAGTCTTTCTATTTATAATTTTGATGGTGAAGCTGATCAGTGGTGGTCAATGATTAAAAATATCAGAGGAATTGAAGAGATTGATGCCACGAAATGGGATGAATTTAAGAACATCTTCCTTGAGAAATATTTTCAAAAGGAAGTTTGACTTAGGATGGAAAAGTAATTCATGGAATTGAGACAAAGGGAGGAAGATTATGTGGACTCATATAATGAAAAATTCTCTTGTTTATCAAGGTACATCCCAAACTTTATCTGGTATATTTATAGTAATATAAATCAGTTTTACTCATGATTGATGTCGAAATATCAAAGGGAATTAGCTTCTCATGAGTTCAAAATCTATGAGAAACTTTTCCAATGTGTTGTAAAGGTAGAAATACAATTTTTTGAAGATATTGTGTTTGATGAGAGAAAAAAGTAGCAATCTAGTTGGCATGAAATGGTAAAGAATTCATTAAATAAGCATAGAGGTAAGAGAACTAAATTCCATACTTGTGAGAAGTGCGGTAAAAAGGAACCTAGATAATTCCTCTCAATGTCCTATAAGTGCTTCTAATGTTGTAAGAGTGTCCATATTTTTCTAAACTATAATTAATATGCCCATATAGGCCATGGAAAACCAATAGTAAGATGTTTTAGTTGCAATGAGATAGGAAATTATGACAATATGTGTCCAAAGTTGATTACCCAAGATGGAAATGAGTAAGATTGAAAATAGAATGGCATAAAAAAATCATTTTCTAATACAATTATTGAAGTGGTAAAATAAAATGATGTGGTGAAAGGTATTTTATAGGGTTTTTAAAAATATTCCAGTACTTTATTTGACTCTTGATCTACACATTCATTCATTTCTAAGAGATTTGAAAGTAAATTAGAAATATCCCCTCATGAATTTGATATAAAATTTTGGTAAAAACTCCAAGTGGAAGTATTAATGGAACCAAGATTTATAGGAATATTCCTATTATCATTAGTGGGATTTTCTTTCTGAAAATCTTGTTGAACATCCCATTGTTGAATTTTAAATCATTTAGGGGATGGATTGTCTTTCAGTTTGTCATGATAAAATAGATTAAAAGAATTTTTTATTACTTGATTTAATACCTTTGATAACATACCAAGAAGTTTATAGATTGATTAACGATAGAAATGAATGTTATCTGGATCATATATTTGAAAAGAAAGAAATAGTTTTGATTAGTGACATCCCAGTGGTGAAATAATTTACGAATGTTTTTCTTAATGAATTTCTTGGTATTGTTCCTACTGGGGAGGTTTAATTTACTATTGATTTAGTGGCTGATGCAAAGACTATTTATAAACCCATTTATTGAATGGATCAAGTAGAACAGGTGAAATTAAAAAATAAGTTGCAAGAATTACTTGTTAACGGTTTCATTAGACGTAGAACATCATCATGGGATGATCCTATTTTATTTGGGAAAAATAAAGAAGGTTCCATGAGACTATGTATTGATTAAAAATTCTTGAATAACATCACTATTAAGAACACATATCCTTTACCTCATATCGATGATTTGTTTCATTAGCTCCATGAAGCTCAGTAATTTTGAAAGATTGATTTGTGATCCGATTACCATCTGCTGAAGGTGAAGGAGGTTGAAATTCCAAATAAAGTGTTTCGAATGAGATATAAGAATTATGAGTTTTTAGTTATTCCCTTTGGGTTATCTAATGCACCTACTGTATTTATGAATATCGTGAATGAAGTCTTTCATCGGTTTTTTTTGGATCAGTTGTGGTTTTATTAATTGATGACATTTTGATATATTCTAAAAGTTGGGAGGAACATGAAAGTCACTAAAGGGTTTTTTAAATAACTTAAAAGAAAATAAACTATAGGGAATGTTTAGTAAGATTGAATTTTTGTTTCAATAAATTTCATTCCTTCAACATATTTTTTCTATATATGGAATATCTATTGACCCTTCTAAAACAGAATTTTGTTGAGGAGGGGCCAAGACCTACCAATATTATAGGGATTCATAGTTTCCTTGGATTAGCAGGTTATTCCTGAAGGTTTGTTGAATTTTTTCTAAATTATCTATCCCACTAACTATGTTAACACGTAAAGTAGTTAAGTTTATCTAGAAAAATTAATGTGATGATTGTTATAAGGAACTGAAAAGAAAATTGGAAAATGATCCAGTTTTGGATTTTCCTTCCTGGAATGGTGAGTTTGTTATCTATAGTGATTATTCATTGAATGGACTTAGTTTTGGTCTAATGAATAATGAAATGGTAATTAATTTAGCTTCACGTTAGTTAAAACCTCATGAGTTAAATAAATCTAAACATGATTTTGAATTATCTTACTTTTTTTGCATTAAATATTTAGAGGCATAATTTTTATGACATAAAGATTAAAATATATACTGATCACAATAGTTTGAAGTATATATTCACTCAGAAATAATTGAACATGAGACATAAGAGATTTATAGAATTAATCAAGGATTATGATTGCATGATTCATTACCTTCCAAGAAATGAAAATAAAGTGGCCAATTCTTTGAGTCGAAAAAGTAATACTAAATTAACCATGTTACATTTGGAATAAGATCCATTGCTTAATTAATTGATTATTTTTAGCTTATATGTTATTGGTGCTGGAAATTGATCAGTTTTGTTTTAGGTGTCAGTGAAATTATATCTATCATATAGATTTTATCAATTGTACAAGGAAGATAGTGAGTTATTGAAAAAGTTAGAAATGGGTGAGAAGACTATGTTTTTCTAATTTATCATTGATGATGATTGTCTTTTTATATTTGGGAGGTGATTATGTGTGCCTTGTGATTCACAGTTAAATAAAGAGTTGTTTTGTGAAGCCCACCATTCTCCGTTTCTAGTTCATCTCGGCAAGACTAAGATGTATAGAGGCCTCAAAAAGTATATCTGATGGGATGGAATGAAAATAGATATTACTGAATTTACCAGGAAATGTTTGACTTGTCAATAGGTGAAAGTAGAACAATAGTTACTGAAGGGAATTCATCATCCTTTTCTAGAACCAGAGTAGAAATGGGAAAATATATGAATGATATTTGTTGTGGGATTACCAAAGACATATCAAGGTAATAATATAATATTGGTTAATATTGATCGATTTTATTTTTCTTTTAATTCAAGATACACTATCTCCAAATCAACTTTCTCAATTTTATGTTGAAGAGAAAGATATGTTACATGGTGTTCCCCTCTCCATTATATCTGATCATGATCCAAGGTTTACTTCTAACATTTTTAAAGACGATCAGTAGTCATTGGGTATGAATTAAATTTTAGTAAAAATTTTCATCATCAATAAAATGGGAAGTTAGAATGAACAATTCAGACATTGGAATATATTCTATGTTCTTATTCAATCGATTACCAAGAAAGTTGGGATCCGTATCTTTCGTTGGTTAAGTTTTCTTATAATAATTATCTTTAATTCTAGAATACAGATGGAACCATTTGAGGCAATATATGGGAAGGTGTTTTGAACTACATATTTTTGGGATGATGTTGGTGAAAGAAAGTTGATATGACAGGAATTGGTATAATAGATGAAAGATAACATTTAGTTGATTCTGAAGAATATGAGGACAACATAGAGTAGGTAGAAAAGCAATTTTTATAACATGAGGAAGGATCTTTCTTTCGAGGTAGATGATCATGAATTTCTCAAGGTTACACCATGTAAGAGTGTGATGAATTTTGGCAAGAAAGGGAAGCTGAATCAGCAGTTCGTGGGACTATATAATGAATAACCAGTCCAAATTATTTACTATAAAGAAAAAGTGTTGAAAAATAAAGTGATTCATCATATAAAGGTTTTGTGGAAAAACATTTGGTTGAAGAGGCAATACGGGAATCTGAAAATTATATGAGGGAGAAATATCCCCACTTATTTGATTAGTAAATAAAATTATAGGGACACAATTTTCAAAATTAGGGAAGGATGAAACATACAAGGTATTTATAGAATAATACATTTCTATATGTATTAGTATTTATGAATATGGTATTAATTTTATGTTGAAGGGGACTCTTCATCCGATAGCGTACTCGAAATACAACAATGTGTTTCTACCAAATCTTACGTTGCACACACCATTAAGTTATACCGAAAAATAATACAATAATAATATTGTTATTTTAAATGGAAGTTAATTCCCAGCCATTATATTGGAAGGAATGAACAGAACTAAATACAATCTAATTACAGATGTTTTTTAAATGTTTTTACATTTATTCAATAAATTTTAGAGGCTTAAAATGAGAATGAATCCAATTTTAAGCATAAAATACTCTAATATTTTTAAAAGGTTGTTTTACCACCTTCTGATGGTGAACCATTTTTAAATCTATTTTTTTCCACTTTGATCAGTTATATTTGTAAAAATAAACTTCTTCTTTTCAATCGGGACATCAATATTTATGTTGGTTGAAATTTGGTTATTTTTCTAATAAAATTTATATTTTACTGAAAAATGAAAAATACTGCATTTTTAATTCAAAACATCATTTTTTCTAATTTATTTGTATTAATAGATTATAATTTGAATTATATTTAAAGTATTTTTATATTTTTATTTTATCATTTAATCATATTTTGGACATTGAAAGTAATTTCATATTTAAATTGTACATAATCACATGTCAATCCTTCGATAGTTGTTACTTCTTAAAAACCCGCTTTCTGGTTTTAACAATGAGAATAAATTTTAAATTATTTAATGAAACAAATGTGTTTTAAATTTAAAAAAATGGATTCCATATTTTTAATCATAAGGTATGAATTATGTAAATAGTTACCTATTAGTTTTTAACATTATGAATAGTTATTTCAGTAATTATTATTTTTACCACGGTTAAAGGGAAAATTAGGTAAATAATGGTAAAAATAATATTAAAATAATATATAACTACCCTAACAGGTGTAATAATATTAATGTAATAGTCATGGGTTACCAATAAAATCCCTTGGATGAACTTCTGGCATTTAGAAGCCACTTGGGTATGATAATGACATGTTATAACAATAAATTTAATGTAAAGATAAATATAACACATTCATATTACTTTTTACGAAAACAATTTTAATACTTGGTAATATAGCTGATATCTTTGACCATAAATAGTAATTAGAAAGATAAAAATATTTCATACATCATGGTATTTTATATATATTTTTTATACATTAAATAAATAAATTTATTTTTAACACAAAGATGAAGTAGTGATTACATTATTAATGAACTATACAAATAAATGATATTATAAATATTAAAATAATTTTAATTTAAAACTTTTGATGAAATCCACTAATTTTATGGATTATTATTACATTTTATCTTTTATATATTTTTTTTATGAATAAATAAAGTTTTCTAAGACTTTAACAAAAATTAATTACTAAATAGTGTTAAAATTGATATAAATATGATTTTAAAATAAATAATATTTTATTAAATGTAATAATAGTAATAATAATATAAGATTTAGAAAACTGACTTAGATAATGTTAAAAATTTAATTAATGATCTACTTTATGTTTTCTTGGCATTTTACAGTAACTATATTAACCATATAGTATAAAAATACAAGAAGTAATGGTACGAGTTAATTTACTTAACTAATGGTTAAAGCCTATTGATATGGTTAAATTTGGGGCCTTAAATTGCCTAAAACAATTTAGTTGAGAGGATTTAGAACCATATTCATCTTTTTATATAAATATATCACTTTTGGGCCATTATAATTCTAGAATCAATTTATAATAAAATATTATTTAAATAATTTCCTAAAGTTCCCCTCCTCCCACTTATAAAAGGCCACCACATCTACCCACTTACTAACACCTATAAAGCCCCTTGAATCATCCAAATTCTATACAAATAAGCTTCCAAAATCCCTTCCATTCTCATATAATTCTTAACTTGGGTTGAAGGAAGTTCAAGAATGCCTTTTGGCTCAAATCCAAAGGAGTTAACCGATTTAGAGGTATCGTCTTCTCTCAAGATCCTTTCATTTATTTTTTCATTGTCCAATCCTTTAAACAATTTTTTATTTAATTTTTTTAATATAACCAGTATAATCAATATACTAGGATGTATTTATGCCATGTTTTTGACCTAAACTTACACACACCTCCATTTTTTAAATACAGAACATACATTTTCTGTGTACGACGAACTACTGCGTCACGAAATGATGATTGTTCAATTTTATCCTTCCACCCATAATAGTGGCCATTATGATAGAATTTTATTTATATATGGTATATAATATATTTATATTGTATCTATTATTATTTAATTTCTATTATAACATATCTTTATGATTTACATAATGATTAAATATGTTAATTTCATTTGAGGAAGAGTAGACTACCGCTTCCTCAAAGTGACATGACTCATTCAGGCCATACATAAAATCTATAAAATATTTAGTTAATTAATACATGTAACATATATGACATATATATTATACTGTAATTATAATATAATTATGTATCATTTATTTTTCATTCCTTTAATATGACAAAGAAATAAAAGTAGCGTTCATGCGTACGTACAACCAACCGTCTCCATGAGTGGTGCATTTAATTTATTATATCCAAATACTATATATTATTATAAATAAATATTTACTAGATATATATGATTTTTAAATTATGAATACTATTTTGTAGATAATTTAATTTTTACCACATTGAAAATTTATAATCATAACAATATCATTTTTGAATCATGTACCGAACATCGACAAAACATCTGATATGAACTTAAATAATCATGTAATTTTTATAATATGGTAATAGGTGATATAAAAGGAATAATAAAATTGAAATATGTTCTTCAGAAAGTATAAATCAACCTATGTTTTATTATTCATGAACAGAATGATTATACGTGACGAGTTAGACTCAAGGTAAGGTACTTCATCTTAGTCTCCTTTTATTAAGGCATATAATAATTTATACACAACCTTTTTAATATAATGTATAATGAAAAAATATGGATTTTAATTAAAAGGGAATATTTTTTTTCTTAAAATAATATTAATAAATGACAAAAATTAATTTTTTTAATGTATGTACCTATAACGACTACTCCGCTGCTGTAACAGTTATTTGATATTTGGATTCATTTATATGCTTTAATATTATTTCAGAAGGAAAAGAAATCCCTTATTCCATTTTTGGGTGTGTTGGTTTTGAAAATGGTATTGAAAGTAGATTGACTAATTAAATATCTTTTATATTATTTCATGTCATTGAAAATGAAATTTTATGCCTGAAATGTTGATATTTTAAATAATTTATGTGTTAGGATTATATAATAGTACATAGAAATTTGAAGGGTGGTTACATGATAAACCAAGGATGGGTGGTTATGTGATAATAAAAATATGTGTGGTTCCATGATAAACCAAGGGTAGGTGGTTATGTTATAACCCCTAATCCATTGGGTATGGAAGTCATATGTATGTCCATTCCATTTATAAAAATGATATGTGTTGAAGTCAGATGATTGGTTATTCCATTTAAGTATGTTTATACCCCATGTTACCATTTATATGTTATGTGTGATTTCTATGTATTTTATGGTAATATTTTGGTTTAAAAAGGTTATGAAATGACATTATATTTGGGGAAGAGTATTTACTACTTCATAGAGGTGAAAAAAAATTACTTTATGAAAATGTATTCATGGTTTACATGTTTTTGTAATGGTAATATTTTTCCTTATTTGTGAATCATTTATTGAGATTTTTATGTCCATCCCATGTTTTGAATTTTTTCAATATGATTTAAAATAGAATTGAGTTAATTATGGGATCATAGAAAAGTTATGATGTTTAAGCGTGAAAAAAACCATGTTTTGTTTAAATATTGTATGTTTTAAGAAAAAAATTGATGTTGAGTAAAATTTTTACTTTTTAGTAATAAATTTGATATGTATATGTTATGGCCTAATTCTCTAAAGATCTAAAAATAAAAAGACCATTGATTTGATTGAACGAAAAATTATTGACTTAACTCAAGATTAAGTAATGTTTAAGGCCGGTGCCTTATATTTGGAGCATGATTTGTAAAAACCGTTGAACCACTTGAAAATCAAAGGAGATTCTATGATTGAAATTAAATATATTAATGTTTATTATGCCATCCAAAAAGAAGTGATGATTCCTATACCTAATTATACTCAAGGGTTGATGAAATAATTTCCCTATGATCTAACACTAAATCATGTCCCACATTCACAAAATTCTCATGAAGATGTGCTAGAAAATGTGGTTATATCCTTATAAGATCCATATTAGGATGAAATAGTCATCAGTACCACCCATTTTAGAACATTATCATCATTTTTCGAATTGGTATAGAAGAGATTAAAGAGATCAATTCTACCTTTGAATCAGAACATTCTTCAAATGGTTGGATTAATACCATGTTATAATATCTCAAAAAATGAGACCATTACTCTAGAAGGAGAATAAGAATAATAGATTCAATGATAAGCAATAAATTTCAGTCTTTATAAAAGCCCTAGATATCAGAATGTTCTTTATAAGTGAAGGTTTGATGGAATTTTCATCGGATTCATTGATAGAGAGGAGTCATTTTCCTCGATAGAAGAATTATAGGTGATAACTTGTGGTTCCCATCAATTAGAAACCTATATTTCTCATCAAATTTGGAATCTTTAGTATTTATAGCCTTTAATAACACAAGATTGCACACTATTTTTCAAATTGTATCATTCCTGCCAAGTGCAGTCCAATTTCACCCATCAATGCCCGAGGTTTCTAAATATAGATAAATATTCTTGGACATTATCTATATAGGGAATTGATATTTTAGGACCATAACCTCTAGATATTTCCAAGGAGTAAAGTATATCCTTACTACTACCTAATTCTTCTCTAAATGGGTTGAGATAATACCTATTAAGTATGTAAGAACCAAAAACATCATCATTTTCATGATGACAAACAACATCACCAGATTTGGTGTCCCTCACACAATACTAATGGAAAATGGAACTTACATTATTATTATGAATTAAAGATGTTGTATAATGATTATACCATCAAATATAACCATTCTCCTTCATGTAAGGAAGTGTACAATAAAAATAGATCATTTAAATATATCTCTACCAAACATGTTCTAGAATATAGTGGACAAAGAGATGAAATCTTGGACAGAAAAAGATTCCATACACTATGGGACATCTAAACTAAAACCCACACTACTACTCAGTAAAATCCATATTCACTACTTTATATAATAGAAGTAGTTATTATTATAAAGGTTTAATTTCCCTCACAATGGTTAGCTATATTTGACTAACATTCATATGATGAATAATCACAGAAGTAGATTGGTGAATTAGAGAAACTTGTAGAGAAACTTTTTTATAGCCTATATCATTTAGTAAATATACCATAATTGAATATAAAAAACCTCTAATAATAAAGTTCACCACCACTCATTTATCCAAATAGAAATGGTATTAGTCCTCAAAACCCAAATGAGTCCATGGAAGAAACCTCCAACTTTTTTTATCCAAAGTGGGGAGGGGGGATTTTCCATACAAAAGGTCCTCTCTAATGGAGCATATTCATTAATCATAGTGGTTGGAGAACTTAGTATTCCCCATATCAATGAAATATTTTTCAAGAAGTATTTTATGTGATTAACAAATATTGGTCCATGTTTTATAACCTAAAAGTACAAGACAGAATCATGTTGACCAAATAACATAAATGTGAATTGTTAACATCCTTGTTTCATGTCATAAAACTTCACAATATTTTGATCCACAATTGAATGTATCACACCCTTGGGTTCAAGTATCTTATTTCATCTCCTTTACATAACTAATTATTTCTTTATTCATATCTAAAGAAGGTACAAAGTGACATCAAGACATCCCATCATAAGACCAACCTCAAATCCACACATTTATGATGTCTTCTTCACTAACCTTTGGCCCTTAAGGCCTCTATTCAAATTTGGTTTATCAATTTTTCCCATGTGATGACATCAAGGTCCTATTAATATGACCTAAAACTATAACACACCATCATCCGGGCAACAAGAAATAAAAATACATGGTTCATCTTCCATGTCACATGATGATAAACTACCTGAGACCAACATCCTCACTGTATGAAGTAAAAATAAATATCCTTGTGGTCATGTATGCATGACCATTAAAGTAAAACCAATGGTCTTAGTCACATGAACGAAAACTAACTGACACGATATTTTGAGTTGTATGAAACTAAACTGCATAACCCATGGGAGTCCTCCCAGCTATAAGCACTAATAGAACTCAAATTACCGTGATTTTAGATACTCTTCATGATTACAGAACCATAGAACTCATTTGTAGGTGTAATCTCTAATCTATATCCTCAGAACACGACTTTAAACTATAAGAATTACCTCGTATTAGAAAGAGATACATCATATGATAAATATCGGATGACCCAAGTCTTCATCCTTTCCACATTATGTTAAACTGCATGGTCTGCATACATTTTTGATGACCTAAAAGTGTATAGAATTTCAGTCTGTAATTAAGTGGATCATAAACATTGGTGCTGGTCTTCGACGATATCACCATTAATGAACTATATGTGTCTTGATTCTTATAATCACAAGGTATATAATGATTCAAAAATCTCTAATCACGATTCTATCGACAACATGAAAATATCTCCATCCATGTGTACGGTTAAGACCTGGAGAGGGAGGACTATTCTAGAACTATGTGTGTCTTGATTCTCACCTCAATTTGATACACAGTGATTCTTAAACCATTTACCTCTAGGCCCAACATTAGATGCCCCACAAATCAATCTGTTATGTATGGTGTTATCAAACTAAAATGTTCTTATTGACATCCTCCTTGGTGTACTCCCTAACCAAACATTAATCTCCATTATTTGAGATTCTCCTCATAGTTACAAAAGTGAAAAAGTATCTCATATGAATGCATTGTATGCGTAAACCTTAAATATAACATCATAGAAATATTACGTAAAACTATATGGTTAACGTTATGGTCACCTAACATTAAACTATACAATAACATCCTGGACACATAATATAAAACTGCATGGTAAATGACCTCATCATATGATGTTAAACTATATGAAAAAATAATTTATGCATGATGTAAAACCACACGGTCAACATCCTCATTTCATGACGTAGAACTGCATAACATTTTGGTTTATAGTTGGGTGAATCACAACCTTGGGTGAAGTTCTCCTACCATACCATCTTTCTAGAAATACTCATGGCTTTATTATTATTTACACCATATATATATAGATTCCAAGACTTAATATATAGGACTAGAATCAAATATACATATTTACAAGATAATTTTCACCAAGATTTGACCCCTTAGGGATCTCTTCAAATAGAATTTTTCACTGGTTGGATGGAGAGAATGTATTTCCATCATAACTTACATTCCACAAGATGTTAAACTGTACAATTGAGGATGTATCAAACAATTTCAAGTCATGTTTTTCCATGGGTCCTCATCATAGAGGATTTCATGGTACCGGTGTTGGTATCTCACCACACCACATCATATAACTATGTGTAGTTCAATAATTATCATCACATGATACATAATGATCCCTATATCTTAAATCTTTGATTTATATGCAACATACAAAATGTAACCTCCCTATGTATGGGTTATACCTACATAAGTATATTTTATTATATATCTATGCATGGATTAATTCTCACCTTGATGAGATATGTAGTGATTCTTAGACATTACCCCTTGGGACCGACCAAAAAATTAAGAAAACCCCCCTTATTCACATAAACAAAGATCAATATAGGATAACTTAATTTGGTTCCCTAATTCAACTTCCCATTATGTAAAAAATTTCCCCTTCCCTACATATGATTCAAAGTTATATAGTGAAATCCACACACTATGGACTATGCTAGTTTACATGTTTTCATTGTGATCAAATTCATTCCCTCTATTCATCATACTCCTCTTAGGAAGACTCATATGTCCATAATATTTCATTTTTTATAAGAAATAGAATGTCAGTTTCTTGAGTACACCTCTATTTTGACTATGTATAACATTCCCTAGTTTGGATTTACATATATCTCTTTTAAAAGGCATGTCAACTAGAAGAATATTCTTCCTCTGGAGAGACCTCTTTTATCTATGTAACCATAAAAACATTATACTTGAATCATATTTTCCAACAAGGCCCATGATGATCCCTTGAATACTTATCCCATATCGTGTTTCCTGACCTAATAATTCCCAAGATTTGGGTTCATAATTTCCTTCATTATATCCTTAGTATGATAAAACATTCTTAATATAACATGCCAAATTTCACAAATTTTTTTCCATGATATTGAGTCATCTACATCCTTACTGCACGATGATCTATGGGATGGATAATGTGAATTCCACATGACACTAAACAACATGGTTTTCTAGAAATACATATGACTTGAATCTCATCCTAGTAGGATACATAGTGATACCCAAATCCTAAACTCTGGCCCAACTATCACATGACATGAATATCTCCTATAATTTCACTTAGTCACTTCTATGCTATGGGAGAAACGTTTTCCATTCCTCATTTCTCATATAGATCATAGCGTACATGGTCTTAGGATTTTCTGGTAGAGGGTATCCCCAAAAGATCCTGGAATATCTGTTCATGGAAGGTTTAACTTGGTTTTTGAGGAACAACCTTAAAAGGTATACCAAATATCCTTGCCACCTGATGTCAAACTACATGGTTGTTGTCTATTACATGAAATATATATCCCTTTCCCAAGAGAGAAACTATGTTGGGTGTTGGTCTCCCACCACCCATGTTTCCAAGGACTACATATTGCTTGATTATCAACTTTGTGGGATATGTAGTGATTTCTAGGTCCTATATCATAGTATAAATGTAGTATAAAAATCTTGAATCTTATATGGGAGTGATATATTTTCATAGGAGGGTCCAATATGGGTTATTACCCTACTTGTATGTACATATTCAAACAAAAAATACCCCCTAAAAATATTCAAACAAGTGTGGGGAGTCTTTATGATGGAAACCACCTTTCGAACATGGTTTTCATTCCTTCATTACTCTATTCTAGAACTACATTTGGATTGATTCTCGCGTCAAGGAGAAATGTATTGATTCCCATATCCTATGTCTCAATCCCAGTAATGATAAAAAAAGTTTATTCCATGCATATGGGCTAGACCTACATATGGAAACTTTTCCCCCATTCTAGAGTTGTTTTGATATGAAACATTCCTATCAAACTCTAGAACCATGCATGAACAAATGGTACTCTATGTCCTAGAATATCTGAATCATCATAAGCTTCCCCTATCCATCGGTGATGAAATGTCAGTTTCCTGAGGGCACTTATTTTTTGACTATTTGATTACATGACCTTGTTTGGATCTATATAATCCACCCTTAATAGGAGAGTATATCAGAGTTATATTACATGTAGTACCCCTGGTTTCTGGTAAGTATCCCATGTTTTATAATTTTCAAGTACTTGAAGCATATGCGGAATGGTGGGAGAGATTTTTGAAACTTTGAAAGTGTAAAGAGGGAAAAAGTGGGGACATACGGGCTTTGCACGGTTAGCCAAACCGTGTGGAAGCCAAGCAGGTAGTAGTCACATGGGCAGAGAAGTCTGCACTGTGTATGCATGGTCTGGAAAATCCATGCGAGGAGGTCGTGCGGAGTGCCCCTTCCAAAGCAGTGACTACCGCACAGTTAGCACACAGTTTTCCTAACCGTGCGGACTAACCATGCACGAAGTCAACTAACATCCTATTTTTAAGGATATAATTCATTTTACCCTCTAACCCACTCGTTTTCCTCCTTGATGGACCTGGCTCAGGATTTTTGTCTGGAGAAGGTGGGAGAACACTTACCAGGAGTTTTAGGGGCGACCTAGAGGCTTTCCTTGGCATTTAGAGGCTGTTTGATCAAGGAAACTCCCATTTCCCTTTGTTTTATTAGATATCCTTCTCCCCTCTTGATGGATCCTTAGATCTACGCCACAGGTGGATAGATCTATGTCAGTGGATAAATTTTAAGTTGGGATTTGGTCTTTTTGGTGATATGGGAAGTAATATAAGGAGGTTCCGTGGTGTTTTGACCCGGTTCTCGGTGGTTTTTTCCTAAGTTGTTGAGGTAGGTGGCTTCACTCTTGACTCCTCTTATTAGAATTGATTGTATTAGTTTCAAATTGGGATATTGAAATGAAATTGATTGTGCTTGCATGGAATAAATCTTCTTTAGTGATGATTTATGGTTTTGATGGTATTGTGAAATCTTGGTGGATTGTTGTGTATAGTAACTTGGATTTTTAATTTAAAATCTCGATTTCAAATTGTGGATTTTCTGAAATGGTAAATGATTTGATAAAATATGGGGTTTCAATAAAAAGGGTTGTTTTATTGAAATGGTTTGAATTGGTTTAACACACTCGGTTTGGATGGAAATGGTTTTCAATAAAAGGTGTTTTATTGAAAGAATGGGTTTGGCATGATTTTTGTGAATGTGTGGTGTGTGTTCATGTTGAATATATGAGGCTTGGTTGAAATAAGACCTTATGCTCGGTGCCAAACGTTCAATGGAACATGAGAATTTTAAGTACGAGGCTTGGTTGAAATATGATCTTGTGCTTAGTGCCAAAGGTGTAATGGCACATGGGGAACAAGTACCTTGTGACTACTTGGTGGATCAATGAAAAACCACTCATGAGTATGGAACTGTCAAAACAAAGCGTGCATGGTTGATTTGAAGGGGTTGTGAAATGGTTGGGTATGCCAAAAATAAATGTTTTTGAAAGGGTTCGAATGTTGTTTGGATATTTTTATGGAAAAATAACTTACTGGAAAAATTGGTTTATTTGGTTATGAAATTAATTTGGTTATGAATGGTTTGGAAACTATTTTATATTTAGTTATAAACTAATTTTGTGAAACTATTTTATATAAACTGTTTTTATATAAATGTTGCTAACTCTTCTATCCTAGTGGCGTGAGTAGGAAAGGCATTGGGGGAAACCTATTGAGTTATACTCACCCCTTCTTTGGCACTTTGGTGGTTCTATAGATGTCATGTTCCAGGATATAGGTAAAGGTAAAGCACCTCATTACTAGTGGTTTGTGGTGGTGCTCGGGAGATGTGGTGGTGCATGGAGCATAGAGCTCGGTGTGGAGCTGTGGAGTGTGTCCGGGTCCATTTTGGGTCTTGTGCTAGTCTTCTGCTTGGTACTATGATATTGTGTTTATTGTATTGGCTCGTGGAATTATGTAGTTTTACTTTTGTAATACACGAGTTGGTTGTTTTATTAACATGCATCATATAGTGGTTGTTAGTGGATGTTTTGCTTTAGTTTCTTAAAGGTTAAATCATCCCCCAATTGTATTTGAAACCCTTCGACATTTATTGCCAACCTTTGGCGCCTTGGGGATGTCACTTAAGGCCAAGTACTGACTTGTTGTATTCTTAAGGCAATAAGGATAAGCGGGTCATTACAAATGGTATCAGCTTGTTTGGTCCTTGCCAAATAATTAGTCATCAATGATCTTGGTCTTGGAGTTGAAATTCCTTCTAGTCTATTCCTTGGGTGGTCATCTTAGATAGGAGTAGGATTGTCGGAACTTGAAATGTATAGCATAAAAGGACGTAGCTAACCCATTTATGCTGAACTTCAAGTTACCAGGGTGTTGGGTACACAAGTGTTCTGGATACACTTTTAGAATGTCAGAAATCTCATTGTCATGAGTTTAGCCAATGAGATGAGCATGAAATGCATTATAGAGGAATGAATTCCCACTAGGATTTCATATCTCATTGTGAAGGATGAGTATGGATTTGGTATAAGTTTCCAATTTTTGAAAAAAATGCCGAAATTGATTTTCAAATGAAATATTTTGAAAAGTGGATATTTGGGGTATTTTTAAAACGGGTTAATTTTCAAAAAGAATGCGAAATATTTTCAAAAAATATAGAATATGGGAAAATTTTTGTTTTGAGAAGAATGATGTGATAGATTATGTGATAGAATTTTAATGCTAAGACATCAGTTTCTAGAGAGTGTGATTAACGGAGTTTGATGTTAGTCCAGAAAATGAATCCCGGTAGGCGTCATCAGAACCAACATAAAGAGGCTGCAGAGAATGTGGTTGCGCCAGAACCACGTGTGAACCAAGAGCTGGTTCAGAGTATTGTCCAAGATTTTCAAGCCGTGGATACGGGGAATCAGAGGAATGATCCACGACATGTGGATCATACCATCTAGTTCATGAAGCATAATCCACCGAACATTAGGGGTGATGCTGAACCCGAGAAGGTGGAGGTGTGGCTAAGCAGGATGAATCGTATATTCTATTTCATCGACACACCTGTAGAGCTAAAAGTAAAGTTGGCGACGTATATGCTCGAGGATCTTTCACGTCAGTGGTGGGATTTAACAGTGAATGCTAAATTGGATGAATACCTTACATGGGATTATTTTGAAGAATTGTTTAACAAATAATTCTATCCTCACACATTCAAGATCCAGAGGAAGACATATTTTTTTACCTAAAGCTAGAGAATCTCTCTGTCATGGTGTATGCTTCTAAATTCATGAATTTGGTGCACTTTGCACTGGAAGTTATTTCAAGTGCGTCACTGAAGGTACACATCTTTGAATCGGGACTAAGGAAAGAGATTTGTTTGAAGATTGTGGTGCTCTTTATTACGGATTATACCGAGATGGTGAACAGAGCAACAGTTACTGAACGTGATATCTTGGGATCAATGGGGGGAGGAAGTATGATGATAACCACAAGAACGGGTGTGAACTCTAATGCTGGGAACAAGCGGAAGAGGGACACCTACTTCCATAGTGGGAGTGCGAATCAAAACCAGATGACAGGATCAGTCAACCTTCTTCCACGACCCCAGAGAAAAGCAGGTTGCTTTCAATGTGGTTTGACTGATCACATGAAACGAGAATGTATAGCACCACTGAGAGCATTCCACAATTGCAACAAGATGGGGAATCTTCAGTGATATTGTCACACTACTCCATGATTGGGTGTTCATGACACTTCCCAGGTGTTGCAAGCATCGCATGCTTCGACAGGACGCAGACAACAAAATCAGTCTCGTCAAAAGAACAGAGCTAACCATGGTGATTCTTGAAATACCATGACTCCTCAACCAAGGTAGTCTCAGCATGGCAACAATGAGAACAGTGCAGCGACGAATCAATTGTATGGAGCTGAGCAGATGATTGTGGATGATCAAACTAGACCATCTACAGTGAGAGGTATGATTCTTTATTAATTCTACCCTTGTGCAAGTGTTGTTTGATACGATTGCATCACATTCCTTCATTTATTCTCGTGCTGTTGACTTGCTATGTTTAAAATAGGAAATTATGCCTTCTGCCTTGAAACTGTAAACTCCTCTTGGTGAAAGAGAATGTAAAACCTTCATGTGTAGAGGATGTGCTATAACTGTTGATGTATTTGAGCTGAAATGGGACTTCTCCATGTTGGATATGAATGTCTATGATGTAATCCTGTGTATGGATTGGTTTACAAGTTTTAAGGCTTGCATTGACTATTATATAAGAACAGTTAGTTTCATGACTGAGGACGGCATTGAACATCTCTTCAGGGGAGAGAGGATGGCCAAGAAAAGTGAAAAGAGATTGTTAGAACCAATGGTGGGAATTATCTCCCACTAATTGGCAGTGTTGAATTTGGCATCAATAGAGTAGATTGAGGAAAATAGTTTTCCAGCTATCTTGGATCAATTTCCTAATGTTTTTCCTCAAAACTTCTCAGGGTTACCACCTGATAGAGAAGTGATGTTTACGATTGATCTCCTTATGGGGACCAGTCCTATCTCACTTCCATCTTATACGATGGCACTAACGGAGTTAAAGGAATTGAATGTGCAGTTGGAAGAACTGGAAAGAAAAGGCTTTATTCAGCCAAGCATGTCTTCGTGGGTAGCACTAGTTTTGTTAGTAAAGAAAGAAGATGAAACTTTGAGGCTATGAGTGGATTATCATAAACATAACCACGTTACGATAAATAATAGATATCCAATTCCACGCATTGATCACCTATTCGATCAATTAAGGGGAGCTCAGTGGTTCTCCAAGATTGACTTACGGTTAGGATACCACAAGTTTCAAGTTTAGAAGGAGGATATTTCGAAGACAACCTTCAGAAGCAGATATGGCCACTACGAATATGTAGTCATGACTTTTGGTCTTACGAATGCACCATCGATCTTTATGGATCAGATGAATCTGATATTTCAATGATATCTGGATTCTTTTGTTGTGATGTTTGTAGACGACATATTGGTGTACTCAAGAACAAGGTCTGAGCATGGGAAACACTTGGTGATAATGTTGGAAATCTTGAGAGACCATCAGTTGTATTCCAAATTATCAAAGTGTGATTTTTGGATACAAGAGGTACGCTTTCTGGGCCATGTTGTTTCTGAAAAAGGTGTTTAAGTGGATCCAGAAAAGATAGAAGCTGTTCTTTCTTGGAAACCGCTGAAGAATGTCTTTGAAATACAATGTTTTCTTGGTCTTTATGGTTATTATCGATGCTTTGTTCATGACTTCTCACAACTATCTCCGCCTATGCTAGCATTGACAAAGAAAAATGCTCCATTTCAATGGAAGGATGAATTTCAGAGATCTTTTCAAGAGTTGAAACTTCGCCTTACATTAGCACCCATATTGATATTGCCTGAATCAGGAAAAGGGTATGTGGTGTATTGTGATGCTTCGGGAATAGGGTTGGGATGTGTTATCATTAAAGGAGTTCATTTTGTTGCTTATGTTTCAAGGTAGTTGAGGTTTGATGAGAAGAAATACCCAACACACGATTTGGAGTTGGCTGCAGTCGTCCATGATTTGAAAACATGGAGACATTATCTCTTCTGTGAGAAATTTACTATGTTTACGGATCAAAAAAGAATGAAACACATTTTCTCACAATGAGACTTGAATCTGAGGTAGAGGAGATGGATGGAGTATCTCCAGATGTTTGACGTTGACTTGATGTACACACCAGGAAAAGGGAATTTGGTGGTGGATGCATTGAGTAGAAAGTCATATGCTCAGTTGGCGAAAGAAGCTTTAGAAAAATGGTAGTTGATGTCGGTCTTAGCTGACATGAATGTGGAATGTGAAGACCGAGGTGATTTTGTGGTTTTATTTCCAGTTTCTCTTGTTCCTAATTTGGTGGAGATAAAAAAGGAGGCCCAAGCATCCGATGTAGATTATGTTGCAATGAGTTCAAAACTCAATGGTGGGGAGACCATTGAGGAATGTAAGCTGGATGAGAGTTCAGTTTTGCGGTTTCGGGATCATATGGTTGTACCTTAAACTACTCAGAAGAAAATCCTTCATGCTTACCACCATTCCAGATGGGTTGTACATCTGGGTACACAAAATTTGTATAAGGCGTTGCATGTGCAGTTCTGGTGGAGCAGCATGAAAAGGAAGGTGGACGAGTTCGTCTCATGGTGCTTAACTTGTCAGCAGGTTAATGTAGAGAATCAGCGGCCAGCCGATATGTTACAATCTTTACCTATACCTATGTGGAAATTGGATCAGATAGAAATGTATTTTGTTAAAGGTCTTCCAAGAACGGTTCGGAAACACGATATCATTTTGGTGATATTTGATCGTCTAACCAAGTGGGCCCATTTTATCTCAATTCGTGAAACTCATACGGTGGAAGATGTTTCAAAAATCTATATCCGGGAAGTGGTAAGGAGGCATGGTGTACCAGTTTATATCATATCAGATAGATATCCACGGTTCACATCTCGTTTCTAGAAATCTTTACAGCAAGCCCTTGGGACTCAGTTGACGATGAGCACGGCGTATCACCCTCAGACGGATGGGCAATCCGAGAGGATGATACAATCATTGGAAGACATGTTTCCGACTGGTGTAATGGATTTTGGTGGTTCATGGGAGGGGTATATACCCTTAGTGTAGTTCTCATACAATAACAGCTATCAATCCTCGATACGCATGGCTCCATTTGAAGCATTGTATGGGCGTCCTTGTCATTCTCCACTATGCTTGGTGGAAATGGGTGAAACTTCAATAGTTGGGCCGCGCCTTGTCCATGAAACAATGGAGAAGATTCAGTTGATTAGAAAGAGGATGGAGATGGCTCAGAGTCGTCAGAAATCGTATGCAGATCACCGTCGAAGACCTTTGTCGTTCGTTGTGGGTGATCATGTCTTCTTGAGAATCTCTCCAAGGCTTGGACATCATCGTTTCGGGAAGAAGGGAAAATTATCTCCCAGATACATTGGACCTTTTGAGATAATTTAATGGGTTGGAGAGGTGGCATATTAGTTGGCATTACCAGCACAGTTTAGTTCGGTGCATAATGTGTTCCATGTATCTCAGTTGAAGAAGTATCAGCCTGATCCTGACCATGTGATCAGATGGGATCATGTTGACCTAGAGCCGGATGCTTCGTTGATACATATACCGGTGCGGATTGTGGATAGGAAGGATAAAGTCTTGCGTGGAAAAAGCATCGGTCTAGTGAGGGTCTTTTGGAATCATGGTCAGATTCAGGAAGAGACTTGGGAATGTGAAAGGGAAATGAAAGATCAGTGGCCAGAACTCTTTCAATCCAGTGATGGTTTTCTACTTCCTAAGGACAGAAAGGCCAATGGTGGGGAGAATGTAGTACCCTTGGTTTCTGTTAAGTATCCCATGTTTTACGCTTTTTAAGTAGTTTATGCATATGAGGGATTGTTGGGGAGAGTTGGGAGACTTTGAAAGTGTAAAGAGGGTAAAAGTGGGGACGAACGGGCTTTGCACGGTTTGACAAACCGTGCATAAGCCATGCGGTTAGTAGTCACCTGGGCAGAGGAGTCCGCACGGTGTACGCATGGTCTGGACAAACTGTGCGAGGAGGCCGTGCGGAGCTCCCCTTCTAAAGCAGAGACTACCGCACAGTAAGCGCACGGTTTGCCTAAACGTGCGGACTAACCGTGCGCGAAGTCAACCTAGATCCTATTTTTAAGGATCTAATTCGTTTTACCCCCTAACCCACTCATTTTTACTCCTAGACGTCCCTAGCTCGGGATTTCTCTCTAGAGAAGGTGGGAGAACACTTACCAGGAGTTTTGGGAGCGACCCGGAGGCTTTCCTTGGCATTTAGAGGCCGGTTGATCAAGGTAAGTCCCGTTTCCCTTTGGTTTTCTTATATCTCCTTCTCCCCTCTTGATGGATCCTAAGATATAAGCCCTAGGTGGATAGATCTAAGTTAGTTGATGACTTTTATGTCAGGTTTTGGTCTTATTGGTGATATGATAAGGAATTTAAGGAGGTTTCATGGTGTTTCGACCCGGTTCTCGGTGGCTTTCGCCTAAGTTGTTGAGGTAGGTGGCTTCACTCTCAAATCCTCTTGTTAAAATTGATTGGATTAGTTTCAAATTGGGATATTGAAATGAAATTGATTGTGCAAGCATGGAATAAATCTTCTTTAGTGATGATTTATGGTTTTGATGGAATTGTGAAATCTTGGTGGATTGTTGTGTATAGTAATTTCGATTTTGAATTTAAAATGTCGATTTTAAATTGTGGATTTTCTGAAATGGTAAATGATTTGATGAAAGATGGGTTTTAAATAAAAAAGGGGTGTTTTATAGAAATGGTTTGAATTGTTTGAACACACTCGGTTTGGATGGAAATGGTTTTCAATAAAAGGTATTTTATTAAAAGGATGGTTTTGGCACGATTTTTGTGAATGTGTGGTGTGTGTTTGTGTTGCATATATGAGGCTTGGTTGAAATAAGACATTGTGCTCGGTTCCAAACATTTAATGGCACATGAAACATTTAAGTACGAGGCTTGGATGAAATATGACCTTGTACTCGGTGCCAATGTTGTAATGGAACATGGGGAACAATTACCTTGTGACGACTTGGTAGATTGACGAGAAACCGCTCATGAGTATGGAACTATCATAACGAAGCTTGCATGTTTGATTTCACGAGGTTGTGAAATGGTTGGGTATGCCAAAAACAAATGTTTATGAAAGGCTTCGAAAGTTGTTTGATTGTTTTTCTGGAAAAATAACTTGTTGGAAAAATTGGTTTATTTGGTTATGAAATTCCTTTGGTTATGAATGTTTTGGAAAACTTGTTTATATTTAGTTATAAAATTCTTTTCTGAAACTGTTTTATATAAACCATTTTTATATAAATGTTGCTAACTCTTCTATCCTAGTGGCGTGAGTAGAGAAGTCATTGGGGGAAACCTACTGAGTTGTACTCACCCCTGCTTTGGAACTTGGTCCTTCTACAGATGTCATGTTCCGAGACACAGGTAAAGGTAAAGAACCTAATTACTAGTGGTTCATGGTGGTGCTCGTGAGATGTGGTGGTTCTTGAAGCATGGAGCTTAGTGTGGAGCAGTGGAGTGTGTCCTGGTCTGTTTTCGGTCTTGTGCTAGTCTTCATCTTGGTACTTTGATATTGTGTTTGTTGTATTGGCTCACAGAATTATTTAGTTTCACTTTTGTAATTCACGAGTTGGTTGTTTTATTAACATGCATCATATAGTGGTTGTTAGTGGATGTTTTGGTTTAGTATCTTAAAGGGTAAATCGTCCCCCAATTGTATTTGAAACCCTTCGACATTTATTGCCAGCCTTTGGCGCCTTGGGGATGTCACTTAAGGCCAAGTAAAGACTTGTTGTATTCTTAAGACAATAAGGATAAGTAGGTCATTACATTACTCCTTAAGAAAGACCCATTCTATCTCTATATGATCTAGAAATTTTAGGTCAGAAACCTAATTTTTGAATGTGTTTTTTCTTTGTTATTTGAATACTTATCCCATATCATTTCTTTAAAATCAGAAACCCAAGAATATAGTTTATAATGTCCCATATTCATCCCTGAATAATAATGGATCATTTTCACTTAGATTACCATAAAATGTTAAATCGAAAATCATTTGGTCCAATCCATGGGACCTTAAGAGATAACAATCATCCACCCTCACAACATGTTTTTAAACAGTGTATTATAGGTCCTTGTCACATAAACCTAAACTATATAATGTCTAGGAACCTATAGCGTGAAATAAAACCGGGTTATGCATGATCAATTCCATATAAAATATTACCTTCTTGAGATATAGATCCATGAATTGGTACCTGGTATTGGCTTTAGAAACACACAATATTTTAATCCAATGCCAGGATGAAGTAGAAAAATGTCTTTCCCCTATAAAAGAGTTTGATTTATATAGAACTCCCCTTCTTTCTCAAGGATTTATTGGACATTTTTATAATTCCTAACCATTTATTTCATTTAAATCAATCATTTCATTTAATGAAACCCGATTAATGAAATAACTCCATCATATATCCAATATCATGCACTCTTATATGGGTCCAAATGAGTTCCCAAGTTGCATTTATTTCCAATGCTGAGCATGCCTCAACTGAGAATCATTTCTTATTAGAAGAAAAATTTTCCCCATATGATGATCTATTAGGTACTTTCATTTGATTATTTGATCATTGTAGAGGTATTTGGAACACAAATCATTTGTGACTAAAAATGTTAATACATCAATTCCTATGTATGAGTTAGATCTAAGTAGAAGATTCCAAAAAAAATTTCTCAGTTTATGGAAAAGTGATAAGAATAAAATTACCATCCCCTCACATGGGTCATTTTTATATAGGAATTTTAATTTTTATGGCATGAAAACCTAGACTAAGATAATTAATCTTATAACTATTGGTCAAAGTTGTTCAACGAAAAACAACAGCACTCGTCCAATTATACCCTAGAAGGAAAAATTTATTGTATTGCCTTAATCCCATTATCAGAAGTTAAATATACTAATACATGGATATATTTCTAATAAAATTGGTTAACTATAGTATTTCTATTAAAATTGTTACGTAATTTTGGAAAAAGGGAAAAGTGACTGAGAACCTCAAAATTTCAATTCTTTGGAAAACTTTGAGACCATCCACAGAATGGAGTATCTACACGATATTATCATCCTCTCAGTAATATTACCCAAATGAGTCTATATGATAACAGTTTAAAATTTATTTCAAACCATTCCCATATTTATTGACATTTGATGACAATTTTGGGATCTATAACCTATTAAAAAACTACTATGAGTATATAATCTGGGAACATTTTCACTATAAATGGACTCACCCAAAATTATAACATTTTTGTGGGAAATTTCTCTATCTCTACCTCTCATTTAATCTCAAGAATTATCTAGATAAGTTTTTCCTCGATAGGTATAATTCCCAATTTTGTTCCAATTCGGTCAACATCAATAGGGCTACCAACGTTTCCAGTCAGAAGTGTGGGGTCAACACCATGGCTGAAAAAAGGAGAAACTGAGGATGCAACACACCCATAATTATTATCATTCCGGGTTTAACAAATTTCTTATATAGAAGTTGGTGAAGATATATTTATAAGAAAATAACTAAAAGAGTCTAGCATCATTTGCACCCATTAGACTGAAATCCCCAGAACCCCATCAATATACTATCCACCCAAATTTTGGCATAAGTACTTGATACATTAGTTGGAGTTTTCAGGGGAGGAAAATAAATTTCCAGGATATATTCCTCACACATCATCATTATCCACTATTGGAAAAGGATGAATGAGTGTCATTAGTTTTTAATTTTTTTAGAGGGTAAAAATGTGACCTATTGTAGGAATCCAGATTTTTGTGAAAACCTATAGGAAGCATAAGGAGAAAAAATGGTTACTACAACTACCAGAGTAGTCAGAATACCATATAATAATGAGGTGATGTAGGATCATTCATACATATAAACTTCACCATTATCTACCACTACTCCATTGGGTGAGAATAGTAAGAGAACAATTGAGATATATCATTAAACAAATCAATAATACTATTTATTTTGAGGGACATTGAGAAATTGAAAAAAATATTTAGTAGTGTGGGGAGAAAGGTGGAATAATGGATTATTATGAAATATCGTTATTCATAAAACTGAAAGTGTTCTTCCACCCATCCATTTAAAGATTCAAATTCTCAACAAAGGATATGTGGGGATCTCCCCTCTTGTATATGACCCAAAAAATCTTAAATGCTAGTGAGTGTGGTTAAATCTTGGTTGATGGGTTTTCCATTTTCCAATGTGGCCACTATTTCCAAGGTGAATACACAAACAAGAGTATTGGAATCACGAGATTGGAAGATCCGTCCATATAAAAACTTGGTGAAAAATCCTACCAGCCCAAATTTTGGATATCCATATAGCTGGATCTGGTAACCAAATATAGTATGGTGGCCTTCATCCATAGTGGCACAATATGAAATCAAAACACATTATGATTGTTGAATTAGATAGGTCGGGGTGTGTTGAAATTTTGGCCTCAGGATGCTATATTAGAAAAAATAACTTTATCCAGTTGTTGAAAGGAACGATTCAATAGGTGTAAAGTGGATAGCCTAGTGATATTACCACTACAATTAGTAAATATCTTACTAATGTTCAAACTGGATTAGTATCTTCCCAGGTGTTAGTTGTTGGATATAATTCATCATACATATTTCCAAGAAAGGTAATTCCTCTTAATTAGTTGATATCTCATAGGCAGATCTCGACTCCATCATGTAGTAAATAAAATGTGTTAGTTATTGAACACTAATGAGTAATCAATTTAGGTAAGTCACCAATTAGTAAATATATTGAAAACTAATAAATCTACACTGCCTAATATAAGGAAATGACCTCAAATCATTAAAGAAATTCCAGGAAATATTGGTGAACTTGGAATTCCCAAGACCTTTCATCAGAAAATATTTCTCCGAATAAAAAATACCACGTGGAGATTCATCCTCCATTTGTGTCATATCATTAGTTGTTAAGAATGTATGGGTAATACTTAGTGGCTAGCTTCAAGGATATATCATTTTTATAGTGGTTACTCTGATTCCACAGGGAACCATTCTGAAAAAAAACATTCTCTTAAACCAATTGAACAATGAAGCATCCCATAGTGGAAATGTTCCCTTGAAAAAGATATAAGGACACCTAAAACTAAGCAAATGGAATATTTTGATTAGATGGGGGATGTGATCATCGTCTTGAATTATAATGTTATATAAAAATTATAAATTAGATAATGGGTAACTAAAAATCTATGAAAAAAGACCCTCCTAAATACCATCTTAAGGGAAAATGGGATGTAAAATATAATTTTCAACATTATCAGAAATTAATTTTCTTTGATAAATCTTGGTTATTAGATATTGAATTTGTTTAGAAGGATCCATTTTATCCTTGTGGCATGTGAAATTGGAAAAAATATATTAGAAATATGAAAATTTCAGGTTATCTGCATAATGCTACACGTACCACAAAGGATTTATACTATTATAAGGACCTTGAAGAACATTAAAAGATATCCCAATACCATTATTGCTATGCATGAATAATTAAACCTTAGAGAAAACTAATCAATTCCCGAAATATACTATTTAATGGATGATATTTTTAGCTATTCAAAAAGGATGTTCATAAAGAAGATGTTATGTGAAGGAAGACACTAGGTGGAGAGTTTGAACTAGCAGAAAAAATAGATTTTTTAATGTAATAAATGATTCCTAAAAACCTTTTATAAGTGTGGGTCCTTATTTGGGTCCACATGTTCCCAGCAAATCATTCTGAAAAGCATTTAACTAGACTGAATTCTTTATTAGAATGGACTCTTCTTCATGCCGATCAGGCCCTATTCTGATGGGTGGAATTTTTGGGGGTATTGAAAATATTTCATGGAAGATCAAATGATTTTTTTTTCATTTTGGAATGGACAGATTAATATCAATCAGGATACTTCAGGAAGATTAAAACAATAATGTGCCTTGAGCCGCAAAGAAACCTCTCCTTCTGAATAGTGTGCTTGATATGCATGTTGATACTTCGTATTGTTCCTCGATATAGAGTCCCTATAAAAACGTTTCTTGTGGGGGCGATGAGTTATTTTCATTCCCCCACAATTGAATTTGATTTTTGGGGTTAGAAATCCTTTTTTGGATCCTTGAAAATTAATTTCATTTGTGGGGTGAGGCATCCCCCCCGCCCTCATAACAGATTTTGATTTTGGGGGGACATTTACTTTTTAGGTCCCCTATAAAATTATTTAATTAATTGTTAAATACTTCATTTTCAATACCCTTGTGAGTAAAATTTTTTTGTGTGGAGATACAAATTTTCAGCCCCCCCCCCGTAAAAGACTCCGTTTTGCAGGGTGGGACATCTTTTTTCACCCTAACCCCGTAAACAGATTTTATTTGTTGAGAGGGGCATCCTATTTATTCACCAAAAAATAAATTTCACTTTATGGGGTGAGGTTTATTTTTCACCCCCCTAAAAAATGAATTTTTCTTTATGGGGTGGGGTGTCTTTTTTAAGCCCCATAGTAAATAAATTTCTCTTTTTGGGGAGTGTTTTATTTTTGAAACCCTCTACCCCCACACATGAATACTTTCCCTTTGCGAGGTGATTTAGATTTCCAAAAAACCGAATCCTTAAATGGATGTGGATGAGAGATTAAATCTATACCCCTATAAAATCCCACACATATAAACTGATGGGGATAAGGGATTTTTGAGAGTGGATTTTGTTTTCAAGATAGTCCAAGAAATAGATTTTAGTAGGTAAAAATTTACTACACATCATATATTAAAGAGTAATTAAAAATATATTTGAATTTAAAACAGTCCATTAAAGTTCTACCATCATATTAGTTATTCTCTTTGTAGACCAAAATTATGTGAACCAAAAAGGAATGAATTATTTGGGGACCACCATCCCATATTGAAAACAATATGTGGGATGGGGTACTTTAGTCTCGGTAACATTATTTGAAGGATTATTCCTTACCTCATACCCTTTTTGAGATATCAAAACAACCCTATCTATCAATAGCCCACAATAAGTTCCAAGACCCAACTGGGTACCTTCACGAGGCACTTTGATCTAAGAGGACCCCTTTGTGAACCATCAGGTATAGGCCTCTCTAAAAGACACCTAATATCTATGACCTAACTATACGAATCGCTAACGTGCCTTCCCAATCATAAATTCCCATGGTAAATGAGATCATACTGTTAAGATAATTAATAAGAAATATTCTCTTAATGTTCTTAGTCATGCATTCTCATGGAAACAAGGGTCCAAGACTTATGTATGGAGATAATAGGATTCTCAAGCTGGGTAGAAAAAATCTTTGTCCATCACCCCTCCCACATTCCCTATTCCATTGGTCGGATTTGGAGGATAAGAAAATCAGGATTCAGGAATCCATTCTAGAGTAATACCCTTCTATTTATTATAGGGGTGTATCCAGATATGCGGTCACGTGTGACTATCCTAGTTACAAAAACAGAGGAAATGGTAACACCAACACCATTTCTCTCTACAATATACCTAGACTAATCTACCTGCGGACAAAAGAGAATGTATTCCTTTCCATATCATTAAATTCCTCTTCTTTCTCACACCAATAATGAATCAAAATGGTTTAGAGATTTGTAATGATCCTGGCATCAACAGAATAAAAAACCTTTGTTTAATGGAAATCTCCTTCTTGAATCTTACATTCAAAACCTTTGGACATCCTATTATGTAAAAGTCTCAATCATAATTGGGACTCATATAAAACGTAATCTCCAACCTTATTGACTACATGGGATTTGACTTATGATTAATTAAGATATTTAGGAAGCCTCACTAAGGTCCAAACCCATTACCCCAAATTCACCCTAATGATCTCTGGGTTATATCTCTAATAAGGTAATAACCTACTAATAGTGTCATATTCCTCTTAGTTATATTTGACCATCATACTTATTGAATTACATTCTCAATATGATCTTACCCCAACTAGAAGACCATTTCCCATTCGATTCATTTGGGCTTTTTTAGTGAAATCCCGACACAAACCATTAACTAGGTATCATTCTCTAAGTCATCACATCCACAAGATTTTAAACAACTTTGATTTATCCTCAAAATATAACTAAAAATGGTAGGATGTGCCCAATTAAATGTCACCATACTACATTAGTTTTGATTCCTTTGATGAGGATATGTAGGGAGCCCGTCTCATGGTCCCAATGTGGATATAAAAAACACTAATGTCTTACGAGGAGATGTTGAATTACTAAGAACCCAACTATATGTCTTAAAACTACCATTTGAACATAAAAGATGTTATAATATGTGGTCCATTTACAACATGGTTCCATTTTTGGAGAACATCAGATACATACAAATGTCTTTGTCGAAGAAGAACGTCAGATATATACACATGATTTTGTAATCAACACAATATAATAATTTTAACTTAAGGGAAACCTATTCCATACTTGGTATTCAATAAAGGATTCATGAATAAATCATAAATATATAAGAGAGTCCCAAAGTAGGCAAGAATTCCCCAAAAAATGATGTGATGACCCAGACCTCCCATCCTCTTGGTGCACACATCTTCAAAGGCCTCATTGGAGAAATCAAAGTGGCCACCTTCCTTTGGAAAGTAGGTCTGCATCAACTCAAAATGAGAATTTACAAAAGACCATGGTGGGGACAATCACTAATATGGATGTAATGATATACATATAAATCTATCTTCACCGAAATAAAGAATCCATTTCTCAAGAAAACATCATAAAAAATCAATCCAAAATAAATAAAATCACCCTATGTTAATAATCGATACAAACATTTATAGAGTAAAACTACCCATCCTAATTATAATATCATTTGATTTCATCTATGACAAGAATCAACTCCAAGAGAATTTATCTTATTCGTTTACAATCTCACAAACACACATTATCTATCCTCATCTTACCTCCCACTAGAGTGAGGATCTTGAGCTTCTATATGAGAAAATATTTCCCATACACTAAGGAAATGGTGATATATAAATTCTAAGAACCAATATTATTAAAAAAGAATTTTTTATTAAATAGAAACTAAAAAAAACATCACTATTACATCCACTTATTGAATTTACAAAATGTGGATTTTCCCTCTACCAATTGTTCTTCCTTTTAATCATTTTACCTACCTTTACCTTACCTTTTTTTGAATCTTTACTAAGATCATATATAATGTAATCTTATAATAACACCATTTATTGATAGTCCCAATTTTTTTCCATCTTCTAACTAATATACAAATGGCTATTTTGGATGTTGAAAAACCCGATGGGGTGATTCATAGAAATTAACACTCTACAAAATCCTAATATGAATCCCATGAAAAGAAAAGAATATTGATTGGTGATGATATATAATTGTAGAATGTAAATATAAAAAACTCTTGGTCCAACAAGATGGTAGTGTACTATACATACTAGAGAAATGATATCACAAAGAAACTAACTTCCTTGGAATTAACTAATCCTTGAGTACTTGGAATATCAAGGAGTTCCATATCTAGACCCACATTGAGTAATACCATATTGATAAATTCTTGATAAAATATCCATTTTTTTAAATAATTTCTTCCATCTCAGTATTTTTAAATATCAGTATAAAAGAACTTGGTGAAAAATTCACCAACTGCCCATAAATCTCATGTATTAATTATGTCTAAAAATTTTAAACTCCCATATTTAAATTAACTATAAAATAAAGTGAATTAAATATCAACTCTAAAAACTATACAAAAAAATATTTTATAGAAGAAATACCAGATTGTGTTAGAAAAAAATCCTACACCATCATGAGGTAAAGGGTCTCTGGTAAAAATAAAAATAAAAAAATCGAAAAAACATGTCTATCAAGTCATATATGCATCATTATTTACTAATCGTAACATTAAACACTAACATATAACTATAAAACAAGATATCCCATTAATGAACATGATTATCATCTCATATCTATATTTCTTGAAATGTGATATCGACCTCTTATAACAAATTTTAATCCTATTTAACAAAAATAAACCCCGTATTTTGATTAATTTATTTTGTAGAATCAATAATGGTTTTCCTTTAGGATTTTACACTCTCTTGGTCTAATCTCAAATTTACAGTCCCACATATCTATTACACATCATCTCACTAAAATTTAGATGAAATTTTATAATTAGTGTTACTAATACTAGATACACCAACCAAAAATCATGGATATATAAACACACACACACACACATGGGGAATTTATAACCACACTAGCACATCACTCACCCCCATAAGGACTATTACCCCATGAACAACAAAAAAGATTATAATTAATTGAAAAAACATGATGTATGAATAAAAAGAATCCAGATAAGATGTAGTCAACATATTATTCCTAAAGTAATGATCTATAAGTCACAAACTCTTTACTTTGTTCACATGGGACACTTACATCATTTTCGTTTCCTTAGTCTAATTCATATAATAGGTTCAATTAATTCTAATACCTTACCATACAATAATTCATCACTATTAATGAACCAAAAACCTATAATAGAAACACTCACTTCAATACCGTTCTATCATGAATCATCCTACAAGTATTTCACCTAAGTTGAAATAGACTTTAAGTGTGATACCTAATGCTCACCTTCAATAGGCTATAGGTTGGAGTCTAGAAATAAGGGTATATAATCACACATATTTGAAAGGCATTTCAATTTTTGAATATAAGCCTCATAATATCAATAATACTACAAATTAAAATACCATAAAAATACATGAATAACATATAAAAATGACTTTTATGTTATAGAAATCCTAGCCACAAGTTTAAATATAAAAAAAAGATAACATCTTATCTATAGGTTAATTGAGGTATTATGAAATCTTAATATTCTAATGCTTTTTATAATAACACCATTATGAAGTATTCTTTCAATGTATTTTTAATTTATCACGATGTTTCAGTAGGTTTTGTAATATTTTTATGGTTTTTAGATGTTTTTGAAGGGGATTTTATGGGTTCATGATTTAGGTAAACCATTCATAATTCATAGTTAAATTGGGTTTTAATTAATGAGGTCTCTATAGACATACATGGTTTATTTATGTTTTTTTTTCAAACCATGTTTTATTTTGGTACCCTTGGAAAATTTTAGACAGAAATTCATCTGAATGAAACATAATTTTCTAAACCGTGTAAAAAAAACCTTGTAACCTAGGGTTTTGGGTAGTACAAACAGCATGGTTGCCTTGTAGTTTCTCAAAATCTATAGCAAAAAACTAAACAACATTAAAAATTACTAATCAATAAATTTTTACTCAATTATCCTAAAACCCTCTTATTTTACATCTCTTGGATTGAGATCTTGAACATTAGGGATTTCATGTGTGATTTTAGCAATTATATTGAATTTATATATCGATATATTTCATTCTATCAGTGTTTTTCTTAAGGATCGAAGTTAAGTATTCCATATGAAGTTATCCTCTCTTATATTCTTATATTCCTTTGACTGAATCCATTTTTCAATATTTTGATGCATGGAACTATTTTTTATGTTGGGTTTTAGAAGGAAATTTATTGCAAACAATTATTGGGGGTTATGATGGGATGGAACAATGGTCACATGGTTTCATCTTAGTAACATTGTTTATTATAGGTTACTTGTCCTCACAGATTGTTTCCATGAACTTGAAGGCATATTGTTTTTTAATTTTAATTATTGAGTTTATTATTCTAAATAATTCTTAAAAATATACATCTAGTTTTTTTTGATGTAATGTTTTTTTCAATAATGTATGTAGGTGATTCCCGCAATGTTCTTGACCAAATAAAAATTTAGTTATTTTTATTAAAATCAGTGTATATGGGATGCATTGAACTTAACATAATACAATGTTGGTTTATGTTTTTTTATTAACTCTTTTGGTTGATAAAATGTGCATTTGAGGAAAATATTTTAGAAATTATACTATGTGTTTATGGTGTATTTTAATTGGTGTAAGTACATGATAGTTTATGATGCATATATACAAGTACTTGTTAGTTCAAACTTATCAATCAGTGAAGAAATTGGTGCACATAGATTGTACCTATATGTGATTACCTATATTTGGAAGGATGGGTTTCAAATTGAATTTCTTATCTATTTAGTTAGAATCAAATTGATTGTGGATAAATTAGGTTGGTGGCATGGCTCATATAGATAAATGGTTGGTTTATTTCCTGAGTGATTGATTTCATGATAAGTGTATTTCATGCATAAATTTATACTGTTTTAATGTTTTGATTTAGGTATTTAATTTATTATTCTTACCAATTTGTGAGAGATTTGAATTTTTTTGTGTTTTATGGTATAAAATAATGATTTTTAAAAAATAAACAACAATTAATGAATTTCGGATCCAAAAAACACTTCGTGCTGTGATAAAAGAAAAGAAGTGTGACAGAGGATTGTTGAGAAATAAGTGGAGGTGGAAAACTGGAGTAGAAAAATTGCATGTTATGTTACAAAATTACATGTTGTGACTTAATATGTTAAAGCAACACCTTTTAGACAAACTGTGACATAAATATGTTCTTTTAAAGACAATTACATGTCATTATTTCCAATTTCCCAACATTAATTTTTTCGGGTGAAGTTTTTGGATAATATTACGCCGAGATTCACAGTGCATGGGGATTGAAGGAATACATGGAGTAAAAAACATTTAAACATTGTGTATATGTTGAAGTGCTAAATAATAAAAAATCTATAGCTGTAGATTTGACATGATTTTCTATAAATAGAGCACATTGACCGCTATTACAACACATTCTGGCACCAATGGGAGAAAGTATGTTGTCAAAGGAAGTGTAGAGAGCATGGAGTGACGATCCATTGTCCCACTTCATTATCATTCTTTACCACTATTCTTATTTTGTGTAGCTTCTTAGGTCCGGAATCCACTCAACTAGTGCCATGTACTCGGTTGACCACATGGGCTCACACATATTTCCCCAAACACCAATTGCTGTCGACTAGAAATGAGGGACTACACAATAATAGTAGGTAAACTATTCCCTCGTTGGTAGAGTGTAACACAATGGAATAAATTACAACAATAGAGGAAGAAGAAAACAATTTGAAACTGAAGTAAATGATCAAAGACTGAAAGGTAATATAACTAGAAGGAATAAAATATCACTATAATGCAACATGTCATTATTGACACTCCTTTTTCGTCACAGAGTCCAAAGGAATGTAAAGGGAAATGACTTAGCAGGAATTGATTTCATCCTTTGAAGAAAATATCAAAAATCGACAAAGGCATGAACAAGGGATCAAAAGCACATGCACCGTGCACATTCTATCAATGTCGTGCAAGTCCACATGCACGATGTCTACTGGTCGCATAAGTGACTTGCATGACCTAAGTGATAACCGCCCGAGGTCCTCTCCTGCCTATAAATAGACCCTGTGGCCCCCCCATTCGAGGGGGGAATTTTTCCAGAAACTCGGATTTACTCAAAGCTTCCGAAACACTTCTAAGGTAATTTCTTACCTAGAACGGAAGATCTAAAGAGGGGGAGGAAGGCCTAAGTGTTGAAACTTATCAACACTTGCACGCCTGAGTGGACAACCCTTAAGGGAATAGGGCCACACTTGTGCGACGCCTTACTCCTTCAATAGAACTTGCATGCCCCTCTTCTAGAAGAACCTCAAGGAGATTATAAAGGCTTTAATCAAGAGTCACTCAAGTATTACCATGCTGGTTAAACATCGCGCAAGTAACCCATGTGTCGCGCAAGCATACCTGCACAACCAGGACTTGCGTGCCCACGCAGTACCTACGTGCCTACCAGGACATGCGTGACTCTGCCTTTTTGGGTGCCCTTCTTTCCCATTTCCCCCCTCTTAAGCCATTCCACCTTTCCAATTCAATATTTAGTCTTCAAGACAGTCTTCAAATCCATTTATGGCATGATTTATTAATTTGACTTTCTTATCTGAAAGGAATTCTAGGGAATATCTCTCAAAACCTAGTGATTTATACATCTTTATGTCACTAAAGATTGAGATTTCATTCATTCAACCTCATCCTTTAAGATGAGAGAATCTCTCAAAAATGGGCATCCTCCTTAGGAGTAAGCCCCAGTCATAATCCTCAAGCCTGGGCATCCTTCTTAGGAGTAAGCCCCAGTCATAATCCTCAAACCTGGGCATCCTACTTAGGAGTAAGCCCCAGTCATAATCCTCAAACATGGGCATCCTCCTTAGGAGTAAGCCCCAGTCATAATCCTCAAAGATGGGCATCCTCCTTAGGAGTAAGCCCCAGTCAAAATCCTCAAACATGGGCGTCCTCCTTAGGAGTAAGCCACAGTCATAATCCTCAAAAATGCGCATCCTCCTTAGGAGTAAGCCACAGTCATAATCCTCAAATATGAGCATCCTCCTCAGGAGTAAGCCCCAGTCATAATCCTCAAACCTGGGCATCCTCCTTAGGAGTAAGCCCCCGTCATAATCCTCAAACATGGGCATCCTCCTTATGAGTAAGCCCCAGTCATAATCCTCAAAGATGGGCATCCTCTTTAGGAGTAATCCCCAGTCATAATCCTCAAACATGGGCATCCTCCTTAGGAGTAATCCATAGTCATAATCCTCAAACATGGGCATCCTCCTTAGGAGTAAGCCACAGTCATAATCCCCAAATATGAGCATCCTCCTTAGGAGTAATCCCCAGTCATAATCCTCAAACATGGGCATCCTCCTTAGGAGTAATCCCCAGTCATAATCCTCAAACATGAGCATCCTCTTTAGGAGTAAACCCCAGTCATAATCCTCTAACATGGGCATCCTCCTTAGAAGTAATCCCCAATCATAATATTCAAATACGGGCATCCTCCTTAGGAGTAAGCCCCAGTCATAATACTCAAATATGGGCATCCTCCTTAGGAGTAAGCCCCAACCATTATTCTCTTAACCTGTGCTTCCTTTTCAAGAATAAGCCCCAGTCTCAAATATGGGCCTCATTTTCAGGAATATGTCCCAGTCATAATTCTTAACTTGGGCATCCTCCTTGTGAGTAGGCCCCAATTCTTAAAGTTCCCAAATCTGGGCATCCTCCTTATGAGTAAGCCACAATCCCCTAATTTGGTCATCCTCCTTACTAGTACGCCCCAACCCTTAATTCTAGACTTGGGCCTCCTTTTCATGAGTAAGACCCAGTCTTAATTTCTCTTAACCAGTATTAATTTACCTTTGATCTAGTATTCCTTTTCAAGTGTAAAACCCAACGATAAGTCTTCTCCTAATTTGGGCCTCCTTTTCCGGAGTAAGCCCCAAGTTAGAGTATTCAAAATCTCCATGAAGCACATATCCCTTTATGGACCCTATTTATGGATTTCTTCCCTAAAGTAAATCCTATCCTTCATTTATCTGGGCAGTCATACATACATAAGTCCCACATTATTTCTTATGATTGCATCTTTTATGGCACAATTGTCTGATTTTTACCAATACCTCTTGTTTCTCACACCGGGCATGACTCACATGATCTTAGAGTGTAAAAGTAATTATGAAATCCTTCTTTGAGCCATCAATCATAAACATAATACTTCCTTACTCAAACTATATGGGTTCTGATTACTTTTCTAAACAAAGGATACATAGGTAGCCCATCTGTGGGTTCGATCCCAACTCAGAAATAATCCATGTCCTTATGAATGACAATAAACTTCAAGTGCCCCACTGAGTGGCTTTAAAACCAGCATGGTCATCATAATGACCAAGAGACTTCTATATAAATGTGTCAAAGGGTAACATTGACCAAGAATCTATAATAAATATAGATGATTATCTATCGATGAAGTAACTCGAATAAATATAAAAGATTCTCTAAAATTCCTACATATTTTATCATTCATTGTCAGATCTGAAGGAAAGATCATTTTATAATTGGTAATGTAATAAGGATTCACGAACATAACTTAAATCTATAAAGAGAGTCTCAGAGTAGATAATAATTCCCCTCAAAAAGGTGTGATGAGTCCGACCTCCCATCCTCTCGACCAATGGAGATTCCTAAACCTCATCAGTCCATAAACTAATGAAAACCTACCTTTGGAAAGTAGGTCCGAATGGATGTGGAATCATTGGATGTTTCCGGTTCTACGAACAAACCCGTTAGAAACCGATCGGAACGTTTGAACCTCCCATCAGAAGGAGGTCATTCCCAAAATCTGAGGGAAACAAAAATGGTGAACCCAACGTGAATCCTTAACCAAGTTAAAATAATGTTTTATCCATTTGTTAGGCCCCTATTTAAAACTCAATGAGAGGGACAACCAAAATAATTATTGACAAATGTGCTCATCCAAAAGTTGTAGCGGCTGAATTAATATTGATTACATCTGTTATCTCAAACAAGCACTCTTTTTCAAGATCTTCTACATTTCTATAATGTATGCTCTCAAATTCACACCTGTGAATAATGTTGCTGCAAATGCCACTGCCGCTACTCCTGCTGGATCATCGTCCATTCTAAGGAAGATATCACCTACTCAACGTCTTCAACGCTGGGTATCAAACGCACTGGTTAAGGAGTACATCAGCACGGTACTATCCCAACTCTGGAGGCTGCCCGACAAACCCTCCAAGTAAATAACTCACATCGGTCATCCCGAAAATGACAACCAGTGATCAAGAAGCATGCGGTGATGACTGCCGTCTCCAACCGTTTCAGGTCATTATCCCCGGAATGCAATCACCATTCTCTCCCTTATTCTGGGGAGGTGAATGAGCAGGTCCCTCAGGGCCTTAATTCAAACAGACAGGAGTCCTTTGTAAGGGATCCCACCAACAATCGCCACCAGACTCGTACGACAGTGCGCCCTCAACATGATGAGGGTACCGACTCCAGGCTTTCGACTCAGGTTCCTCGAACCCGAGCAAGCAAGACGAACCACCAGAGGCGAAACCCGGTCAACAGTGAGAAAATTATCATCTCTGCCATCTTTGGAGAAGTCCACCATCCTAACATGGTGGCAAGCAATGAGAAGGCACATACACCTGCCCGTTTTAATTCCGCTGTCCAGCAGACTCGTCTGGAAGCATCATGCCAATCCCGCCTGGAAATTCCAGTGGATTACTATAGGCAGGACCATACACCTGTTTATACATCATCAACTAGTCAGCATGCTCGTCTGACTGCATATGATGGATCTCGTCAACCACGTTTGGAGAAATGAAATCAGCAGGCACATACACCCGCTAGTATTAATCAAGCCTACCAACAGTCTCACTTGGTAGCATTCAGAGAAGTTAGTCGGAAAGCACCGACAACAAATAGGAGGCAGACTCAACTCTCTTCCCCCACAGTTGAGTACTGTCAGGATTCACTGATAGGAAAAGGAGGACAGGAGTAGGCACATACACCTGCTCCAAGCCCGGAATGGACGTATATTCCCGTTCCGGCAGCTGAAGTCACCAAGAATATTCTATCAACTGTGAAAGAGCAGAAACAAACCCCTACTCATATTCTGGATGCTTTCCAGAATATTATAACAACTTCAACATCATCTCAGGGAAAGACACATAAATCTATCCCTACTAGTGGAGTGACACATCAATAGTTCACTCCGGAACAGATAGACACATATGTTCCAGTCCAAGAGGGTTTTGGGGCATACTCCCCCATATCATACGGACCAAAAAGTCAGGAACAAACACCTGATTTGAGAGGAGACCGTCAGCCTAACCTGGCAATCTTTCCTGATCAGGAACATACACCTGCTCAGAGCAGCCACTTTCATCAACTAGTGGTTTCCAAGGTGAGTAAGAAGGCATCTAAGAAAAAGAACCGCCCGACACAATCAGGAGATCAAGTGCCAATCTATAATAAGGCCTTGCTCGATGCTGGAGTTCTTGAATCCCTCAAAAAATTATTTGTTGGAATTCAAGATTCTAATCCCTCAGTTCCCAATAGTGGGAACATTAATTCAGAAGGTCTTCAACCGACACTTCCTCATGAAGGATTTATTCATGACAATTCAGTCGATCTCGAAGTTTCATCTTCAGATTAGATCCACAGGAACCCTCTGTATGGTCAGAAGACCAAGGAGTAAGAGATTTCATCTTTTGTTGTAATCCATTATGGTGGTCCTCCCCATGATGATTAATTTCGCTGCGAAATACCTCTCCGTAGTAGTGATGCACATTGCCCAAAAATGCTCAAGTGGACAATGTATTTTCGGGAAAGCCCTCTTATCTTGAGGCACTTGCAAATGCGAAACCATTCATATCTGAAGCTTCATCGCTAGCAGGTGAAGTACTATCTCAATCAGAAGATAGCCCAGGGTGTAAGTCATTCTCCGAACCACCCCTATTTCATTCATCTTCTAGTTTAATCAATGATTTCTCTACCAATCCTGTTGAATCTAATGAAGCAACAAGGAAACACCATATCTGGTAAAATCGGGTAGAATAATCTTCATCAAATGATAAAGAGGAAACATTGAACATGAGAAAACAATTGGCGAAAGGTGAAGTGCCAGTCATGTTTTGGCCTTTGGCTGACTCTTAGTATAATATTCCAGAAATGTTGACGGAAGATAAAATTCATGATATTCATCTCAACATATGGAAAACTCTTTGTTAGTTGAAAAATAAAGTATTATCTTATGATGAATATGGAAATCATCATAAGATAATAGAAGGGTTACAACATCAGATTGATTTGGCATCTTTATTAGTCTCTCGATATCTGAAGGCTGAAAAGCAGCAGAGATCCCTTCAACATTCATGCCTTGGAGCACTAAGAAGATTGCGTCAGATAATTGCCAATGCCCCCTATGTTATTTGTGTCAGAGGATGGGGTGTTCATGGAGCACTGCATTTCATGGTGCTCTCCCGTCATCAAAGCCCTCCGAAAATGGTCTCATGCAATATTATTGCCCATGGTCGGCCACAGTCAATGGGCTTTGTTTGTAATTAAAAGCTTTCCCAAGAACAGGCTTCAACTAGTTCCTCTCAAAATCAATAATAGAAATAACAAGTTGTTGAATTACTCTTGCATAAAGCAAACAAGAATATTAAACAGGCCTCTCTTTTGGAGCAAGCACGTCACCAAGTGACAGATGTGTCAGAAATCATCCAACGGTCTTTTGAACCGGGTGATAAAAGCGGATATAGGTTAATACATCCATCTTATTTCTGGACTAAGGTTTGCAAGATCAGAAGGACTTTCAAGAAATTCACCGACATAGCATGTCAAGAACCACCCCATCTTGCCAGACTGGGGACTCTTTTAAACCAACCCTGAAAATAAACAAATAGGATTCAAGGAGTTGAATGAGAATAGTAGGAACAGACCAAGTCAACTGGACTGGGGACTTTTTCAAATAATCAATCCCCTCCTCAGAGAAAGTCGGTCTTTTCTCGATTGGGGAAGAAACCTCAAGAGGAACGAAGAGACAAATTATCAGGAGATTCCCTCCAAATTACGGTTCATCAAGAAGTTCCTAAGGGATCGAATCAACAAAAGGCAATGTCTCATCAATGAAATGGAAGAAGACAATATCACAGAAATGCTGATAGAAGGGATGTGATGAGTTATGCAACAATCAATGTCATCAATTCTGTTATTGCTGATCCACCAAATGAGGCTCACTAAGGGGACTCAGATGAAGAGGTTCCTGCTCAAGAAGATGTATGATTTGACACAAATGAAGAAGGTGTGCATACACGAAGTCAAAGGATTACTCAGAACCTAGGTAATCCTTCGAGTAACCCACTTCCCCCTCTCCAAAACGGATCCAACAAAGGGAAGGGAAAAAAACCGGGTTACATATACTTCCTCTGGAAAAGGTCAATCGCTTTCACTAGAGCAAAGGTTTTCACAACAGGAGGAAGAAATGAAGGGATTAAGAAGGTTGAATACAGAACTACTTCAGAGTAGTCTTCTTTATAAGCATGCTGGAGTCAGTCAGCCAAAGGAATTTGTTGCCGCTACTAAGATGGATCAAGAATATTCTCCTCTATTAGTACACCCTCACAGGTCTAATCCTATGGGTCAAGTGCAAAAACAGTTGGAAGTGATACCATCAGTTACAACACCAATCAACACATCTTTTCCATGCTCCATTCATTACACCTACACAAGTCCTTGTTCAATCGGATGTTTCTCAAAAGTTAATAACAACTATTGAGTCATTAACAGCTCGGTTAGAAACTATGGAAGGGAAACGTGTGAAAGTTCAACGAGAAAAGAAAGTTTACCCAGAATGGGTAGATTCAATTTCTCATCCATATAGTTTTGGGAATCTTGTATTCCATATTTTCAATGGATCAGGTGATCCTGAACAGCATTTGATGCATTACGTGTCTTGTTGCGATCCCATAATGGGAACTCTGGAACAACAAGAAGCAGTGAAACTCATATGCTTCGTGCGAACCTTGCAAGGACCAGCTTTTGTTTGGTATATAAGCTTGGAATCCCGGTCAATTACCAGATGGGAGGATCTTCGCCAAACATTCCCCCTTCAGTTTAGCTCAACTTTTCCAAAGACAACAGTTTTTGATCTTACAAACTGTAAGAAAAGGGATAATTAAAGGGTCTCTAATTTCATTGCTCATTGGAAGGGATTAACACATTCCTTGAGTTTAGCACTCCCTCAAGAAGAATTGTTGCCAATCTGTGTAGAAAATATCCGTGACGAATTACGCAAATCTTTAATCCCTGTAAAATACACAGGAGGGTTTCGAGGCCTTACTTCAATCGCTCAGCAGATTGAAGATTCCCTTATACAGGCTAAGGCTAAATCTCGTGTAATTCAATCAGCTCCAGGAAGGAGAATGGGAAAAGAATAAACTGCTACAGTTATGCTTAAACAAGAACCTGTACCTGTTTCAACCTGAAAACCTTCATCTTCTTGAAGGGCTCCACCTTCTGGGCACCAAAAACAAAGGCCTTTTCGTCCAGATGATCAACGAGATCAAAGACAAAAACAATTTGAGGATCTGAAGAGCAAAACGTACTCTTTTAAAAATGAACAAGTTCCTGGTTATTTCATTTCGGCTCTGGAAAACAATTTCGTTCAATTGCCAATGCCCAAGAGGCCAAACAAGAAAGGAGATGAAGACTGTCCCAATTATTTCCCTTTTCATCAAATGTTGGGGCATCCCATCCAGGATTGTTTTTTCTTCAAAGACCTCCTGCAAAAGATGGTCGACTCGGGACATGTCACATTGTAAGGTTCCTCATCCCAGGTAGCATGTGTCACTACTAAAGTTCCAGAGGAGGAAGATGAATGGCCAGAAGTCAAAATAAAATATGCACAGAAGTATGATGATTGGATGGTCAAAAAGACAATCAATCAAACTCATGCTATTTTTCGAACACAATTATAGAAAACTATTGTGTCTTCTACCATGAATGTTACGGAAAAACCCGCTTCGTCAAAGGAAAAGTCCTCAATGAAACGGCTTGATTCAAAGAAAGAAAAAGAATAAGAAGAAGATTAGTATGTGTCAAAGACTAAGTTGTCTTTGACTTTGGCGGATTTCATGCCATCTACTTCAAAGCCACGGGCACTGCCCCACCAAATGGCACAGTCTAAATAGGTTAATCAGGCAGAGTCCTCATCAGATGAAGAGTTATTATTTGGTTTTGTTAATATGATTCAATTAACAGATTCATATGCCAGTCACAGTTTTGATTTCAATGATCCTGAATTCCCTGTATCAAACAGAGGAATCAGAGAAAGTTTCATGGGCTCAAGATACCGGGAAAGACGTGGATCATTCAGAAGCCACTATTCCAATTCTACCCCTACTAGAACTGTATACGCAGTAGAAACTCGTGGTAGAGCTCTTCAGCGATCTCAGCAAGAACAAGAAAGTTCTTCTACCAATAACAAACTCAGTCCTGACACAGTTATTTTGGAAGACCGGTTGAAGGTTCCATATTCTTCCACTCAGCAAGTAAATGGATTTAATCAGTCTAATCTTCCAAAACCAGGAATATTGCCAACTCCTATCCCAATAAACGATGCATCAACTTCCAAAGCATCTGCTTCCAAGGTACCTGCAAAACCACATATTCCTATTGGGAAATGAAGACCTCTGGATCAAAAGTATGATATATTGAAACACTTGGCCCAAGTTACATCCATGTTATAAATTTTGGATGCTCTGAATCTGTCGAATGTTTTTCGGGAAGCACTCATCGAGGATTTTTCAAGTCCTCAGGAGTTTGAAACTGAAATTACTACAGTTGAAGTCTATCACATAGAGAATAATCCTGCATAATTCCATGAACTAATATCTTTTACTGATAAAGATGAAGATGATGTTGTGCATGGACATATTAGACCATTGTACTTGACTGGCAAGGTCAATGACCTGTATGTTCGAAGATCTTTCATTGACAATGGTTCAGGAGTCAACATCATGCCCATTCGTACACTTCGTCGATTGGGCCTCACGTAATATGATTTATCTCATTCTACCATGATGTTACAAGGATATGATAAAAATGAACAAGAACCACGGGGCGAAGTTACACTCAGAACTCAGTTTGGAGATCTTGTATCCAATTCAGATTTCATGGTTGTTGATCAAGAATTAGCCTTCAACATCTTTCTTGGAAGACCCATACTACATCCACATGCGTCTATCCATTCATCATACCATCAATGTCACAAATATTGTTTCGATGGTCATGTTTGGACATTGTATGGTGATAAGGACTCGCTCAAGACATGTGAGTCTCAATACATTGAGGCGGAATTCTATCACATGAAGGGAAGGGAGAACTCCATAACATAGGAGATTACCAAAGTTATTTCTCCATATGGTTTGGAAAAAATTCCAGTAAATCCATTTACACATGTGAGTACAGATTATGTGTTGCCTATTAGTCAAATTGACAAGATAGACCCAAATCAAAATACTCTTATGGAAAGATCCATAATGTCAATTACGGTAATCGAGCCAGACAACATGGGAGAAATTGGTAATCTACCAAGCAGTGATGAAAGCACAAACGGTGACGTCTTCATTTTATCTACTGAAATCCAACAATTCTATGCTTCGCCAATTAGGCCAGAAGAAGTTATAGAAACATTGGAGGGGAACTATGATGTCGATTCTAAATCCATCATCTCCTCTTTATTACCCAAAGAAGGCCCTTCATCATCAATCTGGTCAGAAATGGAAGCTTCTTCTTCAAGATATTCAAATTTTGATATCTCTTTGGATCATGAGAATTCTACTTTATCATCTACAATGCAAGTAGAAAAGGAAGAAATAACACATGATGAAGAAGAAGAGGAAGATCTCAGAGATTCTCCTCTAGCATTTGAAGAAGGTATCTCTACCACTATGGATGAACTCAGAGAAATAAATCTGGGTACAAAAGAAGATCTACGCCCCACTTTAATCAGTGCGACCATGAATCTTGAAGAGCAAGAGATGTATATTTCTTTTCTAAAGAAAAATAGAGATATATTTTCTTGGAACTATAAAGAAATGCCCGGGCTTGATCCTAATGTTTCTACTCGTCATTTGGGTTTACCAGAAGAACATCGAGGATTTAAGCAAGCCGCGAGAAGAACACACCCAACTTATGCTTCCAAAATTGAAGCTGAAGAGGATATGCTTATCAAAGCTATCTTCGTCAGAGAAGTTCAATATCCCAAATGGTTGGCTAATATTGTCCCTATAAACAAAAAGAATGGAAAAATTAGAGTTTTCATCGATTTCAGAGATCTTAATCAGCATTTTCCTAAGGATGATTTCCCCGTTCTGATTACAAAACTTTTAATTGATGCAACAACTGGCTATGAAGCACATTCCTTCATGGATGGATATTCCGGATATAATCAGATCTGAATGGCCCCAGAAGACGAGGAATATACAGCCTTCAGAGCCGCTTAGGGTGTGTTTTGCTACCGGGTAATTCCCTTTGCCTTAAAGAATGTAGGTGCAACTTATCAGCGTGCCATGTGTCGTATCTTCAAACACTTCTTAGAGAAATTTGTTGAATGCTATGTATACGATTTGGTAGTTAAATCCAAACAACGTTCTAATCACTTGGCTGATTTAGAAGTCATCTTCTGTAAGCTTCGACAAGATAATTTGAAGATGAACCCCTTAAAATGTGCTTTTGGGGTTACCTCAAGAAAATTTCTCTGCTTTACTGTACACCATCATGGTATTGAAGTTGATCCTGAGATGACCAAGTCAATCCTTGGTATATCACCTCCTCAAAATTAGAAATAATTAAGAGGACTTCAATGAAACTTATCCTATATTCAGCGTTTCATCTCCAATTTGGCAGGCAAAAGTTTACCATTCACCAAATTGATGAAGAAGGGAGTTACATACCAGTGGACTGAAGAATGTCAAGAAGCATTCGATATTCTCAAGAAATAACTCTTGATTCCACTGGTACTCATGCCACCTATTGAAGGAAGACCACTTATCCTCTATGTGACAGATCTAGAGTGATCATTGGGTGCCATTATTTCTCAACAGAATGATGCTGGGAATGAAAACAGCCTCTACTATCTCAGTCGAACCATGCATGTAGCAGAAACCCGGTATTCAAGTATTGAGAAGTGCTGCCAGGAATTAATCTTTGTAGTTCAAAAGTTGAGACACTACCTGCAACATCACGAGGTCCAATTGGTATCTCACAATAACCCGCTCAAATTTATCCTTAGTCATCCAATGCTTACAGGACGTCTGGCAAGGTGGGCAGTTATTTTGCAGCAATTTGACATTTAGTATGTCTCTCAAAAGGCGATAAAGGGACAAGCTCTAGCTGATTTCCTGGCTGAACACCCTTCAGTAGAAGATACATCTTCAGATATTGAACTCCCTGATGAGGAAGTCTTCTCTATTTAAGAAAGACCTCAGGAATGGGAAATGTATTTTTATGGTGCTTCCAAAAGTCCAATAGGGAGGAAAATGGAAAATACTAAATTCAACAAAGTTGGCTTAGGAATTGTACTCATTTCTCCAGAAAAGGCAGTGTTACCTTATTCCTTCTTATTGTGGGAAGGTGGTACCAATAATGAAGCAGAATACCAAGCTCTCATAATAGGCTTGAAATTAGCGCTTCAAGCACAAGTGAATCACCTAAAGGTGAAATGTTATTCAATCCTGGTAATCAAACAAGCCAATGGGGATTATGCCATCAAAAAATAAGAACTAATCTTTTTGTATGATTACATCAGAGAGTTAATGGTGGAATTCCAATTGGGACCGACATTTTCTTATGCCATAAGATCAGAAAATGCTCAAGATGATGCATTGGCTAATATAGCCACAGCTCTGGCAGATCCAAATCGGGACGAGAGAACCATCAGTATTGCCCACCGTCATGAAATTTCACCTTATGTTCGAATCAGAACAGAGTAAATTAATGAAATTTGTCCCATTCCTGAACCGTATGGTCATAATACAGGATGGATGTCAACTTTCAGGGAATAGCTTCAAAATGGAAAACATCCATCTGATAGAGATGAGAAAGAACAAATCTGGCGACGTGTGGTTAATTTTACTCTTTATGATAGCCCAGATCACCTAGAGAAAATTCTATACAAACGTGGTTTTGATGGAATTCTCTTCAGATGCATTGATGGTGAAGAGACAATGGCTGTCATGAAAGAAGTACATGCAGGAGTCTGTGGTGCCCACCGGTCTGGACATAGACTGTATGATTAGATTCTATGGCTTGGATACTTTTGGCCTTCAATGATACGAGATTGTTTCGATTTCACAAAGAAGTGTCATTCATTCCAAGTACATGCCAAATTCATTCATCAACCTCCAGAGTTTCTTCATACAGCTAAATACTCATGGCCATTTTCCACAAGGGGAATGGATGTGGTGGGACCTTACCCTTCGGCTACGGCCAAACAGTTTAAGTACATTCTTACTACTACTGAGTTCTTTTCCAAATGGGCAAAGGCAATACCTCTCAAGGAAGTCAGTTCTAAATGCATGGTTAGCTTCATCAAGTCTAACATCATTACCAGATTTGGTGTCCCTCATACCATATTGACAGACAATGGAACCAATTTCTATTCATCCGAGGTGAAGAAGTTGTATCAAGAATACAATATCAAATCCAACCATTCATCTCGGTATCATGCAGCAGCCAACGGCCAGATAGAATCCTTTAACAAGACTCTTTCAAATATACTGCAAATGATGGTGGATAAATATAAGAGGTCATGGGATGATAAACTCTTTCATGCTTCATGGGTTAATCGAACTACCACCCGCATTACAACTCGGTCAACTCCATATTCATTAGTATATGGAACGGAAGCCTTCTTTCCCATTGAAGTTCAACTACCCTCGCTCAGAGTTGCCATTTGTGATCAATCATCTACAGATGAACAATCTCAAAAGCGATTGAATGAATTGGAACAGTTAGATGAGAAAGGATTGTGCACTTTTCACCACTTGGAAGTCTATCAGAATCGAATAGCATGAGCTTTTAACAAAAAAGTTCATCTTCGTTCATTCACTCAGGGAGAATTGGTATTAGTTATTAGAACTCTAATGATACCAGTAAAGAAACCCCCCAAACATGAGCCAAAATAGGAAGGACCTTATTCAATACATAGGGTCTACTCCAATGGAGCTTATTCATTAATCTCAATGGATGGAGAACTCATTACTAATCCAACCAATGCCAGATTTTTGAAGAAGTATTTTGTATAAACTGCAAAGTCCCTCTTTTGTCCTTGCTATATGACATTAAACTATTTAGCAATGGCCCAAAATGACGTTAAACTGTGATGTCCACACTTCATGACATTAAACTGCAAAGTCCCTCTTTTTTCTTTGCTATATGATGTTAAACTATACAGCAATGGTCCATCATGACGTTAAACTGTGATGTCCTCACTGCATGACATTAAACTACAAAGTCCCTCTTTTTCCCTTGCAATATGACGTTAAACTATACAGCAATGGTCCAACATGATGTTAAACTGTGATGTCCACACTGCATGACATTAAACTGCAAAGTCCCTCTTTTTTCCTTGCTATATGACGTTAAACTATACAGAAATGGTCCAACATGACGTTAAACTGTGATGTACTCACTGCATGACATTAAACTGTAAAGTCCCTCTTTTTTCCTTTCTATACGACATTAAACTATACAACAATGGTCCAACAAGACGTTAAACTGTGATGTCCTCACTGCAAGACATTAAACAGCAAAGTCCCTCTTTCGTCCTTGCTATATGACGTTAAACTATACACCAATGGTCCAACATGACGTTAAACTATGATGTCCTCACTGCATGACATTAAACTGCAAAGTCCCTCTTTTGTCCTTGCCATATGACGTTAAACTATACAGCAATGGTCCAACATGGCGTTAAACTGTGATGTCCTCACTGCATGACATTAAACTGCAAAGTCCCTCTTTTTTCCCTGCTATATGACGTTAAACTATACATCAATGGTCCAACATGACATTAAACTGTGATTTCCTCACTACATGACATTAAACTGCAAAGTCCCTCTTTTGTCCTTGCTATATGACGTTAAACTATAGAGCAACGGTCCATACATATGACCTTAAAATATTTGTACGTTCGTCCCACACGACGTTAAACTGTGAAAATGTTCCCAAAATGGTCCAGAATGACCTTAAACTGCAACTAGGTCCTGTATGACCTTAAAATGCATCATCAACGGTCCATGCATATGACCCTAAACTGTTTGCAAGTCCCTTACATCCAGCAAGACGTTAAACTGTGACGTCCTAACTACATGACACTAAACTGTATAAAAGGCCCTTACGTTTGGAAAGACATTAAACTACATAATCATCAAAGGTCTTGTATGACCTTAAACTATTCACACTTTCATCCAACATGATGTTAAACTGTGGAAAAAAATCCCCATTGCGTTCAACATGACGTTAAAATGGTGTACTCTTTGGTCCTCCCTTCATGACATTAAATTGCGTATTCCCCCTTTCTTCCAACATGATGTTAAACTCTTTGTCCCCATCGTCCAAACTACATGACGATAAACTGTATAGAATGTCCGTGATATGTCTTACATGACATTAAACAGTATTTTTTCCCTGCTACATGACACTAAACTGTGCACCACCAATAGTCCTAACTAGAAGACTTTAAACTGCATAGTCCCTTTATATATCCTACATGATATTAAACTATGAATCGTTAAGGTTGTTATTACCTATTGTTTCTTACACCGAGTATGACTCACGTGAGCTTAGAGGAAACCTCAACCATAACACTCTCTCTAGGCCACTAACCATGTGTAAGTCCTAACATCATTTTTAGGTCATTGTCCCCAAGAACAACTTGATCATTAATTCATTCTTTAATTGAACTACACGGACTTTGATCCTTGCGTGCTAGGTTGGGTATGTAAGAAACCTCCCAAGGTTCAAGCCCAAAACCAATCTCTTCACATCGGTTCACCTCCATCTCATACGATGTTGATTCGTGTAACTGCCCCTAGAATCAATATCTTTACATTGGTTAACTTTCGTCTTTGTTATATGACATTAAAATATACAACACTTTTGTCCAGTATGACAATAAACTACAATATTCTTTGATGCCCTCACCTGAGAGGGAACCATTATTTTCATTGATTTTTCAATCATGTTTTATTTCAATGACTACGTGCATACATGGAAATGCCCGAACCTTTTATCTTGGGTTAAACCATCATTGCACTAAATTCCCCTTTCACCCTTCACATGTACGAACCAAATTTGTATAGAGGGTATTTCTAGAACTACGCGGGCTTGATTCCCATTCTCATGGGATACATAGGAACGTTCGAGTGTCTCTCGAATCCAGCCCCAAGTCTTTGGGCCTAACCCCAAATTCCATTTTCATTCCCTTGGATGAAAAGTCCCCATGAAAACACACAATATGTATTTCTTACAATGGTCCAGGATCTATGACCCTAAACATAAATCTATAATCCTTATGTACCACACGATGTTAAAATGTAGTTTAATAACTACGTATGGCTTGATTCTCATCCTTATTTGATACGTAGTGAAGTCCAACATTTCAATTCGGGACCCAGCCACAACATGATTATGGTTAGCATTGATCTATGTATCACTGTATACATTGAACAATACCCATATTTATGTTTCATAAACCTAACCTTAAATATTTTCAGATCCTCATAACCCTTTTTATGACTTCTAGTCACAAAAATGTCAAACTTCTGAGAGTTCTTTTGTCTCACTATGCAGCACATTCCCATAAGCGGTCTTGCATAAACAGTCTACATAATAGACTTGTTAGCCAAAAGATACTATTATTTGACTATGCAGCCAATGCCCTTAGGTGGCCCTGCGTTATTCAACCCCCTAACGGGTTTGTCGGATAGTGGTAACTTAATTCTTGGGAAGAATGCCTCTTTTGTCCTTATTTGTCTTAAACAACAGTATATAGGGATCCACAAAAATACACATCCTTAATATATTTGTCCCATATCCTTTTTCATGATCTGAAAGTATTCATCCAGTTCTTCAATAATCTTGTTTGGAAATATCTTTTCCATATTCAAGTACCTCTTTCCATACAGCAAACTCTATACTTTGGAAGATTTGAATCTCCATAAACATTCACTGACTTTTAGCACTAGGAAAGTGAATTTCTGAGAGTTATTTTTCCTGACTATGCAGCACGTTCCCATAGGGGGCCTTGCATATACATTTTACATAACAGACTTGTTAGCCAAAAGATACTATTTAATTTAACTATGCAGCCAATGCCCTTAGGTGGCCCTGCGTAATTCAACCCCCTAACAGGTTTGTTAAATAATGGTAACTTCATTCTTGGGAACTACTTCTTCTAATTCCTTTTAGCACTTTATCATATAATTTATCAGATTCAAATATTCTTAAGTTATAGCTTACATTTTTTCCCTTATACTTTAGTATGCTACTATGTTTTTAGATGAGTTGTCAAGGAATTGAGTCAATTCTAATCCATTTCGGTCAAAGATATTTCGACCTTAAACATTACCCTTTTTATGTCCAACGTGCATGACATTAAACTGCCCACAAAAGACAGGGTAACTCTGAATAAAAGTCAAGTTCATAGCTCACTAAACATATATTTAGTATGATTTAGGTAACATTGAGCAATTAAAAGGTTCGAAGTTGGTAGGGTTATTTAAATTAATACTAGTAAAAATCAAACTATGCTTACTAGGCCCATTGGATTAGGTAAAATCTAAAGAATGTAGCGAAAGAGAATGCAGGTACAAATGATTGAAGACGAAAGTTTTTTTTATTGATACATAGGAGATAGAAGGACATCCACAGACTGGAGTCTCTTATCTTTTTCAAGAATTACAAGAGGATTTCAACATAAATATTCATTTGATTTACGACATCTCGAGATTCATAAGCAACCACCTGGAATTCATTCATTCAATTGGATACAATAAGAGATGTAGTGATACCATCTCTTCTTGGAACAATTGTAAAAGGATGTTCTTTACTTCAGTTTGAGAAAATTTTCTGCTGATCAAACAGTGACTCTGTTTCTGTCCAAGAGACTTGGAATATGGATACATGGATTTGAGAATGGAGCATTGGAAGTAAAGATCCATTTGGAGAGAGTACTCTTTTCAGATATTGCTCTAATGCCATGTTTGTATTCTCTCCACCAATCGGCATCAATTTTTTTTTCTGAACCCATGGCTTTTCCATTTTCATTTCTGCAAGGAAATGACATGGAGGGTGAATTTGAAAGTTCACACAATTGTTGTTGCTCTTAATGCACAACATAACCGAAATAGAGGAGTAGCAGTGCAACTGCATTTCAAGCGTATAGTTCTTTGCATCGGGAACATTGACTCCTTGCAAATGACCATGACTATATAGAGGCAGATAGATGCTCTGTGGGAAATTAAGACAATATTTCTTCAAGTACTTAGCCAAATCTGGGAGAGTGCTATCGCATATATCATAGTAATCATGGACAATGATGTTCATCATTTTATCAATATGCTTGCTATCCATTTCATTAGCCGTTCCAATTCCCTTGGGAGCCATTGAATCTGCACAGAAGTTAAATAAACTAAATGGGATTATTTTTCATAAAATTTGTGAAATAATTCGAGAAAATGGAAAAGGTATTAAGGAGCACAAGTCTCAAATTGGCGCGCAAGTATTTGTGCGTCGCGCTAGTATTTGACGCGCAAGTATAAACCGCGCATGTACAAATACCTATAAAACAGCGCGACAGCAAAGAAACATCAGAAAACAGAGCAATCTGCGCTGATAAAGTGACCGACGCAGTGAGAGATCGAAGGTTTGAAATCTGGAAATCCGGATGCTTTGTAAGGAAGTGAGGCCCTATATTTATAGGCCAGGTGGCCTATCTGCATGCCTACACCCGGTGCGCCTAGGCCGTGCGCGATGCGCACTTGCGCGCCACCCTCTACGTCATCAAGACTTGCACGCCACCTTTCCTTTGGATGTCTTCTTTTCCTCAGAGTCACATCCTCATTTCTTTCGGATCCAACTCTGAGGGGGGACTTTTGTTGATGCTCCTTTTTTGTCACAGAGTCCAAAGGAATGTAAAGGGAAATGACTTAGCATGAATTGAATTCATCCTTTGAAGAAAATATCAAAAATCGAGAAAGGCATGAACAAGGGATCAAAAGCACATGCGCCACGCAAGTTCTATCACTGTTGCGCAAGTCCACTTGCGCGACGTCTACTGGTCACGCAAGTGACTTGCGTGACCTTTGTGATAACCGCCCGAGGTATTCTCCTTCCTATAAATAGACCCTATGGGCCCCCCATTCGAGGGAGGAATTTTTCCAGAAACTCAGATTTGAGCTCCGGGTGCCCTAGTCTCTTCTCAAAGCTTCCGAAACACTTCTAAGGTAATTTCTTACCTAAAACGGAAGATCTAAAGAGGGGGAGGAAGGCCTGAGTGTTGAAACTCATCAACACTTGCGCGCCTGAGTGACCAAACCTTAAGGGAAAAGGGCCACACTTGCATGACGCCTTACTCCTTCAATAGAACTTGCGCGCCCCTCTTCTGGAAGAACCCCAAGGAGATTCTAAAGGCTTTAATCAAGAGTCTCTCAAGTATTACCATGCTGGTTAACCATCGCGCAAGTAACCCATGAGTCGCGCAGACATACCTGCGTGACCAGGACTTGCGCGCCCACGCAGTACCTGCGCGCCTACCAGGACTTGCGCGCCCCTGCCTTTTTGGGAGCCCTTATTGCCCATTTCACCCCTCTTAAGCCATTCCACCTTTCCTATTCAAGATTTAGTCTTCAAGACACTCTTCAAAGCCATTTATGGCATGATTTCTTGATTTGACTTCCTTATCTGAAGGGAATTCTGTGGAATATCTCTCAAAAACCTAGTGATTAATACATCTTTATGTCACTAAAAATTGAGATTTCATTCATTAAACCTCATCCATTAAGATGAGATAATCTCTCAAAAATGGGCATCCTCCTTAGGAGTAAGCCCCAGTCATAATCCTCATACTTGGGAATCCTCTTTAGGAGTAAGCCCCAGTCATAATCCTCAAACCTGGGCATCCTCCTTAGGAGGAAGCCCAAGTCATAATCCTCAAACATGGGAATCCTCCTTAGGAGTAAGCCCCAGTCATAATCCTCAAATATGGGCATCCTCCTTAGGAGTAATCCCCAGTCATAGTCCTCAAACATGGGCATCCTCCTTAGGAGTAAGCCCCAGTCATAATCCTCAAACATGGGAATCCTCCTTAGGCGTAAGCCCCACTCATAATCCTCAAATATGGGCATCCTCCTAAGGAGTAAGCCCCAGTCATAATCCTCAAACATGGGCATCCTCCTTAGGAGTGAGCCCGAGTCATAATCCTCAAACATGGGCATCCTCCTTTGGAGTAAACCCCAGTCATAATTCTCAAACATGGGCATCATCCTTAGGAGTAAGCCCCAGTCATAATCCTCAAATATGGGCATCCTCCTTAGGAGTAATCCCCAGTCATAATCCTCAAATATGGGAATCTTCCTTAGGAGTAATCCCCAACCATAATTATCTTAACATGGACTTCCTTTTCAGGAGTAAGCCCTAGTCTCAAATGTGGGCCTCCTTTTCAAGAATAAGTCCCAATCATAATTCTTAACTTGGGCATCCTCCTTAGGAGTAAGCCCCAATTCTTAATGTTCCCAAATCTAGGCATCCTCCTTAGGAGTAAGCCCCAGTCCCCTAATTTGGGAATCCTCCTCCGGAGTAATACCCAAACCTTAATCCTCGACCTGGGCCTCCTTTTCAGGAGTAAGACCCAGTCTTAATTTCTCTTAACTAGTCTTAATTTACCTTTGATCTGGGATTTCTTTTCAGGAGAAAAACCCAATCATAAGTCTTCTCCTAATATGGGCCTCCTTTTCAGGAGTAAACCCCAAGTTAGAGTATCCAAAATCTCCATGAAGCACATATACCTTTATGGACCATGTTCCTGGATTTCTTCCCTAAAATAAATCATAACCTTCATTTATCTGGGCAGTCATACATACATAAGTCCCACATTATTTCTTATGATTGCATCTTTCATGGCACAATTGTCTAATTTTTACCAATACCTCTTGTTTCTCACACCGAGCAAGACTCACGTGAGCTTAGAGTGTAAAAGTAATTATGAAATCCTTCTCTGAGCCATCAACCATAATCATCATACTTCCTTACTCGAACTACGTGGGTTCTGATTCCATTTATAAACAAAGGATACGTAGGTAGCTCATCTGTGGGTTCGATCCCAACTCTGAAATAATCCATGTCCTTCTGAATGAAAATAAACTTCAAGTGTCCCACTGAGTGGATTTAAAACCAGCATGGTCATCATAATGACCAAGAGACATCTATATAAATGTGTCGAAGGGTACCATTGACCAATAATATCTAATAAATACAGATGATTCTCTATCGATGAAGAACCTCGAATACATATAAAGGATTCTCTAAAATTCCTACATATTTTATAATTGATTGTCAGATCTGAAGGAAAGCTCATTTTATACTTGGTAACGTAATAAGGATTCACGAACATAACTTAAATCTATAAAGAGAGTCCCGGAGTAGACAATAATTCCCCTAAAAAAGGTGTGATGAGTCTGACCTCCCGTCCTCTCGACCAATGAAAATTCCTAAACCTCATCATTCCATAAACTAATGAGCACCTACCTTTGGAAAGTAGGTCCGAATGGATGTGGAATCATTGGATGTTTCCGGTTCTACGAACAAACATGTTAGAAACCGATCGGAATGTTTGAACCTCCCATCAAAAGGAGGTCATTCATGAAATACGAGGGAAATAGTCATATGTTCTGTGAAAAAAGTAAAAACAAGATACAATGAAATGAAGTTGAAAACAATTATATAGTACTATAAAACAAAATGAAACTCAGCAGTATCTCAAGCCTTCGCATGGTCTCATGCTCTCCTACTCCTAAGAATAAATCAGGTAATTGTATAGGGACCCTTTCTCCTATCAACCCCTGCAACAATATAATTGGTTTGGGCCCAAAAACATGTCCCAAATAGGGTGCGAAAAATAAATTGCAGTCAAGAACCAAAAAAGGTCCATTCCAATTTGTCAGTGAGTATTTACAACAATAGTCTACAACAGTGAAATTTAGTATACTAACAAGTATTCAAAAATAAACAATCCTATAATTACGGGCATTTATTTACATGCATTTAATTTTATTTAACCAATTCAAATTCATTGAATTATATAAGTATTTGGATATGACCTATGCCTTGTAAATCCCCTCTATTAGGAAAACACAACAGATACCTCAAAAGGATACCTAGACAAAAACGTGTAGACAAAATCCAATCTTGTGCTTTTACTTGGCAGTCGCATCGTCAGTCATTTCACTTTAATATGTCTTAGGACCAAGATCGAAGTATAATAATTTCAGCATATTCAAATAAGGGACATGCCTGGTGTATCATTATTTCAACATATTTAGAATCATGGACAACCCCAGTGTATCAACATTTCAGCATATGTCGAGGTAAAACTCGGTTTATCTGCATTTCAGCATGTTTCCGGGCTAATCCTGGTGTATCAACATTTCAGCATGTTTCAAGGCCAAGCCCGAGTTATCAGCAATTTCATCATAGTAAAAAAAACATGTAAATTATATTATTACATGGTTTATAATAATAAAATCAGAAGGGCCAATTATTTGTTAAGAAACACAAGCTAATAAAACAATAGCATGATTTTCTCATTTAATAACTCACATGGGAACATTTATATAACAATATTGACATGTGACTTAAACTTTCATAATTATTTAACAAATATTTTCACATAGAAAACATTTGATTATCCAATTTCATTTTAAATAACTTTTCAAAGGGGTAACAAAGGCAATCCCATCGGTATCCTCGGACAACTGGATAAACAACGTTTCTCTGAGCGAAAACGTAAACAGAGGGTGGCCCTAAATCAAACCAAACACACCTAAACATGCTTAAATTAATTAATTCCATTACCTAATGTCATTAGGTATCAACCCGGGTCAAATTCACAATCTAGAGGCACCCAAATGGTGGACGTACTGCATAATATCACATATCAACAACATGATATTAAACAATTAGCATGATACCACCCACCTCTTTATCGTACGACTATCCTCATCCAGCCTCAACATCCAATTCAGTATAGAACGATAGAGATCGATTTGGTTCAAACAAGGCTGAAGGTGATCGAAATGAAGTTCAGATGCTCTACCAGGAACCAAATCCCCTTCCGGGGTTTTTGCCTTGCGAACTGTGTACCTCCTCAGTCCAAAATGAAAGAAAACATGGCTGATTCCCATTTTAAGTGAAAAAAGTACACAACATTTATGTTCATATACATAGTATGTATATCTTTTTACAATTCATTTGGCGGATGACATCCACTGACTTACTTTCCAAGACCTATCAACATGACTACTTGGTGTGTACCAAGAAGTACTCGGCTTGTAGTTGGATTTTCCTATTTTCATTTCCAACATGATCACACACCACGTATTACCTTCATACACATAAATACTACACGACACGTGCTTGGAATTACATGACGTGTAAACTTGAATCAGTGCGTGTGATAGTAGAATTCCAATACTTATCTATTTTTCATTTGTTTTCTCAGAAACCCCAGATGGAAAAAGAATAAAAGAAATTGTACCTCAAAAAGAAGATATAGGTTCTTACAAACCCCCCTTAAAGAAAATTTTCCCCGAATTGTGCTTCTATGGTTGGTGAAGGAATATCTAGGAATAATTCTGGCCACTAAGCACATACACCATACCCCATCTCCCATGTCACATCCTGTACTCGAGCATGGTGCCATAACACTCGTATGATAGGAACTTTCCATCCTCATAGAACCATCATGATCCTCAGATGATCCTCAAATGATTCATAAAACTAAAGGTCAACCTCAAAGATATGAAAAATGTCAGATGATCCTGAGTAAGAGTGGTACAGCTGAGACACATGGAAGACGTCATGTATGGATCGATACCTCTAAGGTAACTATAATCGATAGGAAACTTACTAGACTCACTCTAGAATATCAAATAGGCAGACTTATCTCAGTGAATGTTTACCCAGTCTCATGGTCCTCTAATATACCAATATCGATGTGGTAGGTAGGAAAACCAGATCCCTAACTTAAAACTCCAAAGGTCATCTACGACGATCTGCGTATGATTTCTGACAAGACTTCATAGTATCCATCCACTTCCAAATCATCTGAACCTTCTTAGTGGTATCTTAGACATGAAGAGATCCCGACATAGCTACATCTCCTACCTCCAGCCAACACAGGGGTGATCAGCAAGACCTCCCATACAAAACCTCGTATAGAGCCAATTGAATAGTAGCCTGGAAGAAATTATTATAGGAGAAGTCAACCAATGGTATATGCTTGTCCCAAGATCCCCCATGGTCTTAGACACATTAATACAACATTTCCTCTAGAAACTATATCGTATACTCTACCTTTCCATCAATTTAATGGTGGTATGCTGTGCTTAGAAGCACCTATGTACCCAGTGCACTTTCAAAGCCATGAAAAAATGAGACATATAGTGAGAATCCCTATCTGAAACGATAGAATGAGGGAACTCTTGAAGTTGTACCACCTCTCGGATATACATCTTTCCAAGCTCATCAACACCGATGGTCTCCTGGATTGGCAAGAAATCAGAAACCTTCACAATCCTTTCAAACAAAACCCACACAACACCATTCCCCATAGGTGAACTCAGTAACCCCATCACAAAAATACATCAAAAACAACATCCCATTTCCACTTTATAATACGTAATTCTTGTAAAAGGACGATCGACCACTGATGTTCCGCCATCACCTGCAGTCAGCTTGAACATCTCACAACAAATCTTGCTATTTCTTGCTTCATTCCCAGCCACCAGTACTGAAGGCAAAAGTCACAGTACATATTGGTGACTCGAAGATGCACTGCCCAAGCTAAAACATGAATCTCTTACATCATCTCCTCGTGTATATCCCCTAGAACCTACAAACATCCATGGATACATAGAACTTCATACCCACCTATCGTCCATCCCGAAGGAGGATCCTCACTTGACACACTCTCCTCTAGAACCAGTCCTTCGAAATTTGATTGTTTCCTCATCCTCATCCTGCCCAATAGGGTAGAGGTAACATCCAATTATGAAAGATAAGTCTAACCCTGACCATCGTACACCTCTAAATGCATCTCATAGAACAAATCCATAAGCATCCACACACCACTGGCCTCCTGCACTACATGTATATGAGTCCTCTTGCTCAGTGCGTTAACCACTGCATTGCCTTTACCAAGCATATATGCAAGCTCAATATCCAATGAATGAAGGTATTCAACCCACTTTCATTGTATCATATTTAAATCACGATATGTAAAGATGTATTTGATACATTTTTAGTCTGTGTACACCACAAAATGTTCTCCCAATAAATAATGTCTCCAATAGTGCTATGTATAGAAAACTACAGCTAACATGAGATCACGTGTCAAGTAATTACTCCCATGTGGCCTCAACTGCTGAGACTCGTATGCAACATCTCGACCCCATGCATAAGCACTACTCCATGCTCAATACATTATGCATCAAAATATACTGTATAACTTTTTCCCGAATCTAGAAATATCAGTATCAACTCTGAATTCAAACATCCCTTCAACTCTTTAATGGTTGTTTCACAAGAATATGACCAATAAAAATTCACACCATTGTTAGTCAACCTCGTCATCGGCGTTTCTAAGCGTTAGAAGTCCTATATAAAATGTTTGTGGTAGCCAGTTATCTCCAAGAAACTCTGTACCTCAAAAATGTTCTTAGGATGCTCCCATGTCACTACTGCTCTAACCTTATCTAGGTCCATCAATACTCCAGTTTCTGAGATGATGTGTCCCATGAAGTGAATCTGATCCATCTAGAAGTGTAATTTCGCGATATTAGCATATAAATGATGCTCTCTAAGTGTACTGAAAATGATCTCAAGGTGTTCGACATGGTCATTTCGATTTTGAAAATACACCAAGATATCGTCCATGAAAACCACCAAAAAGGAATATAGGCAAGGAAGAAACAATTATTTCATAAGAACCATGAAAACTATTGGTGTGTTTGTGAGACTAAACGACATAACCAAGAACTCATATAGACCATATGTACTAAGAAACGTGGTATAAAATATGTCTATCGGTCGAACATGTACTTGGTGATATCTTGATATCAAGTTAATATTCTAGAACACTTGTGGTCCTTTAAGTTGATCAAACATGTCATCTATCTATGGAAAGGGCTATTAGGTTTCAATCATCAACATGTTAATTATCCGATAGTCCAAATATATCCTAAGGGTACCACCTGACTTTTTCCAAAAAAGTCCGGTGAACCCCAAGTGGAAGTACTAGGCCAGATAAAACCCTTAGATTCTAGATCTTCCAACTACCTCTTGAGCGCTTTCAACTCTGTCGAAGACATCCTGTAAGGAGGGAGGGATACTAGTACATCTCCTAGAACTAGATCAATAGTGGACTCTACCTCTCAGAACAGAGGTAAGCCTGAGAAGTCTTCTAGGAAAATGTCACTGAAATGATCAACCACTGGAGGGAAAGCTTCTAGAGATGTTCCCTGGTCATCCAGATATGAACTCACAATCTAGGATATCATCCCACCCATCCCATGATTATCGGGTCCATCTGGGCTCGCCAGGACATCCCATTCAACTTAATGTAAATACTCTCTACCCTCTGGTTACGTGAAACTCAGCCTATGGTGATAGTAATAAAAAAAAGGCTCAAAAAGGAAATAACTAGTCCATTATGAGAATGACATCATATCCTATTATCTCTAAGACATATAGCTTCCATAAGAAGTGACACCCACACATCTCAAGGGGGAACTCCTTGAAATGATGAACACCAACCATTATAATCCCTAATAGAGTGTCTAGCATCATAACATCAGAAGTAGTATAAACACAAAGCCCAAGGCTTTTAACCACGACTACAGATATAAAACTATGTGTAGTATCGGTGTAGAAAAGTGCAAAAGATAAAATAGAGGTGAGTATAATAGTACATATGAAAGTACATAGTCTGGGGTCCTAATCTTGTTGGATCTATTGCACTGTATATGTATGACCTGTACCACAACCATATGACATAGCTTGGCTACCATGACCTGACCTTCCCTACTATCACTAAGATCATGGGGTCTAGCTATCAAAATCATGATCAACTCCTCTTCCTAGATGATCTGACTTATTCTAGTTCCCTGACTGATGAGAAGCTACTGACCCCACTCTTGAATCTGGAGTTGGTGAAGACCCTCTCTCACTGGATACTGGTAGAAACTTCCTCCCGAACAATAGAAAATGGCCTATGTTTCTACTGGCTCGACATTCGACCGAGTCCATAGGGCGTTGAGGTTTAATATTCCCAATCATTCAAAAATGTTATCACCTCACCTGGATAATGGAAGAATGGTTCTGACTACTCATATCCTAGAAATAAAGCTCCATATGATGCTTCTTCCTTCTAGTCCAGACAGTACCAGATCTTGGTGCCGAACTGCCCTCACTCGCACACCCAGATTCTTGTATGTTTCCCTTAGAAACCTGATCCCGATTTACAATAGAAAAGAAATAAGGAAAACAGAAGACATTCACCAAACATTACATGTAAAACCTAAGACCATCCTTGAATATTCTAGATTTCAATACGTCATCACCCATTAGAATAGGGGGAAAATGATGCAGCTTAGTAAACTGGGAAGAATAATCCATAACTGACAGTGTGACTAGCTACATGTGTATGAACTCCAAGGATCGGTCGTATGTCAACATCTTGGGAAAATGATAATCATAGAAGTCCACTTCAAATTATTCTCATGTCATATCCCAATGAATCCATACCTGAGTGATACCATCCCACTATCTCTTGGAAAAATCACATAGCTTATATGTCGTAGGATTAACCCTTCTCTCGAGAGGCATCTCCAGATGCTCGAAGATTTTCATCTCTGATTCTATAAATGATTCCATTGCCTAGAGTCCCCCATCCTCTAAAAAGGTTGGTGGATGTTTTTTCTGGAAGATACTCATCAGCTCTACCATAAATGTGGCAGTCTACAACGCTCCCTAAAAGGTCTGCATGAACCTCACAAAGCATTCAAAGAGTCGTGAATATTCTCCTGTGTCTGGTATAAGAGATGAAACCATAGTTGGCATAACTGAAGGATCCATTGGTAGCCCATTGCCTACAATTTATACAGAATGATCGTCACTGGTATCCTGGCATATAGCTCATGGCCGTCGTGTCAGCATGACTCTTCAAAGTCAATAACATGCCTTAGTTTGAGCTGATTATCATGGTCTGTCATTTAGTAGCTCAATGAAGGAAATAAGAAAATATACAAAAATATTGGAAAAAAGGGACAACAAAGTGTGTAGAAAGAATATATGGTGTGTACCTTATGCATTCACATGGTCATGTGCTACCGCCGGCCGGGGCGTGTATCAACCCCAGCTACACGACATGTCCTAATAACACAAGATGTGCGCTTTTAATATTTTAGATGGAAATGTAACTCTGAATTTTTGGTCGTGTAAATATCACAAGTACACAAAGTTTCAGGAATACACATGGCATGCACTTGGGTCTGGCCTCCTAGCCATGTAATCCTACATGGCCAAGTCCACATAGGTTCTGCTTGGGTAGGCCACACGTAATGTACCAAAAGTAGATGGCATATTCTGATCAAAACTCAATATCCCGTGTTTCCTCTCACATGGGCTTTTACATGGTTAGATACTATACAACGTGTACACCAGGTACAAGATGTGTTCATCTTAAAACATGGAACATCCTTCTTGCTCGATCAAGAAGAACACACAATATGTTAGTCTAAACTACATGCCGTGTATACTGGGTTTTTTTTAAAAAACTATAGATTTCCCTGAAAACCCCAGTTATATAGAAAAACCAACCAGCGGTATTCCAAATTCTGATCCGTGAGGGCCCATACTCCCCACAAATTAGTGTTTGGTAACCCAACACAACATATCGTAACAAAATTCTATAAAAAGAACAAAATCACGATCCCCCAAATTCTGATCCTAAAGGGCCCATACACCCCAGTGATCAATGTTTTTCATCCATCCAATTTGAACCATATCATGTACTATTACACCTATAACAACTACAATTATATCCATCAAGATACTATCACAAAAACATGCATCTATAATGCTTCTCTAAATATCATGGAAAGTATGCCTTGAATGTGATTTAAAACAAGTGACTATATGATGAATGAGTTGGAATACCCTCATATCATTAGGTTTTAACAAAATAGAACCAGTATAACATCAATAATTATAGTAAAAAACAAAATTTTCACCCAATGGTGAAATAGATTCAACGATAATAGCTCCAAATACAAAAGAACAATTTAATTCGATGCAATTTAAATATTACCTATACATGGGGTAGATACTCCCATGAAAAACTAATTACCAACTTACATATCATTCATATTACTTTCTTAGATCTCCAAATCTTAAATCAACTTGAAAATTAACCATATGATACCAATATTTAGTGTCCTCAGTCTGGAATCTACTAAACTTGTTCTCCGTACCTGGTTGACCACATAGACTCAAGAACATTTACCCAAATGCCAGAGGCTACCAACTAGAAGCAAGTGCCTAAGGTGTGATAGTGGGGAAAATATTCCCTCATTGGGAGAGTGTTACACAACAGAATAAATAATAACAATAGCGGAAGTAGTAAACAGTATACAACTAATGTAAACGATGGAAGACTGGATGGTAATATAAATAGAAGGCATATAATATCATGATGATGAAACATGCCACATGTTATAAGAAAAATGTGAAAAATAGATACACTAAAATCAAGTACAATACAATACCAAAGTACATTAAAACATAATGAAACTCAACAGCATCACAAGCCTTGTCTTGGTCCCATGCTCTCCTACTCCTAACAATCAATCAAGTAACTGTGTAGGGAGCCTTTCCCCTATCAACTCCTACAACAGTATAGTGTGCTGGGTCCCAACAACATGACCCAAAAAAGTCACGAGAAATAAATCATAATAGGAAACCCCCCAAGGTTAGTGCCAATCTGTCAGTGAGTATATTCAATAATAGTTTACAATAGTGAAATTCATTAAACTAGTAGGTATTCAAAAGTAAAAAATGAAAAAGTATTGTAATTCATTTACATTCATTTCAAGTTATTAAATCAACAAAAATTCAATGAATTATATCACACTTAGAATCTAGCCTAATCCCCATAAATACCATATATAAAGTAAAAAAAACATATATCTCAACATGCTATCTAATCAAAGAAGTGTAGAATGATTCCAAGCTTGTGATTTGGCTTGACAGTCACATCGTTAGTCATTTCATTTTAAAATATCTCAGGGTGAGGCTTGATGTATAATCATTTCATCATATTCAAATTAGGGACAAGCCTGGTGTATTAGCATTTCATCATATTTAGAATCAGGGAAAAACCTGCTGTATCAACATTTCAACATTGGCCAAGGTAAAAATGGTCATATCAAAATTTCATCATGTTTCAGGGCCAAGCCTAGTGTATCATCATTTCAGCATGTTTCAAGGCCAAGCCCGGTGTATTAGAATTTGATCATAGTAAAACACATGTGTAAATTAAACTATTACATGGTTGACAATAATCAAATCACATGGGAACATTTATTTACCATGTAACAAATTCTAATTAAACTATAACACGACTTTCACATTTAATAACTCATGTGGGAAAATTTATATTACATGGATAACATGTGAATTAAACTATGAAACTTTTTAACAAAAATTTTCACCTGAAAAACATTTTATTAACCAATTTAATTTTAAAGAACTCTTCAAAGGGGAAACACATGAAATCCTATGGGAAACCTAGGCCAAACGGCTAAGAAATGGTCATCCGTGGGAAAACAAACCCATGGGGTGGCCTTTAATTAAACCAAATACACCTAAACATTAATAAATTTATTAAGTCTATTACATAATGTAATTATATATCAAAATGGGTAAAATTATCAATCCAGAGGCACCCTAAACATGGGACCACAACACAATGACACATATAAACAACTTGACATTAAACAATTAGAACGAGACTACATACCTCTTTATAGTATGACTCACCTCATCCAGACTCAAATTTCAATTAAATCCAGAACGTTAGAGATCAATTTGGTTCAAACAAGGCTGACTTTGATCGAAATTGACTTCAGATGATAAACTGGGAACCAATTCCCCTTTTGACACTACTGCCTCACGAACCTGGTGCCTCCTCTATCCAAAATGATATAAAACGAAGCTAATGCCTATTTTAAGAGAAAAAAACAAGGTACATGGCGTGTATGTTCATATAAACCACCTTTGTTACATTCCATGACTTGTCGATATGACTACACGGTGTGTTCCAAGAAGTACACATCGTGTCGTTGACTTTTCCTCTTTTCCTTGCTGACATTGCCACACACCATGTATTCCCTTCATACACGGACATACTACACGATGTGTTCTTGGAATTATAGGGAATGAAACCCTAAATCATCCCATGTGACAATATAACTCTAGTATTTATATAGTTTTTTCTTGTTTTCTCAAAAAAATTGAAGGAAAAAGAATAAATGAAACTGTACCTCAAAAAGAAGAACCAGACTCTTACATTTGGATAACCATGATGCTCCTTATAATCATGCCTAGTATGAGTGAGTTTTTTTAGTGTCAATTTATGTGATTTTAGCGGGATGTGTTTCAAGGGGTTAATTTTATTTTTTATTCATGTTTTTGATTGTTGCAAAAACCATTTATCAATTACAATTCATCTTATTTAATATTTGTGTGACCATTGATACATTCCAAGGATTATTATTTCATTTCGTCAATTCATCACCTTAGCTTGTGTATGACAGTTAAGAAGTCTAGTCTAGCTATGGTTAAATAAGGTTTTAGGTCACCTTGTTTTCTGTTTGCACCAAGTAGATGACCATTCCAATGCTGCAATCACATTATTTCGGTATAGTACCCAGACCAATGATAACTACAGACCCAATTTTGATACCAAAACCAAATTAACCCATAATAAATTGAATATATATCTCAAGGACATAAAAATCACTGAACTTGGAAAATCTCTCTTTAAATTTAAATACCCCATCATTACTTCTATTTCTCTTTTCTCCAATCAAATCGAATAATTTCACTTTTTTTATTTAATTAATTTTGAACAAAAAATCTATTGATGTTGGTTCTAAACTCATAATTACCATGTACTATATGTTTAGTAGTTTTTCAGAGTTTTATAAATATATAAATTTGTATTTCCATGTAAGAATTAAAGACTCCCTGTGGGCTATCAGTTCACGACATGGTTGTTTGAGTTTTTTGGTCATTTTATTTGTAGAAATAATGTATAAAAGGTTAGATACTTAATATAGGTGACTATATATTTTATATTGAAATTATATAGAGGTATTATTCCAAAATCATTTTTAATATAAAATTTAATCTAACTTTTTTTCATTCAAGTGGCATGTGCAATATGTTTTGGTCTTGTTTCTATCAGTTTTGTATACTCATAGCTTGAATATGAATCATGATACATGTCTAGATATTGTTATTATGGGATATAGGTAAATATAAGAGATGTGAGTTTACTACTAGGATGTCATAATGTTGTGGTCATTGGTGCTGGAGTTGGGAGCTCTAGGAAGTAGTCATGATGATATTAGGTTAAAGCTATGTTCGGTACCATGTATTTTATTTTGACATTTTTTGTCTTTTCGTCTTATAAAGACATATTTTGAAGGGATATTATTCTTTTGTATTATTCAAGTTATGTTTTTTTTAGTTTATATTTTTTTCACATATATTATATATATATACATACATTGGTGTTATTTTTATAAAGGAAATGTTTTATTCAATGGAAAAACGTCACCCAAATACTTTTCAACCTAAGGAATAAATTACATTCCTTTGGTGTCAAGGGGATGTTCATGGGGTTACTGAAATTTCCATCCAAACCTTGGTGTTGATTTATTTATATATACAAAAAATGGTATCTTTTTTGTCCCATCCATCCATGGGGTAGTATAAATTGAGGTTGAATGAACCATGAAATGAATTTATAGTATATAAAAATGTAAAACTAACATCATTACATATAACACTAAGTTACCTGTGTGTCCTGGGTATGAAAAGTATTGATAAACATATGTAGGTGCATTGAAATCTCCTCCTTTCGGGTTTAACATATGAGTGTTGGGAATCATGTATTAGTAAATAAAAATTCCACTAGGATTTTGTATTTCATGTTATATATTAATGGCAATGAGTTTGTAATTTTGAAAAAATAACATTATTTTATGTTTTGATGTAAATTGTGATACTTACAAATAGAGTACTATTTGATGATTGTTTATTTATTTTTTCCTAAAAATTTCCAATTATAAAATAAAATATAGGCAATTAATTTTAATAAATGGGATTTCATAGTTAATAAATATATATCTTGGTTTACTTACCTTTATATGGGATCTTTGAAGTTTAAATTACATCAAACTCATGAAAATGTGATGTTTGGGTAAAATGAAATTATGGAGACCATTAGTGGAGGGATTAATTTCACTCACCCATGTGTAGGTGGTGACTATAGATATTGTATTAGGATCATGAGTAAAAATTACAACCACCGTAGTAGATAATCATACCACTATTGCATATGATTTACTTCTTTCCATCCATGTTTTAATAAAAAACCCGATGGTTTATGATATGAATTTCATTAAAACCTGAACATTGATTGTATTATACGACGTCTAGTGTGTCATAATTATAGATATATTAGATATATTAGATAGATAAAGAATTTATATAATTGTCTTCTAAGACTAAAGATTGACGATTATTCTTACCAGACTATGACCTGTCACACTCAACCTAAATGATCCCATCAGAGTAATTCTATTTCTTATAGACGATTTCATCCCGGTGATTCTATAAAATCCCAACATAATAGAAGGATACATGATAGAAAGATATTATAATTAATTCAATCATATTTTACAACAATATTTTTAGAATTAAGTCAGCTATAGTGAATGTGGAATGGGTTCCCTAGATGATTTGAAGCACTATTTTTCTTGATTCCACTTTAATGCATGAATTATTTGAAATGGGAGTCTCACACTCTTTTATTACTTTTCATGTGGTTAATAAGTGGAATTACATTTGGAGATGATACCTCACGTGATAAAAATAATTACAACTATTGAGAAAAGGGATATTAAAGGATTTAAGTGTTCATCATGTTAAATTACCGTTGATATATTCTTAGTTTGGTGGGAGTTCACTCTATTAGAGATAAATATCATTGATTCAATTTTCGGGATGGACTGGACAATAGAATTATATGAACGTTTTAATTACTACACATAGAGAGTAAATTTCATATCATATGATGGAGATTTATATATTATCAAAGGGGAATTATATATAAATATATAGAGAGAATGAATTTTATTGAAAGAATTTCGAAGCATAACTTATTAGTTAGAAACTGAAACATTGGGGTTTACGGATGCAATAGAATGTAGGGTTCTTTTGGAAATATTAGGTTGATACTTTGATATTTTTTTAAATAACTTATATAGATTAAATATAAAATAGAGTTTTAATTTTATATTTACCTATTATGTGAAATGATTAGAATTTCACAACCATAATATAGAATGACACCAACTAAACTATGTGAAATAAATAATTTGTTGGTGGAATTGGAAAAAATGGATTTTTTCAAACGAGTACATCACCTAAGGATACATAATTTTTATTTTTAAATAATGTTAATGTAACTCTTATAATTTTAATAAACTATAAAAAAATAAATTAAGGGATTATATAAAATTGAATCCTCCTCACTATAATTAATGATCTTTTAATCAGTAATGGTGATATACATAGTTTTTTTGAAAAAAAGGATCTATAATCGGGATAACTCTATCTGTAATTCAAGTAGTATGGTATTCCTAAGATATCCTTTATAAATTATTATAGTGACTATGAATTCATGTTTAATACCTTTAGTAAAAAAAATTCACCCGGCGTAATTTTGGCTTTGATGATTCACATATTTTATAGTTACCTTTATTATTTAGATGTTGTAGTCAATCAGGATATCATGAGGAATCCTCACAAGAAGAATTATCAGGAAATACACTTATAAATTGTACTGATAATATTGTGAGACCACCACATTTAGGAAAAATTATCTTTGTGTAACTCTAGTATAAAATATGTTTGATTTCTTGGGCATTTGATTTCAGAAAAAGGCATAATGTTCATCCCAAAAAAATATAAGTGTTATAATTTATAAGGGTCTTCCTATTTCTTTGGGGAATTTTATTTTTTAGGATTAACATCATATTTCCATCTCCTTGCATATGTTTTCTCAAATTTAGCCTCACTAATAACTACTTTGATAAAGATGGTTATTCTATTTCATTGGAGTCATGATTGTAAGAAATACTTTTTGGAGATTATGGATAGACTTACTTCATCACATATTCCTATCCCGTAAGAACCTGAAGAGGGATTTGATATTTAAAATGATTTATTTGAATTTGGATAGAGTTGTATTATTATACATAGAGACCACATCATAGTTTATGGCTCATGAAAATCATGGTCATGTGAACAGAACTATCCCACACATGATCATGAATTAGTAACAATGTTTCATGCATTGAAAACATGGTGTAACTATCTATGTTGTTAGAAATTCATAATGTTATCTAATCAAAGAATATTAAGTCATTTTTTCTCATAATGAGGCTTAAACCATAGGCACCATCATTAAATTTAATACGTTCAAAAATTCATCATTTACTTGGATGACATGCATGGTAAGGGTAGATAATCCCTTATTTCATAAGTGTAATTATCAAATTTCCAAGTAAACATGAGATTAATGAAAAATTACTGTGCATAATAATCAATATACACTTGGCTTGAACCATCTAGTATGTTCTAATAGTACTATTTATAATGACACTCATTCCTAATATAGGTTTGTAAGTCATGTAATCTCAACAATCATGCCATTATTACATGTTTATTAGGATATGCTTCAATGGTGGGGATACCAATAATAGATGGATTGAGGATGAAAATACTGTCTTGAATTTTCCAGATTGAATTTTGGTTCTTCCTCGATGCTAAGAATATAAAATTCTTGATCAAAATAATTCAAAGAGAGGTATTCATTTAGTTATTGTAAATTTGTATAGGGAGCTAAAATAATTCTTTTATTGTTTTTAAGCATAAATAGGTATAATATATAAAAAATTACCCCACCTATGAATAGGAAAATACCAAACAACAACAACTGATATTCATGTTGCAACAATTAACAATAGATATATAGAATTAGGAAAATATTTATATACATTATTTCAACATCTTATCTATGATTATTTATAAGAATAATTACATATATGTGATTATTGACCAACTCACCAAGTTAAAAAACATCACTGAAATTTAGGAGAGTGATACTGATGAATATTATAAAAAAATATATATAGGAAGTGGTGAAGTTATATCATGTTCTGATTTATATCATCACACAGAGAGATATTATATTTAATTCATAATATTGGAAGTTATTGCATAAATATTTGAAATCTAATTTAGTATTGAGCACACCATTACATCCTAAAATGGATAGTTAGACTGAGAGTTCAATTAAAATATACAGGAATTCTTAGATCATGTGTGATAGACTCTGGTGCTTTATGTGAATACCATTTTACATTTGAAGAGTATTCATATAAAAATAGTTATCAAATGATAATAAATGTGGATATTTTTGAAACATTGTATAATAATTCATTCCACACTTTTCATTTTTGAGAAAATGTTTATTGGACCAATCTATGTGTAAGATAATAACAATAAGATTCAATTGATTTGGAAAAAATTGAAATAGAAATGATTTTTCGAAAATATTATATAGTCCATGATCATTATAAAAAATATTATTAGGCTTGAGATCATGAATTCTTGTGATTATGTACAATCTTGGGACATCACCACATTGTTAATCAATGGAAGTTATATTTTTTAAACATCAAACCATTTGAGATTGTTGAGAATATCGATGAAGTTTCTTATCGACTAGCTCTACCAATTAGATTTCACTATGTGCATGATCTTTTCCATATATCTACAAAAAATATATATGAGACCAACATCGCTTGTTAGATTAGTTGGGATCACATTACTCTTGATCCTAATGAAACATTTATCACTATTTTAATTCAGATTATAGATAAAAAATGATATGGTGAGGTAAATACAACTTCTTGGTAAATGAGGTTTGGGAGAATAGCTAGGTATGTGGAGATACATGGTAGAAAAAGTTAATATAATGGAAATGACCAGAAACGTTTCCAGACACAACTAACCTTTATCTTTAAAAGGATGAAAATCCTTATGTTTGGGAGAATATAACACCTCTAGTTTTAGGAATTAACATCTTTTACAATGTATTTTAAGCTACATTGTGATTAGATTGGTTTATAGAAATTTAAAAGTGTATTTTGAGGTTTTGGAGGTTTTTATGGCCTAATTATTTGTTTTTTTTTGAAAATTATAATACCTGATATTCTAATTTATAATTTAAAAACTATATCCCAAAACTTACTACATAGTGCACATTCTATTATTTTATCATTATATTACAATAAAAATGGTTTTTAATTCCTGAATATATTTAGAAGTTTGTTTTAAAACTTTTGAATTTATATTTTATAAAATTTAAATCTGGTATAGATTCATAATTTTCAAATTATTGTAGGGTTAATTCTTGGTATTTTTCTAAACAAGTTGAATTTTTCATGAATAGTATTTTTTTTTGGAAAATATAGAATTTTTTATGACACCATCATGATATAAATGTGAAATTAAAATTTATGTAACTTATGGAACATAAAATAAAATATTTTATACTAAAAATATCATTTAAATATTGTTCAATAAATATCAGTTAGTTATTATATCATGATAAATATGAAAACAAAAATCGGCGTGGACAGTGTGCCTATGTAATGTTGGAAAATTAAAATTAATGTATTTATTATAGTTAATATGAAGGTATGGATTTGATATTGTGAATAAGAGATAATAATTATGGGTAATTATTTATTTTTATATAAATTCATTGATATTTAATTATATGAAAAAATAATTATTCAAATTTTTACCCAGCACCTGCGTAAGGTAAAAAATTTAAAAATAATAACTTAAATATGTTTTATTGAGAAGGATGAGAATAAAAATACATTATAAATGGTTATAGCTGATAATATTGATGAATTATAAACTATTATTTAGTTAATAACATATTTATAATATTAAATTATATGATAATTATCCGAAATTATTATGTAATGTCAACACAATGTTAGTACAAGAAGGAGAAAAGTCAAATGAATGATTTATAAATATTTATACTAGTAATATTAATATGTATTATAGAGTTTCAAACTTTTTGTGTATAAAAATGATTTTTAATAAATTATATATGTGTTTTAATTCTAATTCCCTAGTTATATAGATATTTCTAATGTTAAATTATGAGAATAACACTGAAAATGACTTTAAAGAGTATTTAATGATAAAAATGATTTATAAATTATTAATAAATGGTTTAAAATTCTGTTGAGTCAATTGGAAATGTTAAATGGTCTATAATCTCATCCATATTCTATTTATAATCTACATTACATATTAAAACTTCATAATGGACCCTAAAATCTTAACATTTGTGAAAACACTATAGAATTATGACTCTAAAATGAGATCTATTATACCCTTTAAAAAATATTATGTTTTTTCATCTCAATAATATACCCAGATATATTTTTAAAATTATTTTCTCACATCCCTAATACCTTGGTGTGACCAATATAATATTTTCCAATGGCCTTAAGGTTAATCGAAAGGAGGAAAATTAAGGATCAAATTAAGGTTTCTAATGTCTTCTTTCTACTTAAATAATTATGATTCATTATATTATAAATAATTTATAATTTACATTATTTTTTAGATGACTCCATGATTCTATTATCATGTAATTGTAATAATTTTGAAAATTTATAATGATATAACTTCCAAAATCTCTCACAGAACTCTTTTTAGAATTCATTATTACTAAAAAACAGGTTTTTTCAAGAATGTTGTTTTTTTCATTCAATTAAACGATTCCTATTTTAAGTAACCTGAGTAATATTTAAAATTAAACCTAAAATTGAATCTTATTTATAATATAATATCTTTAATAAACTCAAATATTTATTCGGTTTTCAATTCTTTTAAACTATAGAAAAAACATCGTTCATCATTTCGGTTTTACGCCACCAATGTGAATGATGTTGTTTGAATAAAATAATTTTTTTTCATAGATATTATTAAACATATATTTTATTAAATGATCTTCAATTTAAATTAGATTAATTTAATTATTATTGTGAAAATGTAAAATCTATATCATAAAAATGAAATTAAAGCTGAGAAATCATGATAATTTTAACTGAAAATAACAACATTTTCAAGGAAGATTATATACATGGTAACTATTTTATGTCTTATTTAAAAAATTTAATTTTGGAATTATATATATCATATAACATGAATCTTAAATATATATTGAATGTTTTAATTAACATCTTTTTCATTTATAATTATATTACAACAGTCAAAGAGATTATCAACTAATAGACCTCAAAATGACTAATGTGAACAAAGATAATTTAGTAAATGAATGAAACATACAAATTAATGAATTAAAAGGAATAATAATAAGAATATAAAAATTATTATGGTTTTAAATAAAGTAAATAATTATTATAATTAAGTTATTCTGGAGTTTGTAGGATGCATGAGGTGACTTCGGACTCGATGTAAGGGGAATATTATCTTAATTAACTTCAATTGAGTTATAATCATTTTTAACACTCTTCACATGAACACCCATTCCCACCATAAGAGTTATTTTTCACTAATAATTTTCATATAAATTTATACATGGTTTAATAATGTATCTTAATTTTTCTTTTTAATGAATTTTTAATTTTAAAATTAATGTTAATATAAATATAATGTATTTCAACCCAAGTATCCATTCATTCCATGTATTACACTTTTGATTCAAAATTTCTATTTGAGTAATCATTTATATGTTATTTGGAGTTTAATTTATATTTTAATTTTATTCCTATTGAATTTGGATTATCGTTTTCTTGTTTAGGTATTTTTTGTTCATAGCTTAGTTTTTAATAAGTTTTATTTGTTTATTATATTTAATTTGTTAAAGTTAATTATCACACTTTAACTCTCTATTACCTTTATTTATGTCCTCCATGTATATGTTCTTTAATATCCTAAAAATATTGTATATAATTTCCATTATTTATATATTTTTCTTCAAATATTTACTTAACTATACTTCCTGTGGAATCAATTTGAGGGGATATTTATAAGAACATTTTTACATTTATTGGTTGTGGAAATACTAACATTCTATATGCCTTTTATTTCAACATATATCTTTATTGTTTACTAATTAAAGTAGATTATATATCATATTTTTTATTCATTCCTTTTATTGATGATTACATTACACTTATTTAGTGATGGGTGGTCCTATAACCTATATATCAACTCGATACATCGGTTGGTATCATGATACAAACTATCATGGGTATTTTGTTTATGTTTTTTATATTTATGTGTCATATAATGGAATGAAACCTTGATAATAATATTAAGATGGCAGAAATTATGAATTCCATAATAATTAAATCAGTTATTATTTTCTATGTGATTATTTTCATTGTTATGTTATCTGTGGATAAATTTCATGCTCATATAATTAGTTATATAGAATATTTCATTATTATATATTCTTTAAAAATTATTCAGGCCTTATTTATTCCATGATAGTTTCCATTATACACTATCCCATACCAAGCATTCAAGACCACTCACATATATTTTATCCTTTCCCCCAGAAACCTAGAAGATTAATTTGAATAATTTCAATGATATTCTAGATGGAATAAAAATTTTCTCAATGTGTTTATATGTTGTTTTTTATGTTTTCAATTGTAAAATGTTAGTAATTTACATATCTATTATCCTAACACTCTAAAATTATGGGATCATTTTAAATATGATCTCTTCTATTCAATACAAATTTATAAAAGTAATAACTGGATCTATGCTTCTAGAGTCAAGATTATTATAAATTTTATCAGGGAAATATTGGTATAAACCTTTAAAATTATATTTGGAAGACTATATTTATATAATAAAAATATTATTATAAAATCATATAATATTAAATAATTTTTTTCCTTAATATTTACTGACATAGGATTTGTTTACTATGATTAAATATTACTAATCCTATGATCTAATTAAGTATATATCATTTTTTTAAAATTTTAATTAGTGATTCAATTGGAAATTGAATTAACACCTTTAATATATATTGGTATTTCCTTCACGAGTAAGTCAATGTGGCTGGAGTTAGAGTTGAGCATATTATAACTATATAATGAAAATTAACTCAAGTTATGAATAATAACCTTTACCATATAGAGAAACCTATTCATCCACAACATAGTTTAATAAATTTTTATGACATAATTTGATAATAGAAAGTTTCATTCAATGGAAACACTAATCTATTGGTATCAAAACAATAGATCAATTAATAGGAAAATATATTTATTTCTTTTGGTCACATTGAAAAGTGGATGGTTGTCATGATGATATATAATATAATGTAAAATTATGATCAATGTTGGTTATTGATTCAAATCATTAAGGTGGAAGATTAAATAGAATATTTGGAATGAAATACTTTTATGGTCGTTTTATTTGAAACAAAACATTCCATTTATGAAATGAGATGACATAGAAATGAAATTTATAAATCAATGAAAAAAGGAAGCAAGACATATTGTAAAGTTTTTGGATAACTTTACAAGGAGAGAAAGAGATTATAAAGAATACATAAATATTAAGAAAATAAATATTGATAACTCCTTTTATGGGATAATGACATACCTTAAATGGGATTTATATTTTTTGAAAACTTTTATAGAAGAGTATATAGAATAATGTTATATCAGTACCGATAAATAATTATATAAGTCTTATATTTTAAAGAGAAATCAAGAGGACAAGTGGACAACCTATAACCAAGTAAAGATATATATTTAAAGGGAGAAAAAGGGTTTGATGGAATTTAAAAAATATAATACTTTTATAAAGAAAAACATTGGTTCATGATTTATTGTAATGATAGTTTTATTTATGGGTTAACGATAAAGGTAATAAAGCCCATGGATGGAAAATAGAATCCAATAATTTCCAATATTTTAACTTTATTTATTTGGGGTACTATACCAAATAATGTGAAAAGTATCATGAAAATTCACCCCATAAGAGTAGATGGGAGAAAATGAGAGATTATACCATTATTATGACTATTTTTAAAGCCATGAATGATTTGTTAATATTTACATTGATCATAAATTAAATGTTAGCTAATATTATATTTGATTAAGGATATAAAAACTCCATTATATATGGGATATTTTCTAAGAAGATTAAATTATACCATAACACACTGAGAAACGAGTTTTCAATTAGGAAATGTGGATAAAATATTATTAAAATAAGGATATATACAATAGTATGAATTAATATGCATATGTATTTCCCATGTTCAAAAATGATTCCTATAACTATAGTTGAATTTAACACTATAGTTGGTATGGATCGACTCTCAATGTTTAATGATAGAATTTATTTCTAGTCATAGGATATTACAATTTGTGATGCAAGAATAGAATTCATTATTTTTAGAGGCTAGAATTAATTATACGAGTCTTATATTTATCATAAAATATTATCTCACCTTAATGAAAATATTGGAAAAGAGGATTTGAAAAAAAATCTATAGATGTGAAGGACATCATAATAATAAATTATGTGCCTATTTGTCTAAAACACATTGATGTATTTCTGAATGAATTACCATGAAAACCACTAGGCAAAAGGTTGAGTTTTACATTGAATTGATACCTAATGATAATATTTTTTCTCAGATTCCCTACCGAGTATCCCAAGTGGAATTGGTTGAGTTATAGGAAGAACTAAATGAGTTGTGTGATGAGGGATTCATACTCCCTATCATTTCACATTAAGGAGCGCATATCTTGTTTGCTAAATAGAAAGATGATTTTATAAGGTTATGAATTGATTATATATAAATCAATGCCATTAATATAAATAATTATTGTCATATTCCATGAATTGATGACTTATTCTATCAAGTTAAACATTCTTATTAATTATCGAAGATTGATTTTAATGTTGGTTATCATTAATTATGTTTGATGATGTATGATAGAAAAAGAATAATCATTTCATATGAGATATGATCATTATAAGTTTATGGAAATTCCATTTGGATTAATTAATCCACCATCAAGGTTTATAGATTTGGTGAATAAGGTATTAAAGGATTATCTTGAAAACCGTACTGTATTATTTATTGTTGATATAATATTATAATCTAAAATATATTAAGAACATAAGAAAAATATAAAAATAATTCTTAAGACTCTAAAAGAAAAATAGTTGTTTGATAAATATAGTAAGTGTGAATTTTTGATCATGGAAATTTCATTTCATGACTATATTATTGATTTTCATTTTTTAATACCATTTGGCACATCATTTTTGAGGATTTATTTAAAGAATAATTGTATGGATATTACATCAAAGTGTAAATAATTTAATAAAGTTAATTTATTCTGAAACATTAAATTCATTGAGTATTCCTTAATTATAGTGTTTTTGGAAATAAATTGAATAAATTTTTGTCTATTTAATACTCACATTTTTTTGAATAATCATTTTTTGGATTTGTTTATGATTTTTTTATGATTCCATATTTTCTGAGAGTTAATTATTTCATAATTCCATTATTTAATTTGAAATATTTTATGGAATCTAAATTTTAAAAATGCTTTGATTTTTTAGTTTTATTTAATTTTAAATTTAATAAATTTTTATTTCAAAAACTTGGGAATTATTTTTGAAGTTTTGTATCAAAAAATAGAAAAAATGAAAATCCATTTAAGTGGATATTATGAATTATTTTGTGTTCAATAATAAGATGTAATTATCATGCCCCTAGAATTGTACCTAACATTACCTATTGACAATGTCCGAACCTACATTCCAAAGTTACCACATACTGAGACCAACCAATCATGAGGAAAATAATGTGAGCACAGATTTTCACTAAAACATATTGTGTCCACAAAATGATCATCCCAACTGACCATATGTGAGCTCTATTCACAAAAAGCTGAAGTCACCCTATCCATCCACCATCAACCCACCTCACCACTTCCTTGCTGGACCAGATCAAACCACCCCTGAAGAAACCTCCTCTCTAGTCCAATTGTGGAAGAAGATTTATTACATCCATTAAAACAAAATCCTTCCAATACTTCAAGTTCCTTGGATGAAAACGGATGCTTGCACACCCATAAGGATTCTTTGTTTAGATAGACATGTGAATTGCAAACCAAATAGAATGACCCAATGAAATCCAATGTTATTACCTACTGAAAATACTCTATAACCGAACCTCTTTGATATCAATTTTATGTATTTTCATGAAATATATGCCAAAAGAAACAAGAGCCCCTCCCAATATGTATTTTTTGAAGCAGATCCCACTACCATTTCTTGAAATCGGTGATAAGAAAACCGCAATACCTGATAAGTATTTATGTAAATATTATAATAATTATAATTATATTTATAATGGATATATATATTAAAAATACTAGTATGTATTTTTGTAAATATATTAACATGTTACAATTTAATAATAATAATAATAATTATCTATCATATATATATATAATATAAAATATTTAGGGGATGTCAACTAGGGACGTGTGAGCTCAAAATGAATTTGGGCTTGGGGGATCATCACTACAAGGGACCAAGGTGCGCCAAAGGCCCAAGAAATTGTTAACACTAGAACTACTAGAAACATAACTTATACCCATGGTTTGGAACCATGGGTATAACCCCTAAAACTGTGGGTGTGGATACACCCACGATTCCAGGAATTGTAAACTCTATAGGAGTCAATATATATCTATACCCACGGTTTCTATAGAAACCTTAGGTATAACCTTGGATATTTCCATAATAACCAATGTTTTAGTTAAGTCATGGGAATATATCTATAAATATTGTTTAAAAAACTATGTTTATAGATTATCACACTGACATAATATACCGATGTTTCACTGAACTGTGGGTGTAAATACCTACCCCAAACATTCAGTAGCATCAATCTTGCCACCCTGAACCTATAGAAAAAATAAAAACCACCTTGAAACCAAAGTACATAGAAGATATCATGAGTGAATGGAAAAATTCAACATGAAAACTTATGCTTGAATTAATGTAGATATAAAAATGTTTAAAAATTCAACATATTCGACCTTTTAACATGAAATAGTTTTACGAAAACTCATTCTAGTTGAGTCTAGTTTCATTGGTTTATGAAATATATCATGTTTGTCTCAATTTATCATCGAATTCCTTCCCACACCATGTGAATATATAGTCAGAAATATGCATAGGGAATTTCCAAACTACTCTATAGCCACCCGCACTAAGTTTCACACTGATCCAGGAAGTTTGGTTCCAAATAGAGTATGATGTGACCACTATTATTGAATAACATATTCTCTTAAGCCGAACTTAAAAAAAAGTAGATCACCATTATCAATAATGTAATTAATCAGGCTACTGGTATGAAATATATTGTTTATATGGACAGTTATACATCTACCATTCTCTAAAGGAAAAATGAAAAAAATTAAGAACTAAAAATTACAATTGAGGACACAAGATTTAATTGGGAAACTCCTACAAATATTAACGAGAAGATGAATTCTAATGTCACATCATCATTTAAAAATAATCATGTTTTCATGGTAGTCAAATTTTGTGATCCAAATAGGGGAGTTTAATAATTATCCACATCAAAAGAAACTAATCTCTTAATACAGTCATTTTAAACACACAAAAATGATTAGTAATCAATTCCAGTAATCGACCCATATTAGTGGTTGAGTTTCTATCTATCTCTCACCTTCTATACTAGTATATCTTCCAAGAATAGTAGAGTGATATTTCAGGTTGATTCATGGTCATATTAGGTATTGGAATTTAAAAATAGTAATTTGATGTGATATAATAGAAATAAAATTTTACAGAAACACATGGGAGGTCAATGAAGGTTTTACTGGGATTTTCAAACAAAACAATATAGTTTATAATAACGTTTTTTGGCTCCATGGTATTTCAATAGATGCATCAAGATGGAGTCTAATCATAAAATCCTAAAATGTACAATATCTCATTATGTGATATTACTTTATCAAATTGGTTATGTATGTGAATTTCAATTTAGTAGTTAGAACACATTACAATTTCACCAACATTTATACCCATGTCATTTCCAAAATCAAAATATATATAATATGGTCTCCCACATATCTTCATTGTAAATTCCAATGTCCTAAATCCTTATTCCTGGGAATTCACACTTAATTACTAGACATTTTAAATCATTCTCATGGCATTCCATGTATCCTTGGCCCTCCCATGGTTCAGCCACAATAATGACTGAGTTAGACTCTAATATCAGAATGACAAGGAGGGATTAAGGTGGATGGGATACACGCACGAGATAATACACATGTTTTTAGGAATCAAGGAATCCACAATTGGGAATGATTTCACCCACAAACAATTAATTAAAATAGTAGCAGAAAATAATTAAAAATTTGGCATGTACCATCTGTACGTTAGATGACTAAATTGAAGGAAATGAAAATGGAAAAAAGAAACATAGTACAAAGGATGAAAAAAATTAAAGAAACAGATTTATCCTAACACTACACTGATCTCCCTCCCCTTCAAAGAATTTTTTTAGCCCCCCCAGTGTCTTTCAGGACCCATTCGTAGAATATAACAACCCCTTATCAATAGAAAGTGTTTATAGGACTAATTTGACGATTTAATAATGAAAATAAAATAAAAACAGAACCACAACATACCAATATCTTATAGATATACAAGTCAACTCCCAACATATAAGTACCACAACATCCCATGGTTCAAAACATGTTCCTTCATATAAGGGGGAAACCGATTAGTTTAGTTCAAGAGGATTTGGTTCCATCATTTTTTTTAGCTAGGATTTATTTTTCTTGGTTATGTTATTTATATTTTAATTTGGTTAATACTAGTTATTTCTATTTTTTCTAGTTTATATTACATTACTTTCATACACTTAAATTTTGTTTTATTTATTTTATGTCGATTCTAGTTGATTATGTTCAATTAAATTCACTAATTTCATGTTTTATTTATTCATTTTCAATGTAAAATTTATTTTAGTTTTTTTAAAAAAAAAATTTCATTCATTCAAATTATCATAAGCTAAGAAATTTTGGTTTAGTTTTCATAAAAAGAAGTTTGTTTTTTATTGTTCCATTACATTTAGTTTGAGTTATTTTTATTTATATTTTCTTGGAAAATTTCATTCATTTATGTTCTTAGAGATTTAGTTTGACTATATTTGATTCATATCAGTTCAGTTTAGTTTAGTTTTTTTTCAAATTTGTTGTGATTGTATTAGTTTGAAGTCATTATATTTGGTCCAATTTTATTCATCCCTTATAATATTAGAATAGTTCAAGTTAGATTAGTTTAAATTGGTCCAGTTTATTTTCATCCAATTTTTTTCTATTTGAACGCTATTCTCTTGATTATGATAATTCTAGATCTGTTTAGGTTTAACTAATTTACATTTAAACAAGTAAGGATATGTTAGTTTGTGAATGTTTATTTTCATATTGTTTTTTTTAAATTTTATTTCATTTTATTCTATCTGTAACACCTCAAGATTTCATAGTACGTTATCTCATTAAAGTAATTCAATAGCTTGCGCTACACGCAACTCCGAGTTCGAGCGCATGACAACATACCAAACAAGCCATTCAAAAAGTAGTTATGAATAATGTTAACTGCATTTTGAATCTTATATAATCTATTTAATTTTAACATCCATATTATGTGTTTCTTATAAATAATATAAGAACAAATTCATTTTTTCAGATAAAAGAAGTATGTTTCAAAAAATGCAATTTTACCGCCTTTTTAAGGGAGAACATTTTTTAAAACCAATATTTTACGCCATTATATATTTAATTTAATGAAATTAAATTCTTTTTTAGAATTATTACATAAAAATTTAGTTTGGATAAATTTTTGGTACTTTTCTGATAACTTTCATATTTTGATAAATAGTGAAAAATACTATGTTTTTATTGAAAATAACTTTTTTTAATTGAAATAATTTATAGTGTAAAATTATGAATTTGAAATTTTTTTAAATATAATGAGATTATATTTTCAACATTTAATACAATTTAAGTCATTAGAAGTATTTTCACTTTAAAATTTGACATAAACACACATCAATCTATTGATAGTTTTTACTTTATAAAAACCAACTTTTTGGTTTTGATTACAAGAATTAATTTTAAATTTATAAATGCATCATATATGTTTTGAATAAGGGAAAATAGACTTTATTTTTTAATTTTTAATATCAAAATTAGCTTAGGTTTAATTTTTGGTATTTTTTTGATAACTTTCAATTTTTGACAAATATTGAAAAACACTGGGTTATTATTTAAAACTGACTTTTTATTTAAATAATTATTTATTTTATTTCAATTTATTTTAAACAAAAATAGATATATAATTCCTATATAATTTCAATTTAATTAATTGGAGTCATTTAAAAAAAATAGATGTATAAAATTTTAATGATCCTTTTAACCTCTTTTACCCATCTTCTAGTCACGCTAGCAAATTTGCATAAAACATAATTTCACTGCTTCTGTGAGTTAAATTTAACAAATCTGAGAGAAAAGGTTGACATTATTAAGTAAAATTTTATACAGTAATATGAAAATAATATTTGGTATTTAGTAACTTTAGAATTTTATTTACCACAATTAAAAGTAAACAGGGTAATTAAATGTAAAAATGATATTATAATTACCATAACACCTTTACTAAATAATGGTATTTAATTTATAATTTTTTGATATTAAGTAAATAAATTTATTTATGACACAATGATGATGTAGTAATTACCTTCTTAATGAAATATTTAAATAGTTTATATTATAAATATAAAAATTAATAGAATTTAAATGTTTTGATGCCATCCAAGAATTTTCTAGTTTAATATGACATCCTAGGGTTGATTAAATTTTTTTCGAAGTGATATGGTTGTTATGAATTTCACAAAAACAAAATACCAAATAGTGTCAATATTGACAAAAATTAATTTTTAAAAGAAATACTATATTATTGGTTGATATAATATTTCCCAAAATCTATGGTTCAGACAAAGGGATTAAATAATATTATATATATCATTAATTATCCACTTTAGGTTCTCTTGTAAGTTTAGAGTATGTGTATTAACCATATAGTGTATGAATTCAAGAAGACACGGTAAAAGTTAAACTATTTAACTAAGAGTTAAATATAAAAGATAAGGTTAAAATGGTAACCTAAACTTTTCTAAAAACAATTTGTTGAGAGGATTTAGACCCATAAAGACCTAAGGCTCAAAATAAATTCATTTTGAGCGATTAAAAACTGAATATGATTGTATAATAAATTAATATTTTAATCATTCCCTAAAGTGACCATCACTCCTCTTATAAAAGGGCACTTCCCCTTCTCTCAAAATCACACCTTCAAAGCAATTTGGATCAGAAAAACCCTACCCAAATATCCTCATAAAATCCCTCAAATCAACATATAGTCCTTAATTTTATCAGAAATTCAACCTAAGGATCCCTTTTGATCAACGCAAAAGGAAACATCCCACGAAGAGGTAATAATATCACAACCCCTTTGATGTTCTTTTCATCTTACACTTCATGTTTCTTTGTTGTTTCCATACCAAAATAAAAAATCTATTAATTTCTACAAACTGTGATGTTATTATGATTATGGTACAACAATATTTGTTATTCTATCCATTCTCTAAATGACAAAGTCACCATATGTGTGTACGTATGACTTACCATCACCACGTCGTGGTGTAGTGTGTCATTCAAACACTTCATTATTTGGAGGAGTATAATAATGACTATAACTGATGTAAATAATAAATATAACATTTTAATGATTAATTATATATGATATACCTTCCATTTACATATTATTTCACCATAAACATATTGATATTGTCGCTCGTGCGTACGTACAAATTACCATCTCCACGACGCAATGAGATTCATTCCCACATTCATCATTCAACGATGATTACAATAATATATATTATTAATAAGGATGTAATATATGAAATAATAATGATACAATATATATATATGTATGTGTGTGTACTTACATATATCTTATTCACCTACTTTCGTTCGATATGATATAAAAACAGAAACATCATTTACGCGTACACACGACCTACCGTCTCCATAAAAGGTGCCTTCCATGTGATATATTAATATATAATAAATATTTATATTAGAAATATATATGATATATAAATCATGTTTTATATTCTTTAAGTATTAAAATCATGATCTAAATGATACAATGAAGAATAAAAAGTTAACACATGTACGATAAAGAAAGTAATTATTACCCAAAATGTTAATTTAACATGAATATTATTATTAAATGGGTAGTATAAAGTCATAAATGAATTATGTATGATATAATAAATATGAATATGTTTATGTTATAATAAATATCATACTATGGCCATTATACAAGAGGTTAAACGTACCCTCAACCAAAGGAAAGTGAAAGGTAAGGGTTAATTTCTCAATCTTATTCTTAGGCGAGATTGTTTATATGTAAGTATTTACTGGGATATATTTATCACCAATGTCCATTTTTCATAAAATAATTTTCAAAATAATTCTTTTTAAGGGATTCTTTAACTGAAACACCATTTTAAATGTTTTAAATATTTATTCTTCTAAACCTTTTTCATTAATGTCCATGTTTTCAAAAATGGTTTTAAGAATTTATTTTTATGGACCTGATTATTATAAAATGTTAATTCCATTAAAAACATTCAATTTGGTATGGGAAACATGGATTAAAAATATCTTTTAAATGAATTAATTTATAAACTGGCAACTTTTAAATGATTTCACAAAAAGGTATATCGCTCTCAAAGAGTTTTACTGATCATTTTCTATTATGTCAACATCCTTTAATGGATATTATTCTTGATAGAGGTTGATTTATTATAATAAAATATTCCATATTGTATTGAATGATTTATGATATTATTGACTGTGGATGTTCTATTTTTAAACCATTCACGGTTTATGGTTAATGTATTTTCATTTTTCTGCTATTTTTAATATGAATGTTTATGTTATCTTTTAAAATTTTCATATGAGGAATGCATTAGACTTAGTAAGTTACATGTGGAGCCCTCTATAGCTCCTTGATAGTATGTCTCATGATACAAACTAGTGTCTTGGCACAAGGTCTTGACAAAATATTATTTATAGTCTTGGAACAAGACCTTTACTATGTGGTTATGAAGTTTAACATTATGCATTCCATCATTATGAAATTATCTATTGATATTACATGTGATTACTCGACTAGTAGAATGTCCAGGTGAATAAGTAAATGGTATTATTGGATTTATCTTTTCCACATTATGCTGAAGTTTATGTTTGAAAGGATTTTGTTTTAGTTTTATACATTGCCTTAAATTTTTATTCTTATTTGTGAATGTTTTCACTATATTGTTATCCTTAATCAGAATATAAGATAACCCCTTTCTATGTTTTATTTTTACTAGGATGTGAATAAGTATATTATGACTGACCAGTAGGGATAGTCTAAGGGATATGAATGTGGTCAATGGAGGCAATTTTGTTGTTGTTTTTCATTTTATGATGTAATGTAACGTTCATGTATGTAATCTATTTTCCAAGACTGCTAAACTGATTGGTCCATCGGGATTTGATTCCTTTTTATCCTACTAATGTTTTAAAATAATGAACCGACTCTGGGTAACTGGGGTCGGGGTGTTATAGTTGGTATCATAAGAAGTTTAGCAAAAACCTTAGAAATAAATTTAGATAAACTCTAATTTGAGAACATTACCCTAAGATAGACTCTGAGGATTAGTATAAAAGAACTTCCTAGAATTTTGGTAATGTAGAGATTTTGTGTTTTACCTAATCAACACATCCGACTCTGGATACGAGAAGGTAGGGGAAGATCTGGCACATATGTAACTAGGTGTGAATACTCTGACAAGGAGTTTCGAGCTTCACCCGAGGTATCTTGGTACATGACAACGGGCCTTACTACCCTCTTGGTTACGACACTCGTGGGGGATATGCTTAGGATAATTCATATTTTCATTACAAGCAATTATGAAGGATTTAGGAGTAAATAATTCCTCCAAGAAAACATTTTATGATTGTAGATTATATGAATAATTTTTTTAAATTTACAAGAGGTATTTTACAAGTTTGGAATTATGAATTGTGATTCATAAACAAACACAGTGTATGCCATTGTTTAGAAATGGCTCCTAGTAGAAGGAATGAGAATTCCAGCAATACGCATGATCAAAAGATTAGGAAGGATCCTATATTTCTTGGTATTAAGCCAACATTTAAAAGGGAAATAGTCTCACACATATTCACATCATATGAAGAAATAGTATCATGTGTTAATAATACATGTAAATAATTCTATGAGTCCTATGGATTATAATGGAAGTAAGAGAAGAAAAGGATGGAAGAGAGAAAGATGGATAAAGGGAAGAGGGGAAAGAAGGATTTTCCAATATGTGATAACTGTGGAAGGAATCACCTTGGTAAATGGTTGAAGGTTATGAGAGTTTGTTATAAGTGTGGAGAAAAAGGACCCGAAGTACATGATTTTAAGGTTAAGAAAATGGTTTCAAATGTACAATGCTTCATTTTCAATGAGATTGAAAACTACGTGAAGCAATGTACAAATTATTAGAGTATACCTCAAATGAAGCTATTGGATAATAATCAAGTAATGAAACTACCAGAGATAAAGAGGAATGATTAGATTTCTTATGTTTTTATTAATGTATTGTGTAATTTGAGTATTGTATTAATGATGTAAATGTTATAAGAATTATAGCGTATAAAAGGATTGTACTGCTGTACTATTTCATTAAAGACTTGAGATTTTGTTGAATAATGAAAAGTGAATTAATTGAAGGTTAAATTTTTGGGAAAATATATGTTTGAGAGAAAGATAAACCATAATATGGTTCTGATACTGAGGTAGTAATTTTGGGATAATATATGATTTATTTGGATAAATTATATTGGATATTCTTGACTACCTTGAAATTGATTAATGATTTGTATATTCCATCATTGTTGGAGTTTACAAAATTATTGGAAAGGAGTATATCTAGTACTCAATAAGGAATAAGGGAGAATGAATTTAATAAATAAGGTTTTATGTTAATTCAAGGAGTTATAGTGTTTTAAAAGAATACATGATGAAGGTATTCACATGTCATTACATGGAAAATGGATCTTTATTGTGTTTACCTTCCTTATGAATTTTAGACTATGAGTTTGGATAGAAATATTTTGGATAAGTCTAAAGGTATAAATAGATTATGTTTGACATTGGATACTATTGTTAAGATTAAATGATTTCATGATATTATTTTTGGATTGTCGTAAAAAGGTCACCCTGGAGGTTGGGTGACAACCCATCACATCTGGAAAGGTTGCGAGACATGAACCCGCAACCGAAGGGCGATAAGGGTGGATCACCTACCACTAGCATACGTGATGTCCTGGGTTGTATAATGTAGTTTTTTTTGAATTTTCTGACAAATGAATTATAAATTCATTATTTTTTGAACCCTATACGATTAGGATAAATAGAATATTTTGGAATTCTATTAAATTTTGGAGTCAAAGATGAGTTTGTTGTAGAAATTAGTTGAAGGATGAAACTCTAGTTATCTAGTATATTTGCTTCCTCTTATTCAATGAATAAATTAATTCTTAAACTTTAGTGAAGGTATCTTAAAACCAAAAATGTGTTATCCTAATACCTTATGTTCTGTTGAATTAACGATATTTTAAATCATTATAGATTGATGGCATTGGGGACCTCAATTTTAATCTTGTTTTTGATTGATGACCTCAATCACTCCTAACAAATATTTACATTTTCCTCCAATTATGAGTCTCTAATTTCTAAAAATGTTCTTTTAATCGAGAACATAATTTATGGTGACTTTTTCATTCCCTTTCCCTGTTATTAAGACTAAATTTTATTAACCCAATTTTCGATGTGGGTTTTCCACAAATGCATTTTTCTATTTTTATCCATTTATTTTTGAAGAACTATTTCAAATTTTGAGGATGAAATTTATTTATGTATGGGATAATGTAACACCCCAAGACTTCATAGTACGTTATCTCATTAAAGTAATTCAATATCTTGTGCTACATGAAAAATAGGGTTCTAGCGCACCACAACTTACCAAACTAGCCATTCAAAAAGTGGTTATGAATATTACTAACTACATTTTGAGTCTTATATACTCTATATAACTTTAATATCCATATTATGTGTTTATTAGACATAGTATAATAACAAATTTATTTTTTCAAATAAAAGAAGAATTTTTCAAAAAATATAATTTTACCAGCTTTTAAGGGAGAACCCTTTTTTAAAACCAATATGTGAATCTTTTATATATTTAATTTAATGAAATTAAATTATTTATTAGAAACAAGACATAAAAATTTATTTTGGATAAATTATTGGTACTTTTCTGATAACTTTCTTATTTTGATGAATAGTGAAAATTACTATGTTTTAATTGAAAACAACTTTTTATTAGAACTAATTTATAGTGTTAAATTATGCATTTTAAATGCTTTTAAGTATAATTATATTATATTTTTATCATTTAATGGAATTTAGGTCCTTATATGCAATTTCACATTTAAATTTGACGTAAAGACAAGTCAATCTTTTGATATTATTTACTTTTTAAAAACTCGCTTTTTTGGTTTTTACAATGGAAATTAATTTTAAATTAATAAATGCATCATCTATGTTTTGAATTTGTCAAAATAGACATCATTTTTGAATTCAAAATATCAAAATTATCTTATGGTGGTTTTTTGGTATTTTTCTGAAAACATTCAATTTTTTGATGAATAGTGAAAAACACTGCGTTATTATTTAAAAAAGCCTTTTTATTTAAATAATTATTTATTTTATTTAAATTTATTTTAAGTAAAAATATATATATATAATACCTATATAATTTCAATGTAATTCATTGGAGATATTTTTAAATAAAATTAGATGTATAAAATTTTATTGTACTTTTTATCCTCTTTTTCCCACCTTCTAGGCATGCTAACAAATATGCATAAAACTTAATTTTACTTATTCTATGAGTTTAATTTAAAACATACAAGAGAAATAGTTGACATCAGTAAGTGAAATTCAATTTAATATGATGAAAATAAATTTTGTTGAATAGTATGTTTTGATTTTTATTTTCCACAGTTAAATGAAAATTGGGCAATTTAAGAAACAAACTATATTATAATTCCCTAAAAGACATACTAATTCTATTGGATAAGTGTAATTAGATCAAAAACAACTTTAAGAATAAAATATGATTATTTAGTCCCACTTGGATTAGATGAGGACTTTTATTATTATTTTATTTAAAGAATAGTTAAAAGTGTTAAATTCAATGTTTATTAAGTAAACTATTTTTAATATAGGGTAATACATATTAATAATTCACCTATAAATATTAATTAGAAATATAAAAATAGTTCCAACCTTATTTTATTTTATTTATAATTTTCAGATATTAAATAATTAAATTTTTTCATGACACAATGATGATGCAGTAATTACCTTCTTAATGAAAAATTCAAACAGTTTATATTATAAATTTTAAAGTAAATATAATTTAATAGATTTGATTCCATAAAATAATTTTATAGGTTAATATGACATGTTATGGTTGATTAGATAATTTTTTTTCAAAGTGATAAGGTTTTTATGACTTTCACAAAAACCAAATACCAAATAGTGTCAAAATTGACATAAATTAATTTCTAAAACAAATACTATATTATTGGTTGACATAATATTTCAAAAGATATAAGGTTCACCCAAAGGGATTAAATAATATTATATATATCATTAATTAAACACTTGAGGTTCTCATGGAATTTTTGAGTAATTTTATTAACCATATAGTGTATGAATACAAGAAGACACGGTAAAAGTTAAACTATTTAACTAAGAGTTAAATCTAAACGATAAGGTTAAAATGGTAACCTAAACATGTCTAAAACCTATTGTTTTAGATTATTTAATCCCATAACCATATAGGGATTTAAATAAATTCATTCGGAGAAATTATAAACCGAATATGATTGCATAATAAATTAATATTTTAATCTTTCCCTAAAGTGATCCTCGCCCCTCTTATAAAAGGGCACTTCCCCTTCTCTCAAAATCACACCTCAAAAGCCACTTGGTTCAAAAAAATCATGCCAAAATATCCTACCAACTTCCCTCAAATCAACCTAAATACCTTACATTGATCAAAAATCCAATCTAAGGACCCCTTTTGATCAAATCAAAAGGAAACACTGGAAGAAGAGGTAATAATTTCACCACCCCTTTTATGTTCTTTTCATGTTCCACTTACCCTTTATTTGTTGTTTACATACCAAAATAATAAATGCAACAGCTAATAAATACTGGGATTTTATTATAAATATTTTACAATCATATTCGTTATTCTATCCATCCTTTAAATGAAAAAGTCACCATATGTGCGTACGTACGGCTTACCGTCTCCATGTTGTGGTGTAGTTTGTTATTCAAACACTTCATTATTTGGATGAGTGTAATAATTAGAATAACTGATTTTAATAATAAATAAAAAAATTTAATGATTATATAAATATGATATACCATCCAATTACATACGATTTCACCATCAATATATCGATATTTTCGCAAGTGCATACGTACGGATTACCGTCTCCACGACGCGATGAGATTCATTCCCACGTTCACCATTCAACGATGATTGAAAAATATATATTATTAATAAGTATATAATATATGAAATAATAATGATACTGGATATATATATATATATATTTATATTTATGTACTTACATATATCTTATTCACTTACTTTCGTTCAATACAATATGAATACGAAAACAACGTTTATGCGTACGTATGGACAACCGTCTCCATAAACGGTGCCTTAAATTTCATAGATCTCTCTATTATAAATAATTATATTCTAAATATATATGATATATTAATCATGGTTTATATTTTTGATGTATTTAAATCATGATCTAAATGATACGATCAAGAATAACAAGTTAAAACACATACAATAAAGAAAGCGATTATTACCCAAAATATTAATTTAACATGAAAATCATTAATAAATGGGTAGTATAATGTCATAAATGAATCAGGTATGATATTTTAAAGACCCATAAATTTCAATGAATTTTTTTTCTTAATTTGTTTGGAATTTTACGGGTACACAGTTTCTGATGGCACATGATTCTGAGGCCCGGTGTGCCTGGAATCAGTTTCCGAAGCTTAGCTCGGGTATGTTCCGTGAATGAACGAGCGGGTTTTCCTAACTTTTGAACCAGTGCTCGGAATAGAAATATGAGGGCACCGATGAAATCGTAACTCCGGTAATTTTGTAGGAACACATTTTTCGGAGTTGCGTTTTCTCGGGTGAGGTTACTAAATAAACGGGTTAACTAAAGAATAAAATAAAATATTGTGCTTCAAATTTTATTTTTATTCTAAGTAGTTTAAACATACGTATGGAAGTTGAGGTGGGACGCACTAAATCTTAATCCCTCTTGATAGGATATTAGTGAGATGGGCCCCACACGTTCCCCACCTTTTCAAATTTCTCAAACCCCTATCATTTTGTAACACACCCGCACCCCCTTATTAAATGCCAAGTCAATTATCACATTAATTGTACTCTTAAGACTCTTCAATTAATTCAATTAATTGAATGAATTATTTTGAATTTGAAATGGAATGTTGGATTGTGTTTGTTAATGAAATAAGAAAAAGTTTTATTTCATTAGGGGTTTCTTCATTGTGTTGAGAGGGAGAGTTCCACGAAGAACTTCATCTTCCTCCTTGAAGAACGCGAAGAACGCACCGACACCGACGAAGAATGCTAATTCCTTAGAGATTGACGATGCGACGCCATGTACCGAAACACCGACGATTCTCTTCACCGCGACGCCGTGTACCGTGACATCGACGATTCTTACGGAGCCTCCTTCCCCGACGCCATCTTATGCGATGTCTTATTTCTGCGATGAACCTCGTTTGATGACCTCATCGAGGTAGGGGTTAATTTTTGTTCATGTTTTTATTTTCCCTTCATCGACTTTAATATTGGGCCGCCTGTTATCGTAATAACGGGAGGAGGTCGGCCCGCATGAACACAACCGACTCTCCTCCCCCTTTGATGTTTACTTGTTTCAGCATGAGCAAAAGCAGCGCGGTGCAACGACACCACGCAGAAGCAAGAGGAACGGGTGAAGATGCGCGGCGCCGTCGCGCCACGCTGTTGAGGCCGAACGAAGCCACGGCGCCATCGCGCCGCACCGGAGAACCACGAAAAGACCACGGCCGGAGTGGGGCTACGATGGAGGGGCATGGTGCCGTCACGCCGCGCCGGTCGGACAAGGCCGCGATGGAGCGGGGAGTGGCGGCCAGAACCGCCTGCTGCCAACGTAAGGAGGGCGGGACCCGCGGGGGTCCCGCGGCAACACACCGTCCGGTGAAACCGGCCGACCGGTTTCCAAGAAAACCTGAGGTTCGTAACCCCTGACTGGAAAGGAGTGGTCCCCCACATGGTGGCCGCAGTTTCTCAATCCGGGGGGGGGGGGGGGGGGGGGGTAACACCCCACCCCTTTCCGAGACAGCTCGGCCGAGCCGAGATGGCTTGCCACGCGGGCCGCGCCCGCACCAGGCCAACTGGCCACCCAGGGCGGGACGCACCCATCGGGGTGGGCCACGCCCTAATGGGCCGGACCCGGGCCCGGTTCGGGTCGACCAGGTTCGGGCCGACCCAGGGGGTCTTGGGCCGGGTCGGTCCGGGCCCAAAACCCCCTATTTCCGGACAGTTCCATTCAAACGACCTTATCTTGGGCTAATGAACTCCGATTGATGCAACATTAGTTGCAATGTGATCCTTGGATTGAGATGGTAGTTTCGATATATTACACTCAAGGTATCTGAGAACTTGGGGTATGATCGGGTTGGTTCGAACACGAAACCAACCGGGCCCTCGGAGTGGAAACACTTGTAACTTGAGCTCCAGATGTCCGATTGACGTTCTGTCGACTTTGTTGGATTCCTCATAGTGTGAAGAACCATTTTTCTTACTCCGATCGAGATTTGGATGAAGTTGGAGTACGGTCAAGTTTATTTTGACTTAAAAACAAACCGGGCCCCTGGGATGAAAAAGCCGATAACTCTCAGACCGGGCGTCCGATTGACGCGCCGTCTGTCATGTTGAATTCCTATCGACGAGATGGAACTTTGGGATACATAAAATATGGACTATGTTTCAGTTGATGTATCAACCCCTTGGCTCGTGGAGAGGACCCTCCCAGAAATGAGCATGCTGTGTGTGGGAACCCTAGAGCTGGCTACGACGACGATGACAACCGTATTGGAATCCTCCGTGGGTTCGATGATGATGACAATCGTATTGGAATTTTCCGTGGGTTCGACGGTGAAGACTTTCATACTGGAATCCTTCATGGGTTCGACGATGATGATAACCGCATTGGAATCCTCCGTGTCTTCGATGACGATGAAGACTGCACTGAAATCCTCTGTGGGTTCAGCAGCAATGAAGACCGTACTGAAATCCTCTATGGGTTCGACGGTGATGAAGACTACACTGAAATCCTCCATGGGTTCGGTAGCGTTGAAGACCGTACTAAAATCCTCCGTGGGTTCGATGACGATGAAGACTGCACTGAAATCCTCCGTGGGTTCGGCATCGATGAAGACCGTACTGAAATCCTCCGTGGGTTTGGAAACAATGAAGACTGTACTGAAAACCTCCGTGGGTTCGACGACGATGAATACTGTTCTGGTATCATATGTGGGTCTGGAAGTACTACTATTCGTGTATCCTACGTGGGTCCGGTAGTGTTTGACTCTATTCTTGTATCCTACGTGGGTTTGGCAGAGTAGCTGGTCTGTATCCTATGTGGGTCTGACAGCTTAGCTGGTTTAGTATCGTACGTGGGTCCCAGCTTAGTTGAATCAGTGGCTACATCTGATCATATCTATCACCTTACGAAGAAGTATACCTATGTGAGCTGAGTCTTGACTTTCAATCATTATCTTCGATATGATTGACTTGCTTTCCTATGTGGAGTGGGTTGTGCTTTCCTGCGTGGATTGGGTTGTACTATCCTGTGTGGATTTGATCGAACTTGGACTCGGATGTTGGAGCCGAACTGGAATTGATGACTTAGGTATATGTATGGTCATATACCTAAGTAGTGTTGGATGTTACTTCTTGATTGTATCTTTCCTTTGTGGATTATCCTTTGTGGATTCTGGGAGACCTTCGGGGGTCTCTGGGTCCCTACTAAGTAGCGTATACTCACCCCTGCATGGGCTATGCCCGCACTATGTTGTGTTGGATGCAGACGACGGACAACGCTGATCGTGGTTGAGGCTTGTGGAGCAAGTCGGTACCTGGAGGTGGACCACTGGGCAAGATGTAAGTATTTACTAGGAAATATTTATCATCCATGTCCATGTTTCATAAAATAATTTTCTATATAATTATTTTTAATGGAGTCTTTAACTAAAACACCATTTTAAATGTTTTAAATATTTATTCTTCTAAACCTTTCTCATTAATTTCCATATTTTAAAAAATGATTTTAAGTATTTATATTTATGGACATGATTGTTTTAAAATGTTAATTAATTTAAAAAAATTTCAAAGTGATATGGGCCACTTTAATTCAAAAATATATTTTTTATGAATAACTTTCTAAATTAAAAACTTTTAAAAGATTTTAGATAAAATTATATTTCTCTCAAAGTGTTTTATTGATCATTTTCAACTATGTCAACATCCATTACTGGATATTATTCTTGATTGAGGTTGCTTTATTGTAATATAATCTTCCATACCGTATTGAATGATTTATGATATTATTGAATGTGGATGTTCTATTTTTATACAATTAATGGTTTATGGTTAATGTATTTACATTACATATGTTTTTTTTAATATGAGGGTCTATGTTATCTTTCAAAATTTTCATATGAGGAATGCAATGGACTTAGAAAGTGACGAGTGGATCCCACTATAGATCCTCGATGCATCAGTTGATATCATGAGAAAGAATAGTATCTTGGCCCAAGGCCTTGACAAAATATTATTTTTAGTCTTGGCACAAGGCATTGACTATGTGGTTATAAAGTCCAGTATTACGTATTTCATCATTATGAAATTAGCAATTGATATTACATGTGATTATTCAACTAGTAGAATATACATGTGAATAAGTAAATGGAATTATTTGATTTATATTTTCCATATTAGGATTACGTTTAATTTTGAATATCTTTTGTTTATATTTATACATTTCATTAAATATTTAGGCTTATTTATAAATGTTTTCGCTATATAGGTATCTTTACAGAGCATCTAAGCTCACCCCTTTCTATGTCTTATTTTTCCTAGGATGCAAAGACATATATTATGACTAACCTGTAGGGATAGTCTAATGGATATGAATGTGATCAATGGAGACAATGTTGTTGTTGTTTTTCATTTTATAATGTAATGTAACGTTATTGTATATAACATATTTTCCAAGACTGCTAAACTGATCAGTCCTTCGGGACATGATTCCTTATATTCATGAAAATGTATTAAAATATTGCACCTATTAATGGTAACTCGGGTTGGGGCGTTACAGTATCCATTAGGGGTGTTTGTGATTCCAATTTATTTAGTTCAACTCATTTTGGGTTTATTATTCTTAATTTGGTTAGGTTCGGTTTTATGTGGTTCATCTAGATTTCTTATGTTTGATGAAATCACAATTGAGGGAGTCTAGGAGAGTTCTTACAAGATTATTCTGATTGTGTATGATTCGCGTTGGTACCACATGATATGATTTTATTTAGATTTGGTCAAATTTGATTAATCTATGTGATATAGGTTAATTTAATTTATTCAAGTCCCAATTAGAAATATTCATTTTCACTTTTATAGTTTAATACAATTCATATTTTTTTCAACATATATTATGCCATATTTCATTCAATTTAGTATAGTTCAATATATCAAAATTTTATACAGGTTAGTTTGGTTTTCTTTGAGTCTGTTGTAGACAACTATTCTAATATATCTATATCAGTATTTTGTTTAATAAATGGTGTGAAATACAAGAAATCAAGGATTCCTTAAATTTAAAGGACAGTGCATAAGGGAACCCTGCTCAAACTCCACGTTCTCTACTAACAATGATTATAACTCAAATATTCTGTTTAACTCTTTAATTCATATTCACTATTTGTTGATGAGATAGATAATAAATCAATTATGTATTAAAAAAGTGACAGTCTATGATTTATTAGCTATAACATATAGAGAAATAAATGGGAAAGACCAATATTAAAATTAATAAATATTAACAGAACCCAGTATTCAGATAAAAAAATGACAGTTTATAATAGTAGAAAGATCATTAAATGTGAAGCTTATAACTGTAGATAGTATTAACTGATAGTTTGTAATCTATTAATATTTTTTATATCATATTATATGTATGTATTATAATGATCTGTTGTATATCTTTATTATCATAAAATTAAAATCTATACTAAATATTTCACAACTAACTATTACATGTGATATGTATCAATCAAACATACATCAATCATATCATCATATACTGACCGTTTGTTTTAGAAAGTGTAATAATCAAAATTTTAGTAATAAATATACACCAATTGAATTAAAACAAACTCATATTTATAATTATATACTAAAAAATGTTACAATACATATTAAATAAAATACACATATATTTTAGAAGAATGAAATACAAAATACAAGCGTGCAATACCAAAGATACACTCTAATATGTGATGTAATAAAAAAATTCATCGATCCCAATTTAGAGGTAATATATATATATATATATATATAATGTGAAGAAAAATTTAAATTGATTTCGTCAGGTCGAGGGGTGAATTTATTCAAATTGATATAAAACATACATGTTATCAAAAATGGAATTATACTGATGTAATATTCAAAAATATAAAACTACATTTTTAGTGATTTTAGGAGATGCATACAAATTTAGATTATGTTGAGTTATTTACAAATAAAAAAATTAACCCTTCATATAAAATTAGTATGAAAGCACTAGTAGAAAATATATAATGAAAAATTATTTCACTAGAAAATAAATCACTGTCAAATGTTACAGGAATATCCATGGAATAATAAGGAATTGAATTGCATGTAGGGAATAAAATAGTAGGAGAAATATAAGCACCAACAATAATATCATTGGTAATTTTAATTTTTAATTTCATTAGAACTAAAAAATACTTTAAAGGTAGGTTTATTAAATTATAATTAAGAATAAATCTATTAATATATAAAAAAAATAATTTTAATACATTTACCTAGAGTTAGATGTGAAGAAGATCAGAATTGAGATAATGGGAAAGTAGTTTTTCCATAGGAAATGATCACAATGATCTCAGAGTAATATAGTGAAATTTGAGCAGGATAACATAATAAAATGAAAAAAATAAATCATATCAGAATTATGATATAAGATACACCAAACCAAAGGACTTGGAAAAGAATCCAGGGCTTTTAGAGGGGTATTTTGGACCCCCTGAATATATTAACTGCACTTTTATGTTCCCAACAAACATTAAAATGAAATTCCATTGTTCATATTTAGGATTTGATAAGTAATTTAAAATCATGGGAACATTAATATATTTTGAAGATCACTTACCTAGGATGAAATTAGTGAAAATTAAGACAACTGAAAAGAAGAATGAATAGTTTTTAACTTGTCATTGGTAGTGGTATGGAAGAACTATCATGGATGATTCAAAGGAATGTACCAAGAAGCATGAGTTGGTTGGTAATTGAGGAGACCCATGTAAACTAGGGTTTACAGATATGTAGTGGAGGGATGAGAGGTAGAGTCAGATGAAGAGGAAGATGTGTAGGTGAAGGTAGAGGAATACGCTGAGGCATGAAGGTGGATGTATGGAGGAAGATGTGGAGGCAGACACACATGTGGAGGTGGGGGTAGAGGTAGGAATGCAGAGGGATGGGATGGGGGCCGAGAGGCTAAGGTTGAGATTTGGAGGATAGGAGGGTATTGCTGAGAGGTAGAGGTGGAGATCGGGAGGTTGAGGTGGAAGAGGAGGTTATCATGTCAGGATCAAGGTGAAGTGAGGGTGTGTAGGGGAGGACGAGGAGGGAATGACTCAAAGGAGGAAGTTATATTAGAGATTAGGGAGATAGATCTATATTTACATGGTTATTTTAGAACAGTTGGTATAAGTTTTGATCAAAACTTTATTCTAATAGATTCTATATACCATGGGAATGTAAGTTCAGGGATAGCCTCATTTTCCAGTAGTGTTTCATGCACCCTTAAATTTGAATTTGGTAAAAAAATCCTCGAATTTAAGGTGTTCCCTATTGAAATTAATTTGACGTATTACTGATTTCATTGATGAATTATATTAGATAATTTCAAGTGAAGGATATTATAGGAAGGAAAATTTAAGCATCCTCACTTAGTAATCAAGACTATTAATCATTACATGTGTAGTGAAAATAAGGTGTCGGTTTGTGGTCACTACGTAGACTGAAACTGGAAGTTGCACATTCTATTAGAGGGGCGTGTTATTTTTTTCAGTAGAAAATGTGAAAATTCATAGTGCATGTGCCACATTGAGGTGAAATAGGTCACCCTAGAGGTATTAAAATGAGATAATCATGATTTAGAATGAAAATATATCGTTTTATAATCTAAAAATAATTTAGAATAAAATATCATCCACTAAAAAACACAACAATAGGAAAGAGAATAGGTAGAGAAAAAAATATCTCTAGAGGAGCTGGAGTTGGTTCAATAAGATAAAAAAGATTGATTTTATATTCTCCTTTTTGTTTAGTTTTTGATGCATAGTTTTTTCTATATTGAAACTAGTAAATATGTTTAATACATCTATGATATTCAACTAAATACTTTTTTGGGAATATGATGTGTCGGTCAATCTATTTTAATTAATTTTTTCATTTATATAATTGGTTGATTCTCTATAATTCTTTTTATATATCCATTTTTTTTTCAAAACATGAAATATCATTTGTAAATAATATTTATAAGACATGATTTCAAATTGTACTTTATTCCTTCTATTTCACATAAACGTTAATAAACATCAAGAGAGAGTACAAAACTATGTTCAACTAATAATTTAAACTCAGTGAATCCATATTTATTCTTCCTCAATAATTTAGTGACTTATATAGTTGAAAAGATGTATGATCTATTCATCCACAGGTTAAACAGAGAAAAAATCTGGTTATGCACTTTCAATCAGTTCCTGGATATTTAATTTAAAATCATGAATGAACAAAAATCAATATAAAAACATCCATCAATTTCATTATACTTATTCAACAAATTCACTTGTTTTTGATCCTCTGTGTTCTTGTTTTATTCCTTATTACCTACTTTATTCTCACACTAACACCCACAGAAAAATTCATTCTCATCAATTTTTCATCACCAGTACCATTTTCGAAACCTGATTTTTTATTTTTTTATTTTTTGTTCAATTATTCTTGTTTATAACACACTCAAAATCACTTTCTTTGAGTCCTTCTGTATCTATTGTCCTCTAGTAATCGATATACTAGTTTTATGTAGGTTTGTAAATATTAAATTTGAGTTAGTCTAATGAAACCATGAATTTTTTTGAAACTATTTCTAGAGAAGGAATGTGAAAAAAAATCTTATATATAGTTAAAAACAAAGAAGAAACAAAAAATTAGTAAAAATTGATAAAAAAAAATCTGTAATAAAATTCAAAAAAAATAACATTGGAGTTTTTAGTGAAAGGACACTTGGTGATCAATTCCAAATATCGACCCCACCGTAATAAAAATTTATAGATTCCTTAGGGATATGAAAAAGAATAAACCTAAAATAAAAATGGAAGATAACTGAGAGGATGTGAACCAGAACAACCAACCACCAGGAAATGTCAATCTACTTGGGAATGAGATAATATAGAGGCATAATCTAAGGTGTTTTTTCTATTGTATCTGATTATCCATCATATATTAGTCTCTCAAAAAGTTCTAGAAATGTTGAAATAAAACAATCCATGTAGTCCTAACTTCATATATTCAATGGAATTTCTAGTGAAGACTCTCCAGACATCATTAGAGAATTATACTATAGTATTTAGTAGTTTATATTGAGAGTAATGAGTGTGTATGAAGTTAAACTAAGTGTATATCGCTTTTCATCCAATTCAATGCCCAAACATAATTTCAATATTAGGAAAAAAATATTTTCCAATTAAGATTAGGTTTAAAATTCTTTCACCATGAAACATTACCCTAGGAGAACAAAATCTAAAATCAAACACAAAATCATTAATTTCTTCTAATATGAGGCAAAACTATTTCATAATTCTTGGGATAAATTTAGGGGACTAGCTAAATAATTTGTAAACCACCAATGCACTCCCCAATTCCTCATGGATACTTTATATAATAGATTCACCCATTACCACAAAACATTGGTAGATCAATATTATCGTGTGAATATCAGTGATAGAACTTTCAAGGTGATGAAACAAATTTTTAACACATTTGAAAAAAATCAAAAAATAGATACTCTAGAATAAGAACCATTATGACGATAGAAGCCAATAAAATTCCACAAGATGACACATAGTCTTCTAGTTTTTTTAATAAAAATAATCAAAGTGATCTTAGGGAGAAATTTCACCTCTATGGAATGTTTTTTCATTTATAATCATGCTTCCCAATTTTGAAAATCCTTCCCAAGATCATAATAATGAAAATATTATGGATATGGTCATAGGATATGGCCTTTGGATGAACCATTCTCAAATACATACAATCTGGGGTATAGAAACTGTCCAAATCCCTCTTGGATTGATAAGGTGATCCTTAGACCTAGTAATCTACCAAGATTTTGCAATAACCAACCATCAATTTTCAATTTAAACTCTAAACTAATGCTAAATCCTGAAAATCCCAAGATAATGTAAGGGATTTTTTTCAATAGGTGATAGGTAGTTTTTATGAAAAAAAGCCTATAAACTATTTTCATGAAGTATAAATGGTATGTTAGGTTGAATAATTGGTAAATAAAAATTGGTTAGTTAGATAAACATGTTGGAGGAAGAGACATGGGTAATCTTTCAAGAACCATTGAATTGATCCCTAGGGAAAATTACATGGTTGTGAAAACTATGAGTGCTCTCCAAATCCATATAGAATATAGAAATGTACCCCAAAATTCTCAAAAAGGAAAACTAAAAAATAAATTATGTAAAATGTTGAACATGGAAATTTATATATCAAAACTAAAAACACTATAAATCCTTTTATTCCAACCTAAAACAATAATTTTTTTTGGAATTTAAATAAAATGTGTGGAATAAACTTATTTAAAAATATATTAAAGGTTTTCACAAAATTGCAAGGAACTTTTATCCATTTATTCATTTTTCATAGAGAATAAAAGGGTAACCAGAATTCCAAATTGATAAAATTTCTCAATGTTTTCATGAATATAAACTTTTAAATTTTATTACTATATTTGTAAATTAAAATATAATTTTATAAAAAGTTACTCAATAATATCAATTTAAATAATAAAATCATTGAAATAATTTCCACTTACATTCTCATAGAGGGGTTTAGTCTAGTATTGTAGAATAAAATACCTCCCAAACATAAGAACAAGGGTATTTTTTAACTCTTGAACATTTGGGGATAAAGGTGGATAGTTTAATTCTATTTTTGATCTTATATATAGCATAAATTTAACTGCACTATCATTGTTTCGACATTTGTGATTAGAATTTGCTCATCGTACTACTATTGTCACACGTAGACCTGAGAAGCGTGAAGGTGTTCCATACTTCATTACATTTTCATGATTACAAGTAATTAAATCCCAAAGGAATGAAAGTTTAACTATTTTTAAAAGTAGATTACATACATGATATCCACTTTACATTGGAAAATAAGAAATGTAACATAATACATAAAAAAATTTAATAAAATACATCGTTGAAAACTCATTCAATGATTTTTCTTCCTTACGTGGGGAAATGGAAAAAATAATAGTGAGCTCAAGTGATCCTTAAGGGTAAGTAAAATAGAAGATATAATTAATCAATAATAATAAATCATCATGGACAGGTAAATGAGTAAGAACAAATTCCATTCAAATATGTGGATAAAAAATAATCAATAAGGAATGGTAAATAACTGAAACACATTCCATTTAATCAATATATTGAGAATGAAATACATCCATAGATAATATTAAAGTGAAAATATTATGGAAAAATAATAATAATAAAAACTGAATTATCCATGAAGGAAATGATAAATTACTCGATGTCATTTTTGAGGTACACTAAATCCTATACTGTCAGGAAATTTCCTAGAATGTTTTAAAACTATAGATAGAAACCTGTTTAATTTGGCCAACTAGTTTTTCTCAAGATAAAATATCGATACATCAAAGAAATATATAATTTTTTATCCCCACCCATCACTTCCAGTCCAAATAAAGTCTCATATTGAGTAATATATTTAATTAATAAATGATATCACTAATTAATTATCCATATTTAATAAAGAATATAGATTTATCAATATTTCCCCAATTAATCAAATAATTGTCAAAATTAACACCATATGTAAAAACTGTAGTAATATTAGGAAATAATAATATCCATTTCATGAGAATATGAATATTAAATATTAATATAATTTACAATAAATATGATCTTATGTAATTGATTGTTTCCTGAAAAAGTTAACAATCACAAATGAAAGTGATATTTCTAAGATAATATTTACCACATGGTAATTGTAAATGCAAAACTCATTGAATGAGAAAGTACTAATTGAAACATAAAATAACATGAAATATGATATAATAATTATATTAAATGAAAAAGGGGTAGTATATTTTACACATAAATATGAATTGGTGTGCAATGAAAAATATGTCATAATGGAATATAAATTGAGATGAAATGCCTTACAACTGTGGTATCATTTGAGTGAGAAACCCAAAAAGTAATATTAATCTTATGAAGCATTTAGATAAAATTTATTTAAAATAATTCATGATATAATTTATAAAAATGGTTATTATATAAATCGCATAAAATAATAAAGTGATAAATATGACATTTATCTCATAGATGTCAAAAGTGAGATGAAAGTCCCTTACAATGTGTCTCCTTTTTTAAATATCCTTTGAAATCTAGTATAATTATTCTAATAATGTTATTAACTTATAAAATATATATAATAAAATTTATAATATCATATATTAAGTTATTATGTTATTTTAATACCCATTTGTAAATAATCTGTCATTATTTTCACTATTTTGGTTGTTAATTACCAACTTTTTCGAGGTGTTTGACTTGTTACTTGTTTTTATTATTAATTAGATCAGGATTTAATCATCTCTATCATGTAAAAAATTATATAAATAACTTATAAATTCATTATATATTTATTTATAAAAATACATAAAATTTGGAGATTGGAATTGAAATGCACCGTTCATGGAGATGGTAGACCGTATGTCTGCATGAACACTAATTCTGCTTTTTTCATATAAAAATAATGAAATGTAAATGGTATATATGTATATTATTATTAAATTTTCAAATTTATTTAATATATTTCTAATATTATTATTTATATAATCATTAATACATTCCATGTATAGCGTGAACGAATCACAACGCTGTGGGGAGGCGGTAGTATATACGTCCACAAATGATGTTATCATATTCCCACAAAATGGAAAGAATAAAGGTATGTATTATTTAAAAATTTAAGAAGGGTAAATAAATCATATATTAACTAAAAATTCATCATTATTCCAACATTTAAAGTTTTTGATGGAAGAACGAACATCATCAGTTTGCGAGGAGGTAGTCCTCCACACACCTGAACCATGATTGTGGGTCCCATTTGATGGATGTGTGTGAAAGTGTAGGTAGAACTATTATCACTGGAAATTATCAATATATTTATGATACTAATTTTATTATATAAGAAAGATATAAAATTAATTTATGTATAGGATATGTAAGTTAAACCAATGTGATCGTTGAAGAACGTTACCTCTTATTATGGTAACTCCTTTTCGTTTATACCAAAAGAATTCCTTGTTGGAATTTATGAAAAAATTGAGGATTTTAGGACGATGGTATGGATTTTGGTATATTATCTTGGAATATTTAGTATGATCCCAAGGTATTAAGACGTGTGAATAAAATATAGGTGTGAGAGTCCTTTTGTAGCGGAGGAGTGACATTTTTTGTAAATATAAAAAGGTAAACACTATTAAGAGGTCTCTATAACATATTATGACTCTAATAATAATCCAAATTAGATACAAGGCAATATATTGTAAAAAATATGGCCATATTATTGTTTCTATAGTTTTTTATAGGTCATTTTGGACCATAAGTTTAATGTTTAGTTCTTTTTTATGATTTATTTTACCATAATCATTATAATTAAGTTTACTTATGTTCACTACCATTTTTCGTAAGAAACAATGTTGACCTTAAAAAAATTAGAAATTATGATGATTCCCAATATTTAATATTTTTTTTTCAAATTCAAATAACATAAGTGGCATAAATTAATTTAATATTAATCCCACAGATGAGAAGACAAAACATGTTGTTAAAGTTATAATGTTCAAACGTTTTCAAATTTTTCATATCCAATTTCATAGTGAAATTGATTACAATTACCAAAAATGTATTAATTTATGTATAATTGATTTAATTTAAATTTAAAAACAATTTGAAATTTAATTTATCCTTATAAATATTTTTGATGAAAAGAAACTTTTCAATTAAAATCTTGTATGTTTTAACTATTCAACAAGAAATGAAACTTCCTAGAAAAAATCCAAAAGAACAACCTAAACTAATTTTGAAATAAGTATATATAAGATGATGTTTATTTTGTCAGAAAAAATTTATTAAACATTCAAAATCAATATTTAAAATATGTGCTCTGTTAAAAGGAGGTAAAACTATCTTTATAAAAATTTAGGTTTTTAATTATAAAATAGGGTTTGTTCTTATATTATGATTATAAAATATATTTGATGAATGTAATTTTTTTTATTGAATATAAAATATAAATATTTTATTAATATCATTAAAAAATAGTAAATAATTTAATTTTTAAGATAAAATGCCTTTTGAGTATAAAAATGTTTTTTAATAAATTCATTCTGTTTATATTTATCTGGTTTCTGTATTAATATCTAATTTATAGGTAACCTAATAATTCAACTATATATATATTTATAAGTTAGTTAATATTTTTCATAATTTCTAATTTAACTACAAGTTTTTGTTTGATTATATTAAATAATAATATCTTAATAATATATTACTCTTTGGTAATACTCGGTCTTATAAGTAACACAAACCACTAAACAATGTTTCACTTGTGTGTAATTCCAAGTAAATCAGTTTTTAAAGATATAAAAAATATATTCTAAAAGTAAAATAAACTAAAGTATTTGTTTGCTATGTTTTTAACATCTTAATGAAATTGCATCCTCATAATTCAAACTGGATCTCTATAATCACGGGATTGATATTTGAAAATAAACTATTATTGAAAAACACACATCTTAAATTGGGTTTGTAACACATCTTATTGATAAGAGGGAAATGAAAATGATAAATAGGGTTAGTAAAACATTTTATTGATAAGAGTGAAATGAAAATGCAAAGGTAACAAAAAAACTAGGATTTTTTATAGGAGAACATAAGTGAAAACGTGGATATGGAAGAGAAATCTAACAATCATGTTCTGATGGACGGTGATGGATAACATGTTAATGAGAAAGTTACTGACCACATAACCATAAAACAGAGGTGTGAATAAAGTTCATTGATATCTAAAAAAATTATGATAATTGGAAAATATTTTTGTTTCGAGGACATTTTTCAATGTGTTAAGGAATTATTTCACTCTCTAAGAATATAGGTAAATATATTTTTGTATTTCATAAAAACAATTTTATCCATTAGTTGTACCATTACACATTTATACATTATCTCTTAGAACATGTTTCATCATATGGTAAAGTAATGAATTAACCACTAAAACCACATTGAAAGTTCAACTTAAAACCATTTCATAAATTGTTATCCTTTGAAAACCATTATCATCAAACACATTAGAATCTTTTCCACGGTAGTTAGTAGAATCCAATTTACTTTAACCAAATCAACCGTCTATTTATCTAAAAATCATTGTCTTAAAACCAAGAACAGATTAATGGTTATCTTTTACTTAACTAGATTTCTTCCTAAAAGATTAACTTTCAACCAAAACACTTTTCGTGGTACCATTTAACATATGATGTCAAATATTTAATGAAAAATTATTACAATAATATCCTTAATATAATATTACTGTTATAGCCTAGCCGTTAGGTTTGCAGGAATAATTATAACAAACTTATGAAAATGAATTATGTATTCATTAGCTATTAATTATTTATGAAAAATATAAATCAATTAGATATTTTTAATTTTTTAGTTAAATGCATTTTGTAATGAAATTAATGATATATATGTGTTATATATGTAGTAAAATAGTTTTTATATTCATCCAAGGGATATTTTGGTAATAGGGTACGAATAAAACCCTATTTTATCTAAAAAACCTATTTTTAAAGGACAATTTTACACCTTTGAATAGAAAAACCATTTTAAATTATGATTTTGGAACATTTATAATTTCTATATGAAATCATAAATATTTTATTTGAAGTTGTATATAAAAGTTTACATTGGAAATTTTTTTGATATTTTTGGGATAACTTTCATGTTTTGATGAATTGTAAAAATACGCTTAATTTAAAATTAAAACAAATTTTTCATTGAGATAATTTATATGATTAAATTATAATATTTAATGGTTTTAAAGTATAAATATAATATATTATTACCATTTAATATAATATATTTCAGTATCATTAATTTTACATTGAATTCATAGGTAAAAACATTTCAATGTTTTGAAATGTTTTATTTTTAAAACATGTTTCCTCATTTTAACCAAGGGAATAATTTTGAATTAATTACTGAAAATTATGTATTTTATATTTAAAAAAATTAATTCCATATTTGTAATCATATGGTCCAAATTGTGTGAATATTCACCTTTTATTTTTGGACATTATGAATAGTATGTCCAGTAATTATTTTAGTTACCATGGTTAAAGGGTAAATCTATTAAATTAGAGTAAAAATTATTATTTAATAAAATAAAAATATCCTAAAACGGGCCTTAATCCTATTTTTTGTGGTATTTCCTACCATGGGAATCCTTGGGTCGATTTTGGGACCCCATGGATTCACTTGGATGTAGAAATGAAATTTTATGAAAATTAATTTAAAGTAATTATAGTTATAACATAAACACATATCTTTTACTAAATATATTTTAATATAGGGTTATATAACAGATATATATTCTTATAAATTTTCATTAGAAAATATTAAAATATTTACTACATCGTTCTATTTTATTTATAATTTATATTGATTATATAAAATGTTTTTTATGACACAAATTGGATGTTGTGATTACCTCATTAATGAAAGATTCAAATAAATGAATCAATAAATATTAAAAAATATACCTTGGTTATTTCTATTTCATCCACAAATTTTTTGGAAGAAATTTAAATATTATATTTGAGTTAATTTGTTATTTTCAAAGGAATAATTTTTTTTGAATTTTTAAAAAGTCAAATAAGAATAGTGTCCCAAATTGGCACAATTTATAACTTAAAACATAAAATAGTTTTTTAATGGATACTAAATTCATAAAATTATTAGATTCAGAAAAATAGATAATATGAGTCCAAATATGTCATAAATAATTTTTTTGGTGCCGTTTTATCTTAAATTATAAATACAATTACCCATAACTTTTAAATAACATGATATCATGGTAAGATAAAAAAGGTAAAATAATGGTTAAACCAAAATGATAAAAAAAAATATTAAAAACTTACCTAGAAAATATTATATTATGATTTTTCAAATATAAATCATATTATCTTCTAATTAAATAATATTTGGATATTTTTTAGTCAAAATTGAATATGTAATAAATTAATATTTTGAAGAGTTTCCTAAAGTTCCCCTGTCTTCTCTTATAAAAGGGCACATCCTCCCTCTCCTATTAACTCAATTTTGAGCATTCATGCTTGGCCGAACACAACCCATTTATATTATAAAAATTCCTAGTAACATTATAGAGGTTATTTTCTTCAAAAAAGACCAACTATTGTTTCCTAAGAAGAAATTTAAAGGAGGCATGTTGAGGAAGAGGGAATCTCTTCTACCGATTCTTTCAAATTAATAACATTCTATACTTCCTCTAATTTAGTTGTTTCATTATTAAGTAATAACATAAGTATCCATAATATACTTATATATCATTATAAATATCAAACAACCATATTTCACCTTCTATCCATCCTACAAAAAATGAAATCACCGTGCGTGCGTACATACGACTTGCCGTCTCCACGCTATGGTGTAATTTTTTTCACCACCACCTTACATGTATTGGTATAATAGTGGAAATAATAACTATATATGATTATTTTAACAATATACTAATTCAGAGATACTATACACCATCCACTTTAATACCATTCAATAATTATAGGAATGATATCATCGGTTGTGCATACGTACAACTTACCATCTCCACAGTGTGATGTCATTGGATATACATAATTTTCATAAAACAATGATTATATAAATGAATTGAATGAATGAATATGATATATATTATACTAATTCCATACTATAAATGATATAACTATAACCAAAAAAGAGTAATTAGAACTTATCTGAAAAAACATACATAAGAACATAATGTAGTTAATACCTGAATAATGATAAAGAGTGACAGGTTACTAAAAACGGATTAAAATGTGATCATAAATGTGATCATAAAAATTATTATGATTATGGAATAAATAATTAACATTATTTAAAGAATTATACTGGAGGTTTGGATATATATGAAGCATATCAGACTCAAGGTATGTGATACCATTTCCAATCTCCTTTTATCCAAGAATGTTTATTTGTAAGTATCTACTGGGTATATATTTATCATCCATGTCCATGTTATCTGAAAATACTCTCAAAATATGTAATATTCATAAGTGTTTTTTTAAATTCATTTTTTCTAATTTTTACTTCACTACATGGTTTGGAAGTAATATTTTATTTGTTTACTATATGAGGTACTTTTGACTTTTCTGGAAAAAGTTTGAGGGGAATGTTTTTTAAGCTTACATGACATGAACATGTTTTTAAATCTTCATAAAGACTTATTTCCATAAGTCTTCCTCTAAATGTTTACAAGTTTATTTTAAACTCAATTCTTTTCTTTTAAAATTGCACGACAGTTTTAAGAAAGAAATCATTTTTGAAGAAGAATATATATTTTCCTCAACAATGAAGCTCAAGTGTTTTATAAAAATTATTTTTCATATAACATTACATAGGATTAAGTTTTTATCCTTGTTATTATTATGATTTTATTTTGTTTATGATGGAATTTTATTTAGGAAATCCATTTATTTTATATCAATTATGATGGAATTATACCTAAGATACCCCTTTTATTTCATGGGTTATGGTATGGTGAATGTTTATATGTTTTTGTGGCACATGTAAGAATGGTTTCATTATGAGATGGGTGGGGCAAATATATCCCTCCAATTCATTGTGTAATGATTAATATCTCATTAGATAGATATGGCTGGAATGAAATGTTAATCTGGTTTAGTGATATATCTCTGGAATGAGGACAAAACTCAATTCAGTAATGGACTTTGTATGCTATGACGGTATTGGAAAAGGGACGTGACTAATATGAAATGATTTTCTATTCTTATGTGTGTATGACCTAAAATTTCATTTCTTATATTATGAATATTGGGATTACTTTTCTCTTTTATGATTTATCCCTTGATATTATATTGTGATCTTTTATATAAAAGATAAGATTTTCAAATGTTATATTCTTATGAATACGATATGATTATTATTTAATTTTTTACCATTACTGATCATTTGATCACAACATTTTATATGTTTTTCCATATAACATGAAGAAATGTATTATGTATGATATGAAAAAAAGTAGTCTAGATATGATGAAATAAACATGAGACAATTTATATGTTTTATGAACCAGTTGTTTATGTTTCCCAGTTTCTAAGGACACTATACATATACAGTTTTGTCTTGGTTCTGTCATATGTTGTAATAAATATACATTAATTCTATAACGATATCAATTTATGTCAAGTATGGGTTGTTAAAATTGGTATCAAAGAAATGTTATTGTTAACATTTGAATACTAGGACGAGATATCCATATTAAGAACCATAAAGATATGTCTAATTATAGGATAAAATCCTAGTGTTTTAGAAACGACCATGAATAACCTATAATAAAACCTAAAGTGTGAAAAATTAAAATTTTATTCTTGATTATGTGGTTTTTTTATGATTAGTGTTTCTCACAATATGCTATTTGGTTTTAGTCAATGGATGGAACCCAAAGGAACCACGTTAATGCTGAATATGACGGGAAATGAAATGATTTTCCCCATGAGCAACCAAATGTTATGAGATATAGAATCAAAAATATTGTAGCTATTCTCACACAATTTCTCAATATATGAATCATAAAAGACTTCCAAACGAGTAAAGGAAGGAGAACCATTCTATATAATCCTTTATGAGGCAACGTCCATCTTCATTAAGTGGGTCTTCTGATCCATTAATGGCTGAAGAATGGATCAGTACCACTAAATAGATATTTTCATTTCTACAATGTTCTGAACATGATAAAGTCATCTTAACAATATATCATTTGGAAGGTGAAGCTGTTCAATGGTGGAATCTTATCAAGAAAATGAGGCAAAGAGATGAAATTATGTTCATGGAATGGGAAGAGTTTGAGAACTTGTTTTTCAACAAGTACATTCCTAGTATTCTTCGAACAAAGATGGATAAGGAGTTCCTTGAACATAAGAAAAAGGATGATAAATCTATTGTTACCTACAAAGAAACTTTTTCAAGACATGAAAGTTAAGGATTTGGAATAATTATCATACGTTGGAGTAAGATTGATCGATTTTTAGTGGCTTAAAACCAAGTCTCCGAAGGGAATTATCCATAACAGACTTCAATAGCTGTGAGGCAATTTATCGATGTTCTATATTGGTTGATATGGAGATTGGAGTAACCCATCAGTCATTTACATTTGATAAGTAGAGTAAAATGGAAGTCAATGGAGAATATAAAGAGCACACTAAAAAGAAGATGAGTTTTCCCTTATGCTCAATTTGTGGAAAGAAACATAGAGGGAATTATCATAAAAGAACTAGTAAAATTTTTAAGAATGGAAAAGAAGGTCATCAAGAAATTGAATTACAAAGTGATGGAAAAAAGAAGTGTAATGAGGAAAATAGAGAAACTGCTACACATAATGTACCTCATATACTTCAATGTTACAAGTGAAAGAAAATGGGGCATTTTGTGAATCAATGACATAATCCAAGGGTAATTGATGATTGGTGAAATTAACAAAATCTTATAGCCACAGAAAAATGAATTTCACATGGAATTACTATAAGAGACACATAATATGATAATGAAGTTGTGAAAGGTACACATACCATCCAACATAAAGTATAAAATTATTTATTTGATTCTGGATCCACCCACTATTTTATTTATAATGAATTTTCTAATTTTATCGTTGTTTTACCTCAAAAACTAGATATTGAGTTAGCTATGAAAACTCTTAATGAAACAACTGTTGCTTCAAAAGTTTACAATTATTCTACAATTGAAGTTTGTGGGAAAGTACTTCCTACAATATTGTGATCTTTCTTATAGTAGAATTTGATGTGATTTTTAGCATGGATTGGATTTCTTTATATAGATATTATATCAATTCCCAAAGAAGGGAAGTCACATTTCATATTCCAGAACAATCTATGATCATCTATCAGTGAAAGGATGAATCAAACCTTCCAGTAGAAATTTCATCCATCTTATGGGTCTAGATTCCAATAAATGAAGATTTTTTATCTCAAATAATTAGGTAGAAACTCATGGTTAACAATATTCCAATTGTACTGGAGTTTGATGACGTCTTTCCAGAATAATTTCTAGGTCTTTCACCAAATTGTGAAGTTGAGTTTTTAGTTGAACTCATACCGGGTGCTATGCCTATTTCAAAGACAACTTATAGAATGTCCCCAAAAGAGTGGTATGAATTGAAGAAGAAACTCCAAGAGAATCTTGATAAGGTATTCATACACCCTAGTTTTTCACCTAGGGGATCGCCTATTATATTTGTTAAGAATAAAGAGAGATCAATGGGACTCTACATTGATTATCAAGAACTTATCAAGATCACTATCAAGAAAAAATATCTTCTCCAGTGCATTGATGACTTATTTGACCAACTATATGGAGCTAAATAATTATCCATGATTGATCTTCATTCAGGGTACCATGAATTAATTGTCAAAAAGGAGGATATACCAAATTCGTCATTCCATACAATGCATGGACACTATGAATTTATAGTGATGCCTTTTGGTCTTACTAATTCCCCTGCTGTCTTCATGTATCTTTTGAATATAGTCTTTATAGACTATCTTGATTAGTTTGTGGTAGTATTCATAGATGATATTGTTTTCTATTCAAAGATGAAAGAAAAACAAAAAGATCAATTTAGGATTGTACTAAAGACCCTAAGAAAGGGGTAACTTTATTCCAAATTTACTAAGTGTTAATTTTGGATTTAAAAAGTTCCATTTTTGGGTGACATATTCTAAAGGGGGGATATCTATGGATTCAGAAAAAGAAGGGTTATTGAAAGATGTTCGAGACCAACAATAGTAAATGAGATTCTACATTTTCTTATTTTGGATGGATATTATCAACTTTTTGGGAATGACTTTTCACAATTATCTATTTCACTCACCAAGTTAACTCGAGAAGGAGTTATGTTTTTTGGATAGAGGAATGGGAATTGAATTTCAAAGATCTAAAAAGAAGGCTAGAAACTGCACCTGTGCTCACACTTATTTGTAGTGGCGAAAGGTTTGTGATTAATAGTTATTCATCCAAGAATGGGATGGGGTGTGTTCTCATGAAAAATGATATGGTGATAGCTGATGCCTCATGATAATTGAAAATCCATGAGCAGAATTACACAATCCATGTTTTGGAGTTAGCTAGGTTAATATTTGAATTAAATATATGGAGGCATTATCTTTAAGGTGAAAGGAGTGATATTTATAATGATCATAAAATTTTAATGTAAATTTTCACAGAAAAGTAGTGGAATATGCACCAAAGAAGATTGTTGGAGTTGATTAAAGATTATGGATGCACAATAAATTACCACCCTGGGAAAGAAAACAAGTTGGCACATGCAATAAGTTGACAAGACCATGCCAACTTATCCATGAGGAGGATAACGAAAGATCCTATATTTATGGATTTTCAAAGTATGGATCTTGAAATTATAACAGAAGGGGAGAAATATTATCTTTCTCAAATGACTGTTCAACCATCTATAAAGTGATGATTAAAGAGGCATAAAAGGAAGATATAGAGTTACTAAAGAATGCTAGAAACATTTCAAAATTCAATATTGATTGTGATGAAATAATAATGTCCATGAATCATGTTTGTGATCCTCCAATAGCAGAATTAATGAAGTATCTATTTGATGATGCTCATTGTTTTTCATTCTCTATTCACCTTGGAAGCACAAAGATGCACAATGACCTAAAAGAGTACTTCTAATTGTATTGAATGAAAAGTGATTTCGTTGAATATGTCTCTAAATGCTTGGTTTATCATCAATTTAAGGCTGCGTGACAGAAGTATAAGGAGATGTTACAACCATTACCTATACGATAATAGAAATGGGAAAACATCACTATGGACTTTTTCATCAGACTTCCCAAAACATCCAAAGAAAATAATGCTATCTAGGTTATAGTTGACCGACTAATGAAGGCATCAAACTTCATTGCTATTAGAGATGATTTCTATCTTGATCATCTTTCCCAGATATATATAAAGGATGTGGTAAGATTACATAAAGTACCACTTTCCATTATATCTGACCGGGATCCGAGGTGTACCTCAAAGTTCAGGTGAAGTATTTAACATTCTCTGGATATAGAGATAAGTTTCAGCATTTATTATCATCCTCAGATAGACGATCAGTCTGAGAGGACAGTTCAAACTATTGAAGATATGTTTAGATCTGGATTTATGGATTTCAAAGGTGGTTGGGATCTACACCTACCATTGGTGTAATTTTATTACAATAATATCTTTCACTCAAATATCCAGACGACTCCTTATAATGACAGCTATGGAAAGAAGTGAAGAACTCAAACTTTGTTGGATTATGTTGGGGAAATAAATCTATTAGGAACTGATCTTATTGATGAAATGGTAAAAAAGTCATATCTATTCAACAACACATAAGAGAGGCTCAGAGTTGAAAAAAAAGTTATGCTGAAAACTGAAGAAAACATCTTGAGTTTGAAGTGAGATAGAAGGTGTTCTTATGAATATCTACCTAAAAAAGAGTACTGATATTTGGAAAAAAGGGAAAGTTGAGCCCTAGGTATATCAGTCTATTTGAAATACTGAATCATGTTTGGAAGGTTGCTTACAGATTGGATCTTCCATAGAATCTATCTCAATTTCATGATTTATTCCATGTATCTCCCTTAAGAAAGTACACACTGATCCTTTATATGTACTAATCTCAGAATTCATTCTGCTAGACCAAGATCTTTCTTATGAAGAATAACCGATAGATATTCTGTTTCGTAGAAAAAATGTTATACAAAACAAGAACACTCACTTTGTAAAAATTTTATGGAGGAACTAACAATTAGAAGAAGCTACATGGGAACATGAGGTTATGAGGAGGGATAGGTATCCTCATCTATTTATTTCCATATGAAGAATTTCAAGGGAAAAATTATGTTTAAGGGTGGTAGAATGTAACACCAGGATGTTTTTATGAAATATATTTTTAAATAATTTTTATCCTTCAGTAGATTGATTTGCATGCAATCGTGAGATTAAATGAACTATGAGATTCCCTAAATATAAAATTACTGTAATATCCTAGCCGTTAGGTTAGTTGGAATAATTATATCTAACTTATAAAAATGCGTTATGAATTCATTGGATATTAATTATTTATGAAAAATATAAATCAATTAGATATTTGAGTTTTAATGAATCAAATTTGGTAATTAAATTAATGAGAAATATGTTTCATATACTTAATAAAATATTTTTCATATTCATCCAATGGATATTTTAGTCATAGTGTATGAATAAAACCCTATTTATTGTATAAGAAACTATTTTTAAAAGGTAAATTTTACACCTTTGAATGAAGAACCCATTTTAAATTACGATTTTGGGACATTAATAATTTTTATATGAAAAAATAAACATTTTATTTTTAGGAGGGATATAAAAATTTATGTTGGAAAATTTTCTGATATTTTTATGATAACATTCATGTTTTGATGAGTAGTAAAAATACACTACATTTTAATTAAAAACAACTTTTTTCATGGAGATTAATTATATGGATAAATTTAATATTGAATAGTTTGAAATTATAAATAGAATATATTTTTCCATTTAATATAATTTATGTCATTATCATTAATTTAACATTGAATTCATAGGTACAGATATTTTATTCTTTTGCAATGTTTTAACTTTTAAAACTTGTTTTCTCAATTCAACAATGAGAATAATTTTAAATTAATTACAAAAAATTATGTCTTTTAAATTTGAAAAAATATATCCCTTATTTGGAATTAAAAGGTCCAAATTTTTTTAATAGGTACATTTTATTTTTGGACATTATGAATAGTGACTTTTGTAATTATTTTATTTACCATGGTTAAAGGGTAAATATGGAAAATAATGATTATTTTTAATAATTTAAAACTACTCTAAAACATTCCCTAATCTAATTGGATGAGATATTTCCAACCAATGGAATCTTGGGGTCGATTTTGGGATACCATTGATTCACTTTGATGTGGAAATGACATTTTATAAAAATTAATTTAAAGTAATGAAAATAATAACATAAACACATATATTTTACAAATTCGATTTTAATATATGGTTATATAACTTGTAGTTATGCTTATAAATAGTCATTAAAAATATACAAATATTTCTTACATCGTGATATTTTATTTATAATTTTTTTATATTATATAAAAAGTTTTATATATGACACAAATATGAAATGGTGATTACCTCATTATTGAAAGATCAAAATAAATGAATTTATAAATATTAAAAAAATTATAATTTAGTTATTTTGATGATATCTAAGAATTTTATAGATGAAATTGTAATATTATCCTTGATTTGATGCCTTATTTTCAAAGGAATAAAGTATTGATGGAATTTTAACAAGTCAAATATGAATAGTGTCCAAAATGGACACAATTCATAACATAAATCCTAAAATATTTTATTAAATGTTATTAAATAACTAAAAATCTTATATTTAATAAAATTATTAATATATTTCCAAATATGTCATAAATATAATTTATTGGGGTCTTTTGACATTATATGGTAATTAAACTATCCCACAAGTTGTAAATAACATGATATAACAATATGATTTAAAAGGTTAAAATAAGGGTTAAACCAAAATGATAAAGATAAAAAAATATTCAGAACTTTTCTAACAATTATTGGATTATGGGTATTCAAATAAAAATCATATTATCTTATAATTAAATATCATTTGGACCATTTTAAGTCTAATTTGAATTTATAATAAATTAATATTTTGAAGAGTTTCCTAAAGTGCCCCTATCCTATCTAATAAAATTTCCCATCCTCCCTCTCATCTTTATTCCATTTTGAGAAATAAATATCTAAACAACCTTTTCCATTAATCTTTTAAACAATCCTATTTATTTTCTATAGGTTTTGGTATTTTCAAAAGGGCAACTCTAGTTCCCTAGGAGGAAATTTAAAGGGGGCACGTCGAGGAAGAGGTAATCTCTTCTACCAATTCATTCAAATTTATTTATTTATCTACATCCTCTTATTTATTTTTTTCATTATAATGTAATAACATAAGTATGAATAATATACAGACGTGTTGTTAAAAATATGAAACAATCCCATTTCACCTTCTGTCCATCCTGTGAAAAATGAAATCACTGCGTGTGCGTACACAATCTTACTATCTCCACACCGTGGGGTAATATGTTTTTCACCACAACCTTACATGGATGGGTATAACAGTGAAAATAATTACTATATATTATTATTATATCATGATACCAATTAGGAGATAATATTAACTATACACTTCAATACCATTTCACAAAAATGGGAATGATATCGTCCCTCGTGCATACGTATGGATTACCGTCACCACGGTGCAATGTGATTCATTCTACATAATCTAATTTAAATCATGATTATATAAATGAATTGAATTACTAAATATGATATATATTAAAATAATACCATACTATAAATGATATAACTATAACCTAAAAATCTGAATAAGAACATATCTGACAAAACATACATAAGAACACAAAGTAGTTAATACCCGAATAACGAGTAACCATGAAATATTACTAACAAACAGATGGAAATATGATCATAAATGCTATCATAAAATTGATCATTAATATATAATAAATCATAAAAATTATTTAAATCATTATAAAGAGGTTTGGATACATATGAATCATATCAGACTTAAGGTAAGAGATAACATTTCCAATCTCATTTTTCAGGGATTGTTTATTCGTATGTATCTACTGAGTATATATTTATCATCATTTTCCATGTTTTCAAAATCTATTCTCATAAAATATGTTCTATTATTCAATTTATGTTTAAAGTCATTTTTACCAATTTTTACTTTACTATATTATTTGGAATGAATCTTTATTTTGTTTACCCCACGATGTACTTTTTGACTTATCTAGAAAAAGTAATAAGAGAAGTTTTTTTAACTTTTACGACATGAACATGTTTTTTTATCTTCTGAATGCCTTATTTCCATGAATATTCCTCTATATTGTTAAATTTTTTTTTAAACTCATTTTTTAACATTTCAAGACATTTTGGGAAAAGAAAACTTTTATTAGATGAAAAGTTATTTTCCTCAAGAATGAAGCACAAGTGTTTTATCAAAATTAATTTCTATATAAGATTATGTAGGTGTACGTTTCAATACCTATTATTACTATGACTGTATTTTTTTTTATGGGATTTTATTTATAAAATCCATTTATTTTATATCATTTATGATGGAATGATGTTTAAGAAACCCATATGATTTTAGGGGTTATGATATGGTGATCATTTCTATGTTTTTGCGGAACACATAAGAATGGTTTCATTATAAGATGGGTGGGACCTATATCTCCCTCCAATGAATTGGATAAAGATTTATATCTCATGATATTGATATGGCTGGAAGAACATATTAATCCGGTTTAGTGACATATGGCTAGAACAAGGAGAGAACTCAGTTTAGTAATGGACTTTGTCCGTTTTCATGGTACTGGAAAATGGCCTTTAATAAAATGAAATGATTTTATATGATTAAGTGCGTATGCCAAAAAAATTATTGTCTTATGTTATTACTACTGGGATTAATTTTCAGTTTTATGATTTATCCCGTGATATGATATTGTGATCTTTTACATACATGATAACATTTTCAAATGTTATGTTCTTACGAATATGATATGATTGACATTTCATGTGTTTTCCCTCACATTGCATTTGAGATCACCCATTTATAAGTTTTATTTATCCAGGACCTAATGAAGGGTATTAAATATAATATGCCAAAAAGGATTATAGATATAATGAAATAAATGGTAGATAATGTAGATGTTTTATGAACCAGTAGTTTATGTTTCCCAATACCTAAAGACACTATACCTATACAATCTTGTATTGTTTCAATCATATGTTGTCATAAATATTCTTCATTCATTAGGTGATATCAATATATTTAAAGTATGGTTTATTACAATATGATGATAACTTCATCACAAATATAATTTTAAAATATATTCCATATATCCAAATATAGAAGCATATTTATCACTCCACATCATTTGTATTAAAAAAATAAGTTTGACCATGATCCCATAGCTTCTTCTGATGTATATTCTCTTGATTCTTGAGGAATTTGTTTTTATTTTTTCTAATCTTCTTGAATTTTTAACCCTTAATTCCATAATTTTCCTTCTTCCATTCTCATTATTTTTCACTGTGATCCTTTTCTATGAACCTGTATCAAACTCCTAATATTTTCAAGAATTTCCCTATGCAATTCTTTCCACAATTATAAAATTTTGGAACAACCTACTTTCCCTTCTTCTTCTTAGACTCATTATGTTTCCCATGGTATTCAGAAGAACTCAAATTTTCATGGATTTATATGAATATATAGCACCTTGAAAATCACTTCTCTATTTTGATGTCATGGAGAACTATCTCGTTGTATGTTGAAAAAAACCTAACAAACTCATTCAATTCAGATATTTTTCTCAAGACATTTATAAAGGTGGTCAATATTTCATTCTGTGCATATGTTATCTGTAGTATAAAAGGATAAAAATTTAAAGGTATCTTCATAATAAATAAAACCTTATTCCCCGTTTTTCTTTTAACTAAGGAACAATATTTTCATCTCTGTTTATTGCTCAAGAGGTTAATATTTTTCAAAAAAATGCATCCTTAAAAGCTTTCGAATCCATGAGTTTTAATTCTGTTTCCTCTATTTTATTATAGATTAATAACCACCATTGATCAACATCTATATTTATACATCACACATTATGTCTAACCATTTCCTTTTCTCCCCATCCCAATTCCATGAATCTATTCTACAAATACTTAATACAATCTTCGAAAAGAATTTTCTTTAAATTTCCACTAAATTATGGAGGCCTCTATCACATAAAGCAATCCAACATTGGATAATATTATTGTCCAATAGGTTTCTCCATCCAGAAAAAGATATATTTCATAACATGATTAAGCTACCCTAATATATCTATAATATTCTCGAGTCCAATACTATGTATATCATCTTTCTCAGTAGAGGAAACTCTAATGTGTCCATGATTATCTATACCATTCTTCCTTTAGGAACCATTTATAATTAATGGAATATACTGGCTTAGGTAATAACATTATGTAACATTTTGTAATATCCTAAACCTAGTGCAATACATAATATAAATTAAAAAATTTATGTTTATCTAATATCATAATCATAAACATGATTTCATTTGAGATATAATTAATTTCAAATTGTTCATAATTTTTTATAAATAAATTTGAATTAAGCTAATTGTATCACCAGGAGTGTCATTCTTGGTGAGTGGTAAGGCCTATTGTGATATACCATGTTATACTTGAGCCAGGTCTGAAACACATTTTTAGAGTTTTTCCCAAGGAACATCTGTGCTTGAACCACATCCATTTGTTGTATCCAGAAAGGGGTGTATTGCTTGGAACACCCACATAATATCAACCTTACTAAAATTCAAGAACATTATTCTATACTTATCCTCAAAATCTACTTTAGGATACGTCCCCCAATTGATGTTTTCCTATATCTAGGTTCTATGTTTTAGATTATGCTTCCTCTGATAGAAACTATAATACCTCGAATCCATAATCACGTAGTCGATGCCTTACATTAATACCTTTTCATGATTACAAGGAATGAAATTCTAAAGAGCCAAATTTTTAGATGTTTTGGAATACTAGATTAAAAAAAAGAAACCTATTTTACATTGGTAAATATAAAATGAAATATAATACTTAACAAAATCTAATAAACCGCATACTTCAAAACTCGTTCGAAGATATTTTCTTTATAACTTGTGGAAGGAAAAAAAATAAGGGTGAGTTTAAATGGTCTGTAAGGGTTAGTAAATAGGATTCAATAATGAATGAATGAGAATAAATCATTAAATAATGGAAAATAACAAAGAACACATTCCATTTAAATACCTGGATTAGGCATAATCAATATGGTATGGAAAATAACTGACACACATGAAATTTAATCAATATTCTAAGAATGAAATTAATCTATAGATAATGTAAAATATAAAATTTAATGGATAAATAACAATAATAATTATTATAAATTAACTCTCAATGAATTAAAAGATTAATCATTGGACATCACGTTTGAGGCAAATGAAAACCTATATCATCAAAACCTTATACAAGATGGTTTAAACCACAGGTGGAAACGTATTTAATTTAGAAAAATGATTTTCTTTATGAGAAATAGTTGATACATTCAGAAACTATATAAATTATGGGTCCCATCTCTTTCTTCTATCCCGAATAATTCCATATTTTAAGTAATCAATTTAAGTAATAAACAATATGCCTTATCCAATATCTACAATGAATAATGAATACAATTTTATCAATATTACCCCTATTAAGGGAATAACTATCAAAGTGAACACTATATGTAAAAATAGTATAATATTCATGAAATAATAATATCAATTTCATGAGAAAATGGATATTTAATATAAATTTAATGTAAAATAATAATGGTCCTATGGTAGTGATTGTTTAAATAGAAAGTAAACAATCAATAAAGAAAGTGATATTGCAAAGATAACTTTTATTACATGGTAATTTTCAAGGAAATACCCCTTTAATGATATAGTTAAAAGTGACACATACAATTCCATTAATTATTAGCGAATCATGATATTAATTGAAAAATGGTAAGTATATAAAATAGATTAATGTGAATTGGTGTATAATAAACAATTAGTCCCTATAAATTGTAAATTGAAACGAGATCCATTACCACTACGGAAACATTTAAATCAAAAGTCCAAAAAGTAATAATCATCAAATGAAACATTTAAATACCATGAAAATAAAAAAATTAATGATATAATATATAACAAGGGTCATAAGACACACCACACGAAATACATAAGTGGTGGATATAACATTAATTTCACAGATTTAAAAAGTGAGATGAAAATATCTTACCATATATTTCCTTTTGGGTTAACGTTATTTAAAGAAATGTATAATGGTTTTAATAATGTTATTAAATTTAACCGTAACCATAACCATATTTATATTATCATATATTATCTTCTAATAATATATTATTTTCCTTTTGTTAACAATCATCCACTATTTTCTGTATTTCAGGTGTAAATTGCCTATTTTTTTGGAGTTTGTTTTAACATGACACTTGTTGTTCATATTAATTAGACCGGGATTTACTTATATAAATAATGTAAAACAAGATTAAAATATCATATATATTTATTATATATGTTTTTATAATAATACATGGTGATATGAAATGAAATGCACCATTCCATGTGATGATAGACCGTACGTACAAATGAACGCTACTTCTATTTATTTGTCCTATTTAATAAATTAAAAGTAAGTAATATATAGGTATATTATGATTCAAATATCATATTTATTTCATATATTTCACATAATATTTTTAAAATAATCCTTAATACATTCCATGTATAGTGTGAACAAATCATATCGTTTTGAGGTGGTGATAGTCCACACGTCCAAAAACAATTTTATCGTATTCCCAAAAAGGTGAATGCATAATCATATGTCTAAAATAAAAATTATAAAATCATAAATAAATCATAAATATTATAAATATAATGTATAAACTATAAATATATCATGAATCCAAAATTTAAATTTGGCAATGGAAGAACGAACGACATCAGTTCACGATGCGGTAATCTGCCATACACACGAATGATGATTGCTGGTCCCATTTGATGGATGCATTTTAAAGTTTAGGAATAAATATTTTCATAAAATAATCAAAATGTATTTATTAAAATGAGGTTTTTATATAATCAGGATATAAAAATAATTGAATTTTAGGAGTATTAAATGAAAAAAAGTTATCGTTGAATAACATCACTTCTTATTCTTATAACCCCTTTTGGTTTATACCAAAAAACATCCTTGGATGTATTTATTCTCAAATTTAACCTTCTATTAGGAGGGTGGGGATGTTAGGAGGATATTTGGGCATAGTTGTGACAAAAAATGGCTTGATAGGTGAAAATAATTGGGAGGGTTGAGTGCATTTTTATAGTGGAGGAGTGTCCTTTTTGTAAATATAAAATGGTAAACACTATTGAGAGGCCTTCCTTACATAATTTTCAAAAAATAATAAAAAAACCTATATAAATTGGATTATGTTTTATAAAAATGGCTAGAAAATTTGTATTTTACATGTATCTATGACATTTTGTCCATTATGTTTAAGGTTTAGTCCCTTGTTAAGATTAATTTTACCATAATCATTGTAATTAATTTTAATTAAAATCACTAATACTTACGGTAAAGAACCAATTTTAACTTACTAGACATTATAAATCATGATAATTCAAAATATGGAATCCATTTTTCCAAATTCCAATAACATAATTGGATGAAATTAATTTAAATTCAATCCCTTTGATGGGATGAAAAAGCGAGTTCATAAAGTGAAAATGTTCAAAATTTTACTAAGTTTTTATTTCAAATTTCAAATTTAAATGTATTCCAATGACATATATTGGATAAATTTATGTATTGTAGATATAATTTTATTTTAAAACTAATCTAAAATATAACTTTTTATGGTAAATTATTGAAACGAAATGTCAGTTTTCAATTGAAATACAGTATTTTTCACTATTTATCAAAAAAATGAACCTTCTCAGAGAAGTACGAAAAATTAAGAAAAATATAATTTTAAAATTATAATTTGAAGAATGATTTTTTACCTTTAAATTTCATTAATGTGTCAATTTTTATATTTCATATAGGTGCACCATTAAAATGCGGTAAAACTGCATTTATGAAAATCACGGTTTTTAGGTATAAAATTTGGTTTTACCTTATCTAATGAATATCAAATATATTGGATGAATATAAAAAATATTTTAAGGAATATATAATATATATATTTCATTAATATACATTAATAATAGAAATTAATCTAATTTATTAAGATAAAACACATTTAGAGCATTAAAATTTATTTTATAAAATCATTCATTTTATATTCATTTGGATTATATATTTTTTTATAATTAATTGGTAACCAATGAATTAAACTATATATTTTTGTAAGTTATTTAATCATATTAACAACCATAAATTTAATTTCAAGGTTATATCTTACAATATTAAATAATAATAACCTAATAATATATTTTTCGGTCAAACTAGATTTTTCATTTAACACAAACCACCAAACAAAGTTTCTCTTTAATGTAGTGAAAGGTAAATTAGTTTTGAGTGCATTGGAATCTATCAATTTTTTTTAGTTTACTCTAAATGGAAATTATTTAAAAAATACTATGGTGTTACAAATATTGTTTTATAACTTTTATATCAATCCAATTATCACAAAGTTCATAGGGAAGATGGATTTCTAGTGGTAGTAAGAAGGAACGTTTTCATGCATATTTTCATATACTGGATATGGAATATTAAAAAAAAGGTACCCAATTTTTTTGTACCTTTATATAAAATTTGGAAGCTATTATTGTTTTTATAAATGGAAAAATAAAATTTTATCTTGGGTAAATAGGAAGATGAATTTAATTTTTTTTAAATAATTAAACAATCCCCCTAAGACCACATCTATTTTAGAGATGATATTTTTGGAGTTAAAGAATCTATAGATGTGTAAAAATAAGTGTTTTTAAGGATGATAGAATGAATTAAAAGTTTAAAAAAGATTTATTCTTAAAAATTAATGGTAATTTGTTATATCAAGGAGAAGGATCCCCTTGATAAGTGTGAGGGAGAATTATTGGAAGACCTTGATGAGTTTTACTTAGAAGACATTTTTAATCCAATAAAAGAATCTAGATTTCATAAACATGTTTTTATGAAAAAAAGTGATCAAGGGTAATATTTATTCAATAATTTATTTAATAGGAAACATAGGGACCTTATATCTCCTAGACCTAAGTGTCTTTCCATGATCTCAGCACCTTCCAATTTATTGTTCATGCCCCTGCCAGCTCATTTGAAATATTCATTTTTATGATAGTTCAGAACATTATAAGTAAATATCTCATCTAAATTTGAGGGAATTTAAGAGGAAAAACTTTTGAGTTTCTTAAATGACTAAAAATATTTCATTTTCTGGTCTATCGTTGATTTACAGGTTATAAGTTCATCATACTACATGTATAAAATCCCCATCATACCTGAGTGTAAACCAAGAGTGGAAGCCCAATGAATACTTAACACAAACATGAAAGAATTAGTTTGACAGGAAGTGATCATGTTAACTGATGATGGAATAATAATTACCATTTCAATAGTCCTTGGATAAGTCCTTTATAGGAAGTACTTAAGAAGAGTGGATTTACTGTGGGGACAAATGAAAAGTATGACCAAATTGAAACAAGAACTATGAACAGATGGAGGGTGTGCATAGAATATATAAAAATTAATGCTTCCTCAAGGAAGGATCCTTTACCCATGATATTTATAGACCAATTCTAAGATATAATTTATTGAAATGGGTTTCATTATTAAATTATGGATATTCTAGTTAAAACTAGATTTCCATTATACTTATGAATCAAACAAAGACCATATTCACTTGTCCATTTTTGGCATTTCCCTATTGAGGAATTCCCTTTTTTATTAGGTGTTGCTGCATCAAATTTTTAGAGATGCGTGATGTAAATTTTATCAAAAATTATTAAAAAAATAATCAATGTTTTCATGTATTATTTTTCATATATTAGATTTTATTATTAAAAATGTATTGAAAATATTGAAAATATTTTTGAAAGATTTCAAGAAACACACCCTATATAAAATTTTAAAAATTTTCCGTTCATGGATACTAATATTTTATCATTGGGTAACATAGTGTTTAAAAATTCACTAGAAGTTAAAAATGCCGCAATTTCGGTAATATAATATCTTCCACCACTATGAATTGTTATGGGAATTAGATGCTTTTAGACCATGATGAATTTTACTCAAAGTTCATCAATGTTTCTTCTAAAATAACTAGGAAACTATGTTTAAAACATTCTAAGGGATCTTTTTTGATTGTTTTGAAATTCAAATATTCCTTTTACATATTTAATGATGAACTCAATATATCACTAGTCATCCCTACCACAGACTGTAATTTTCTATTTAAGGTGATAGGTGATGCTAGTGATATAGTTGATGATTTTATTTTGGGGAAGTTGAAGGATAACATGATGAATGCCATTTATTATTCTACTATGTTTATAGATAAATACTAGAAGAGTTTTTCCATCATTTAAAAGTATTTTAATGCTTTTTTTCTTTCTCATAATAAATTTATATGGCACTTGACTTGGTCCAATGTTTTTATTTTCACTGAACATTAAAACCAAAAATACCTATAAGATAAGAAATATTCAAATCCATAAATAATTATGTTGACTCTTGAGTTACAGAAATTTGATATGGTAATCTAAGATAAAAAAGGGGATTTGAATGTGGTTTAATATTATTTTCCTTGTATACTCAACTCCCAAACTGTTGATCTAATGGAGATCAATGAACCATTCCTATAGGAAACAATTTCTATGTTTTTGTGAAGAAATTTGGTTAGATTATGTAATTTTAATATTTTCTACCAATATGTATAATTACAAAGGACCTTTCATAGAAAGAAAATGATGATTTATATTTAAAAATATAAATACAACTTCTAGGATGACCCCTTTATATTTAGAAGATGCGTTGATGAAATTTTTAATAGATATGTGGTTGAGGGGGAAATACTCCCCATTATTGAGCGTTGTTAATCATCACCTTAGGGTGGAAACCATTGAGGATAAGAAACTCCCCTAATGTTTTATATATTGGTTTCTACTAGAATAAATTAGTCATGGATTTTAAGAGTTTTGTTATTGGTTGTGACATGTCAAAAACGCTTATAAATGTAAGTAGAAGGTAGAATATTCCTAAAAATGAATATTGGTGGTTTAGGTTTTCGATTTATGGGTTTGGATTTCATGGGGACTTTTTCATATTATTATGGTAATAAATATATTATTGCGGTTGTATACAATGTTTCCAAGTGGTTTAAGGTAGTGGCTCTTCCCAAAAATCATTCCATCAGTGTCATGAAAATAATTAAGAATAAATTTTTTTATAGGTTTGGAGTACAGATAGAATTCATTACAAATAATTGAACCCATTTCAATAATTGTATGATCAATAATTTATAGGATAATAATGGGTTCTTTCAAAGAACTGGTACAACCTACCACCTATAATCTATTGGGTAGGATGGAGTTTCTAACATAGATCACATACATATTTCAAAAAAGATAGTTTCTAACTCAAGAAAGGATTGGTGAGTGAAGTTGGATGAAAATATTACAGCTTACATAAATCACTATAAAATTGAAATAGGTATGTATCTTGTTAGATTTATTTTTGGAATGAATTTTAATCTTCATTTGGAACTACATAAAAATTATTTTTGGGAAATGAAGTCCCTAAACATTGATTTCAAGCCTGCGGGGGAGAGGAGGTTGTTGGAGCTGAGTTAGCTCGAAGAAATTTGGTGAGTACCATATGAAAATTAATTTTTTTTCAAATATAGAACCACCTACCATGACTACATGTTTTAGAATTGTTATAAAAGAAATCTTCATTGGGTGTTTCTATTTTATTATAGGTTAAAAAGTTTCCCACGTAAACTGAAAACCATGTGGTTGGGAACGTTAACCATTATGTGAGTGCTTGTTAATGGAGTGATGGATCTAGTTAGAGAAGTGAATAGAACATAATTTGTCAATTAAGGGATAATCAAAGACTTATTTGAAGGGTAAGCAATGAAATTGGTTTCCATTTCTTTTCTTAAATATTGAATGTCACTATGGTCAAATAGAGGATTATAAATTTAATGCTTCATGGGAATAAACCCAGTATTATTGTCCATGATTTTTATTTGTCCTATATAATAAATAAAACTAATTTTTATTAATTCTCTTATCTACAAAATTTTTTGTCTATTTTCATTACATGAAATTTTCCCACTAGAGTGTTATTTCTACTAGAAATTTAGAAAGGTAAAATGACGGGATCAACACACTAACTTAACTAAATAAAACCTCATAGACAACAATATTGGTTTAAAAGTTTCGAAAAATTTCTATTAATGATTCTTATGTATATTTTATTTGTTTTTGTAAACTGGAAGTACCAACTAGAGTAATTTAATTAGTGATACTGAGGAGGAACTGTTGAATAAACATAAATGATCAAAGATTCCATACTGGAGGTAGTATTAATCATATTTATAAAATTATTAAATATTATATTTTATGGTTTTAGGTTTCTAATAATTATGTATGGGATAATAAACCTTTATATTTTAGGTCATAATCATGAATTTTCATGCTTAACAAGTTGATTTTCTAACTGAATTCTCGGGTGTTGAAAATTAAGTTGTGTTGAATGTCAAAACTTGTCTTTCTCTCATACAATACCACCAGACTCACACTGATTAATTCTAAAATTTTGTTCATGATGATTGTGTTTGAACTAAATATAAAAAATTTCCATATATAAAAATTAATTTCCTAAACATTCAAAAAATATGTTGGTGCTCTTAAAAAATGATATTTTTTAAAAATTTGTTTTTGTTTTTGAACATTTATTTCACCCCTTCAGTAACCATAGAAAAACTAAATTTTCAATTTGTTTTAAATGAAACTGCGTCCAAAATATTTATTCAACATCAGGGATAATGTTGAGTTTCAATTTTGTGGAGGAGGAGTATTTTTCTATGACTTAAATATGCTTCAATACAATATACATCAAAAATCAATAATTTGATTTTAATAATTTCCCCACTATCTGTAAATAAATTATACAATTTTTTGTAAATGAATGTGTTAATCTATATCATGGTTATATAAAACAAGAAACTTTTATGTATTACATAGGTGATAGTTTCATACACTACTGGGTTATTTCAATAACTCGGGGGTTTTTATAATTTAGTGATTTTTGATTGATGTTGTACACTATATTTAAAAATTCATTATTTAGAAACTAGTTAAGGAATATGTGATAGGTAATATTCTTGTTGAATTGGAATTATAACTTGAAGAAGAAGAAGTTTGAACTTTAACCTAGTTACATAGCATTGGATACGTGAAACACCTTAGAGTGTCAACTCAATCGTGGATAATATAAATTATTTTAATCTGGAGTAGAATGTGAAATTAGGGCCCACGTCGAGTCTGTGAGACAAAGGTCTTTGGTGTGTTTCTATAAATAAATAAAATTCAAACCCCTAAGTTCCTTGCGTAATGCAATATAAAACTCATGACTGGTGAAAATTAAAATAAAGAGTCTCATGAAAATTGGGCACATTAAGAAGTGGTGGGTTCTTATCCCAAATTAATATAGATATAATTGATTTATAAAAAAATATTTTGAGTTGTATCAATGTTTTGGAAAGTGTAAATTTGGTTTGGAAATATGAGAGAGAGTGAAAGCCAACATTTTCATTTGTTACAGATTTAATTTTTACTCAATATTATCAGTCACCAGTCATTAAACTAGAATTTAATTTGTGTTGAATTATGTATGTGAGAATAATTCATATAGGAGGCATGAAATTATTTATAAATGGAAGTATTTGTGAATTTTCATTAATTATGGTGTGAATTAGATCTTTGGAAGGATAATAATTTCTTTTTTATAGTAAATTTTTATAGAAATAAAATACATTTAATTTCAAAAGACTGTAATTATTTATGTATAATGCAGTTTGATGTAGCTATTTTTGAAACAATTTTCCACATCATTTTTTAGAATTTATTGAAATCATAATGGTAAGGATGCCTCTTTAATGATTAAAATATTTAATTTGGTTTATTTCTGTAAAAGATAAAATTCATTGGATATAATATAAATGTTTTCAGAGTTAATTTAAATAGATGTTTCTTTTTTAATATATAATTTTTTTTCACAATCAATTTTTTGAGATTGATTTTGAAATTTTCTGATGCTTCCAGTTTTTATGAGAGAAAATTATTTCATAATTAAAATATTTAATCTGAAAATATTTTATGGACTTTAAATTTGAAAATTTATTTCTTTTTTTTTTCTGTGATTGAATTTCAATTTATATAATTTTCTATGTCACAAAATTTTGAATTCTTTTTCATTTTAGGACATGTGAAGGAAAAAAATTAAAATTTCTTGAAGTGAACTTGGGGAATGGTTTTTTTGTCACTGTTCTGATTTCAGGTACGTATTCAAGTTACCATGGATTCTATAAAGAAGATGAATTCTCTGTTTCCTTGTATAAAAAATTCCAAATTGACATAAAGAATAAAAAGTATTTACCATGCCTACATAATTGTACCTTTTCACAAATTCTAACCATGTAAAAACAATTATTTTCATGCAAGTATATTCTAAACGTGTATGTTTGGAATAATATAATGATATAAAAATAGTGGCAGGGGGGTGAATTGTGTCATTCCTGTAATCTCAAAAAATTCTCGCATGTAGATTTATTTTCCATTTGTGAAGATGTGAAATATTATTTTCAATTATAATTACAAGAAGAAGTTAAACAGTAATGTGGAAATAATTACTCTTTTAGTGGTTATGGGCACAAATATCCCCTAGTCCACTCCATAAATTATTTCTCTATGAAATTTATGTTTATTCCATGAAAAGTCCACTTATCAAAAGAAATTAAAATCCACAATCGAGTGTAGGTAGTTTAAACCTTTTCAAAAATGATAAGAAGAGAATTCTAGTTCATTTGTAGGTAACTAGTCATCCAAAACATAGACCGAGAAGTTGATACTCACCCATGACTGATTCTGAGTAGTTGAAACTCTAATAAATCAAATTAGTTTGATTTGATATGGGTACAAGATGAACTGCATAGTTGTATTAGCAACAGACAGTTGATGAATCTTTTTCATTTGTAAGAATATTCAAGTAGTACGAGATTCGAAGAAATCCTTGTTGTAGATGATATTTGAGAAATAATGTCAACAAAATATCTACAGTTCACAATAGTACGAGATTGAAAAGTTTATCTACAATGTGTAGACTCTCTTAGGAAATAAAAGATATGGTTATTATTTTTAGTAGATCTATAAAATTATATTAACATAATGTATACAATTTTTATATTGGAAACATATCATGCTACAATAACTCATATATATTGGTTTTACATGAAAATGATCTGATCATATAAACAGGTCAATTTTTTTTCTTTTGGTTTAGCATATCCAAAAATATCACCTGATAGATCTCAAATATTCTAATCTGAATCAATCAGGGGAGTCGTAACTTAGCTTATGAATTAGAATAATTTTATTGTTTGAAAAAAAGTCATTGAATCAATCATAATGATCCTTTGAATTAGTCATAAGAAATATTTTTATCGATATTTATTTCTATCAATAGCATTACAAAAATATCTGATAAAATCACGGATTTATAGATCAATTATTGAATATTTAAACATAGGGTTGAAAATATAGGTTTAAAGTATCATAATTTTGTGTCCTCAAATGTAAGGTTCCTTACTTATGTAGGGTTTTTAAACCATAATTTTCTTTCCCACAAAAATAATATTCCTTGATTATATAGGGTTCCTTAACCACACATTTATATAACTTTGGGTTGATGGTCTATACGTTTTGTTCTGAAACATAGGGTTCATTTCTTATGTTACGCTTACCATCGTATAGTTCATATAGTAAGTACAATTTTGAATGTAGGGCTCATTCCGTACTCTATTATTAAATATGTATTGTATGAAAAATGTTTCCAAAAAACATTAAAATGCTTTCAAAAAACTTTTATGGATCATTTCTATCAATTAATAAATTCAATATAAATCCATAATAAATATTGGAAATAAAATTAATTTACAGAAATTAACTTAATGTTATATTATTAGTAATAAAAAAGTGTATTTGTGAGCATTAAAATGAAAATGATATATAAAGTATTGTTGATAATATACATTCCCAAAAATATCCCCTTTTTAATGATCACAAAACCCCTAACATAATTTTCAAAAAATGTAGGATGTTTGAACAGTAAATTTTTTAATGGAAATACTTATTTTTTAGAATAATTAATTATTATTTAGATTTCAAATTATTATTTAAATTAAAAAATTTAAAATGGTAATGTTGTGTTTTCAAAATTTAATTCCCCTTTTTGTGATATAAAAAAGAATGTATTTAAAATTGGATTATAACCCACTCAATTTTTCCCAGAACAATTAATGAAAGTTATAAAGTAATGGTTACTAAAATAAGACATGGTTTATGGATGTTGGGATATACATACAATAAAATTAATATATTATATATAGAACATCAACAATCAAATATGCTTTTAGAAAAATGGGATTATAAATACATGAGTGATTTTTTCTAGAGGAAAAGATTGAAACAAGAGGGTCGGTAGATATGGAATGGTTTTGATTAGAAGAGGTTTAATGGTTCTCATGATGCTAGAGTATCCTAAAAAACATCTTTAAAATATTTTATATAACCATGTCACCTTTCTGAAAAAATTTCATCCAACAATATTACGAAATTTGTTAAATCTTTACTCACTTTTAAATTTTCAATCAGATTGAATTTGAGAAAGTCATGCAGATTTTCCTTGGTTAATAAAAGCAGAGAATGTTTTTCACTGTACTTATTAATAATAAATATAATGTTTAGTTCACCTAAATTAAATTTTTAGATAATCTCTTATCGATTATCCGATAGGAGACGAAGAGGTGAACTATTACATTGAAGCAGTTGAATCCTATCATTTGTATCATCCATTACAGATGTGATTGTTTGAAATCTTCGGATTAGGTCAGGGGATATTTGATATAAATAATTGGAAGCTCTAGACTAATTGATACTCGATTTTATCAATTCAAAAATTTATCCCAAATAAAATTTCGAATCAAAAAAAAATATATTATAAACAGATTTTGCTTTCATCTTTCCTAACTAAAAATGCTTGTTTCTTTAGAAAGCATCAAAATTTATTTTTTAAATTTAACTTTCTATGAATTCATGAAACTAATTTTTAATAGGTTCTAATTCTAGTATTTGAAAATAATAATTTATTTAATCTTCCATATATTTTTTGGAAGACTCCAGTTATTGTCGATGACAAGATTTCTCCTAATATACCTTGTTTAATTTGATAACCAAGTTTTCTGTCTGGTTTTTCATAGAATAATATGTTCATTCATCTTGATTCTTGGATAATGTATCCACTTCATCAATAGATAAATATAGTAATTATATGTTTTTACTTGAAAATTAAATTCCACGAAGGACCTATCTCCATTATCTAGAAATAGATTTTGTTCTTTCCATGGACTTTCCAATTACTGAGACAACGTAAAGCTCAAAAATTTTAGTAGTTTCAGTTAATTATTTCTGAACTAACTCACCTTATAGATCATTAATAGATTATTAAATTGATTTATGGGAAAGATTTTATTCTTGAATTTGAATTTCATCTTGTTCTTTATCATAATGAAAAGTTTATTTTAAATGTGCTGATGAATTCTTATCACTTAGTTCAGGTGTTTCTCCCTCTGGATCCTCATGCTGAGGTTCTTCTCTAATAGTTGGAATTTTTACAAGTTCTTCACAGGATCCTTATTTGGAATCTTCCTCATCCTGATTTGTTGAGACATACTAGATTTTTCTTTTTTAGGATAAGAAACACCTTATATTATTGATTGTCCAATTTATTTATTTCATAAACAAATTCATTCTATAGGCTTCATATTTTTTTTCTCCCCCATAATAAAAATTCCCCATATTATTATTGGTCACTCACAGCAACTAGGAGAAGTGATTCCAACAACGTTGTTTATATCAGGGAAAATTTATCTTAAAATATCTAATAAACAAAAACATGATATTCATGTATAGGTACAAGATCTTTCTAATGTAATAATCCTTGAAAGTATATCTATTTGAATAAACATGACCAGTACCTTCTGTCCAACCTCATGATCCCTTAAAAAAAATTTCCTCATAGTGGTGTAACCAAAAATAAATGACATAATATCTTCTAATCTATGGTCATAATTTCTAATTGATTGAATATCAAAAAGGAAAACTATTCATGTAGGAATTTTAAAATCTGAGTAATTTCTACTAAGGATATTAAAAACTACTAATCATCTATTCATGACGATCGAATATACTTTGTTTCCCCAAATCTGAACTACAAAAACTTGTAATATTTCTTCTGTTCAAACTCAAAAATAAATTATGTATTTTCTTTCTTAAAGAGGAGTTACAACATCAATACACAGTAACATGGTCGAGTAGAATATTTTTCTGATATAGCCATTCAAAATCAATGACCTTTCCATGAATAATATTTCAAATGAGGACACACTAATGCATTGGATCACTCAGTTCATGTTTTTCTACTCACTTTCTCTTTGACATTTCGTATACTTTTAAATTTCTGAAGTTTTCAGATCATATAATTTTGAAGGAATATGAGGGGTCAGGAGTCGACAGGTTTGAAGTTTAAGGGTAAGGAAAAAAATCTGTTTAACAATTTGGTGATGTGTTCTGGATTCTTATGCTGATTACGTAGGATAATAATTAAATTTTCATTTCAAAAAGATTAATTATTAAAAAATAAATATGAAATAAGACTTTTATTTAAAAAAAATAAAAGAAAAATTGAAAATTATAAATAATTGACATAGAAATTAACAAAACAAATTAATAATTTTTTTTAAAAATAAATATCCCAAAATCCCCCGTAATAATATAAAAAATTTTATTGGGAATTTTTTTAGAAAGAATATTAGCCAACTGATATTTTATATTTACAATTTCTAAAGATATATCCTTTTTAAAGACATTATTTCTTATAAATTGATGCTTTTAAATCAATATGATTTATCCTAGAGTGACTTAGAAGTTTTTTGGAAATACTAATAACAATAGTATTATATCATAAAATAGTTATATTATTAAAATTTATTCCACAGTCCAATAGAGTGTGTTTCATCCACAAAACGTTTTCACATCAAATAATAGAAGATATATATTATACCACGGTTATTGAAAGGGAAACTTATTATTATTTATTAATCAACCATGATGCTTAATATTTTTTTTAAAATTAATATTTTTCCTGAGGTTCTTTTTCTATCTAATCTGCATCCTCCAAAATCAGTATCAGAATATGAAATTAAATTAAAATCATATGTTTTCCGGGAAATGTAAATATTGAAAAATAGTTTCTTTTACATATCTAAATATTCTTTTAACAGTAGTAATATAGGATTATATTGTGTAGGAACTACTAATCCTACAATAAATCATTTTCAAACAAAAAAATGTTACTGATTAATATCAACCTCTAGGTTCCTGTATAATTCCATAAAAAGCATTATTAATATTAAATGTCGAACTTGGTTTATGATGGTTTTTAAAACCTAGTGGTTTTTTAAAATAAGATTACTCTAATAAATATACATTTTAAAAATCATATTTAACATCATTCTTATATAATTTAAAATTTATATGAGATCCATAAGTTATAATGATTTTAATGGACTCTAATTTAGATATAAGGAAAATATTTCATCATAATCTATTCATTCTTCCTGATTATATCCTTTTGATAAAAATCTATATCTCTTTCTTATAATGATACCTTGATCATACTGCTTATTTCTACTGATCTATTTAGTTCCTATTATAGAGTAATCTGATGGTCTTTTAACCAATTCCAAAGCATTATTTCTTCTAAGTGGGTTCACATCTTCTTGCATGTCTAAAAAAACTATCATCTTCAAAAGATTATTTAATTGACTAAGCTTTTAAGTAAGATATAAATCCAACTAAATCATTTAGTTTTCGTATATTTAATCTAGTTTTATCTCCTGTGTCTAGGTTTCCATCAATAATTTCTAAGGGATGGGTTTTTAAGGTTCTAGACTATCTTGGTAAGACAACTTCAGGTTATTTTGTTTCATGTTCTTTTCAACTGGGCTAAATTTCATTTATTACAATTTCAAAATCATCTTTAGAATTTTTAGGTCTCAAGTTTTCAATCGAGTCATTGATTTCATATTTCGGATATTTCTCTTTATTAAATTGGTTTGTTTTGTTAAAATTATCACGAATAGACTCTTCAATAATTCTTGATTCTTAATTAATCAATCAATAGGTTTTATAAGTAGCAGAATAAACTAGTAAAACATCATACATTAGCTTTTGGAATGCATTTACTGTGGTTTTCCTTAGTATTCAAGATATATACCATGCATCCAAAAAATTATAATGTGTTTTACTTTTGGTTTTATGTTATTCTAGAGTTCATAGGGTGTCATTTTAATAACTGGTCTTACTAAAAATCTATTAATGATATAGAAAGACGTCCTTAAAAATTGTTCCTAGGATTTTTTGGGAAGACTATATTCATTTAGTAAAATTCCATCTATATATTGAATAGTCCTATTTATTCATTTAACAATCCTTTTTTTGAGCTGTTATTTGTGAAGAGAAGGATTATTTAACACCCTGATTTGACAAAAAAAATTAAATTCTTTAATGTAAAATTCTCCACCATGATCACATCTCAATGAAATTATTTTAAATAAAATTAAATTTGTAACAATTTTCAAAAAACTTTCTAAAATAATTAATTCCAGAATTTTTAGTTTTACAAAATATACCCAAGTAAATCAGTAAAAAAGAATAAATAAAAATTAAAAAATTAATTTACCAGCCAAAATTTATACTATGGATGGTGCAAAAATATCAATATGGATATGTTCTAAAGCATTATATATATCAATTTTCTTAATTTACTTGAAATAATATTTATCTTATTCCATGATTTAGAATGCATCAAAAAATAAATCATTGTAAAATTTAAGACTAGGAAAATCAAAAAATTTATTGTTTATTAGATAATTTAAGTAATGTATATATATTTTATTTTAAAATTATGCTATTATAGATCCTTCTTTCATTTGACTTATTAGTTAAAAAATTCACTTTTTTACAGAAGGAATTGGGATCTAAAGTATAAAACATTTCAGTTCTTGGAGGCCTAAATTTAATAATTTTATCTTTGAAAAAAACATGAATTGCTTGAAAAATCAATATAAAATTCATCATCACAATGTTTAGGAAACATTATAAGATAATTATTTAGCCCTTTTATATACAATATTTTTTTTATTTAGATTCTATTTGGATATCTATCAATTCCAACACCAATATTATTTCCTTTAAAATTTTCACCAAAAGTGACTTGACCTCAATCCATTGGATTCAGTGTATGGAAATTTGATGATACTCCACTCATTTTTCTGGAAAAACCACTATCCATATGCCATATAGATTTTTTGTCCTTGTTACTTTCCCCCTTCTTCTTCCTTATCCATAATGCGCATACTAGATTTTAGATTTTGTGTCTCTTTTTATGAATCATACATCGATGAGTTATTGATAGTATTTAGATACACACCATCCAGATTTCATGGAAATTTTTCTTTAATGATCATAATCAAAATTATTGCTATGTTTCTTTTGAGTCCTCCTTCTGTCATCTTTTAATTGGGGGAAATCAGGCCTAATGTGACTCGTATTTTTTTGATGATAACATCATAATTTTCATGGTTCCTTTTCATCACTTTTAAATGATTTTTTAATCATATTTTCTTCTAATAAAAGTAGATAATATTTTTGGTAAGATGTTCCAGTTCTATTTCAAAGTCATAGGAATCCTAATTCTTTCTTTTGGCTTCTTTTTTTGATTTTATTTCATGCTTTCGAGAGGTCACCTTATGGGATGTATTTCCACATTTTACAATAATCTTTTGATCATTAACTAGAGATTTCATTTCTTCTTCATACATCTTCAATGTTCCAATTAATTCCATAATATTCAAATTCTTAACTTGTGTTGACTGACAAATAGAGGCAGATATGTCATTCTATTTTTAGTTAGCACTCTATGTACTTTTAGCGCTAGATCTGATTGTGAAATTGGATTTCCCAATGTAGTAATATTATAGATTATTTCTCCTAAATGTCTATTCATTTGTGTGATTATTTATCCATAAAACATTCTAATGGTATTAGACTTTAGTTTTTTAGCATCATACATCATTTTTATGATATTTTATATTATTTCATATGCAACATCAATTGTCTTCCACCTTTGATAGGAAGCTGGGAATTGCGAAACGTTATTGAATTCTTCAGTTCCAAGTCCACATGAGATAACATTCATTGTATTCAACACTACAAAACATGCCTGTAACAGTTCTAGAAAAATTCACCGACAAATTCCATCTTTATCAATGCTAAAATAAGAAGTGTTAAGGAATCCATTTATCATCACTAAAAAAGGGCTGATAAAGGGAATCTATTAGCAGCTCTTTTTCTAGCACTGATAAAAGGTAACATTTAGAAACACTTAATTTTAGTGATGATAATTGAAACCTTTACCAGTGATTTTTTTATTGATGATTAAGGGTTCACCTTATCAGTTAATTTATAATGATAATAAAAGTTTCCATTTATCATTATTTTTTTTAAAACTGATAAAGGTCCCTCATAAAATAAAAAATTAGACAAATAAAAATGAAATGAGTAAATAATGAAAAAATTTATTAATTAAATATTTATACCCAAAAATTAATAATGTGAATATAGACACCCATATATATAGATTATAAATATTAATAAATTGTATATATTAAATATAGATATATAAAATAAAAATGTATAATATATTTAACAGGTTAATTTATTATATATTAATGCCTTATTGAGATTTAATGTTGTTTTATTTTTCAACTAAACCTATATCAAACGTCATGTATTACGTTTATTTCTTGTATATATATATATATATGTGTGTGTTAATATATTAGAATATACAAACACACACACAAATATATTTACGCAATATATAGAAACACATAAATCTAATATTTATGTAATTTATTAAAATTTTTGGTAAATTTTATTTATTTGTTTTTAAACCAACAGTTAAGTTAATAATTTTTAATATTTTTATTTTTTATTTTATTTTTTAATTTGATCATTTTTACTATTTATTTACAAATATTTATTTTATATGTTTTAGTATATTCAATATGTATACATTCACATAAATATAAATATAAATAGTTCATTTATAAATTATATTTAATTAATAAAACTTATCATTTTTTTCAATATTTCTAAAATGTACACATTTTGAATTATTCAATTTCTATCATTATTAAAATGCATTTATTTAAGATTAAATATGGATTCATAATGTTAAAAATATATCTGTAAATAAATATTAAAAAATAAATATATCTATAAACTTAAATTTACTAAATTTATAATTTTTGTAAACAAATAATAATTTTTTTTAAATTAGAATTTATATAATTATAAATAAATAATTACATATATTTAAATAATTATAAAATTATAAAAAAATTATTTACAAAATTCTCATTATAAAACCTTTATCTGCTCTTTTTTAGTGATGAAAAATATTCCATTTGGTCGTGATTATAAATTTAGCACTGATAGAATGGATCTTTATCATTGCTTTTTTGAAAGAATTAATAAAAGTGTCACCGATCTATTTAAAAAACCATAACCAAGACCCGTTCACTCATAATTATCAAGCTCTCATGGAACTCCTCTACTAATGGTGTGACTCCTATACATTCCCTCAAATTAATAAAGGCTAGAATCCAATGTATGCTATTTTATAATTTTCTTCTATAATTTTTTTTAAGTTTTAGGTTCCATATTTTGTATTTTGGTGTTGTTCTTAACCATGATGAACCATATATCTCTTCTCCTCGCTACTGAAATACAATGAGTAGTTCTATTTCATCATTTTCCGCTGTAGACAATGGTTTCGAAGGAAGATAATTTTGTTTTCATTTGGTAAGGTTAGTCAACATATGTGTATGGTGCCGTATAGATAAATAAAAAAGATTTTGCACCACATGCTACATCCATGGTATTGCTGGCTTTATAGAATGATCCAATTGAATTAAGTTAATCATTGAAGAGGTTAAACAATTTCTCATACATTTTATCTATATCCCACATCAGTGACACATGACTTTGGGTAGTTTATGAAAAATGGAATCCGAGTATAGGTTATATAGATATCTAATGTTTTAAAGTGGGCTTATTCATTTTAATAGTAAGGATATTGTGGAGTCAGTTTTTTCAAATCAATAGATATATGTGGGGGAGAGTATCACAAACTCTCTTCTATTTAGAGATACGATTTTAGAAAGTACACTGGGCTTAAGTTTGGGAATTTCATTGAGATTTTGATCAGTTCAATGTGTTTTATATGAGGATTTATATTTAAATTTTCAATTTTTTTTACATTATTTTGGGTTTTGGTTGAGCTTAGGGTGATGGTGGATGTAGATATGGAGTTTCACGACTGATCCCTATGTTTTATCCAACCATGTGGATACCATATGAATTATTCTAAGGGATACACTAAACCTTCAAGAAGTTATTGATGTAATTTTAGACTTATTCCAACCAATTTTAATCATTGAGTTACTCTTAATGTGAATTATCACTTGTGTGTGGTGAAATAAATAGGGTTTGGTGTTTTTTATGTTATTGAAATGAATTTGATCTAGTTTTGCATAGTGTTTTGAAAAATTAAATGTATTTTCCTGTTAAAATGGGATTTTCTTATATTTTTAAAAAGTTTTAGGCTCTTAAATATGTTTAATGGTTTATTTTAAAATGGGTTTGTTATATTACAAAAGGTATTTAAAAAAATTGGTTTATTTATTAATGGGTTTTGAAAAAAAATCTTTGTAAAAAAATTAGATTTTTATGTTAATGATTTAAAATTAATCATATTTATATTTAAATTTCTTTAACTATTAATAAACAAAAAAATGTATTTTTTTATTTTTAAATGATTTTAATTTTTTAATACCATTTAATTAATGTTTTATATTTTTTATGAAAAAGAAATTTTATAATTTTTTTGTGTTACGTTTTTTTAGTGTTTATGATTTTGGATTTGTTCTACAGTCTTGGAGGGACTATTTAGTTTGATATATTGGACATTAACTATTTGAGTTCATGGCTTGTATCATTTTAATTATTCCTCCTAATGTGTTGAAATAAAATAGTAGAGGCTTTCTCTCATAGTACAACCCTTATAGTAATTTCTCCCTTTATTTAGCGGAGACCTGGTTTATTTTAATCACTACCCAGACTCTAAATTGAGTGGGGAACATGGAACCTTATTTCTCTCAAAACCCATGTTAGTATATTTATTTTGTGGATGTAGAGTCATTTGAGACTTGTGAATCTAGTAGTCAGTTATTTTATTGATTTAGATAGGTTTTTTATTCCATGATGAGCCTCATTTTTTGGATATAACCATTTCAATTTTATGGTTGTGTTGTGGGTATTGACACAATTTTAGATTAGGACTGATAATTTGTGGTATATTGGATTAATTTTTGTAGACCTGGGGATTATCCTTATCAATGTTGGGTGTAATTTTTTTTTTAATTTTTCTTGACCAGTCTTCTCAAGTCCCATTCCTCTTATTTAGGAGTTGTCATGTAGGAATCAGTAATAATATATGAAATTTTATGTTCATATGTTACATTATTTTTTCTAGAATCAATTATAAATTTATATTAATAGAAACATTAATTGTAAATAAATTGTGGATTCTTATTTACTTATTAATGGTGACCAGGTTTATATAAATTATTAACTGATTGAGTTTATTTAGTAACCCCTTTTATCGATACTATAGTTTGTTGTTTCATAATTATATGTAAAATAATGCTTATAACATATTTTAAAATATATATAAAGTATGAAACGACTTGTTATAAAGTAAATTAATGAGATAGAGGGGTAGGGGGTTCACATTTAATATAGATTATTTGTTTTCTATTTTTGAATGATTGTTATTTTTTAGTAGGGGAAAATTATGTTAGTATTTACATTAATATAGAATATCCCACCACTCTAACCACTAGATCTCTATATGAAATATCCAATGAATATTATCTATATGCAAGAACTTGTATTGATTCTATTATACTTGAGTTAATTTTATATTGAATTCAAACCGTGTGGTATAATTTTCAATGACGGGAAGTATCTATGTTCCTCTAAGATTTTATTTTAATATATCATAATAAAAAATTTATGATTTCTTGAATAGTTTAATTTCACTTATAGGAGTGAAAATGTTCTAGATCAATACAGAGAAGATGTTGAAACATTAACCCATTAAAGAGATTTAAGTTATTGGAAGGATGTCATGGTGGATTAAAATAATATCCTAAATAGAAAGGTGGTGAATTCTTGAGTAGACAGAATAGATACCCAATGTAGGTGGGGTGAGATTCATAACATCAACACCATTAGAGTGGAGGTGTTACTATTCCTCTTTAATTAAGTAGACTTTTAGAGTGATTCCATTAGTTTAGGTTTGTAAAACACATTAATACATAAAAGCATGATTGTATTCCATCTCTTGATTATGGATTAAACACCCTCTTTTAAACTATCATTTCTCTCATCATTGTGGTTCCAAATTTCATTGATTACATAAATCCCAAACAGTGATGGAATTAAGGATAGATTTAAAGAGGAAATGAGTAGCCTCAAATCCATCATCAAGAGATAAAAGTAAATCAAGAGTATAAGGATGGATTAAATAAAGGAAGTGAAGGTTAGTTGTACTATAGTACTGATGTATTATATATCTATTCAATATAGTGGCCATTTTCATGCGGGATGCATGAAATTGATGAATTTTATGGATGTACAGTATTGTATTGTTGTTTTTGAAGAAAAATTAAATGTTTTACTAGTCATGAAGACAATGAATTCGAAACATGATGATTTCACCAATCTTGAGGAAGACTAGAATATTGACAATGAAACTATTGAATTATTAGTGTATCAACATCATGTTGATGAAGAAAAAAAACGATGCAACATTATTGTTTTGAATAAAATTACCCGGGAAAAATCCAGGTTATAGAATTTGAGGTTGGTTGAAATAAATGTGTCCAACTTATTGACCCCAACATGTCAATGTTCATTAGTTATCTTTAGGTCACAATGAGGATGATTATTCTGTTTGATAATGATTTATAGTTCCACGTTGAACCTATTGTATATGAAATCCATTGGAAAGATATAACGATAATTTTATAATAGACTTTCTCTATTTTAATAAATAATTATATAATGAAACATTGATTTAGTTTTTATTATTCCATGCATACTTCATTTATTTTTTAAAATTTCCATTAGATATTTTTCTTAATGGATGGTAGAAAATCCAATCTATACTTCCAGACTCTTAGTATTAAGTTACATCTTAGAAATATCGAGGGAATAATAAATCCCTTTCCAGCACATAATTATGCACACATTATAAAATAAGATACATGGACTAATTTAGGAAATCTTCATAATGTGAAATCTTTTTCAAGTGAATTGTGGTCGATAATGTTTTATTTGAAATTATTTATTTTAACCAACTTGACTCAAAATTTTTAATTAATTAAACAGAAAAGGGGTGATGAAAATAAATAATGTGCATCAAAACCAACGTACCCCTATCGCAAAGGAAGGATGGGGTAAAACTCATTGGATAAGAAATTGGTATGCATTTTTAATCAAAAATAAATATTTTATTATGTGATATGAACCAACATATATTCCGTTTTCATATAGAGTTTAATGAATCCAATTCTAAAGCCACTTCCATCCCCTTTCATGTGATATAGAATAAGGATCGTATAAATAATGTGGGTATATTAGTTGATGACGAAAAAAAATTAGAATGGGAAGAATGTGTAGTATGATTTAATTATAGTATTTTATTATTTGTAACAATATTACATAAAAACAAACATGTTCATATTTTTTTATATGGTTTAGAGACATGAATCAACAAAAGACTTTCCCGAAGAAAACCATCTTTCAGTAGCTTTGAAGTGTTCTAAACAATATAGTTGGATTAAAGATTAGGTTTTGGAGTATCTCGTAGAACCTATTTTGAGAAGATAATTCCACATGAAGATATATATAATATGAAAAGATGATTGTATAGAAAAATAGACTCACTACAACATATTATTTTGTGTTATGGTTTGGCAGATCAATATATTAGAGATGATCAATTCCAGCTGGTGGTTTAGAAAGGATCCACACATGAACCAGATGATCACACTAGCTTTGAGGAAAATAATTAACCATAAAAATATACTTTACTACTGGTAATCAATTTTTTCAAAACTCTTTCTCTAAAATGTGAATCAATTAACTTCTTATAACTTTATATTACTAAATTCTTACAGGGTACAATTGTATATGACTTTTATCTCTAAACACCCACATACCTATGTGTTTCCATGGGTAGAATGTATAGTATCATTGGAGACCATATACACAATTAAACCCTACCAATAGATCATATGATAGTGATAATTTAGGTAGTTTATGAGTAGACTATTGAGTGGCATGTTCCACTAGATGGTCTAGATATAACAACGGTCGAAGCTACTATTGGAGATTTTATAGCATGGATGTATAATCTTATAAAGATACATGATGTATGTATTTAACAAATTTTTTAATATTATAAACATGTAATATTTCATAATAAAATGTCTAAAGTTAGGTATGATATTAGGGATGAGTAAAATGGTGGAGAAACGATTAGTCGAATCATGAAAATCTATTGAATTGTCCAAGAAAACAAAACAACCTTCTAAGAGTACCTTATCCTCTCTAGTTCCATATTAACATTTAGTATGATTACAACATCATGAAGAGACCACATTTAAAGATAAAAACCAATCTTACATTTCATATGAAGAAAACTTATATGGAGATTTCATCCGAGGAATAATTATTCTTGAGACTCTAACTGAGATTCTCAATGATGAATGACTGAGTGTCTGAGTTGTAAATACATACATAATGTACATTTTTATAATACATATATCAATGTAGTGAGATATATATCTTTATTAAAGTTAATAAATATTTATATTTTGTATTGGCCTTTTTATTATAACAATTTAAAGGGATGATCGTATGAGCATGAATTAGATTCATTAATCTCTCTATCATTTCTACGCAAGAATTTTATTTGAACTAAAAAGAAATTAACAAGAAAAAGGTGAGTTCCTAAATGAATTTAATAAAAAATAATCCCATGATTGAATCTTTTTTATACCTACATTGCGAGGGTAAAAATATATGTTCTAATTAAAAAAACTATTTTTAAATTTTTCAATACTTTATTTTTTTTATTTTTTAGGAGGCACTTGATACTGATAGCAGTCAATATAGATACATTGGATATTTATTTTTTGGATTCAATAAATGGATATGCAACCCACCGACCACACATGATGTGTGTTGGGAATATGTAATACACTTCAATCAACATCATATAGATAAAATTCTAATTATATGTCCAGTCTGCGTTTTAACTAATATTTTGTTATGACAAGGCGGTCACTCAATACAGGTGTGATCATGTCATAAAGTCAGTGTTTGAAATGACAATGACTATGTATTACTAAAAATGAAAATAAATTAATGTGTATATATAAAAATTCATCTATAAAAACATTTCACAAAAATTTATTTATTTTTTTCAATGTTTATACTGTGTTTGAAACATGAGAATGACATTAATTGATGATATTAAGATTGAAAATTTAAGAGGTAAATCATAAATAATGAATAGAATAGCATCCCAGAAAAATATTATTTTGGAAAGATATTATAATTTCATTAAATATATTTCATAATAATATTTTACATATTTTCTAAATACTATCAAGAAGGAAGATAGTGGAGTTACTCAAATGTAGAAATCAATATTTTAGAGATGAGTGTGCAGTGTATTTTTTGTCAGAATGTATGCAAAAAATAAATTTAGGTTATTACCTACTATATTTATAACCATGTATTTGTATTTACCTTCTAAATATATTTGGGTATGAAGAATTAATGTCATAATGATTATATATTATTTTTTATCTCTTTCTAAAAATGAAGTATAATAGGGGAAATCATTTTTTAGAAGCGCTTACCTAAAAAAAATAAAATTGGAGGGGAATAAAATAGGTGGAGGTGGAGGTGGAGGTGATGGAGAAGGTAGAGGTGGAGGTTGATGAGGAAGCGTAGGTAGAGTTGGAGTCGAAGAAAGATGTGGAGGATGAGGTAAAGGAAACAACCAAGGTGGAGACTTTGGGAGAAGAGGATATGATGTGTTGTCTTGAAATAGAAATTAAATTGATGGGAAATGAATTATAATAAGTAAAATTACAAAATTGTGTTTGATAAAAATTATTAAATTTTTACACGACACTTGTTACTTGCGATGAGATCTATTGTCTATGTTTGCAGTTAAAAACTCATTTTAGTAAATAACACATGTGGCATACTCAAAACTAAGGAAACACAATCTGATTGTTTTGATTCATTAGAAAAATGATCCATTAGAAATTTAGGACATGTAGGGATCAGTCGCGTCTTAATACGACGAATGGTGTTGCCAGTATAACTACTAGTGTGTTTTTTAATCAGGATTGACTTTAGTTTTAGTGAAAAAACAAAGGACATACTCAAACTGATTAAACACATTTGGATTATTTTTTTAATTTAGGAAATCCACCCAAACATCATTTCGGATGTGTAGGGATCATCCACACCTAAAAATTATGCAATGTGTGACAAGTATGACTAAAATTACTTCTGTTTATTCAAAATTGGTAACAATTTAGGTGGAAAGACAATTAACATACTCAAAACCAGTAAAACATATTCATATTGATTCTATACCTTTAGAAAATGATCCACACGTCATTTGAGACAAGTAGGGATTGGCCTCACATTAACTTGACACATGATGTGACTGATATGCCTCCATGTATCCATTATCAGTTTAAAATTCACATTTTAATATAAAAAAGTGACACTTATTGAAAACTAAGAAAATACACTCAGGTTGTCTTGATAATCTCGGAAAATTATTAACAATTCATTAGTTACATGTATGAATTAGTCTCTTGTAAAACCCATACATGATGATAATTTTATAGCTCAAAGTGCATATTTCCATGTTAAAATGATATTTTAGTAAAAAACACACATGGCATACTCCAAACCAAGAATCCAAATTCAGATAGTTTTTGTACATTATAAAAATGATCAAGTTTTAATTTGGGATGTGTAGGGATCATCTACACCACAATATGATGCATTGGGTGATCTATATGACTCCATGTGTATATTTTTATTCAAAATTGACAGTAATTTTAATTAAGAAACAATTGACATACTCAAAACTGAGAAAACACATTCTGATAGTTTTTGTAATTTGGGAAAACGGTCTATAAATAATTTTTGACATATAGGGATAAAACACACCTCATTATTATGCATGATGTAATCATTACGACTCTAAGTGACTATTATCATTTTAAAATTGACATTTTAAAACCATAAAGTGCCACTCAAGTAAAACTAACAAAAAACACACTGATAGACATGGAAATTTTGGAAAAAAAAATTGATAACTCATTTGTGATGTGTATGAATTAGTCTCATATCAAATCCACACACGATTCCACCTATATAGTCAGAAGTGTATGTTTCTAGTTTAAAATGACATTTCAGTAAAAAAACACATGTGGCATACTCAAAACTGAGCAAACAAATTTGGATTATTTTAGTAGTTTAAGAAAATTATCCATGAGTCATTTAGGAAATGTGGGGATCCACCGTTCCTCAATATAATGCACAGTGTGACCAATATGAATAAAAGTACATATTTTTTTCAAAATGGACATTAATTTTATAGAAAAAACAACTGATATAATCAGAACCAAGAAAAAACATTCTGATTGTATTGAAAATTTAAGAAAATTATCCATAAATAAAATTTAGCATGTAAGGATTAGCTGAATATCAATCTAACACAGTGTGCAACTCATAGGGCATCAAATGTCCATTATGAGTATAAAATTGACAATATAATACAAATAAGTGTCCCTCACATAAAATAGGGAAAATTCTCTCATAAGGACTTGTTAACTTGGGAAAATTATTAATAATTTATTTTCAACATGTATGAATCAGTCTCACATCAATCCCACACTTGATGCCACCTGAATTTCTCAATGTGCATGTTTCCTATTTCAAATAAAATTTTAGTGAAAAACATATGTGGCATACTAAAAGATGAGAAAAAAAATTTTGATTGTTTTTTACTTTATGAAAATGATCCATGATTCATTTGAGACATGTATGGAACAACCATTCTTCAATTTGATGAATCATGTGACTAGTATGAACCAAAGTGATCTTCATATAAATAATTGACATAATTTTAGTGAAAAAAACTTACAATATGAAAACAGAGAAAAATATTTCATATTGTTTTTTTACTTTCATATAACAATCCATACATCATTTGTGACATGTTGGGATCAGCTGCCAGTAAATCTGATGCATAGTTTGACTAGTATGACTCCAAGTGTGCCTTTTTATTCAAAATTTACCTTAATTTCAGTAAACAAACTAATGAAATACTCTATAATATTGTTTTTTTTGATTTTTTTTTCATTTAAATTCAGTATTTGTATTTTTTTGGTAATTTCCGTTACTAATTTTTGTGATGCAGTGTGCTACTACATCACACTATAGTTTTAACCATTATCAGCACTACTAAATGCACAGTTAAAAGTATGATTTATCAGTGTTTTTTAATTTTCATATAAATATACCCTTTATCAGAACTTATAGAGGTTCCAATAATGTCTATATTTATCTGTTATTTTAAATGTGATGATAAATCATTCTATTTTTAGTGAAAATAAAAGTGATGAAAAATCATAATTTTATCAGCACTTTTAAAGGCACCGATAAAGGGTATATTTATCCGCTCTAGATAAAAGCACTGAAAAATTGGTTATTTTATCCTCTCTTTTATTTGAGCCAATAATTAAACCCTTTATCAACACCTTTTCAGCACTGATAATAGCCATGAAATTTTGACTGTGTAAAAGTGGTCAATAATTTTGTAGTGCTGATAATGGATAATTCTAGCACCGTAAAAGGCTTGGTTTTTATTAGTGATTTGATTTGATGTCATATTTAGAGTTTGTTTCGAAATCCCATGTCTCTGATTTCTCAAGAATCACATAAAGGGTGATTATCTTTGAATATATTGTGAATAAAAGATTATTCAAATTGATGATCATTCATGATTTCCAATATCCATAGTTGTCACCATTAAAATATGGAGCCTGTATCATAAAGAACCCTTCTTTTGGAACCAACTTTTCCATCTAATTTGTATAAACCTTATTATTTTAAGAAATCCATACCTACTTCATAAAAAATCACATTTGATACCAATTTCTATGTCTGGATAATACAAATATACACAAGAGGATTGGGGTGGGGGATTGTGTCTTTTTTATAATCCTGACAAATTTTGGATTATAAATCTATTTATTATTTTTGTAGATATGTGGAGTTCTTTTAAAATATAAGTATGAGAAGTAGTAAAATATCAAATACCAGCATATCAATTTTTATAGTGGTTCGGGGCACAATGATCCCCTATTCTACTCCAATAATGATCTCACTATGAATATAGTGATATTAACTATATAAGAACCTCTTATGATAAAACCTTCAAATCCACAACTGAGTGTTTGAACTTTACACCCTTATAATTGGGTTAAACAACAACATCATGTTATTTTACAGTGAACCAAATATCTATAGCTTAGTCCGAGAAGATGATACTCCACCACGAATGATTTTGAGAAGGTGAAAGTCAAATAAATCAAAAGAGTGGAATTTGATGAGGGTACATGATGAACTTTACAGTTACGACAAAAATAGATAGTGAACAGATCTTATACATCGATAAGAATATTCAAGTAGTAATAGGATCAAATAAGTCATTATTGTAATTGATATTTAGGAACGAAAAAAAACAAAAAAGTAGTAGTTCACAGAAGATTGAGATTGAAAATTATATCTCCAAAGTGTAGCATCTATCAGAATATAACAGAGATGATAGATCATTATATTAAATCTAAAAAAAGATATTTATAGAAAGTAATTATTTTTATGTTGAAAATTAATAATGATCAAATATCAAATATCTGGTGTTTTTACAAAAATATGATCTAATCATATAAATATGAAAAAAATATTTTTATTTCAGTTATGCATATCCAAAAATTTTCATATATAAAATAGAAAATATTAAAATCTGAATCAACCTGGGAGTAATATGATTCCCCAAGAATATGAATGATTTTCTATGTTGAAAATGGGTCTTTGAATCAATCATATTGATCATTTAAATCGGCCATAAGCGAGCTTTGAATTAATATTTATTTTTTTCAAGACCATGGTAGAAATCTCTGATAAAATCATTGATTTAAATATCTATTCTTGAATATTCAGAAGTAGGGTTGAAGTACGACACATGTTTTTCTCAAACATAGTGTTCCTTACTTATATAGGGTTCCTTAACCATACTTTTCTTTTTAAAAAATATATGGTTCCTTACTTATGTAGGGTCCCTTAACCATAATTTTATTTCACAGGGATATTTTTTCCCTTACTTATGTAGGGTTATTTAACCATATCTTCAGATAACATAGTGTTAATGATTCATACGTCCTATTCTAAAATATAGGGTTCATTCCTTATGTTACACTTACCAACATAGGGTTCATTCCTCACACACTATTATGTTTCTAACATGCTATTTTGAAATGTAGTGTTCATACCTTATGCAATGCTTACCAACATAGAGTTCATTCCTTAAACGATGTTCTAAACGTATGGTTCATTCCTTAGGTATTCATTCCAATGTAGGGTATGTACACCATTTCTAGAAAAAAATAAAATGATTTCTAAATAGTTGAAAAATGTTTCTTATGTATTAATAAATTAAATATAAATCAAGAATAAATATTGAAAATAATATTAATTTCTTGAAATTTAGTTAATGTAATTTCATTAGTAAAACCAATAGGGGTATTTTTTAGCATTAAATTCAATAATATTTATAGATTATTATTGATACCATACATTCCCAATAGAAATCACACTATCCTGATGAAAATAATGTGACCATGGATTTTAACCAAAACATAGTATTCCTAGTTAATTCTTATTCTAACTAACCACGCATGCACACGTATTGTTAATACATGTTTTTTTAAAAGAAATATTTATTTAAATAAGTCTAGGTTGAAAATATTCCGATAAATAATGGGAAAATGTGGCATCAGTGATGCCTCCTTTCCGAAAAGAACTTATATTAAATATACATGTTTGTATATTTCAAAAAATATATGTTTTTATATATTGATATATATATATATATATATTATTTTATTTTGTTTATAATTATGTTCATTAATATTTGAAAGTGATTTTTTTTGTTTTTAGCAGTAATTTTTATGACATGTAAATTAGTTTTTACTCATTATATTTATGATTTATGTTTATTTTCAATTATATTGTATATATTGTGTTAGTTTTTCAAATATCATTTTACTTGTTCTTATATTTAATCAGTTATATTATTTCAGAGTCACCTATATGAAACCTAATAATGTTTGAAGTTGGTGGATTTGAAAGTATAAAAATAATAATGTAGAAATATAATATAAACAGAATTTGACACATTTATTGACCATATAGAAAATAATTCAAAATAAAAAAAATTCATAAACAAATAATGAAAATTAATTTCAATTGCATAATATATTGTTGTTTTATACCATGAAATATTTAATTATAATTTTCTTACATTCCTTTCATTTTTAATTATTCATTGTTTTTATGATTTTTTTTTTATATTTAACAATTTTTTTTTGTTTTTATGATATGTTTTTGTTTTATTTATATTGTTTTTGTAGATTATATTTTATAATATTCTAATGTATCTTTCTTGAAATTAAATATGTTTTCATTTTTTTAATTTTTTGACTTTGAAATGTTATAAAATATAATATATAACTAAAATATAAATGAATATTGAAACAGTTGATAAACCTGTAAAAGTGTTTGATGGTAAAAAGAGTTTCATCATTTTAGTAGATAGAGAATCATATAGAGGATATAATACACTATTTTTCCAAATCATTTTAGTCAACAATAATCATATAAATAAATGAGTTCAATAAATTTATATGTTGAGGTGAGGTCCCATATGATGATGTATGAATGAGAATCCCATATTGAGATCATCGACCTATGTGTTGGGTGGAGTATGATGAGTAAAATAGGGATATTACTCATGAAATATAACTATAAATGTCAGATTCTCTTGCTATGACTCAACATGAGGAGATGTCATCAGGAGGTCATTTTGTACACCTGGTCATTATTCCACTTTGTGAGTAGAAGGTCCTACCACCATTGCCTGGGGTAAACATACATCCCATGAAGGCTAGGACTTGAAAGGTGGAGTCTTGGGAAACTAACCCTAAAAAGATATCAGATCAAATATACCTAGCAAAAACTATAGATATCTTGAAAACATGAATGGATCCCATGCCTCTTGATGCACATCCCCAATCAGTTCAGGCTGGATTGATAGAGATATGAACTCTTCTAGTGGAATAGGTGAGGACCCACATATAGAATTTTTTATCCTACAACAACATCATCAAGACTCCTTGACATTAGTAGCTAGTGGAGAGGGTTCTGATGAAGGAATATCCAATCCCTATATTGGAACATCATCTACATTTCATGGATGATTGAAGATACTATCATGTAAAGCATGATATGCTAACATTATCCCCTATGCTGCATCATGGTATGCTACCCGACTAATAATTTATTCCTCCTCCACGACAGACATGAGGATAATATTTTGTATTTTATTGTTCTATAATCTGATTCAAATTAACATTTTAAAAATAAAAAAATATTGGACATTTATTAGAATACCATATCTTGGATCCATCTTCCATGTGGAGTAAGATACATTACAGACTTCAATATATACCAGGATTCATACTCAAGATTCTATTCTATAGTTAATCACATTGTATACATACCATTGATATGGAATGACACTCTTCTGTGCCAGTGGTTTAAATACTATGAATGTCATTAGCACCTTTTGATGTACAACCTCACATTTTGCTTTAAATAATGAAGTAATACTAACTGTCTCATTGGAAAGGGAATACGTAAAATAGATCCAAACTGATGCATGAATCTACCAAGATGTTTCCACTCAATAATGTTAAATTTAATGGGAGGAAATCTATCCATGAAATCATGAATCCTAGCAGTATAGTATATGGGAATCTAGTCTAATAGAGCCTAATATAGAATCCATGCAATCTGAAATTACTGGTGACATTTGATAAAAGTTTTTTACACATAAACAAAAAATATAATATTAAGAGATTAATTTTTCAAAGAAATATTGTATATACTTACATTATTGGCTACTAAACAGTACATCATGTGATGATATTAAACCAAGTTGTTCCTTGGAATCCTGATAAAGTGGTGTTCCTAAATCCATCTTTAACATACAAACATATAAAGTGATAAATAACAAGAAATTAAATTTATAAATTCCTTTTAGAATAAAAAAAATATATATGAGTGATCATACTAGTGTCCACGCAGAGCATCATGAAGCACAAATCTATGAATATCTTGAATAGAAACAATAGGGGATAGGGTGAGGATGTGATCCCATGAACATATCTGAATAAGGATGACACATCCCCCATTATTCATGTCATATGATTGGCATGTCATGAATAATTCTATTTAAGTGGCATCCATGCACGCATATACCAAACTCTATCTCCCAACCTAAACAAAATCCTTCTATAGCCCCAATAAATCACGTTTACATAGAAACTAGACTAATAAATGCACAATGCCCCTCTAATGAGTGGAAAGATATATTCACTCACATGATGCATAATAGTTTCCTCATTAGTGTCAACAGGTAGCTATATAAAGGGTATCTCAAGCCACCTCATAGATTTCGACCTGCCATTTATAACATCCCCATCACCCACAATGTCAATTCCTTGAAATTACATTATATAACTCGGCTAGTCTCCATGGGTGTGTTCAATAACAACACCCCTATATAGGAAGACCGAGCAGAGCTACCACATCCTTAAAAGTAATAATCAGCTCTCCCATAGGCATGTAGAACATGTGTGTCTCAAGTCTCCACCTCTCAATGAGAACATTAATGTTGTGATGATCATTGAAGGTAAAATTAGATAAAAAATGAAATAGAAGACATCATGTTATTGGTATGATATAATAGAAGTTGAAGGATGAATTTTATGATAATGGTGAGCTCCATGCACCCTAATTCACCCAACCTCAGGTCTCGCTAGCACATCATGTGAAACTTTCATTTAATGCTCAGCGAGTACTGTAGTATCTTCAATATCTATGTAAAAAATGACATAAGTATTAATTGTAAGATTTAAATATAATTTTAAGGTTAGTATAATATTATGACAGGTATAATGTAAGACATAACTTGTCTATTTATACTGTTTTATGATGTTTTTATTATTAAAAGAAAAGATAATGTATTCAGGTTTCTCAATTTGTATTTCTAAAGTCATGTCATTCAATAAATGTTTTTTAGAAAATAGGGTTCAATTTTTTTGAAATGTAATGAAAAAATAAAATAATGCATTGAATTAATTTATTTATCCATGATAAAATTATAATTATGATCATATAAAGTGAAATGAACAAGAAAAAATCCATTAAATAAGACATAAATGATTTACAAATAATAATAAATACAGTGAAATTTTTCAATGGAATACAGTTTGGATGAGAAGATCATGACTTCCGATGTAAAGTAAAATCTAGGTTATTATCAAGTGGTAGCTTAATCACATCTTCTAAATGGATGTTCTTAACTTTTAAATTTTCAAAATCTTTCAACCTTTTAATGATTGGCCTCCCAATATAATGAAGATGTCATTAGATGGAAAAAATCATTCAAAATTCAAAATTTAAATACATCCCTTTGGAAGATGTTACTAATCTACCACTTGAAAATATGATAGATTTTACATCACTTCTGATCTCAGCCTCATCACATACAAACTCTATTCTATTGAAAAATTCCATGGTTTCTCTTGTCTATTGTAATGAATTCATGTGTTATTTAACGGTTTTTTTCTTACCCATTGCACTTTATATGATCATAATTTTTATTTTATATTGGATAAATTAATTTATTTGATGTTTTCCCTTATTCTTACTCACTTTCCAAAAAATTATGTTACTTATTTTCTAAAAAACTATTATATAATAAAGATAAAATGTTTTTTGTAACCCAACACATCCTTAGTTAGAATTTAATTAATAATTTAGACCCAAAATGGTGTGATTTTTAATTCATGTATGATTTCTCACAAGATGGTATGTTTCAGGATTATTTTTTTCACATGCTTGTGTTATGGTTTAGCCATGGATTATTTGATTATGATTTCATGTCATATGAAATGTACTTGTTGTATTCATTGAAATGTGAATATGAATGGATTATTATTATTTTGTAGTAACATTATTTTAAAATGTCCGTAAATTATAAATATTAATGTTTTTTATATTAAAACCATGTGATTAATAATATCAAAAGATCACATTGAATAAAATACATCATTATGGTTGATAATGTGAAATTGATCCAATAATTTTAGGTGATCGTATCCTCTTATAGACTTCTTGATGACCTAGGATACATCTCAAACGTGTCCCTTATTCATAAGTTCATCCCATCCAATTATTCATCCTCTTGGAATTTGGTCTACCATGTTTACTCAACTAGTTTATGTTTGTTATAAGTATAGGTTGGCTTTCAGGAATTATGAAATGTCAAAACACCCCAATAAGAATCCATGTTAAAGCATAACAGTTAAAAATGGAATCTCACTGGTACACAGTATCAAAACCCCCTTCCCATGATATGTTCAAAGAGGCACATGCTATGATGGAACGTTCAAATAGAAAGTATAATTCCTTGAAGTTTCTACATTGACATTGCCTCATTTCTAGTAGTACCACTCAGACTCGAGCACTGATATTTTTGATGGGATACAAATAGTATTTTACTTTAAATTGATAATCTTAGCATTGGTAAAGTCACACTCGATATATAGAATATTATTCAATTTTCTTTTTAATATCTCATTTAATGTTTCTTCCATAACTTATCCTATGTTGAATCCTATCTGAGGCATAATGTTTTATATCAATGATATAATTCACCTAATGATAAAATGTCACCTATACTAGGACAATTATTTTTAACTTTTAAAGCCACTGGAAGACACCATTGATGCACTATATAATGTTTATGGTCTTGTTTGCTTAAATCTCCCACCATCATATTCCAAATCCCATTTTTCTTTTAGAAAATGTATTATATTATAATACAATACTTTATTTTCCATGCGTATTTATTCAAAATGTTATTCCAACCATCATTGATTTGGCTCATATGGTACCTAGATGTCATAATATTTTAGATAAATTAATTTTATAGTTTCATTGAAGTGGTACAAAATAATAAAGAGATTGCATACCATGCCTTTTGATTTCCATATTTATAGGTTCATTATGGAATGTTTTTTACATGATGCTACTACTGTGTCTGCTTTAGTTCTGATTACTTGTATAGTGGAGGAATTCCAAGATGAACTAACAAAATTGAACATGAGATGTATCAAGTTAGTTATCTTGATAAACATGTTTGTTTGTATAAATATGGAAGAAAACATGTTCACTGTGTCTCACAATGGTTAGAAATTACTACAACACCCGACAAGAGGCATTTAAATCACCATAAACTGTCACAATTGACTTCTATTTCCCTATCCATGACTAATTATATAATATATTATAACCAAATGTTTTTAGTATCAGATGTTAGACAAGTAATAAAAAAACATCATTGAAGGTCCTAATCATCTCGATGAAAATAGATGACACAAATTAAGCATCCAATAATGTATGATCTTGTGTCATGTTTGGATGGATAAAAGTATGAGAGGCCTCAATATTCATAATTATATAACCTCCAAATTAAATGTCAAGAATCACCCTTAAGAGGAATCTACAATCATCCCCATATTTATCAAACATTATGATTTATTTTTCATGACTTTATTGCTGAACTAAATATGTACAATTCCTCTCATTTGGAAATATTTTTATTATGTATTTCAATGTAACTTTTCATGAAAAATTCCTTCCAATATATAATTTTTTGGAAAAATCACTAAACCAATCATATAAACCTCTTGAAATCTTATTTTTTTTATAACAATCTAGTAGAATTTTGGAATATGTGACATTTCTTCCAAAAAAGATTTTAAGAGTAGTGGTTGATTTATTTTCGGTTGAGGCAGATGTATAACTAATAAATTTTAAAAAAAAACCCTACCCATCTTATACAGCTTCCCCATCACCCACACTATTGTCTTCATCTATTCGATCATTAAATAATTCTTCATAGGGAGTGTTATTTACTTTTATATTTGGGAGATAATCTAGGTTACCCTCTTCCACATCACAGGGAATAGCCTCTATTTCTTATTAAACCTTATTCAACAACATTGGAAAGTCTAGTTCTATATAGAATTAGACATATTTGGTGTATAATAGAATCCTTAACATATAACTCTAACATGGAAGCATCTATCTATTGGGGAAATAGTGTTATTTGTTGGACCCATTGCTTATAAGCATCCATTGGAACACAATATGACGTACTATATAAAAGAATTGAAAATTTATATACCCAATAGATTGTATCTCTGATTAGGTCCAAAATTTAGGAAACCATGAATTGTTCTATAAGATCTCTTATGGCTACAAAATCAGATGTCCTAACCATTTTTTGTTGGTTGTGTACTTTACAAAGAATCTTTCTCGGTTTGAATAACCTCACCGTTATTGTAAAAACATGATATCATAATTCCCTACATAAAAATGTTATATTTTTAAAATTACGATAGTTTTAAAAATAGTGACAAAGAAAGGTGACCATATAATCTTTATTATATGAAAATTTTAGAACTTCTTTATATATCAAAAAAGATAAAACTAGTGTGTCTTAGTTGAATTTTTAATCTTTCTAAATGTATGGTAAATAGTTTATAAAAAAAGTATGAATAATATAATGAATATCCCTTGGGAGTGTAAAACCAGTTGTGTAGTGAGGCCCATAATCATGCACAAATTCTTGATCGAGTCTAGCATAGTATAGTGTTTTAATTTTTTACCCCTCGGTACAGTTATACCTAAGCCATGTCCACTTGTATCACAAAGACATAGATTTGAATAATTTGATAACCACATAATCCTTATGATATGAAAATTTTTGAATGTCTTCTTATATCCTAAAATTTGACTTTATTGTTTCATATCATAATTTTTAATTTTTTTAAAGGAATGTTCGGTGGTTTATAAAGAGAATGTGATTCATCTAAATCATATCCACTAAGATTAACAAACTGGGAATGTAATAAGGAACAATTAATCTAAATCATGGTTATAAAAAATCTTGTGTGCTATTAAGCCTCATTGTTATATAGTCATCCATCTTTCATCCTATATCAATTCAATGATAATTAAAAATTAATTAATAGAAAATAAATAAATAATTATTAGTTAACAATTTTTAATCATTAATTAATAATATATTAATTATCCCCTAATCATTCATTAATCACTATTTAATCATTAACTCATTTATAGATATCAAATAGTTAATTTATCCTTATTTATTAGTTAATTTATAGTTAAATAATAAGGAAATTATTAATAAATTAATCTTTATCCATTGGATAATCATATGATATTCATTAGTTAATTATTAGATAATAATTAGTTAAGAATTCGAAAATCATATATTAATTATTTTATACTAATTATTTAATGATTATTTTAGCATCATTTAATCATTATTTAATAATTAATTAATATTTATTTAATAATTAGTCAATAATTATTTAATAATTAGTTAATAAATATTTAATCATTAGATAATAATTATTTAATTAGGAATTAATAATCATTTAAATATTCTTTATCATTACTTAATCAGTAATAAATCAAATATTATTGATTAGTTAAGAATTCTTTAATCATTGGTCATACATTATTTAATCATTATTTAATCATTAGTAAATATTTCTTTAATAATTAGTTAAATATTCTCTAATAATTAGTTAATCAATCTTTAATCATTAATTAATCACAATGTTATCATTCGTTAAGCATTAGTTAATTAGTCATTAATCTTATGTTAATAATTTCTTATTAATTCTTTAATCATTAGTAAATCATTCATTAATTATTATTTAATAATTTGTAAAAAATTATTTAATCATTATATAATCATCCTTTAATCAGTAGTTAAACATTATTTAATCATTAGTTAACTAGTCATTATTAATTAGTTAATTAGCCTTTAATTATTCGTTAAGCATTAGATAATCAATTATTAATCATGATTAAATAATTCTTTAATCATTATCTAGTCATTAGTTAATAATTTTTCAATCATTAGTAAATAATTTTTTAATCCTTAGTTAGTCTGTCATTAATCATTTTTCAATCATTAGATAATCATCAGATAATCATTCCTTAATCATTAGTTATCATTTTCACCAATATTTAATCATTCTTTAATCATTAGTGGATCATTGTTTAATCATTATTAAATCATTATTTTATCACAAGAGAAACTTTCTTTAATAATTAGTCAACCATTCTTCAATAATTAGACAATAATCCATTAATAATTAGTTAATCATATATAAATCATTGTTTAATAAGTACATAATCATTATTTATTTATTCTTTAACCATTAGTTAATCAATATTTAATCATTATTTAATCACTATTTAATCACTGGTTAATCAATATCTAATCATTAGTTAATCATTATTTAATCATTAGTTTATAAATATTCAATTATTAGTTTCATTCTTTAATTTATAGGTAATCATTACTTAATCCTTATTCTACCATTATTCAATAATTAGTTAATCATTCTTTATTCATTAGATAATCATTGGATTAACATCACAGAATCCTTAATTAATTATCACTTATTCATTATTTAATGATGTCGTATTCACTATTTAGTCTATATTTAACCATTAGTAATAGTTAGTATTATTTCGAAACTATATCTATCTAGATAATATAACAAAAAAAAATGCAATATTTGAAAGTAACTTAAAAAATAAATTAAATAAAAACTAATGTTAAAATAAATTAGAAAAATATATCTAGATGATACTTTTCAAAAATCAACACTCATTTTAGGCAACTAAAATCACCACACACAATGGATGAATCAGGAGGATAATTTTTGAGAGAGAGGGAGTGAAACTTAGAGAGATGAATGAAAGTTGAATTCTGGAGGGGGTCCCCTTTTATATATAGTTCAGGGAAAGGTGTCAAGGGCATTTCCACCTTTCTCCTTTATTTAGGTGAAATTTTATATTATGGAAAATACCTTTCTCATTACTAAACTAGAAATGAGGCATCACCCATGCCTCTATTGAAATTTCATTGAACCATGTGAATGAGAGGAAAAGGTGGCATTGGCTTTGTCTCCTTTTAAATTAAAAATAAATGGCTTATAGACGACTGAAGATTTTCCAAAATAATGTTTTAAAAAATAACCTAGACTTATTTAAATAAATATTTTAAAAAAAATGTATATTAAAAAATCTATGAGTGAACTCCAGCCTACCATTACCAAAACCTAACTATGAGTAATTCTATCTCTCCTTCACACTGATGTAACCATGCATTACCTTCAATGATCACTTCTCAAAAAAACTTCAATTCACCCTATCTACCCCCTTCAAACCACTCCCCCTCCTAATCACGAGACTAGATCAAACAACCATTGAAGAAACACCCTCATTAAACTAATTTGGAATAATAGTTTATGCTAACACTGAAATCAATGTCTTCTAATACCCTGGGTTCCATTGAGTGAAACTGAAGCTTGTGAGCTATTGAGGATTATATGACTAATCGTTCCGATGAAATCTAAACCCCAAAAAACATCCCAATAAAACCCATTGATTTTATTTGATTATGTTATATGAAAAAAACCAATATATTTCAAATTTTTATATGTATGATTATGAACAGATCCGATTGAAACCTGAGGCCTCCCTATTCTAGATTTTTTGTGCCAATTCAACTGATTCCAATATAAAACTAGGCAGGGAAAACCTGAACACATCATTATCAATGAGGAGATAGTCGAGACCTCCCCACCACACAAGAGAAACCAAAGACTACTATTTTAGAAGATATAAATTCACACCTTAAATTTATCTACGGAAAAAGTATCTCCGTGTGAACCACCTGATAGAGAGGACCCCTACGAGGAGGACTCAAACTGAGGCCAACTAAAAAAATATTATTATATGTAAATATATATATATATATATATATATTTAAAATACACATAAGTAAATAAGTAAATATTTTTATATTATTTCCTTTTGTACTAGAGCTAATATATATATATATACAAATGTTTCTTAATCATAAAGTTGTGACATCCAATCCCAAAATGGATTTTGTTGTGTGGGCTCGGTAATACAAGGGACCAAGGTGCGATACATGCTTGATAAATTAATCCAAATGGAACATGGCATTAAATTTGTATTTGGGAACTTTTTTTTTCCATAATTGGATTTCCTATCCTTTGAATGTAATTTGACATCCTTTTTATTTGTTATTTGATATCAAGTGAATGCGATCATAGGAAGGACGATTCGAGAATCCTCCCTCATTGATCATCAAAATTGATCATTCCATGTGGAATAAACCTACATTATTGGATCATGGTATCTAAATTGAATGAATCTAGGAATTTTAGGTTCTGTTAGAGGGGTTTGGGCTCTTTTCACCGACAAAGAGAAAAATACATAGAGAATTTTCCAGGTGAAGGTGAGAGAGATCATCACAGAACTGTGACTGTGATATCATCACAATTTTTGTGTGTGGAGAAAACACTTTATAATATTTAAGAATTTTTTGGAATGAAAATCTACCCCCTAAACCCCCCACAGAAGGCAGGAGTATAGGGGTAGAATATAGAGACATCTGGATCAATAAAAGGTTACTAGAGGAGCTGGAGTTAGAGCTACATGATATAAAAGATTCAATTTCCATCTTACCATATTTATTTAATTTTTTATGAATTGATTATTATATATTAAAACTGTTGAATGTGATTAAAACATCCAAGATATTCATATAAAACCATTTGGGAAATGATTTGTGTAGGTTAATCAATTTTAAATCATCTATGCCTTTATATAATTGGATTCTTCTATCTAGATTTCTAGATAGTCATTTCATGAAAAAAATAAACTATGATAGGAAATTATTATTTATTAAACTTCATTTGAATCTATTATTCAATATAATGATTTTATTAATAATTTAATCCAGCTCAAGAGAAAGTGGTATATTGAGTTGAACTACAAATTTGAACTCATTAATAATAGATTTTTTCTCACTCAGTGATTAAGATATTTCAAAATATGGAATGATATATGGGCCATTAATTAATAGTTCTTCTTGACGAAAAATATAGTTATCCTATTTAAATTAGTTCCTTGATTTTTTATTCAAATGCATGAATGAAGGAAAATCAATTTAAAAACATTCCTGTTGATTTCCCCAGATTTCATCATCTAATTTCTCTCACTGGTTTTGATCCATTGACTTTTTTATTTTCTTTCATCTCTACTATTATGTGATCACACTCAAAATCAAATAAATCTTCATTCTAATAAATATTTCATCACCACTTCCATATTTATCACCTTATTTTTCAATTTAATTTTATTTTTTGTTCTATTTTCCTACTTGGTCACACAGTTAAATCACTTTCTATGATTCATTCCTTATCGATCAACCCTTGTTAACAAATAAACTAGTTTTTAGTTGGGTTATAAATAATTAATATTTAATATTCCAATGGAACCATGGAAATTATATCTAAGGGTGGAATATCTACTCATACTTAAAAGATAATGGTATTTAAATAATGATCTCCAGTAATGAATACAACTAAGATACATAGTTTTATTGGACTAACTAGTTTTTGTAAGAATTTGGTTCAAAATGTTTCTTGATTGGCCAACCTTTTAATAGGGATGACCCATAATGGGGAAAAATTCACATGGTTAAAGGAATTTAAAGAAAAGTTATAGAAAATAATGTTGAAATGGATCAATTGACTAGTATTAAATTTATAATCAATAATGTACGTACTGATGATATATCACGACACATCGAATAAAGGATCAAGGTGTGTCATTATGAAAAATGATAGAGTGGTTACTTATACATCATTAAAATAAAAGTTCCCTAAAAAAACAACCCAACTCATTATATTTATTTTTTGGGTGTAATATTTTCCATAATGATTTGAAGAAGCTATCTTTATGGTAAAATATGTTATATATATACCAATTACAAAAGTTTGACATACATATTCCCTAAAAAAGATCTCAATATGAGAAAAATAATATGGATTGATTTAATAAATGGCTAGGAGTTCTTGAAACACCACAACTATAACAACACATATGTTTTATTAATCAAAATTCCATTCTTATAATTAAGTCACATAAAATCACATTAGGAATCACAATTCCACATCTTGCTTAAATGAACTAATAAAAACTATGCGACCTTCATAGCCTCACAATTAAACATAATTTTTTCACATCCATGATTTGAATATTGAAAATATGACATACATGGTTGCAATCAGTCATATATATTGAGTCTAATAGAACAAATTTTTTTGGTGAATGGTAACTTACCCTTATTAATAGCAATGTTACCCTTATGGATAGTAATATAACCCTTGTGAATAGTGAATCGGCCAAGTGAATAGTAATCCTAACCATGATAGCATAAATAAAATTTATCCATCTTATATGTGATAATATGATATCATTATATCATAGTATAAGTTAACATATATTTAAAAAATAATTAGTTGAGTGTTGGTATTTATATATGTCATAAATATATTACGATTAATTTAAATGGAAATTTATTTTCACACAATGTATTTATAAATTAATAATTTGATGTATAATGATTTTATGATTATTTAATGAGGCCTTAATTACTTTTTCAAAGTATTAAAATTAATTATAATTTTGAAACTTGTATTTTCCATGTAATTGATGATTTTAATTAAAATTTAAATTACTCATATTTATAAAATTATTTCCAAAAAGTGGATTTCTTTTTTAAAATATAAACAATGAATAATTGTTAATTTGATTTTTTGTATTTTTTCTGAAATACATGAAATTTTATTAAATAGTAAAAACTGATAATCTCTGATAAATGATAAAATACATGATATTTTTAGTCATTCTTGAGTCATGGATGATGTAAGGGACAATTGGTTTTAAATCAATTGAAACAATTTTTATATTATGTCACAATAAAACTCACTATTACTTTTATTGAGAAAAATAATAAACAAATGATTAAAATAATAAGAAAACACCCTTCTCCTCCACTATAAAGACCACCCACACAACATCTTCTCCTCACACCTCTCAAGCTTTGATCCTAGTCATTATTCAACATAATAATATTCCATAATTCCTTCCCCATGTCTAGGATCTCTTGGTATCATCAAAATTCCACTCCTAGGTTCCTTGAGGAGGATATCAAGATGAGAATTAAAGAGGCAAATCCTCTCTCTTTTATTCTAATTTTCATTCAATTTCAATTTAATTTCCTATTATATATTCACCTAACTTCATCCCAATTGAATGATAACTCTAGTAACAAAATAATACTGGAATAATATCATGTTAATGTAAGATCCAACATTAAATTACCCCATCTCTTTTATCTAAAAAATGAAATCGTCTCTCCTCAAGTGTCAATTTACCGACATCATGGGTGACTAAATTTCATTTTCCATAAATGAATTGAAGGATATTAATAAAAACATTAAATGGATGAAAATAGATTATAATGTTTATTTTTTACCCCCTGTTATATTATGAAACTAACTTATACACATAATACCAAATCATAAAACAAAAAAAAAACTCGCTCTGATAAAAAACCAGTAAATTAATCTAAAACGATCATCAGTAACTTTTATCTAATAAATCATCCTATTGGTATATAACCATATCACTAATAAAATTTTTCAAAATTCAAGAATATAATTATTATAATATAATATAAATTTTTGATGCTTTCCCACATCTTACAAGAACGTCTATTCATTTATACATGTGAACCGATCATGACAACTATGAAAAAGATCACTCCCAAACAATGAATTGAAACACTATAACTCAAAAAAGGCCTATAATAGACCATAATAAAACCATAATGAATTATATTAATTTATATAGGATTATTTAATTGTTAAATAAGGAATATAATATGATTATAATGTATTTTTAACATTGAAGATGCTTTTAGACAATAGGTAATGTGATTTCTCAAACCCAACTATCTTTCATTGGGTTTCCCCCTTTCACCCAATTTTATATATTCATATTCCATAAAAATAATATATTCACAATTTTATTATATTTGTTTTTGTGATATATATGTTTTATAATGGATATTATTACAAATATATTTTTTCCAAAAGAAACCTTCTTTCAAAACACACCTTTTACTTCTAACTCAAGGTTAATGATTATTATATCATGTTTGTTATTACCCATTTCGTTTGAGAAAATAATGTATATCAATGTATTATTATTAGAGGAATATCATTTCGTTACATGGTTTATTTATATTCATGATTGATATATGATCTATGTGGTATGCATGATAATATAAATGTTATGATGTGAAGGGTGTACCCAAAATTACATAGCGTAATGTAAATGTTATGATGTGACGGATGTACCTAGAATTATATAATGATCGAATTAATTGGGTAATTTTAAGAACCTCATGAGTAAATTGAAATATTCATTAACATTATTATATATTTTTTCAAAACTATGTGTGTTATTTGACCACCAAGACATGATGTTTCATTTGTATACATTGCCACATTCCAAGACTTCTCTTAATGTTTACTCTCATGTCTATGATCATATGCCTATGTTATGATGATAATTATTCTGATCAACCCATGTTACATTTTTCCATGTTCTTATCTATCCTGTTATTGGTATTTTGAATCACCCCTTTTTGATGTATATCCTCATGTGATTTCTTGACTAGGAATAATTAAAGGTCCAATAAGAAGCTAGAGAAAAAAGAATTAAAATATATATATATATTTTTTATAAAATTTATGTTTAGTAATAGTTTCCCCAGACACTAAATATTTGGATATTCTATGTGTAAAGAATTTATTTTTTTTATCATTAAAATGATGAAATAATAATGTAATAAAAATATGGGCCACTATTGTTCGTATTAGAGAACAATTTAGTTTTTTTTGGGAATTCTGATTAGAGAACATTAGTGGCTGTTAGTATGAGACTAAGTATTTTTATTTAGCCAAGATGAATTTTTAAAAATAGGTATCCCATAAGATAATCCATTATAATTAATTTTATAAAGGAATAAATTATATATTCATGACTTTTTGACTTATGTTTGGTTATATCTTTTTCTATTTTAGAAAATTTGGCTAACTAAGAAAAACCAGGCCAAGAAAACATGTGTGGTATAGTTCAACAATTTCCCTAACCACCCTCCCAAATCATTTGGATGTTGAGTTCAAAATTTCATGGCGGTGTTACCCAGCTATCTCAAGTTATGAACAATAACCTAAATAATGTGTAATATCCTCCTTCATAAAAGAGGGATCAATAAGATACCAAGTTTTTTATGAGGCGAGGAACACCAATGTTTAGTGGATCTTATGATTTAGTTCTTGTGAAAATCTGGGTTAACTTGACTGATAAGATCTTTTCTTAGACGAAGAAGGTGAATCTAGTAGTTTATCATCAAGATGGAGATACTGATTAATGGTTGGATTTGATTAAGAACACCAAGTAGAGGGATGAAATTGAATAATTGGTGTGGGATGAATTAAATATTTGGTTTCTTAGTAAGTATTTACCTTGAAATCTTCGAACTAAGATTATGGGAGAATTAAATGAAATAAAGAAAAACGAAGGAGAACCTGTCATGACCGAAGAATTTTTTTTCCGAAGTGTTGAAATGTAAAATTCAGTTTTTTTATCAACAATGATAGAAGATTTGATAGATTATTTATTGGTTTAAAACCACACCTTTTAAAGTATCTTATAATTTTAGACTTTGGAAGTTATGAAGAAGTTTTTTGATGTGCTATCAATGTGGAGTTAAGGTTCGGAGAATGGTCACATGGATTTGGTGATGAGAAATGATTGATGGAGCTTTAAGCTGGAGGATCTAATGAAAAGGGTGTAATGAAAAATCAACCACCCACATGTCAAAAATATGGGAAGAAGAATCATTGGAAATACCAAAAAGGGATAAGGAAATGATTAAAATGTGGGAGAGAAGGAAACCAATCTCATTATTGTTGAAAAGTCATGAATATATCGAACAATGTGGTTGAGAAAAGGTGAGAACCACCCATTGGTCCAATGCTATAACTACAGGAGGAAAGGACACTATTCATGACTTTGTACAAAACCATGAGTTTTCGAGGGTAATCAATGCCATTAGTATCCAAATCAAAATAATAAGGGGAATTATTATTCCACACCTACTGTGGAAGTGGAAAAATAAAACTAATTTATACAAAATACACGTTTTATTCACTCAAAAACGGATGAAGCCTTATTTTATTCTGATTCTACACATTCCTTTATATATAAAAAGTTCTCTAGAACTATCGAACCAAATCCCGGAAACCTTGATGTAGATATATTCCAAAAATCACATAGTGGTGAAATATTTGAAACCTAAGTGTTGGACACTTGACCTATTGGAATATATGGAATGATTATTCTAGAAGATGTCACGGTACTTACCTTTTTGTAATTCAACACTCTACTATGGATGGATTTGGTCTTCTAATATTGAGTGAATATAAACTATCACAAAATGAAAACATATTTTCATTTTTTGAACCATCCCATGATCCTCCACAATTTAAAGGAAGATCATGAATCTCCTTTAAAAAATCCTTCAATGATGTGGGCGTCGATTCCCTATGAAGACGCATAGCTCACTCAAACGGTTGAGTCAAAAGAATTTATCCACCTAGGGGAAATGACCATCATGAGGGAATACAACGATGTATTTCCTGAGGAGTTACCTACACTACCCACATATCATGAGGTAGGGTTATCAATAGAACTCCTACCCTAAGCTAGTCCTATCTTAATGTTTACCTATAGGATAAATCCAATTGAATAATAGAAGTTAAAGAAATAAAAACAAGATAATTTTGATAAAGGGTTCATACTCACTAGTGCATGACCTCATGCTTCTCCAGTGCTATTTGTCAAGAAGAAGGATGGATTAATGCGGTTGTCTATCCATTATCAATAACTAAACTAAATCCCCATAAAGAACATGTATCATATTCCAAGCATTAATGACTTGTTTGATCAGTTGAGAGGAGATCAGTACATCTCAAAGGTGGATATCTATTCTGAATATCATCAGCTAAAGGTGTTGAAAAACAACATTCAGAAGTCTGCCTTCCTTATAAGGTAGCGGCACTATGAGTTTTTGGTCATTCCCTTCAAACTTACTAATTCCCTTGTAATATTCATGGATTTGAGGATTAGTGTATTTAGGAATTAACTCAAAAAATATGGTAGTGCCTGTTGATGAAATTATTATCTACTCTAAGAGAAAGGAGGAACATGAAGAACATCTAAGACTTGTTTTAGAGACATTGAGGAAAATGAATTTGTACTCCAAGTTCAAGAAGTTTCAATTTTGGATGCAGGAAGTCACATTTTTGAGGTATGTGATCACAAGATAGGGAATTTATATGGACCCTTAAAAAACCGAGGTAATTAAGTAATTTCCCAAACCCCCTAGTTTCACAGAAATCCATAGTTTTCTAGCTTAGCAGGGCACTATTGATGTTTTATGAGAAATTTCTCATGATTTTCAAGACTGATAATTAATTTAACAGGAAAAGGGGTAAAGTATTCCACGATGCAAGAATGAAAGGAAATATAGAAGGTTCTAATGGGAAGGATGATAACTGCACCTATTCTTCAATTAATGAAAAGTGGAGAATGTTTTTTGATATATAATGATGGTTCCAAGAAAGTCTTAGTTTTGTGTAGTCATGAAAAATGATAATGTGATTGCCTATGCCTTAATTAAGTTGATGATTTATGAGCATAACTACCCTACACATGATCTAGAGTTAGCAACTATCATTTTTTCCTTGAAACTATAACAGTATTACCCCTATGGTGAGAGGAGTGATATATATATATATATCTTTAATAAGAACCTATGTATATATTCACCCAAAAATATCCTTACATGCATCAAAGGATGTGGTTAGATATAATCAAAGAATAAAATTTCTCTAATCACTATCATCTTGTAAGGGATAACAAGGTAGTTGATGCTCTTATTGGAAAAGAACCTACTACTGTATTCATGTTTCAGATTGATAAAGAAACTATCATCACGGATATACCAAGGATGGATTTGAAAATCATAATGGCAGGGAATAAATCCTACCTTTTTAAAATGATTTCCCAAACATCTATCCTAGATAATATTACGGAGGCACAAGTGGATTATCTGAAGTTGCATGATAGGGTGAATTCAATAAATGAAGGGAAGTTGCAATAGTTTCACATAGATTATGATGGTGTAATTCAGTTTGGAACAATGTTGTGTGTGGCTTCATCACCCTGGATAATGAAGGAGATATTGGAAAATGCATGTAGCCCAACTTTCTCTATCCATCCTAGTAGCACCAATATGTACCATGATATCTGAGAATACTTCTGGTGGGATAACATAAATAAAGTGATTTTGGAATTTATCTCAAGGTGCTTGATATGTCATCAAATTAATGCAATGTGATCAAAGTCCAAATGGGTGATGAAATCATTGCGTATACCCATATAGAAATGGGAGAAAGTAACCATGGAATTTTCCATGGGCCTCCCTAATACATCCAAATGAAATAATTCAATATGGGTTTTTGTGGACTGAATCATCAAGATTTCTCAGTTTATCTTTATTCGGGAAGATCTATCACTTGAATAACATGCTATGATATATGTGAAAGTAGCGGTGAGACTACATGGGGGTCCTCTCTTGATTGTCTCTGATCGTGATCCCAAGTTCACATCTAAATTCTAGAAGAGTTATCAATATGCCTTATGTATTGGATAAAATTCTAGCAAGGCCTGTCACCCTCGATTATACACTTAATCTAAAAGGACTATTTAGATTCTTGAAGATATCATTAGAGACTTCTCTTTATAATTCAATGGCATATGGGATCAGAATCTCCCATTAGTGGAGTTATCATACAAAAAAACGTTCACTCAATTATTTAGATGGCTCCATATAAAGCTATGTATTGAAAGTGATGTGGAAATATAACATGTTGGGATGAAGTTGGAGAACGAAATCTACTTGGACATGATCTTGTACCAGATACAAGATAAATGGTTCATGCCATCCAGTAACATATCAAAGATGCTTAGAGTCATAAAAAGAGATAGCCTGAGAACCATCAAAGGGAATCTGAGTTAGACATTGGAGATAAATTCTTCCTTTTAATATCACTATAAAAGATAGTCATGAGGTTTGGAAGGAAAGGGATGATAATCCCAAGTCACATTATCCCCTTTGAGATCCTTGATCATGTAAGAGTTGAGGCCAATCAGCATGCACTTCCACTGAATATGGAGCATGTCCATGATGTGTTCCGTGTATCACTCTAGAGTAAGTACATACCTGATCCCTCGCATGTACTAGTCAAAGAGGTGGTATAGCTGAAATATGATCTCCCTTTTGTGGAGAAGCTAATAAAGATTCCGGTCGAGAGAGATAAGGTTCTATGCAACAATAAAACACACCTTATCTAAATGTGATGGTGAAACCGTAAGTATGAAGAAACATCTTGGGAACCAGAGGAGGCGATGGAGGAGAAGAACCATCACATATATTTGTAAAATGAAAATTTTAGGGAGACCTTTCAAAATGAGGGAAGAATGTAATGACCCAAAGTTTTATCAATGAAAATTCCCTTCTTATAATTAGGTCACATAATATAATATTTGGAAATACAATGCCACATAATACTTAAATTAACTAATAAAAACTATGTTACCTTTATATCATAGTCATTAAACATTATATTTCCACTTATGTGTTTTTAATAAATTAAATAGGACATACAGGGTCGTGATCAGTAAGATATTTGGAGTTTGATATGACAAACATAATTTTTAGTGAATAGTAACATACCCTTATAAATATTAATGTTACCCTTATAAATTTTCACACGAACCTTATAAATTTTAAACCAGTAAAGTGAATAGAAATCATAGTGAGGATAGTATAAATAAAAGTTATCCATTTTATAAGTGAAAATATGAGATAATTATAACACAGTATAAGTAAATAACTATTTTAAAAAACATTAACTATGTGTTGGGTTTTTTACCAGTCATAATTATTTTATGAATAATTTAAAAAAAGATTTATTTTCATAAATTGAATTTATAAAATAATATTTTGATGACATACTATTTTATTGTAATTTTATGAGACCTTAAGTAAAATTTCAATGTATTATAAAATCATTTATAATTTTAAAATTGGTATTTTCCAAGTAAATGATGTTTTAAATTAAAAATTAAATTACTAATACTTATAAACTTTTTTCCATAATTTTGATGTCATTTTTTATTTCTAGAAATTGGAAAATCATTAAGGTTATCTTTTAGGAATTTTCTGAAATATATGATTTTTTGGAGAATAGTAATATACGATAAATTATGATTAATGCTCAAAAAACCTGGTTTTTAGTCATTATTGAGTCACTGATGATGTAAGTAATCATTGGTTCGAACTCACATGCACCAATTTTTTTATTTAGTCACAATAATTCTCACTATTTCTGCTATAAAAAATAATAAACCAGTGATTAAAATAATAAGAAAAATACCCTCACCTCTACTATAAATTCCACCCCCACACCCTCTTATCCTCACCAGTTTCAAGATTTTATCCTTTCCCATATTCTACCCAATACTCTTCAATAGTCCCTCCCACACATCTTATATCTCTTGGTCTCCTAAAAAGACCCATTGTAGGCGCCATGAGGAGGATCTCAAGAAGATAATTCAAGAGGTAAATCCTCTATCTTGTCTTTTAATTTCCCTTCAATTTCAATCAAGTTTATTCATCTCCCATAACCTCCATCAATATAAATGGAATGATGACTCCAGTACCTTAAAATTTCAGGAATTATATCATCTTAATTGGAGATCCAACATTAAACTCCTCTCTCTCTCTCTCTCTCTCTCTCTTATCTAAAAAATGAAATCATCTCTTGTGACGTGTTAATTTACCGACATCGTGGGAGATGAACTTTCATTTCAATAAATGACTTAAAGGTTGTTAATAAAACCATTAAATTGTTAAAAACAGATTTGAAAGTGTATATTTAACCCCATTTAGTTATGGAACTAACATATACACATAATACTAAATGATAAAATAAAAAATCTCATTGTGATAAAAAACCGCCAAAATTGAACTAAAATGATCATCATTAACTTTTATCTAATGAATCATTATCATGGTATATAAAAAATATTTTAATAAGATAATTTAAAATTATATAATATAGTTAAAATAAAATAATAACATCCCTAGATGTTTATCTTCATCACATTTGAACTTCCATTCATGTATAAAAGTGAACCAATCATGAAAAGTAAGAAAAAAACACTCAAAAACAAGGCATTTAAACAATATAACTCATCCAAAGGCCTATAAAATGACATAATAAAACCATAATTACTAATATTGACGTATAAATGGATCTTTTATTGTTAATTAATGAATTTAATGTGATTATATTGGAAATTAACATGAAGGAGATTTCAGACATAAGGTTAGGGTATTTATTGAACCCATCTAACTTTCTTTGGGTTTCCCTATTTCGCCCCATATCAGTATAGATACACCATAAATATAATTTCATCATAATTATAATATATATATTTTTTGGGATATACACGTTTTTATTGGATTTTATGACATACATATTTTTTTCCCAAAGAAAACTTCATTCAAAACACACCTCTTACTTCTAACTCAAGGTTGATTATTCTTATATAAAGTATGTTATTCCCCCTTTAATTTGGGAATACAAATTTTATAAAAGTATTACTTGGATATGAAACCCATTAAATTCCATGTGTTATTTATGTTCATGATTTATATATGTTATTTGTGGCATGCATGACAATGAAAATGATAGGATGCGAATGTTGTACCTGGAATTATATAGCAAAATGTAAATGTTATGATGTGATAGGTGAAACTAAAATTATATAGTGCTATAATGCATTATGAAATATGAATAAAATCAAGAGTAAAGTTTAATATGTGTGAAAATGATTCTAGATTTATTCAAATCTTTGTGAGGTAGTTGACCACTTAGACAAGATGTTTAATTTTTTTCATTTCCACATTCCAATTTTATCTTAATGTTTCCTCTCATGATTTTGATCCTATGCCTATTTTAGGATGATAATGATTATGATCAAACCATGTTATTTTGTTTAATGTTCCTTTATATCCTCTTACTGGGATTTTATCTCACCACTTTTTATTGTGTATACTGCAGTGACTACTTGTACTATAGAGAATTCAAGGGCCAATAAAAACCTTGAGAAGAATGAATTAAATCAATGTTTATGTTTTATTCTGTTAAATTTATGTATGGTTCAAGTATTACAGAGACACTAAACCTTTAGATACTTGATGTGTGATGAAATTATGTAATATATATATAAAATGATGTAATAGTAATGTTAAACAAATCAGGGTCCCTATAACCCCCTTAGGAAGAACATCACGGTAGTCGCTGCATTGAGTAAGAAGCACCATGGAGTTCTGCTCGTGATGATGATATAAAACAATAAAATATTCAAGGATTTAATAAATTTTATATAAAAATGATTATATAATGGGAAACATCATTCATTTTATAAGTTATTTACTAGCTATATTTAACAGAGATGATTAATAAATCCCAATATCCTAAAAATTTTATAAATAATAACATGAAATACCTAAATTATGGGATATTGAAAGACTTAATCTATGATAATGGTGTGTTAAATTTTGGAAATAAATGTTGAGTTATTTCCATATATTTTATTAATAGGGAATTACTAAATGAATCTCATATCTAAAATTTTTGTATACATATACCGATATGTATAGGTATAATAGATCCAAACCCAAAAACTTGTATTCAGTGATAAAAATTAAATATTTATATTTTTTCATTTCATACCATTAAACATGATCAAATTTCATCCATCCAAACCTAAAATAAAAATATTTGATCACTTAAATATACAAGGACCATTTATGTTTGGATTATTAGAGAGTTTAGAAAACAATTTACATAACATAGTGGACATATCCAAACAATATCCATTTTCCCCATAAAACAGATTCTTTATAAAGACACAATTTATTTGTTCAGGGTAACCTCTATATCTGGAACTATGAATTTATGAACAATTAAATTCATTTTAATCCTCATAAAAAATTATTTGAAAATATGGGATTGGAAAAAAAATCTTTGTATGGTACATATAAAAATATAAAAGAGACTCGTTATTCCATTTCAAATCCATGAGTTTCTATAAGGGAATTTCTTTTAAAATATTAAACATGGAACTCAAATAACCATCTAATTCAACATGTAAGAGTATTTAATTCCCAAATATTACATTTTAAGGCTTTATAATAAATCCTATATAAAATATCATAATCACGAGGTTTTATATAAAATAGGATAACCCATGATTTTTTTTCCAAACAACATACCATTTACCATTAAAGGGGATAATGATTCATTTAAATGAAAGTTCATTAAATTTTCTTATAAAATAAAAATATTTCAATAATTTTTTTTGTAATCATATAAGATTCATATAAGTGTATTGGTACAACATCTTTATGAAACCATTATAATAAACCATATAAATTCAACAATCTACTCCATTAATTCCTTTATAACTCTCTATAGAACATAATAACTAAACAATGAATTGGAGAGCTATATCTGGATCACCATCATCATAAAAAACGTCCATAGAAATTAGTATACATGAAATATAGAAAAAAATTAATTTACATCTTCAAACCCCCAAAAATATACTTTTGAAAAAATATGTAAAAAATTTTTAGATTTTGATTTATCTATTTCCATTTAAACCCCATTTTCAAAACTAAAATACCTAGAATAAAGGGTGGTAGTGTTTCTGTTTGAAAAAACCTCGAATCTTGTAATTCAATTAAAATTTAAAATAGTGGTTATGGTTGAGGGAAAATCCATTGGCATAATATAAATTAAAAAAGTTTTTTTATAATAACTAAATAGTGTCAAACATTACATGTAAAAAGCCCAAAAAATAACCTTCAAATACCTTCGTAATAAGGAAAAAAGAGGTTAAATTTCCATTTAAATTTTATTTTTTAAAATTGACATGTACATCTAACAATATGTACATAGAGGAAAAATAATAGAAATAATTTTTGAAAACATTTTAAAATTATGATTTAAGATAGAATAACCTTTATGAGTGGATAAATTTTGAAACAATGAAAAATTTATGGAAATAAATTTAAATAAATTTGTAAATTGATTAATTATTAAAGATAAAATATAAAATAAATCAATAACATAGTTTATACCCCACAAGAACGAAACCGTGAGGTGAAAATAACTTATGTCTCAATGAAATGGAATTGAGGCAAGACATCACTTACCTCATGTCTAACTTGTAATATACATTGTTTATATTACCCATTAATAAAGTAATGTTAATCATTTTGATAATTAGGAGTTTTTTTTAAAATTTCATACATTTTTAATATTCATAATATTTCACTTATTACCATGTCAAACTTAATCTCTTAATTGATTATGTTTATTTCAAACATTTTGATGGTGTTCAGTTCATAATTGGAAAAAAACTTTGATAGATTAAACGTGGTTAATGGGGTTAGTGTTTAATAATATCTAGAATAATATAGATGATAAAAATTATCATTTTTTAAAATAAAATAATGATTTATATTCGGTCATGAGTTGTGGTTTGAAAAAAAAACAAAATAGATTGACATGAGAGGCAGTAGTCTACTAGTACACTCGAGTAATGGTTTTAAATTTATTAGATCATAAATAATTAAATAAAATAAAATATTATATCTCTAGAATAACTAAAATGTTATAAACATAAAATAAAACCATTAAATTCATTCCCATGACCAGACTTGTGTGGTATGTTTTAAAATACGATGTATATCTCTATGTGGAAACGATAGTCTGTATATATACGCATGCGATGATTCTGTTTTTAATGATCAGAATAGTATTAAGTTAAATGATAAATTATATTTCTATAATAATAATTTTTTTAACTAATATAATATATTTACGTGAAAGTAATTAAAATAAATAGTCATGAAATGTGGTAATGAGAACTGCAATTCACCAGTTCACGAAGAATTTTCCCGCACATATGCATGAATGTTGGTTTCATTGATAATTTGATAAAAAAAAGTGATTTATAAGATTTTTAAATATAAATAATATCACCTCAGCATATAGAAAATAATTATTATATTATATTATAATCATTTTTAGAGAATTTGGGGGTGTTTAAGATGAAGTAAAATGATGATTTCTCGGTTGAGTTGATTACCTTCTCAGGGAAGAAACTCGTTTATATTTATCCTTAAGGAATATAGTGATAAACCATTAAGAATAAAATAAACTCTAGAATGTAAACAAGGATGTTAATAAAATATTTTGGATGTTTTTTTGAGATAAGTGGCTAATAAAGTGTGAGGAAGAGTGAGATTTGTTGTTCTTATATAAGAGAGGATAGAGGCACCCTTGGAAACACATATTATTTTAAATTAATATAAATTAATTTTCATGTTAATGTTCAAAAAACTAATTTATTTCAAATATAAATTTAATATAATTCCAAATAATCTCATATAACAAATTTTATTCATGTTTATGTTTTTCAAATTTTCTCTATTAGTTTAGCCTCTCATTAACCCTTTAACGACTACTGCAATAACAAATGATATTTACTCTTTAGGGGTAAATAATGAATAAATAAAAACAATAGTGACCCATTATTTGAATTTTTTTAAATATTTTATCCCATATCCAAAAAATGTTTTCAAATATATTATTTTTTATTTATTTTCAATCATATTTTAAAATATTGTTTCACATTAAATAAAAATAAATTCATATTCAGGACAATTCACTTTATTTGACTTAAAAAATATCAAGATAGTAATGTAATTGTAAAATAAATATTTAAAGCTCAAATAATACATTATATTTATCTAAAAAATATTATAAACCATAAATTAGAAATTAAAATATTACCATACAGTTTATAAAATCATTTACTCAATATTTATAGTGGTCAGTGAAGAACTATATCAGCGTTCCATAAGCATTGAAGGAAGATATTTCATCACTAAAAATTTAAAAAGAATTAGAATCATAAAATAATTTTTTAATATTCTAAATAAAATTTAATAAATTTTCATAACTTGTGTTTTTCCATTCCACAAAATGTTATAGATATTTAGAGTAAGAAATAGACATTTTGGAAATTTCTTTTATTAAAAATAATATAAAATCCATTATCAAATAAAAATAGTGAATAAATTAAATTATTTTAATATATAAAGTATTTTTAGAATATAAATCAAAAAATGAAATATATTCAAGTTTAAAAATGATTTCAAAGTGTTGTTTAATTTTTTTAACCTTGTTTTACCCGTTTTACCAATACTGTGTAGCCAACATTTTTAACAATGTTATTATGATTTCTTGGAAAAAATAATTGTCAAATATTTAATAAATTTGGATTTTTTTTTTTCAAATTTGGAATCCATTTTTAAAAATCAATTTATATTATCTATAAATATTAATTTTAAAATAAACCTATATAATACAATGAAATGGTTTTCCAAAAAAATGCATTTTTAAGTACAAATTTTCTTGTATATTAAAATTAAGCATAATTTAGATAACAATGACATTAATTGGATAAATTTTAATCAAATTTATCTAATTTAATTTTAAAATAAACTCAAATAAATATTATTATTTTTAAATAAGTTCATGAAAAATAATTATTTCTTTAAAATTAGAATTTTTTTATTTTTAATTGAAAAACTAATCCTTTTATAAAAAGAATACAATATCACCTTATAAAAATTTTCATATGATTATTTCAATAATTATATCCTATTTACCAAATAAAATTTATAAAATTGGTATAATTTAATTATCACATTTTCTCACAAACTGAAACAAAAACCATTATTGATGAAAACATATTTTTTCATACATAAAACAACTATTAAATAAATGAGTGATTATTTAAAAATTAGTAATCAATGAATTGGTATTGATTAGTAACATTATACATTTATATTAAAAAATGGGGTTTCTCCTATTTATACCCATCAATTCTATAACTAGGTCATTAGGATTATATTTAAATAAAAATATTTCATAGTTGTTGGAACACATTATTTCTTGCCCTATATTTTTTTGATGATATTCTAATTTTAAAGTCTATGAGTATAAATTTATACTTATTAATGAAATTAAATATTCAAAATTTTAACTCATGTCCCATAAAATGGGTTGATTTTTTTTATATACCTTCCAAAGAGGGGAATATAAAGTTTACAATCATAAAAGGAGATACTTTTTTTATAGATATATTTTTAATTATATATATTTTTTAAAGAAAACATCATAAAAAAGGAGGATAAAAAATATTTTTGAAAATATGAAAAGTTAAATGAAAAGGTAATATGGAATAACACACAACTGAGTTCACAAATAACCAGAATAATAGTGATATGTGTAAAAATAGACATGGCGAGAAGGAAATTTTTTGATATAAAATTATGATTTTCTTGAGAAGATAAGAGACCATAAATTCAACAAAAATTATCATAAAAGGATAATTTTATTAATTCAAGATCAAATTTCTATTTTTGAAGAAATATTTTACTATCTGCATAATGAATATTAAATAACATACACACAAGATTTCTTTCCATTTCATAAGTATAATTTAATCCATTTGTTCTTCTTAAATCAATTTACACTTATATCATATATTTTATTATATGAAATAAACATTCAACATGAATTATTCTTTCCTAAATCACAAAAATCAACATCTAAGGGATTACATGATTTCGATAATGATAGAGGGGTTTCCCCATGTCTTTGAAAATTAAGAAAAATTAAAATAGTTTGTATAAGGTATGATAATATCCAATATTAATAAATACTATATTAATATTAAATTCTAAAATAATAACTCCCAACAATAAATATTAAAAATTCCAAAAATAATTGACCTTAAAACATTTAAAAAATATTTTTGACGATGTTCCAAACCAAAAACAAACAAAATGATTTGTTCAAATATTATTCTGAGTAGAATTTTACACTTATCTCTGAAAACCATTAGTCACTTGAAACGTTATATACCCAAAAATTTAAATGTCATAATAATATAATACCCAATTTATGTTTATATTTTTCATAAATAAGTATAATATCCATAAAACCAAAATAAAATTTTATATACTTGCAAAAGACAATTCAAAAACTATAACTCAAATAAAATATCATATTATCCAAAAACATTTCTTTTAAATTTATCATAAAATATTCCAAAAAAAGTGAACATAATCAAAAATTAAATTAATTACATTTTTACTAAATCAATTTTTAGTCAGATGGTTATCTATATGACAAAACAAATTCTCCCCAAATTTAAAAACCATTTATCCTAATAATCCAGGATTACCTCAACGTAAAATATCATCTTAAACCTATAAGTCATTACTATTTTTCAACATATTTTCACATCATATAAAATCATTATTATTCAAATAAAAGTTTTACTACTATATAAGTTAAAATTATAGGCTACATATACCTAAAACATTTATCAAAACCCAATAAATGTCTCCATAAGTATCACTAATCACATTAAAATAGAATGAAATATATATTCCTTTTAACTTGTGATCAACCTTAACATTATAAACCCATAAGTTTATCAAAAAATATTAATTTAAACTCAAATGAAACCATCAAAATATATAATGTTATATAAACCATACTCTAATACAAACAAGAACATCACTGAACCAGAACTCCTAGATCAGGTGCCAAAAAAACAATCTTTACATTTATGGATTTGATACTGATAAATGTAACCCAATTTAACCATTGAAAACATAAAGAAATATTGGATCACTTACATACCAAAGGAAATTTTGTATTTATTGTTTTAAATAACCAGGAAAACCCTTACAAAATAATTTGGTCATTTCGAAACAATATTGATTTTTCATAAAAAAATTATTTAGAAGGATAAATTTGATTCACTTAAGGTAGCTTTAATATTTGAAACATTGATATTATCAAAATGTATACTCATAACTATGACTTGTGAAAAATAATTTTTTCCTTTGAGAAGATAAAATAAAGCTTATTATGGGACATATAAAAAATGAAAAAACGTTTTAGTTAATTTCAAAACCATGAGATTAGAACTATGAGTTTTATATTAACATAATAAAATTAAATCTCAAATAATTTCACACATTCAGATTAAATAATCATTTATGTACAAATTTTTAAATATAAAAAATTATAATCATTAGGGTTTCATAAAATACATGGGAACACTTAATTGTTTTTTCTTCAAAACATACCTTTCACCCTTAAAGATCCAAATCATTCCATTAGAAAAAGTATCATTATATTATCTTATGAAATAAAAATATTTCCATAAATATTTATTTGAAATAATATAATTGTCATGTAATTTACTTGGAATATCATTTTTATGGAACCCAAATTGGAATCCATATAAAACCCTTACAAATGGAATAACCTACTTAGTTGATTCCCAAAATTTTTATGGAGAACATAATCACTACCCAATTAATTTAAGAGATATATCAAGATCATCCATAAATACTAAAAATATAAAAGGAAAATTACATAAATGAAAAACATAAAGGATTTTCTTTCCATTATCTGAAATATAAAAATATACATTTGAACCAAATATTAAAACATTTTCATATACGGATATATCTATTTCCTTTTAAACCCTATTTTCAAAACTAAAATACCCATAAAATGGAAGAAGGATTTTTATTTGAAGAAATCATATAATTCAGTAATGAAATACAAATATAAAATAATGGTTTTGGAGTTTAGGAAATCCATTCAAGTCATAGATATTAAAAAACATATTCCTTTTTCATTGAAAATAAAGTCAAAAAATTCATACGAAATTTTAAAAAATATTACTTTCAAAAGGATTTATAATATAGAAAAAAGATATGTAAAAGGGGTTTTTAAACAATTTATTTAATTACATACATATCCATTAAAAAATATGAACATTGAGTAAAAATATAAGAAATAGACCTTCAAAATATTATAAAACATGGTTTTCAGATAGAATATGCCTTATGACTTAATAACATTTGAACAAATGAAACGTTGAAGGAAATAACATTGAATGGATTTATAAAGAGTTTAATTTTTAGGTAATAATGATAAAAATAATCCATAAGGTATTTTATAAACCACATAAAGTTACACATAGTGAAAATATCATAAGTATAAAAGAAAGGGTATTACACTAGAAGTCCCTTACCTTGAGTCCAACTTGTCATGTACATTCTTTATCTTCTTGAAAAATAATGTTATGTCAATTGTTTACACACGTAAGAATTTTTTTTATTTTCATTTGATTTTTATTATTACTTTTATTTCAATTATTAAAATTTCATACTTAATAACTTAATTAATTAATGTTTCATTAGAGCTTTTGAGGATACTTTGTTCATAATCCCAAAACAACATTTGATTGATGAACATTGTAAAAGGGAGTTTTATTCCATCACATATATAATAATAATCATAAAATAATTATAGGATATGTATATTAAATAAAATAAATATCCATACATAAAAAAAATCCTTGAAAAACAAAATTAATTCGCTCATAAGGCTGTAGTCAAAACATATACATGGGTGATATTCTTACTTTTCCCTGGAAGGAAAACAACGATAAATAAAATAAAATATTATCATTAAATAATAATTATCATATTATAAAATAAATCTCCTTAATTAAATACATCAAAATTACCATCCATATAAGGTGGTTTTGATAAATTATGTACATCAATACATGAAGACAATAGTCCCTACATACACATGTGCGATGATTCTATTTTCAACTTTTAGAATTGAATGAAGATAAATGATAAATTGTATATCAATTATAATAATTATTTTAGGAATATACTATATTTCAATTAAATCCATTATAACAATTATCCATTAATGGAAGTGATGAGAAACAAAATTTACTAGTTTCTGATGCGGTTGTCCCCACATACACATGAATGATGGTTTCATTTTTATGGGATGAAAAAGGTGATGAATATGTTAATTAAATTAAAATAATAAAATATATGTAAGTGAGTACATAAAAATTTATTACCTTTTATGAATATATATTAATAAAGTTTTGAGACTTCATGGCATATCTCAGACTGTTTTATCAAATCACGACTATCGGTTCAAATTAATAGATAGGATGAGTCTTCAGAAGGATATAAACACAAAAATATATTTGGGAACCACCTTTCGTCCAAATTTTTTTGGATATTATTAAAGGAATCTTATTACATTACGATACATATTTAGATTATTCTCACTTGAATTTATGTGAACATGGTATGAAAACCTAACTTTTTTTGGAATTTTCATATAATAATATCTTCTATTCAAGAATTTGGATGGAACGATATGGGGCAATTTATGGGACGATATGTCACACTAATGCTTGTTAGGAAGAATTTTGGTAGTGGAATATAGTATGACCATAACATTCTATGGAAAATATTCTTAATATATGATCTATTCAGGATCATATCAAGATATCTAAATGAAGACCGACGAGCTATGCTAGAAATCACGGGAAATACATGAAATTTAATGTGGGGTACCATATATTCTTAAACATATCTCTATGTATGTGAGTAACTAGATTTTATATGTAGGGGAATATAAATCCTAGGTATGTTAGGACATTTGAAATTTTAGAAAAAATTAGAGATGTGGCTTATCGTTTGGCTAAGCCACCCTACCTCACTAAAGTGAATGACATTTTCCATGTTTTATTCTTGAGAATGTTCATGTTAGATGAAAAATAAATAATTAAAAAAATATCAAATAAAGTTCTAACCTACATTTCCATATAACTAAGATCATAACTTGATTCTAAATATTCTAAAACAAGTTTTATATAATTAATCGACGTGGCTAGTGAAAGTACTTTGGAGGAATTGGAAGTTAGAAGGGGTAATTTGGGAACCAAAAAAGGCAGTGATGAGGAATTACCCACATTTAATGGGATAATATATATCATAAATTTTGAATATGAAATTTTTTAGTGATTTTGGAATTTAATTCCCATGATTATACTAATGTTGGTAAACACTATTTGATAAAAAATATTGCAAAATGTACATTCTACTATTACCTCAATATTGCACAACAAAATAGTTTTTGATCTTGTTTACATTAAAAAGTTATATTAAAAAATTAATGAATTTAAATTTGTTAAAGTGGAAATATTTTTTTGATTCACAGTGAGGAATTTTTTTATGATTGATTCTTGGGATTAATCTAAATAAGTTGATATTTTTTTTGAATAGTAGATATACAATTTTTTTGAAAATGTCATATAATTTATGACACCATCATGATAAATATATAATAATATTTTTTTAATTATTTACAATTTCTTAAATGATAATATACTAAAAATATTTATACAAGTATTATTCAGTTCATATAAAATAGTTTTTTATATTAAGATAAATTTGAAAACAAATTTTTTTGCTAACATTGTGAATATACAACACTAAAAAGTAAAATTAATATATTTAAGATATTATATATGAAATTATAAGTCTTTTAAAAAATAAGAAATAATAATTATGAATAATTAACTATTTATATATATATTGTTGGATTATAAAACATATATGAAATATGATTACTCAAATTCTTTCTGAGCGCCTGAAAAATGTATGAAAAGTCAAAATAATCACTAAAATATTTTGTTTCGATAAGGTTGATAAAAAATTACACTATGAATACATCATAATATTGATTAATAATAAAAATTATTTATTTTATAAATTTATCTGTTATAATATGTGACTAGATAATTACCGAATTTTTTACACCACAATGATAGAACATATGTGCATGATAGAGAAACGTCAAATAAAAAGATTTATAAATATATAAATTTTTTTATTGGGATGAATTAGGGTGTTTCAAATAATTTCATGATAAAAATTATAATTATTAAATTAAATTAAAGATTAAATTTTTATTTTATAATTATATTTATTTTTTTATATTAAAAGAGAAAAAATTACCCACAAACAACGTTAATGTTTATTTAATGATACAAAAAATTTATAAATTAATAAAAAATAATTAACAATATATTGAGTTAATTTTAAATGGGAAATATTTTATCATATCATTCACCATCCATTTATGAGTGAACAACCATTATAAAATTTCATTCTTGAACCGTAGGGACTTAATATGTTTGAAAATGACATTGAATTTTTCCAATAAAAGGAGACTCATTCTATCATTTTTAAAGAACATATAATGTTTGGTTTCATATGAATAATATGAAAATGTTATTCTAAATATCCCCTTACCACATCATTATATCATTGATGTGATGAAAAATATCCCCTTCAAAGGCCAAAAGGTCATTCTGAATATGGAAATTCAATGATCAATGTAGGGATTTCCAAAACCACTTTCACATTTCTTAATTATTTTTATTAATCTTAATTTTTTATTAAAATTAATTTTATTTTTATATCATGAGTATATTATCATTGTTTTAACAACATGTTTACCAATAAATTATGATGTAGCATCCATCACCTCTAACCAAACTCTTTTCACAATCCCTTACTATGTCAAAGGATGAGTTTTTCAAAAATGATGTTTTTCATTTCAATCATCAAATTACTATTTTCAATAAAACGAGTAATATTTTAATGTGACACTAAAATAGTATTTTATTTATAATAATTTTTTTTATTAAAATCCAATATTTATTGGGTTTTCCCTTTATTTTAATACATTTTAAAAACATCAATCACCGTGGTGGGTTTAGGCTACCAAAGTGAATGAAAATGATTTCGTAAACATCTATTTTTCATCGATATTATAAAAAATAAATTCAATGACTGATTTTAAAATCTATGTTCAAGTGATTTCATGAATAATATTTTCTAAATTTAAAATATTTATTATATTTATAAAATTAATAGTTAGCGATCAAAATCATTTTGAACCATAAATCCAACCTTATTAAAGAAGTTTCTATAAATGGTATCTATTTTATTACCTATTAAACATATTTACTTAAATAATGACGTGAAGGAAATACCTTTATTGTTATAGATATTATGTAACATTTGGATTAAGAAAATTTATAAATAAAATTATCTACAATAATTATGGATATTTTGAACAAATGTACCTTAAATTGACATATGTAAAAAAATATAATTTTTAAAATGAATGAAGCATGATAATAAATTAATTATGTGGAATATTAAAAATAATTAAATTCATTGAGTTTTTATCATTTTTAACATTCCACCCAAGAACTATTTACCATCATACACTTTATTTATCTCTAATAAGATTCCTCTTTAACTATACATGTTTATACATAGTAAATCTATTTGTTTTTTGTGAATTATTCATTTTAATATGAATGATTAAATAAATATAAGTGTTTTATTTCCATGTCTTAAATTTTTCATGTATTTTACTAATATTTTATATTTTATATTCTATAAATCATGTTCACGTTATTAGAAGTTTAACTTACTATTTTTCTTTTATTTTTGATGAAATTATAATCTTCTTTCAACACTTATTAAATTTTAGATCATAACATAATTTTTTTGTTAGGGTTTTTTGGTTATCTTTATTGTGGTTATGTTCTCCATCATACTTTATCTCTCTCTTAATTTTATTTTTGTCCTTATTTTTCATGTCCCTCAAACTCTGGTATATACTCTATAACCTTTAAACTATTTATATATTGAAATTTATAATTTTTTCTTATCCAAAAACCCATTATTATATATGATATCTGTTTTAAAGGTGATTATAGTGAAAGTTATTAAATATTTTGACTGTGGAAGTATTAAAGTTGTAAAGACCTATAAAATTCAAAGGAAGTTTTTTCTTAATTTTATTTTGGAATTTACAAGAACATAGTTTCTGACGGCGCCTGATTCTGAGGCCCAGTGTGCCCAGAATCAATCTATGAAGTTTAGCTTGGGTACGTTCAGTGAACGTACGAGTGAGTTTTTCTATCTTTTGAACTGGTGCTCAGAATTGAAATCTGAGGGCACCAATGAACTCGCAGCCCTGGTAATTGCTTAGAAACACATATTTCGGAGTTGCGTTTTCTCGGGTGTGGTTTTTAAATTTTTTTTGGGTTTAAGGAAGAAATAAATAAAATTGTGAACAATTTTATTTTTGTTAACCAAGGGAGTTAAATTCTACCATGGGAAGTTGTTGGTGGGACCCACAACCACCCAACTTCCCATGTGTGGATATGTGGGAGGTGGGGCCCACACAAGACCCTAACCCCCCTTGATCTTCCCATAAGCCCCTTGACCTCCCATACCTTTTCCCATCTTAAATTTTGTAACTCTCAAAAAGAAACCCCCCTTTTTAAATAAAGTTAACTCCTTAATTGTGTAGGTTATTCAAGTAATTAATTCTTGGATTCGTTTGAATTTTAAATAAATTCCATTGGCTTGTGTGTTAATTAAATAAGACTAAGTCTTATTTCGTGGGAGAATAGTTGATGGTGAGAATGGATTTGAAGAGAAAGCTCTATGCTGTGAAAAACTTCTTCCTTCTTGATGAAATTCTTCCTTCTTTAAGAACGCGAAGAACGCAACTCTCTGACGAAGAACGCCGACACCAAAGAGCAGCAAAGTAACCCCTTTATTCTTTCTCTGAGACAAGTGGGGATACGTCACATCTTGAGTACACTTGGGCGATGTGGGTCCTTGCAAGACCTTCGACGAAGAACGCTTCTCAGTCTCCATCAAAGGAGGAGACATCGCCATGGGGAAAATCGCAAACGACGACGTCACCTTCCAACATAAACGAATGATTCTACCTCTCCATAGATCCATCGAGGGATCACATCACGAGGTTGGGGTTTTATGAGTTTCTAGTTCGTGATTAATTCCGTTGTTTTCTTCCTTTCAAATTGAACCACCTGTTATTGTGAGAACGGGAGGAGGTCGGACCGAATGAAAAAGGCTGACACTCCTACCCTTTTTTGGTTTTTGATATTTATGCGGCATGAGCAAGGCAACGCGGTGCCGAAGCACCACGCGAGAATTGTTATAGGGAGGGCAGAGAAGCACGACACCGTCACACCACGCCGTTGGAAACAAAATAATCTGCGACATCGTCGCACAGCGCCGTAGAAGACGAACAAAAGATGCGGCGCCATCGCACCACATTGGAGGACTACTAAAGCACTGCGACTAGAGCGGGGCCACGACGGAGGGGCTCGACGGAGCAGGGGAACTGGCGGGCGGTACTGGGGCACTGGTGTTGGAGTAGGGGGGACCGGCCTTACCGGTCACGTGGCGGCAAAAGCCGGCCGGCAGGGGCGGGCCGGCCGGAGAAGGGAAAAATCCGGGGGTAAAAAACCCTCGACCGGCCAGGGGAGCGGCCCCATAATGGGGCCGCAGTTTCTCCACGCGGGGGCAGTGCGCCCCCCGCCCTCTTCGCTCGGCCGAAATGGCCGAGCAGACCGCCTGGCCCCCCGGCCACAGCCAGCGCGCCCAGGCCGGGCCGGGCCATGCCGACCGGGCCGGGCCGCGCCCAAGCGGGCTGGACCTAGACGCAGTTTGGGTCGACCCGGTTCGGGCCAACCCTGGGGGTATCAGGCCGGGTCGGACCAGGCCCGAACCCATTAATACCGAACATCTTTCGGTCCGTTGCCCATAACACGAGCTTCAGACCTCCGATCGACGCACCGTCAGTTGTGTAGCGATCCTTGGATCGAGATGGTCAGTTCAGTATATTACACTCAAGGTTTCAGAGTACTTTGGGTTCGGTAGGGTTGGTTTGTTCACAGAACCAACCGGGCCCTTCGAGCGAAAACTCTTATAGCTTGAGTTCCGGATGTCCGATTGATGTGTCGTCGACATTGATGAATTCCTATCGATGAGACGGAACTTTTGGCCTACTACGCTCGAGGTTTGGACACCGTCGGAGTGCGGTCGGGTTGGTTCGCTCACGAAACCAACCGGGCCCCTAGAACGAAAAAGCCAATAACTCACAGACCGGGCGTCCAATTGACACACCATCTATCTCGTTGAATTCCTCTCGATGAGACGGAACATTTGGCAAACTTCGCCTGAGGTATGAATACAGTTGAGATTCGGCCAGGTTGGTTCGCACACGAAACGAACCGGGCCCCTGGGACGAGAAGGCTAGTAACTCACAGACCGGGCGTCCGATTGACGCGCCGTCTATTGCATTGAGACCCCTATGAAGAGACGGTCCATTGAGATACTGATTCATGGGACCTTGAGATACTTGGAGTGTCCACATATAGATCATGGAATGGACCCTCCCGGAGACGAGCGTTTGGAGTACAAATACCGTGTAGCCGGCTGAGACCTGACGACTACTTGAACGAATCGACTTGGAGTGAGTCGACTAGCCTAGTGGATGGAGCACTACTTTGTTTGGGATCAGACCCATGGAGGACGAAGCACTACCTGTGTGACAGTGCAGACCTGTGGTACTCTTCCAGAGAGTACCTCTGTAGGCTACTAGGGGGTGTGCACTACTGTGTTTGGGTGGCATACCCCACCGGGAAGCACCACTGTGTTTGGGTGGCTCGCCCGCGGTACTCGACAGGAGGAGTACCTCAGCAGTGTTAGGTTAGTGAGAATTACCTCGGAGTCGTGATAGGACCACTGTACACTCAAGAGACGGGGCTCTTCAGCAGTTATGGTATCAATAATGAAAATCCTGGTTTGAGCTGAGTCTATGACCTTTGCGTTTACCTCCTGATTGAGATGGGACACATGATAACTTAGGTATATGTATGGGCATATACCTGGGTAGTGGTTATCTATTGATTTCATAATTTTTGTTTTTCCTCATGATTGAGATGGGTTACTTGATAACTTAGGTATATGTTTGGGCATATACCTAAGTAGAGGTTATCTGTTGAGATCTTCTTTGTGGTTATCCCTGTTGGTTTTAGTGAGACCTTGAGGATCTCAGGGTCCCTACTGATTATCATTATACTCACCGCAGCACGGGCTATGCCCGCACCTCATTGTGTTGGTTGCAGACGACAGGCAGTACTAACCGAGGCCGAGTGTTCAAGGACTGGACGGTACCCGGAGGTGGACCACATGACAAGTCAGTACCTAGAGGTGGACCACACGACGAGACAGTACCCAGAGGAGGACCACACGACGAGATAGTATCCAGAGGTGGACTTCATGACGAGAAGACACTCGGAGGAGGTTGACGGGCGAGAGCATTGTGGAGGCCATCTGTACCTACCCTTTAGGTAGGATCCAAGGAGGACGACCCAGGAGCCGCTTCCGTTCTTCCAGTTGTTGTATTTTTCTATTGTACTTTTGTTCAGTTGTTGCTCTATTTTCAGTTGGGTTTGTATTCTGGCCCTTTTACATTTCAGCACGTTCTTTTGTACATAGTATTTTACTTCCGCTTGTACTCTGTGGTGTTTATTTACTTTTATAAAGAAAATGCCTTCCCAGTTTTTGGGATTTACGCCTTTGGTGCTAGTCGCCAGCCCCTGGCCTATGGAAGGCGGGCCTGGGGTAGACACGGCACGAGCCCCGAGGACAGGTCATGAAAAATTGGTATTAGAGGATTCAGTTCTACCGCAGAACTTATAACTCTGATATATTTTCTTTCTGTGAAGGAATAGTGTTAATGGTACCGAGTGTGGTATTCATTTTAGGGAGTCCAGTGTTGGTGCGGGCGGCCGACGTATCCATACACCAGGACCCTGACAACTGATTTCTGACTTTGTGCACGAAAGCACTGATTGCGTGTGTGATTCCACATGTTTTTAAAAGTCAGCTCAAACCAGGTCAGCTCACCAGGTATAAACGTTTGACCGTGTCATGTTTTTTGTTTCAATATTCCATTACACGGACGACCAGCTAGAGCCTAGAGGGATGTGCGTACTGATAGCCTACTGAGAGACGAGGCTTCGGTACAGGGCCCTCTTGCAGTTGATGCACCAGTGGAGGCACCAGCGGTACTACCATATGTTGGGCCACCGATGCCACTAGCCCCATCAGTAGGCGATGTACGCCACTTGAGCACGCTTCACGAGTTCCAGCGCCAGAGGCCACCCAAAATCCGGGGAGAGACGGACCCGCAGGCGGTTGAGGATTGGCTAGAGGCTGTGGTGAGAGTCGTCAGGCTAGTGGGGACGCCAGCAGACTTCATGGTGATCTTTGTTGCCAGCCTTCTTCAAGAAGCAATAGGCAGGTGGTGGATCCACTTGTTCCAGTTTTGCGATGAGATGACCTTCACATGGGAAGACTTCAAGTCCTTCTTCCGGGTAGAGTTTGTGCCAGTATCTCTACACCCAGAGCGTGTATAGGAGCCACTCCCTTTGCCGCAGGATTTTCGATCAGTAGCCGAGTCATCTGTGGGATTTAGACAGATGATGCAGAGGTCCAAGAGGACCAGAGCCAGCCGTACAAGGAGCTGGAAGTGTTATGAATACGGCAGGAAGGGTCACCTGGTACCTGACTGTCCGACCCCCTACACAGTTGATCCGCATGCTTTAGAGGAGCCACCGAGGCAGAAGCAGCGGCAGGTGGTTGAGAAACAACCGAGCAATGGACAAGGTAGTAGAGCTCCGAGATCAGGTGGATAGGAGTGGAACTAGTGGATACATACCTTGTACATCTAGTTCCATATTGTTGTTTTATTTGTGTCTTTGTACTATGAGCTGCAATAATAAAAAGACACATATCTTTGTGATGTTTGATTTCCTATCCTTTTGTTTGGTTGATACTGAGTGGTCCTGATTAAAACTCTTGACTTGACCCTCAATTTCAAGATTTCTACTGGAGGAGACCCAGTGACCTCAAACTGATGCCGAAAGTGTGACTCGACCCTTGGAGACGAGAGTGATAGTTGGATCTCTTGGTAGTAACGTCGAGGCCTTACGACGTCATCCCTGGCATGCATACATCATTCATGTCAGGATTGACTGTATTTGGCAATGGGAATGGTTCATCCAGGGGATGAGACCAAGTTTCTCTTTTCGGCAAAGGGGAAATTTTAGCAGATCTTTCAGATCGTAGGAAAAGAAGGTGTAGATCATCCAGGAGCGGATGAAGACTGCACAGTGCAGTAAGAAATAAGAAACTGGAACTAGTCTTAGAGACTCGGGCATGTTAAATGTTTCAAGAAGAGGAATCTTTAAGGAGAGATGAGTCTGCGAATCAGCAGACGTGGAGGCAGTTCTGGGATAGAAGCATGAGGTTGTGTACATTTTAACATGCTACAACCACCCTCCTTAGTTGTCCCCTCCAGGCCCATGGAGCTAGAGGGCAGAGGAAGAGTGCGGTTGCATGCGGTCAAGGAGAGTGACCCAATGGAACTAAGAGTGATTCAAGGGACAGTCTGTGTCCACTACTAGCTACCGTAGTAACAGATGTTAATAGGAATCATTCCTTCCTTATATGAATCTTGTCCTAGACCTAGAGTTTCCGGTAAGCTGTGGACTTGACCCTCACGTCTGGAGATAACTTGGGAGAAGACTCGATAATCACACATACGCCAACGGTGTGGTCAGACCCTCAAGGATAGAGTTTCGGTTGGAATCTATTTGTGGAAGCGTCGAGGCCTGACGACGTTGGTTTGAGTATGGACTGGGAAATCACAGTTCATACATAGATTGACGGTATTAGGCAAAAAATCTTTTGGTTTAACTACGACATCGGGATGGGTTTTCCTTGGTCGGTGAAAAGGAAACCCCAGGCAGCACATGTTAAACTCTTACACAGGAGGGTGTGACCGATCACTCTTGAGTCGGTCAACCATACCCTGGTTGCAGCTGCCTTTTTGAGTTTCTGTTCTAATAGGAATTGGAGACCTCTAGAGTTCGAGGATGATGATCACATCCTTATACGGGTCTCACCTCGATGAGGTTTATGGAGATGTGTCTAAGGTGACAAGTTATCTCCGAGGTTCAATGGACCTTCTTAGGTCTTCAGCTGGGTAGGTGAGGTGGTTTACCGCTTGACCCATCCACCTCAGTTTCACCAGGTGCACGACGACTTCCACGTATCTCAACTGAGGAGATACGAGCGCGACCCTTCGCATATCATCGACCATGAGGAGTTAGACGTTGGCGATGAGGTCACTCTTGTGGAGGTTCCAATGGGGATTGAGGATCTAATGGAGCGGATCCTACGAGGATAGTCGATTCCTCGGGTGCACTTTCACTGGTAGTATGGGAACCTCCAGGTGAGCACATGCGAGCCGGAGGCACAAATGTGTGCTCAGTACCGCTTTGTATCCCTAGTTTGTGTTAAAGTTTTACGAGCATGTAAATACCTGAGGTGGGAGTAATGTAAAGACCCGTAAAATTCAAGGGAAATTTTTTCTTAATTTTCTATGGGATTTTACAAGAACGCAGTTTCTGACAGCACCTGATTCCGAGGCCCGGTGTGCCCGGAATCAATTTCCGAAGTTTAGCTCGGGTACATTCAGTGAACGTACGAGCGGGTTTTTCTAACTTTTGAACCGGTGCTCGGAATTGAAATATGAGGGCATCGATGAACTCACAACACCGGTAATTGCTTAAAAACACCTTTTCCGGAGTTGCATTTGCTCGGGTTTGGTTTTTAATTTTTTTTGGGTTTTAAGAAGAAATAAATAAAATTGTGATCAATTTTATTTTTGTTAACCAAGGGAGTTAAATTCTACCATAAGAAGTTGTTGGTGGGACCCACAACCACCCAAATACCCATGTGTGGATATGTGGGAGGTGGGGCCCACACGAGACCCTAACCCCCCTTGATCTTCCCATAACCCCCTTGACCTCCCATAACTTTTCCCCTATTAAATTTTGTAACTCTCAAAAAGAAACCCCCCTTTTTAATTAAAGTCAACTCCTTAATTGTGTATGTTTTTTCAAGTAATTAATTCTTGGATTCGTTTGAATTTTAAATGAATTCCTTTGGCTTGTGAATTAATTAAATAAGACTAAGTCTTATTTCGTGGGAGAATAGTTGATGGTGCGAAAGGATTTGAAGAGAAAGCTCTAAGATTTGAAAAACGTCTTCCTTCTTGAAGAACTTCTTCCTTCTGGAAGAACGCGAAGAACACAAAACTCTGACGAAGAACGCCGACACCAAAGAGCGGTGACGTACCCCCCTTTCTTCCTTCTCTGCGACAAGAGGGGATATGTCACATCTTGAGTACACTTGGGCAACATCGGGCCTTCCAAGACCATCGACGAAGAACGCTTCCCGATCTCCATCAAAGGAGGAGACATCGCCGTGGGGGAAATCGCAAACGACGATGTCACCGTCCGACGTCAACAAATGACGCTACCTCTCCACAGATCCATCGAGGGGTAACATCACGAGGTTGGGGTTTTATGCATTTCTAGTTCGTGATTACTTCTGTCATTTTCTTCCTTTCAAATTGAACCACCTGTTATCGTGATAACGGGAGGAGGTCGGACCACACGAACACGGACGACACTCCTACCATTTTTTGGTTGTTGATATTGATGAGACACGAGAAAGGCAACGCGGTGCCGAAGTACCGCATGGAAATTGTTAAAGGGAGGGTGGAGAAGCGCGACACCGTCGCACCGCGCCGTTGGAAACAAACTAATCCGCGGCGCCGTCGCGCCGCGCCGAAGAAGACGAACAAAATATGTGGCGACGTCGCGCTACGTCGGAGGACTAATAAAGCACCACGACTGGAGAGGGGCCGCGGCGAAGGGGTGCGGCGCCGTCGCGCCGTGTCGGACGGACCAAGGCCATGACCGGTTCCTGGCCGCGGCGGAGCAGGGGAACCGGCAGCCGGTACCCGACCGCCGGAATCAGAGAAGGGGGGGAGGGGCCTTGCGAGTCCCATGGCGGCAACAGCCGGCCGGCAGGGGCGGGCCGACCAGACAAGGGAAAAATCCAGGGGTTACAAACCCCTGGCCGGCCAGCTGAGCGGCCCCATAAGGGGCCGCGGTTTCTCCACGCGGGGGCGGCGTGCCCCCCGCCCGCTTCGCTCGGTCGTAACGGCCGAGCAGGCCGCCTGGCCCCCCGGCCACCGCCAGCACGCCCAGCGCACCGGGCCGGGCTGCGCCCAGGCCGGGCCGGTCCACGCCGACCGGGCCGGGCCGTGCCCATGCGGGCCGACCCTGGGGGAATCGGGCCGGGTCGGACCGGGCCCGAACCCCTTAATACCGAACCTCTTTCGTTCTGTTGCCCATAACATGAGCTGCGGACATCCGATCGATGCACCATCAGTTGCATAGCGATACTTAGATAGAGACGGTCGTTTCGGTATATTACATTCCAGGTTTCAGAGTACTTTGTGTTCGGCACGATTGGTTCGTCCACGAAACCAACCGGGCCCTCAGAGTCAAAACACTTATAACTTGAGTTCCAGATGTCCGAATGACGTGTCATCAACTTTGTTGAATTCCTCTTGATGAGACGGAACTTTTGGCTTACTACGCTCGTGGTTTGGACGCCGTCGGAGTGCGGTCGGGTTGGTTCGCTCACGAAACCAACCGGGCCCCTGGAACGAAAAAGCCAATAACTCACAGACCGGGCGTCCGATTGACACGCCATCTGTCTCATTGAATTACTATTGATGAGATTGAACATTTGGCATACTTTTCCTAAGGTTTGGATATAGTTGAGATACGGACGGGTTGGTTTGCACACGAAACCAACCGGGCCCCTGGGACGAAAAGGCTAGTAACTCACAGACCGGGCGTCCGATTGACGCACCGTCTGTTGCGTTGAGACCCCCATGACGAGGTGGTCCTTTGAGATACTTCTTCATGGGACCTTGAGATACATGGAGTATATACCTATAGCTCGTGGAGTGGACCCTCCCGGAGACGATCGTTCGGAGTACAGAGACCGTGTAACCGGCTGAGACTGGACGACTGCTTGACTGAATCGACTTGGAGTGAGTCGACTAGCCCAGTGGACGGAGCACTTCTTTGTTTGGGTGCAGACCCATGGTAGACGGAGCACTACCTTTTTGACAGTGCAGACCCGCGGTACTCTTCCGGAGAGTACCTCTACAGACTACTAGGGGGTGTGCACTACTGTGCTTGGGTGGCATACCCCGGCAGGAAGCCCTGTTGTGTTTGGGTGGCTGGCCCGCGGTACTCGACAGGAGGAGTACCTCACCAGTCTTAGGTTAGTGAGCAGTACCTCAGAGTCGTGACAGGACCACTATACACTCTAGAGATGGGTCTCTTCAGCTGGTACGGTTTCGAAAATGAAAATCCTGGTTTGAGCTGAGTCTATGACCTTTGCGTTTACCTCATGATTGAGATGGGTCACTTGATAACTTAGGTATATGTATGGGAATATATCTGGGTAGTGGTTATCCGTTGATTTCATAATATTTGTGTTTCCTCATGATTGAGATGGGTTACTTGATAACTTAGGTATATGTTTGGGCATATACCTAAGTAGAGGTTATCTGTTGAGATCTTCTTTGTGGTTATCCTTGTTGGTTTTAATGAGACCTTGAGGGTCCCGGGGTCCCTACTATGTATCGTTATACTCACCCATGCATGGGCTATTCCCTCACCTTGTTGTGTTGGTTGGAGACGATGGTCATTACTGACAGAGGCCGAGTGTTTGAGGACTGGATGATACTCGGAGGTGTACCACACAACGAGTCAGTACCCTGAGGTGGACCACACGACGAGACAACACCCGGAAGAGGACCACACAACGAGACAGTATCCGGAGGAGGACTTCACGACGAGAAGATACTCGGAGGAGGTTGATGGGTGAGAGAATTGTGGAGGCTATCTGTACCTACCCTTCAGGTAGGATTCGAGGAGGACGACCCAGGAGCCGCTTCCGTTCTTCCAGCTGTTGTCTTCTTCTATTGTACTTTTGTTCAGTTGTAGATGTATTTTCAGTTGTGTTTGTATTCTAGCCCATTTAATTTTCAGAACTTTCTTTTGTACTTAGTGTTTTACTTTCGCTTGTACTCTGTTGTGTTTTGTTTTCTTTAATAAAGGTAATGCCTTCCCCGATTTTGAGATTTACGCCTTTTGTGGTAGTCGCTAGCCCCTGGCCTATGGAAGGTAGGAATGGGGTAGTCCCGACATGGGCCCCGAGGACAGGTCGTGACAAATGTACCATAAAACTATAATTTTAATATAGGGTTTTATTGATTAAATAAGCATGTTAATTATGAATTAATTTTTTTAATTACACTCACATAATGAATGAATTATAATTATTTAGTGAGGGGTGTATCCCAAAATTATATATCACCTTGATGTATCAGCAGGTCTCATTAGATAAAATTTCTTATGTATTTGCTATTAGATTTACATATTAAGGTGTTATGTTATGGCATGAGTACTTTATGGTCAGAATAAAATGTTTGAAATTATGAAGTCCATCACTATGTAATTAGTTATTATTTTCCATATCATTTTTTATATTGTTATGTTATCTAGGAATATATTACATGATCAAGTTATTTTTTTATATGGGATATTTTATTATTATTTATTTTTACAATATTAACCAGTCTCTCTTTCATCAATGATATCTTCCCCTGAATGCAGTAAAATTCAAAAAAATTAATCACACCTATATATTTAGTATCATTTACCTAAAAATCCCATAATATTTCTTGGAATAATTTTAAGGATATTTTATAAAGAATAATAACGTTTTCACCATTTTTTATCTAGTTTATAATCTTTTCAAATGTAATATATTGGTAATGTTTGTATTTAGTCTTTTATGACTATTAATCTATTTTATCTTATGAAATATGATCTCTTGTAATTAATTTAAATTTAGTAAAGTAACAACTAGATCTAATCTACTAGATTTTGGGTTTTTACAAAAACCATGCATGATTCCTATGTAAATGGTTTATTGCGAAACATTTTGTCTTTATAAGAACAAAATTTAGTTAAAACAAGCACTAAAAATAAATCCCTATAAGGGTATTTTGTGATGCGTTTATTTACATGGTTAACACTATATTTTCTTAATAATGCATCCAATCTATAAAATTATTGTTTTTATCTTAGAGAAACCACACGATAAGAACATGATTTTCTTAACCACACATAAAAACAATACACAATAAAAGAAAATACCACAAACCTATTTTTAACCAAAATTTCCCCATACACCTATCTTTTTTACACACTCATCTTGGGATATTGGTAAAGAGGGACAAATTGGGAAATTGTTTGGGATCCAATTAATGCTATAGCTCCCAATCATTGAATGATTGAGTTTCTATCCTAGATATCATTAGTAATCCTACTTCGTCTTTCCATTGTCAATTCTCTTATTTCTATTTGGAAAAAATTTAATTTCAATGTTATCATTTTTATATCATTTTTAGGGTGTTCTATATTTAGGTATTTTCTAAAGAATAAAAAATGCTTGTGATAAGCCATATCTATGAGTGTGTGGTGTGGTTCCATATTTGTGACCTTTTGAGTTAGATGACATATCCTTACTCTAATTATTTCAATATAGAAAAGTATTTTTGTTTTAATATTTAGATTGTTATTTTTATTATGCTAATTAAATTACTGTAAATTAGGATCAAATTTTCTCTTGTTGTAAAAAAATGGGGTTTTTTGTAACGGTTATAGGTGATACACATAAATTATTTGATAAAATTCATATTTTCTAGGTTTTTTTGAAAATGGAGTTTTTAGATTATGTTGACATGGTTAGTGGGGTGTTGGTGTGAGTGTGTTTATTAACTATTTTCATTGTTGAAATATGTATTTAATTTTTTTGGCAAATCAATTATTATATAATGAAATCACGATATTATTTTAAGTTGATGTTAGCTCATGTTGAATATGTATGAGGAAACGTTGTTTTCGACTTGGATAAAATTTCCAAGACTACCAAACATTTATTTTACAATTAAGTGATAAATTGGGATGTAGAGTATTAGTTTCTTGTTGCATGTTTAGGTTGTTATGTTAGTCCCTCATTGATAGTGGATTCATCGTGTTGGTGGAATTACTCTTAGAGGGGTAGGGTTGGTGGATAACTTGGATTATTGAGGCCATGACACGGGTATATGAGATATAGAACATGTTTCTTTGTTAAAATAATGGGTAAAATGGTGGATTATTAATATAGGTTATTTTGTGGTTTATATTAATGTTGTTTAGATGTAACATGTTTTCATATTCTTTTATATAAAATGATAGATAAAAAATTTTTTAAGTGAAATGGGTTGTATATCATGGGGGTTTTCTGAAAATATTTGTATACTCACCCACTGAATTTGTATTTTTTTGCATGAAAAAATGTTGTCCAACACGATGTTGGAAAAAGGTAATATTACTAACATCATAATAGAGTCATATTGATGTAATAGTATTTGATTATGGAGTTGGGATATAGAGGTATTATTTATGTGGAGGTTGGGTTAATGCTATTTATAGAACATATCTTTTAATTTGGAGATGGTTTGAATTGTGGTCTTCTCTAGATATATTATCAATTAATGTAGTTCTTGGGTACTAGTCTTTTTTTATTTTATTGATATTGTCTTATATTAACTTTAAATAAATATATATATATACCCTTTTTAGTTCTTCTGCTGTAGGGTATGTTCCCTATAAATGTAAATCATCTCCTAATGGTGTTTCCTACTACTATAATTAATTATCATCCTTTGGTGTCTCAGGGTTCCACCAATGGTTTTTAGAATTCCTATCTTATTGAAGGTGTGAAGTCAAGTTGAGATAATACATGTATCTAATATGTAGAGCTATGGTCACCCAACAATTTCATAGACTATGTCTATACGATCTAAAAATAGTATATATAAATATAGGGTGATAATATTAATATATTGATAAGGTTACTTTTGGAAACATCACGTGTCTATGTAAATAAAATATAAAAATGTATCTATAATAGAATAAAAAAAATCAATAATAAAATAACACACTAAATTAACTAGAACAATCAATTCCACTATATAACTCCCCGACCCTAGTTAACAAGAGTCGGTGCATTATTACATAACATTGGCATGATACATGGAATCATGTCCCAAAATACCGATCAATTTAGTAGCCTTGGATGTTCTACATACATATATAAGATTTATATTACATGATGAAATGAAAATGAAACATTGTGTCTCCATAGAATACAGCCATATCCCATATCCTATCCCTTCAGGCTAGTAAAAATATACTTCTTCACATCGTAATAAATATAAAACATATAAAGGGGTGAGCTCAGATGCCCAGTAAGAGTAAAAATATTACAGAAACTACCATAAATAAGTTTAAACATTTAATGAAATGTTTAAGACTAAAAAACATTAAAATTAAACTACAACATAATATGAAAAAGATAAATCCAATAATTTCATTTACTTATTCACATGAATATTCTAATAGTTGAATAATCTCATGTAAAATCATTATCCAATTCTATAATGATGGAATGCATAATGTCGAACACTATAACCCCATAGTCAAGGAATTGTGCCTGGACTACAAAGAAGAGTTTGTAAATGACATTTCCCAAGAATCTAGTTTGTCTCATGAGACCCAATGATGCATTGATGAGGTATAACGGGCTCCACCGCTCACTTACTAAGTCCAATGCATTCCTTATATGAAAAGGTTGAAACATAACAGAAACATTCGTATTAAAACTAGTATACAAAATGTAAATAATTTAACTATAAACCATGAATGGTATAAAAATAAAACAGCCACAGTCAAATATATTATTAAACTTTCAATATATTATGGAATATTGTATCATAATAAATCAACTTCAAACAAGTGTAAAATCTTTCAAAGGACGTTGACAGACATGAAATCAAAACAATTTTAGAGAAATAAAACATTAAATTTTGAAATAATTTAAAAGTAAAATTATTATAAAAGAATAAAAATTATGTTGAAAATATTCTTATAAGCTTGGAAGGGAAGTTTCAGCGGTGTTATAATGGTGAAAATAGCCACACTCGCCGTATAAGTTAAAAAACATTCTTCCATTAATTAGGTCGAATAGGTTTTAAGGATATTGTTTGGAAAATGACAAAAAGATTCATTTATAAACATTTTATAAAATCTAAAATAAGGTTATTAATGACTTTAAGACATATTTTATGAAATTTAAAAAAAAAATTAAATAAATTTTTAAGAAACACAGATTTGGATGATAAAGAGGTCCCAGTAGATACTCACGTATAAACAACCTCTGATAATGAAGAGATTATAGAATTAACCCTTACCATGTAATTTTCCTTGGTCGAGGGTACATTAAACTCATGTATAATATTTAAATCAGTTTTAATAAATTATACAAGAACCCCATACATAAATATGATATTATATATGATATTCTAATATTGTTTTGTTAATAATATTTCAGTGGTATCATTGTTTCAGTTGTTAACTGATTTGTTTTAATTTATATGATTGGTTATGTAATTCAATTTTGTTATGGATAGGATGTAATTTTTTTATATAAATAATGATATTATGTTATTAAACATTATTTCTAATCATAAAATGAAAATTATACTTTAATGATTTCGATAGGGAATGAATCTTATCGCGTTCATGGAGACAGTAATCAGAACTTATGGACGAGCGACAATATCATTTTGTTGATGGTGAAATTGTATGTAATTAAATGTTATATCATTTATAAAATATAATAAAAATGTTATATTTATTCTTTACAACAATTATTCTCATTATTATACCCATCCAAATAATTAAGTGTTGAATAACAAACTACACCACACTGTGAAGATGGTAGGCCCTACGTACACACTTATCGTGACATAGTCATTCACATGATGGATAGAATAATGAAAATTGTTGTAACATATATATAATAACACTAAAATATGTATAAGGTACTAGAGTTATTATTTTGGTATGGAAACAACCAAGAAAGAGTATGTGGAAGAAGAAAAGAGCATTGAAAGAGGTGATTAAATTATTACCTCTTCTTCGGGTGTTTCCTTTTGATTAGATAAAAAGGGATCATACAGATGGATCAATGATAAAATTAAGGTCTATAAGTTGAAGTCCAGGTAGTTGGGAGGATATTTGTATATGGGTTTGCCGAGCCAAATGGATTTTGAGCTGTGAATTTGAGAGAAGGGGATGTACCCCTTTATAGGAGAGGTGAGGGTCACTTTAGGAAATCCCTGAAATATTATTTTATTATACAATAATATTCAGTTTATAATGGATCAAAAAGGATTTATTTCTAATATAATATGGAATGGGTCTAAAAACTCCCAAAAATAGGCTTTAGAGAGGTTTAAGTCACCATATTAACCTTATCTTTTAGATTTTACTCTTAGTTAAATACTTTACCTTTTACCATGTATTCTTGTATTATTATAATAAATGGTTAATAAAATTACTATGAAATTATAATATAAAAACAAGTGGTTAATTATTAATATATATAACCTTATCTAATTCCTTTTTTGAGTCCTGATATTTTTAGGAACATAATATCAATTATTAATATATTATTTAAAAAAAACTCATTTATGTCAATTTTGGATACTATTTAGTTTTTGGTTTTTGTGAAAATCATAAAAACATTATAATTTGGAACGTAAGTTATATAATAAACCCTCACATGTCATATTATCAAATAAAATTAGTGTAATACATCAAAAGTATCCATTTACAATTATATTAATATTAATATTATCAATTATTATAACCGTTTAATAGAAATGTAATTACTTCATCATCATTTTGTTATAAATAAATTTAAGTATTTATAGGATAAGAATTATAACTAAAATACCAATATGTAGGAAATATTTTTAAATTTCTACTGAATATTTATAGTTGAATTAATATTATGTATAACCTTATATTAAAAATGTTTTAGTTATGAAAACTTAAATTTAACACTTTCAACTCTTCTTTAGAAAAAATATTAATAAATGTTCTAATCGAATTCAAGTGGATAAAAGAGGATCATATTTTATTTTTGAGGTTTATTTTGGTCGAAATACAATTATTTAATAGAATTAGTACCTGTGTTAAGGAATTTATAATATCTTTTTTATCATTAATTAACCTATTTACTTTGAACCATGGTAAATAAAATTTAAAAGTTACTTTTCTCTAAAAATTATTTTCATCCTATTGAGTAAAATTTTACTTACTGATGTCAACCATGTCTCTCGGATTTTTGAAATTCAATTCACAGTAGTGGTAATATAACGTTTTATGAAAATTTGCTAACATGCCATGAAAGTTGGTAAAAGACGTTAAAATGTTCAATAAAATTTTATACATTTAATTTTATTATAAAATGACTCCGATGAATTACATTGAACTTATATAGGTTTTATGTACCTATTTTGACATAAAATAAATTTAAATAAAGTAAATAATTATTTAAATAATAAATAGGTTTTAAATAATAACGCGGCATTTTATACTATTCCCCCAAAATTGGTTGTTTTCATAAAAATACCAAAAATTCACCCTAAGGTAATTTTGATATTTCAAACCAAAAAAATGATTTCCATTTAAAAAAATTATAAAATTTTAAACAGTGGTTATTAAAATTCATAATGGATTGTTTGATTTGTCGTGGTGGGCTGGAACTCAAAGTTATGTACAACACATGCTATTAAATTATTCAAAGAGAAACGTACCTTGGAAGCTTAGGGTGTTAGGTTCTTCCCTCTTTAAAATAATTCCATCATCAAAATTTCTAGAATACTAATACATAAATACATTCAGGCATTTCTTCATTATAAATTCCTTAAGTTCCCACACTGCTTTTGATAATATGGTTTCTCCATAGAACTTTACCAGACGAGTCATATAGTTTCTCAACACTTGTTATCTAGTATCAATAATCTTGACAAGATCATCACTGTAAGATAGACTGGGATCCTGTACTATATCATCATAGGTGAGTACATGCGTTGGGCTAGGATGGTATTTTCTCAACAACGATACGTGGAACATATCATGAACTTTGGAGAGACATGGAGGCATTTCCCAACAGTAAGCTACAATTCCAATTCGTTCTAGAATTTTGAAAGGTCCAATGTACCAGGGACTTAATTAACACTTATTACCGAATCATATACCAACCTTACATGGAGATACCTTCACGAAAACATGATATCATACATGAAATTCCAAATCCTTCCTTCGGCTATTAGCAGATCTCTTTTTCCAACTTTGTGCTGCATTGATTTGGGTTTGGATAATCTTCACCTATTCCATTGTTTCCTCATCAAGTTCTGGGCCTACAAGTTTTCTTTCACCAACATCATCCCAACAAGATGCTGTGAGAAATCTCTTTCCATATAACGCTTTATATGGTGCCATATGAATACTTGAATGGAAGCTATTATTGTAGGAAAATTATACCCGAGATAAATATTGATCATACATTCCTTGAAAGCCATGTGAGAATGATCACAACATGTATTATAAGGGTTGAATAGTCTATTCTAATTTTCCATCATCTTGAGGGTGGTTGAAAGTATTCAAAAAACGTTTAGTATCCAGGGCCTTCAAGATGACTTTTCTAGAATCTCGATATAAAATGGGGATCATGATAAAAATTATCAATAGGGGTACTCCATGATGTCATACAACTTCATTAATATATTGTCATGCTAATCGTTTAAGCGGTAAATCTTCTCTTATAGAAATAAAAAGTGATGACTTGGTAAGATTATTGATAGTGAAACATATTTCATCATTCCTTCTATGAGTCTTTGGTAGCCCCATGAAAAAGTACATTTAATATCATCCCATTTCTACTCAGGTATGGGAAGAGGTTTCATGAATCCTCTAGGATGTTGTCTTCCAGCCTTCAACTATTTACAAACAATACATCTTGACACATAATTATCATTCTCCCTCATCATTTTGTCCTACCAAAAATGTTCCTTCAAATCCTTATAAATATTTGTGATACCAGGGTGTATAGAGAAATTGGATCTATGAGCATCATCCAACAATTCCTTTTTTAGATCAGGTATGTCAGGAACACAATTTTTCTTCCCAAATTTCAAAATTACATCTTCATTTGCAAAGTCAATAAATCTCCAATTATTAGGTGCTTTAATTTTCATTTTAAACTCCTCATCATCTGTCTGTGAACTTTTTATCCATTCAAGTTATGATTGTTTGGAAGCCATCTGAAAAAGATTTGATGATTCAGCATAGATGATTATTTACAAATCCATCTTTACTAGATACATTAACATAGGATCCCATTCAACTCTCACATTGTTCAAAACTCCATAATCATTTCTACTCAAAGCATCTTCCACCTTATTTGCCTTCCTCGGGTTGTTGTGTGTAGTGCAATAATAATATTTGAGTCATTCAAACCATCGTCTTTTCCTGATGTTGAGTTCTTTCTATTAGAAAATATACTTCAAACTCTTATGATCAGTATATATCTCATGTTTTTTACCATATAGATAGTTTCTTCATATCTTCAATGAAACTATTACAGCTGCTAACTCCAAATCATGAGTGGGGTTGTTTTTTTCATGAATTTTCAGCAGTCATGATGTATATGCAATAACTCTATCATTCTGTATAAGGTCATAACCATGTAATTTCATTCATGAATCCCAATAAATATCAAACTCATAATTCCTAGATGGTAGAGTCAAGATACGAGAATTGATTAATCTTCTCTTCAGTTCTTCAAAACATTCTGCACAATATTTTGTCTAAAAAAATTTAACCCCTTTATGTTTGAACACTGTTAATGGGTTAGCAATTCAGGTAAAATTCTGGACAAAATGCTGATAATAACCTGCTAAAAAAATAAAATTCGTAGCTCAGTTATACTTGTTGGAGCTATCCATTCTTGTATTTTTCTTATCATAGAATGATCAATAGGGATTCCATCTTTAGAGATAAAATTGCGATGAAACGAAATCTCATGATTCCAGAATTCACACTTTATAAACTTCTGATATAATTCATTTTTTTCAAGAGTCTTTAGAATAGCGTGTAAGTGAATTTCATTATCTTCATAGCTTTTGGAGTAAACAAAGTTATTATCCACAAATATTACTACAAATTCATCAATATGTTCCTTGAAAACTCTATTAATTAGATCTATTAATGCAGAGGGAGAATCAGTTAGAATAAAAAACCATATTGTAAGCTTACAATTCCTATACCTGGTAAGAAATGACCTCTTTTCAATGTATTCTTTCTTTACACACAACTGATGATATACAGATCGAAGGTCAATTTTTGGAAAATATTGAGTTCCATGAAGTCGATTGAATTGATAATTAATGATAGGTAGGGGAAACTTGTTCTTTATTATTATAACATTGATCTCCCTTTAATTAATGCATAACCTCATAGATCTATCTTTCTTCTTAATGAAAAAAAACATGGGATCCCCATGGAGAAACACTAGGGAGAATAAATCCTTTTTACCCATTTTTTCTAGTTGTTTCTTTAGTTACACTAATTCTAAAGTGGGTATTATATCATAGGTATTTAATATATGCATTGAACCATGAATTAAATCCTTTGGAAACTCAATTTCCCATTCTTAAATATATCTAGGTAAATCCTCTGGAAACACATCAACATATTATTGCACAATAGTTATATCCTCTATTTGAACATTCCTGTCCTCACCCCCAGTTATTTCATTATCTTCCCCACTAATAATTGAATTTAGTAGAGATATTTAGGAGTGGATCTAGATAAGAATAAAATGAATCCATTTATTCTCTAAATATAAATTACTCATTATCATCATCTAAAATTGTAACCTTATTCTTCGTATAATAAATTTTTACGATATGTTCCAAAATCCATTCCATACAGGGGATTATATCAAATTTAATCACGGGTATGATGATGAGATCAGTTGATGAAGTAGGTTTATATGCCCCAATGGGAACTGATTCACAAAACATTGTTGCAATGATACATCCCTTAGGAGTTTTGATTGAAAACACTCTTGTTAAATCAAATTACATATATCTAATTTTGTTAGAAAATTAGGATGATATGAAACGATGTGATGATCCATAATAAATTTTTTTTTCTAAACATGAGGAAACCATTAAATTACCTTCCATCACATCTTTCAGATCATTAAACTTTGAAGTAGTGATCACATAAGTTTATCCTTGCTCTCATAAACTTTTCTGTGGAAAGTTTCCTTGGCACTTAGGGCATTCGGTTTTTTATGTCCCATTTCTCTACAATTGTATAATTCAACACTCAAAAACTGTTTCTTTCCCATGGAATCACGAGCTTAGTGTCCTTCTTCACCACACTGGTAACAGACTCCCATTCCCTTCAAGAAAGTACCAGGGTGTTTCTTCCCCCATTTACTACGGGTTGGAAGTTCAACTTTTCCCTTATTCCCCTTATTTCCATTTTCAGTGTTTTTAGAAGATCTTTTCATCTCTTTGTTTACTTTAATTTCATATGACATAGAGAATTCATTTTCTGTCATGATATTACATGAGACAATATCTTCATACGATGAGATGTATTGTGAGGCTAATACCCGATGAAGAAATGGTTTTAACCCATAAAACAATCGATCAATCGTAAAACTTGGGTTACGTATATAATCTACCACATGCCTTGATAACCTTGTAAAGTTATCCACATACATTGAAACATTCTCTTCCCTCTCTGGCCTCAGACACATAAATTTCCTTTCCATATCCATTCATTGTTAACGAGGAAAGTAATTTACTAAGAAAATATCTTTAAATTCCATCTATTATATATTTGATACTTCTTCATCCTCCTTTGTGTTTTGAATTAATGACCACCATTGATCTGCATCTCCCATGAGATGATAAACTACCTTGAAATCTTTTTCCCTTTCGCTGCTCCCCATAGCATGACATATTTTCTCTAAGGAAATTATACATTTATCAGCCAAAAATTGATTTTTATTCCCATTTAATGTTGGTGGTTATTTCCCCACGAAGCGGTCTGACATTGATACTTCATGTTGTGGATCAGGGTGATCAATACGGGTAAAGTTATTATTCATAATCAGAGTGAGTTATCCTAGTATGGTAATATTTGTTTATAATCGGTTGGATCACCAACTCCACTATAATTTTTTGAGTAGGAGAGAAACCCCTACATGGATTTCTTGTGTTGATATGGTTTCTGCTCCTTCACCGAGGTTCCATTTCTAAACAATAGCATACAGTAGATTAGTTTATCAACCAAAATAAATAATTAGAAACTAGTAAAATACCTAACTTAAATTGAATAGTTTATTCATATAGTACATAATCATAAATTTTTTTTTCATTGTGGAATTATTTATTCAGAAATCCTTCATAATTGTTTGTAATGAAAAATTTGAATTATCCAAAGCATATCCCCCAGTAGTTTCGTAACTAAGTGTACAACAAGGCCCATTGTCAGTTACAGGGATACCCCCAGTCTAGTCTGAAACTCCTTGTCGATGTTTCCACTCCTATGTACATCTGTTACATCACCTTTACCTTCTCATAAACTGAAATGTATTTATTTCTTGGAAAATACACAAAATCTCATCTTTAAGAAAATTATAAGAAGTTATTCTATATTAATCCTCAAAGTCTATCGTAGGTTAATGTTATCTAATCAGTTTTTTTCTTAATCTAGCTTGAAATGTTGTAACTAAAATTATATTATACCAACTTCAACACCCCGAACCTAGTTTCCCATAGTTTGTGTATTATTACATAACATTGTCATGATATAAGTAATCATAACCTAAAAGACCAATGAGTTCAGTAGCCTTGGATGTACTAGATACATAAATAAATTTCACAATGCATGATGAAATGAAAAATCAACAACGTGTCTCCATATAATATACTCATATCCCTTATCCTATCCAAGAAGGGAATTTGTAATATACTTCTTTCACATCTTGGGAAAAATAAAACATAGAAATGCGTGAGCTCAGATGCTCAGTATGGGTAACAATATCATGGAAACTATCATAAATAAGAATAAACATTAAATGCAATGTATAATACTAAAACACAAGCAATTTAAACTTAAAATTTAGCATAATATATTAATTATATATCAAATAATTCCATTTACTTATTCACATGAATATTATACTAGTAGAATAATTTCATGGAATATCAATAGCCAATTTCGTAACGATGGAATGCATAATGCCGGACATCATAACCACATAGTCAAGGCCTTGTCCCTAGACTAAAAATAATATTTTTCCAATGACTTATTCCCAGAAACTATTTTGTCTAATGATACCCACTGATTCATCAAGGAGGTATTGCAGGCTCCACCCATCATTTACTAAGTCCTATTCATTCCTCATATGAAAAGGTTGAAACATAACATAAATATTCATATTAAAACTAGAATATGAAATGTTAATAATTTAAACATAAACCATGGATGGTAAAAAAATAACACATCCATAGTTAAACATATCACAAAACCTTCAATACAATATGGAAGATTGTATCACAATAAATCAACATAAAACAAGTGTAAAATCCATCAAAGGATGTTGATATAGATGAAATCAAAACTCTTTGTGAGAAATTTCTCTTTCTATTTTGAAATCATTTAAAAGTAATATAATTATAAAATAAAACATTTATTTTTATAATATTCTTTATAAGATTTTAAGGGAATCATCGAAGGTGTCATAATGGAAGAAAACTGCCGCACTCTTTGTATAAGTTAGAAAACATTCTTTCTTTACTTTTGTCGAAAATGTCATAAAAAACCTTCTTTGGAAAAAAACAGAAAGATTAATTTATAATTTTTTTAAAAGATTCCAAAAAGGGTATAAATGAATTGAAACCATAGTCTAGGAAATAGTAAAAATGTTTTGAAATTAATTTTTAATAAACAATGGTGTGGATGATAATGAGGTCCTAGTAGATACTCACCTATAAACAACCTCAAATAATGAATAGATTGTAGAATTAACCCTTTAATTGTACTTTTACTTGGTCGAGGGTATGTTAATTCCTTTATAATAGTGAAATATTTGTTATTAAATTATAAAATAGCCACACAGATTAATGTGATATCATATGTGATCTTTTAATATTTCTTTGTTAATAATGTTTCAGTAGTATCATTGTTTTGGGTGTTAATTGATTTGCTTTCCATTATATGTTTTGTTATTTAAGTCATGGTTTTTATGGATAATATTTATTTTAATCATATAAATAATGATATTAAGTTCTTGAAAATTATTTATAATCATAAAATGAATATAATTCTTGAATGATAACGATTGGGAATGAATCTCAGCATGTTCGTGGAGACGGTAATCCGTACGTATGCACGAGTGACAATATCATTCTATTGATGGTGAAATAGTATTAAATTGAATGTTATATAATATATAAATAATAATTAACATGTAATATTTTTTATTTACATATAATTATACTCATTACTATACCCATCCAAATAATGAAGTGTTGAATAACAAACTACACCATGACTTAGAGATGGTAAGACGTACGTACACATATATGGTGAATAAGTCATTAATGGGATGGATAATATAATGAACATGGTTGTACAATATTTATAATAACCTCATTTTATGTAGAAGGTACTGGAGTAATTATTTTGGTATGGAAAAAAAAGAAAGCGGTTGTGGAAGAAGAAAAGAATTTCTAAAGGGGTGATGAAATTATTTACTCTTCTTCGGGTGATTCCTTTTTTATTTGATTAAAAGGGATCCTCAGGTTGGATTTATGATCAATTTAAGGCCTCTAGGTTTAGTTTAGGGTTGTTGGGAGGATTTTTGAGTGGGGTATGGTCGAGCCAAATGGCTTTGTAGGTGTGATATTGAGAGAAGGGGAAGTAACCTTTTATAAGATAGGTGGTGGTCACTTAAGGAAAATCATAAAATATTATATTATTATACAATCATATTCAGTTTATAATGGATAAAAAGGATTTATTATGAGGATAAGGTGGAGATGGGACATAAACCTCTCAACTAATAGGTTTAGACAGGTTTAGGTCACTATATTAACTTTATATTTTATATTAAACTCATAGTTAAATAGTTTATCTTTTACCATGTATTTTTTTATTACAATAAGTTTTTAATAAACATACTATAAAAATCCAAGAGAATCCCAAGTGGTTAATTATTGAACTATATAAAATTATCTATGTCTTTTTGAAAAACCTTTTATTTATTGTAATATTATATCAATTAATTATAAATTATTTTTCTAAAAACTCATTTATGTCAATTATGATACTATTTATTATTTGGTTTTTGTGAAAGTCATAAAAAAATTGTCACTTTAAAAAAACAATTATTTAAGAAACCATAAAGTGTCATATTAACCAATAAAATTCGTGGAATGCTTCAAAAGTCTCAAGTTTCAATTATATTAATATTTATATTATCAATTCTTTTAATCATTCTATAATAAGGTAATTAATACATCATCATTGTGTCATAAATAATTTTAATTATTTAAGGTCTAATAATTATAAAAAACATAAATTATGTAGGAAAACCTTTTATCTTTCCAATTTTTATTTATAGATGAATTTATGTTTTATATAACCCTTTATTAAAAACGTTTTAGTTATGAATGTTTGAATTTAACACTTTTAACTCTTCTCAAAATAAAATAGTAATAAATGTCCTAATCTAATCCAAGTGGATAAAAGAGGATCATATTTTATTAATAATTTTGATTATGGTTTAAATAAACTTATCTAATATAATTAGGACATGTTTTAGGGTAATTATAATATCATTTTTACCTTTAATTAGCCTATTAACTTTTAACCGTGGTAAATAAAATACCAAAGTTACAATTCATAAAAAAATATTTTCACCCTAATGAACCACATTTAACTTAATGATGTCAACTATCTCTCTCAGAATTTTGAAATTCAATTTAAATTAGTGTCAAATTTATATTTTATGAAAATTTGTTAACGTGCCTAGAAGGTGGATAAAAGATGTGAAAATGATCAATGAAATTTTATACATCTAATTTTGTTATTAAATGACTCCAATGAATTATATTAAACATATAAGTTTTTTTATGTATATATTTTGATAGAAAATAAATTTAAATAAAATAAATAACTAGTCAAAAAAAATGCAGGTTCTAAACAATACCGCTGTATTTTCCACTGTTCAACAAAAGTTGAATATTTTCTGAAAATACTAAAAATTCACCCTAAGATAATTATGATATTCCGAATCAAAAAATGAAGTTAATTTTGAAAAATAAAATTTATAAAATCTAAAAAAGTGGGAATTATTTTTTATAACAATAGTTTGATTGGTCGTGGTGTGCTAGAACTCGAAGTTTCATACATTGCAAGCTATTTAATTATTCAAAGAGAAACATACCGTGGATGTTTGGGGGTGTTACACATTACATACCAAAAAATCATTCCATTTTAAAAACTAAGGAACATTTCCCATTAAATATAATCACATAACAACAATTATAATTAAAATACCCACCAATCAGTAACCAGAAATGAGATATTGTCCAGCTGTTGGGAACTCACAATAATATCATCACCAATATATATTTATTCAACTCTAAAGATGTTTCTAGGACATCCCCATCACCAATAAAATTCCAACCATCATAAGTTTTCTCAATAACTCTATATAAATAATTTTTCATCCTCTGATAATGATGTCAATATACTACCTATACCACTATGTTTCCATCTACCGATTAGAAACTCACTATTATATCACTATCCATTAGTAGGGATCCTATTACCCCAAAGAGACATGATATAGGTTTCTAGGAGACTACCCTTACTGACTCTACCAAATATAACCCCCATCATTTGGGAAATATACACTATATTATACTTTTACTATATTACTAGATTTCCACCATTAGAAACTCTCCAATCCCCTCCCAGTATCATCACAACTAGAAACACACATCCACTACAGTTATTCGTATCATCTACACCATCATCACCATCATCCCCTTCAGCCCCTTCATCATTGAACTCACTATTATATTCATGACATATCAAAAAAAGTACCACATATCTATTATTAGTTTTAATATCACTATCATATATTATAAATGGATCATGAAACTCACCATACATTTTTCCCACATAGGTCACCATGCATACAACAATCACATGGAATATAATCACACCTCATTCATATACCATTTTTGACCAATGTTTAACACCACTAGATTGCAGGGAGTAAATTAGAATATTGTTAATATTCTTCAAATCATATTCATCAATGAGTTCCATAACCTCATTATGTAACAATCTCATTAAAACTACCCATATAAAATAAGATAAATCACCAACCACATATTTCAATATTAACCCATCCATACACATTCATTAGACTTGTTCAAATATATAGTTATATGAAATTTGAGTGCCCCAACATCAATGAACACATCCTTCTATCTACACATCTCATTAAAAATATAGTTTCATGGATCATTATGGACATGTAGTGACCATGTTACAAGGTGGTAAGATGGGGGTAGAACTCACACCACCCCATGTTACTTTTTGATAAATTACATACTCATTTAAAAAATAGATTCATTTTCCCAATCCTATGTAGAAATTATCCCATGCAACTTACAACTACTTCATACTAACCATCACTAAAATTTTGGCACTATATCCTGGATGTGGGCTAGCCCACTATGTTTATATTACATGGTCCATGAAAATAATTATATATACACTCCTCTAACTTCATATAAAATTTTATAATGTGTTTTTTTATTCCATGCTATACTTTTATTATGTGGGAATGAATAATTTTTTTTTATTTTTCATAATCAATTACCACCATCAATTTCTATAATTTGAAATCATAAAATAATTGATACATGAATTATAAATTGTAATAAACTCAAACTTTTTCAATGTTAAAAATCATCATATTCTCCCCTTATTCAAATATTTTTATAATAATGATCACGATATAATTCTATCATTAAGCTACAAGAATTAATAATAATTTATTTTTTTTCATAAAACTATATTTTCACCCATTTCCACATTTGGTTTCAACCATTTATCAACTCCCAAAAAATAATACCCAGATAATCTTGGATTCGGGTATAAATGGTCCTGAATATTTAATTAATAAAAAAGTAAACATTCAATGTCACGAATTAAAAGGGAGTTTGCGAATACGGAAGTCAACGACCCCTAAAATGTCATCATCCACCAATGAAGTTCAATAATTTGGTTCTTTGAATACCTATATAATACATGATTTAATGACCACTCTCTTTGACAGAACATCTACCACATGGATGGATTCTATATATTCATGATAAAAAATAAAATTATGTTGTGTGACATGTTTCATACAATCAATCAAATGGGGCATATGCATCCACGGAACAATCTAGGTTCTTGCCTTCAAATCCATGATGTTTTTTTGGTATCAGATTCCACCAATTGAGAATGAAACTTATTATGGATAGAATGATTTATTGTGAAAATAATTTCCCATTATTAAACTTCATAAGCATTCACTATTCCAATATGGTGGTTGAAGAAACCCTAAAAAATACGAGATTCATTTTAAAATACCTCCATATCACATTGGAACTGGAACCCTATAGGATACACCATCAACATTTTGTTTAACCCACAAGACAATGGGAGGATTCCATCTCACAGAACTATAAACAAGAGGCTTCTTTAGTTTTCATATAAATCACATTAATATTATGATTTTTAGATCATGCATGTTATTATGAATTTCTCCCACCTGAATTTTTATAGTCGCATGTTCCAACCAATGAATCGCCATAGTTCCAGCATGAATGCATGGATCATAGTCTTCAAATATAATCTCATTTCGATCGATCTGGAGAGATGCAAGAATTGAAGCTGCAGCTTCCATCATGAGATGCTGGGCTTGTTCACTTTGTCTTATGTTGTTGAGGAAATCCATGGAATCTTCATACTAAATACTTGTATTGATTTATAATCCAAAACCAGAACCTGTATAAATCCATAAATCCCTTGAAAATTCATTTTCAATAAAAATTTATTGAGTACTTCACCTTGCCTTTGGAAAAAGGTGCCTTCTGAGAAAATGATTTCCCTATCTCTTCTCATTTGATCATTTTTTGGTAATCGGTTTATCCATATTATCCATAAGAGATTAAATATAAATTTTTTTATAACGTTTACATTGAAATGATAAATTAAAGATGGTATTCTATTGGATCTCTCACTCTATATTTTGTTGTATTCCTTAGGAGTGAACTACCCATTGTAACCAAGATTCCACACCAGTGTATTAGTATAAATGAAAGCATGGTTTTGAACCTCCATTTCAGCATAAAGTGGAGAAAAGTTGAGTGCACTATTTTGTTCCATAAAACCATAGATATTCATTTTCAATATATCATATGGAATGATAAACATATCCCTTAGTGTCCTATCAAGACAAAATGTGTTCCAGAAATCGAGATCAGAATGATGTCTTTTCATCCCCATAGTATTTTGCGTGTTTTCAATGAAAGAGTAATTAATTTATGGCTAGACAAATGATCTAAGGTAGTGTGAGTATCCATCCATCTGACTGCTTGGGAAACCAATTGTTAAAAAGTAACAATAATGGTCATTAATGGTTATAATAATCTATGTGAATATTCTAATCAATAGCTCATTGTATATAAAAATATTTTTGATACCATGTACCCACATTTAAATGGGTTTGATACACTCCTTATATAAAATTGTGATAAATATTTTTAATTCACAGACCTGGTCTTGATGAAATTACTAATCATACATTGTATCACCATGATGAGGCCTCTTGGACACCTGTAAATAGTGGTGTTGATAAATTTAGAATTAATGATTGATTTAACTTGGATGACCCTCTATGCTTGATACATGGCCTCCCCCTTACATTATTCTATTTGATTGATGATTCCATAGTTGATTTATTTAACAAAATGGATCATTTGTTTTACCAAAAAAAGTGAGACACCAATGTAGTAAAAAGGAAGAGATCCCCATCACACCCCATGTTTCCTTGCAACCAACTTCTTCTTGAAACAGATATAGGACACCATCAAACAATATGAAATATTATCCTAAACTAATATATTTCCCACTATGTTCCTCGTTGTGATAAAATAGAGATTGAATTTTGGAAATAGTTTTTTTAAATACTACCCAATTATAATTATGTCATATTCATATAATAAATGTGAATAAATGTATACATTCCTCCCAATTTTTTTTTCTTATAGTATCTAACCCATGCAAGATCATTAATTCGCCTACTCAGGTTGTCTTAAACAATTGAAAAGAGAATCCCTAAGAGTGGATGTACATGACTTACACCTCTGATGCATTGAATATAACTTATTGATGTTCCATTAATTAAGATGTAAAACCATGAATATTATAGAATAGAGATTGAAAATTTCACAAAGTTACTTGAGAAACCATATCTACTAAGTTTGGTGAGCAGAAAATTACATTTTATGGTGTCATGGCCTTATAAATATCAATATCAATGAAAAAGTTCCCCTCTTTCACCTTCCTCTTCAATATGTTAACACATTCTACGGTTGTGAAAAAGAAATTTTGTATGAATATACCAAGGAAAAATCAAGTTTTGTTTTGAGTGATTTTATATTTAATCATCCCCCTTCCATGATATTATTATTTTAGTTATTCCTTAGGAACAATATTACCAGGGGCTGCTACTATTAAATCCTTAATGTGAACTGCATTTTCTATTTTTGGGATCAGTGAAATAATGTTTGAATCGATTCTATAAGGTATAAAAAAAATTGAAAAAATTCTATGACTTCGCTCAAAAGACCCTTTTACATGATGTACCAATAACACATAAATAATTTTTTTAGTGAAGACATATATTCCAAAAGAACTCTTCATGTCGAGAGAGAAAAGTGTTTTACTAATTAAATCATCATATGGGGCCCTAAAAAGATTTTGATTTTGTTTCCCATCAATTCTGGGAGAAATATTTTTAATCATCTTTTATGTACTTTCCCAACCATCATCTGCATATAGTCTACAAAAATAGTCTACCACCACATTGAACAAATCATTTTTCAAAAGTGTACAAATGTCTATTGTGGCTAATGGAATGATTACATGACTTTTTTTCTCTTCTACCTATGTCATATGTAGAAACATTTAGAGTTTATATCACCTTCCTTTAGACATTTAATGTTCAATTAATTTCCATCCAACCTTTCTTTTATGGTTAGAAGGTCACCCTCCTTCGTAAGGGATTATAAATTCTCCCAGGAAGGTGAGTCCAGATTTTTTTCCATATTTTTTATTCTTTCAAGGTGTTGTTTTGCTTTCTTATTTTCAAGATATTTTTTTGAAAAAATGTTTTTTATCCATTACATTAGGACCATTTAGGTGTGTTTAAGATTCTCTAGAAGCCTCTGAAGTGGGATGCCTATTGGCACAAGCTTCCAAGCCTGTAAATATTTTCCAAGAATTTTTATTCCATTAATTACATATTCCACTATTATTTTCAATTCTATTTTACAAAATAGTAATATATCGATCATGATAAATAATATATTAAACATGGAAAAAATAAAACAACATATTCAGAAGGATTATTTATATGGATTAGAATTTCATGTATCCTTCCTTGATTATATAATGAATTTTAATACTTAATACAATAATGACAACAAAATATAATTAATATATATTTTGATATTGATCTTTTACATTCTAGTATTAACCCTCACACACCATTACCCAATTTTTTTTATAAATTATTAAATAGGGGTGAGGTCCTCATTGTGGCAAAAAATTAATCCATGATTCAATTCCTGTAATTCTCCCATAAATTATATGTTATAACTCACATTAAATTTCCCTCTCTCATCATAAACGTTCTAATTCAATTTTTTATTAACCACATATAAATCCAATGAATAGATATAATATAAAATAATTAAAACATATAATACATAATAATATAATATTACACAACGTCACCATGCCATATAGTTTAAAAAAATGACATTATTTATTTAATAAAAACAATGCATAGAAATAGAATTGATTTAATAAACAAATAATGTAAATTCCAAAAAACACCCGATAGTAATGTAAAATTCAATACATGTTATTATATATAAAAAATACCCCTACGGGTAAACATCATGTTTTGAAACCAACAATATTCCAAAAATTTCATTCCAGCACTAACAAAATTACCATGTTACCAATCATTGATTAGAATATATAATTTTTTGATAACAATTTTTTTTTGAATTTCTAGGTCATAGTAATTATGAAGGTTTAAATTAGTATTATAATTTATAATATGTTTTAATGAATTTAAAAAAATATATAATTGTTAAAAATAATAATACCTTTATCATCAGACTTATTAGAGAATAAAAATATTTTTCTTTTTATGGAGGAATCTGAGGGTTATTTTATCAATGACTGTACTTTCTTAGAATAAAATCCCACCAATTCATCTATAATTTATGAAAAAAATAAACATTGAATGGTAAAACTGTCAATTTTCATTCAAATTTTCACCAAATTGTTTTATGTAAACATTAATTATAGGAGGAAATTTTACCAACGATTGGATAGTCAAAATAAGTAATAACAGTTCGCATGGGATGAGCCATTCAAATTATTATTAGTTTGTTGGATTGTAATATAGATGTAAATGTATACGATATGGAATAATAAATTGGGGGTGGGGTGAATTGTAGGTTTAAAAACATTATATTTAATCTATTAAGAAAGAAAATATTTTAAGAGGTCAGAAACTAATACAATTCACAATTAATACAGAAGACTATATAAGTATTGGATACAACTGATATGAAATGATTTAATACCACAAGTAATGAAAAAAAATGTATTTTAAATGAATAAAATGATCAGAGTAATAAAAATGTAAATGATTCTACCATACATTGTACAGAATCTCTTAATATAATATGTAATAAAATAATCAAAATTGAAAAAATTACAACAGTAAAATAATATTAATTGAAATAATATGCAAAATTATTCCCTTTGTATTACTGATAAGAGTATAAATGTAATGGTATTATAATTCTTTTATTCCAAAGAGTAGGGTATCCTTTTACCTAGGATAAAAGCCCGGTTTTACCACCACCCTGGTAAACTCTCAATAGGATGAATAAGATGAATGTATTCCTATCCCCAAAATCCATCGATTTAGATGGTAATCGACACCTCTGACTTTCAAACACTTGAAATCCCTTGATACAATGATCAGTTGAATGTATTACTATCCTCAAAATCCGTTGATTGATACCACAATGATCAGTTGCCCAAAGGAAAACAAATAACATATATAAATTCTATAATATTGAACAAGTTGTTCACTTCTTCTATTTTCAAGTCTTTTGCATGAATAAAGAGAGAAGTCAATCTATCCTTATTGAGAACATTATTATAGAAAATGGTTTGTATTATGGTCCAAATGAACAACTATTTATAGGCCACACATTTTAATGGTCATATTTCCTACAACAGTCATTTTTTCACCAAAACATATGGTGGGACTTGGAAAACTATAGTTACAAAGTTCAAAACAAATAGAATACATAACATTTTTTTTGTTGGTATATAACTAGATAAATGACATCATTTTAAGTTAGAAAATAGTAATTGCAAATGTATAAAACAATGAGTATGAGATACATGTAATCCGTATTGAGGTAAGACATGAATTGAATGCATCACATTAGTACGATTCATAACATTGTTACAATTATTAACATGGATGAGATGCATATCTTGCATACGATTCATGTTGTCGTTACAATTCATATCGTGATTATGATTAAATATTTAACCTGGTTACGATGCATGATTACGATATAATACATAACCTGGTTAAGATGCATGATTAAGATATATAATTTGAATATGATACATAACCTCGTTATGATGCACATGGTTACAAAAACACTATAGGTGGTTATGATTATAAAATAGTTTATGTGGTTACAATTGAAAACAAAAAACATATGGTTACAACGTAGAAAAACAACATGTTTGGTTAGGATGGAAAACATTGTCTATTATTAAAATTTTATGTGAATACAATATATATAATTTTGATGAGAATACAGCATATAAAATTATGTAAACAACATACATGATTATGATAATAATACAACATATATAAAAAATATATTTGATTGCGATTATAAAACAACATGCATGATAAAGAAGAATTAATCTGTGATTTAAAAAAGACATCAATGAAAAATTTGAAACATATTTTCACTCAAAAGTCTTCCCCTTTATGGAATGAACAAAACAAAATGAATAATAAATACTTATCTCCCCCTGAGTTTAATAACTCTTCTAAATGTAATAGTGAATGCAACTTATTCTATCCAAGGTTAAAACAAATGAACAGGGATCATATTCTCTTTATTTTTATTTGTGAGTTCACACCATTAAAAAGGTATTTACCAATTTATTATTTTCCAAACTATTCTCCCCCATTGTGATTTTCAAAATTAATAAGGGAAAACATTCATATCCTACAATGGGTTAGAGAAATAGATTATGAAACAACAGATATTACTTGGAATGAAACAAAATTTTATTACAACAAGAGTTTATAAATCATTATTTATCCTTTTGTTTTTCCAAAAGAATAAACCTCAAAAGCTTCATATTTTTTTTATAACTATTTTCTATATTCCATCAGTTTGTCAAGAGCTTCTTGTTGATCCTTCAGATTCAAGTCCTTTCAGCAATAATTTTTTCTTTGTTTCAGAGCCTATCTTCAAGAAGCCGATTGATTAATTCATAAGCTTTAAGACTTGATTTCCGGTTATTGAAATCATATAGTCTTGAGGATTAAAAATATATTTTTTAGAAAAACAATCTCACTACTCTCATTCTCCAATTTTTCATTTAGACCATAAATATAATCATAGGATAATTCTTTTTAGGTACCATGTTTTTGAAAACCTTCTATATTTTCACTCAAATCAGTAATCAACTTTTGATAGAGAAAATTATGTTTATTTACACGGTTCACCAATTCATCATACCTGTCTAGATGATTCTTTAGTATGTCTTCAATGTTGTATGAATATTTAAAAACATTATTATAGGCATCTCTGTGCTTAGTATCACATTCCATGAATATCATGAAATTAAATTAATGGCTCAGAAACTTACCTATCAGAACCTTGACCACATCTGTTCTATCATTTTGAGCATTTGAAAGGATTTCTAACCTGGATTCAATCATTGGAATGAATGGTATCATCATTCTAAATCTATTCAAAGCTAGTTATATGTACTTAATTCCATTCAATGTCATTTTCCTTTAAAAATTAGTATCTTTAGTTTATTTTGGGAGATCACCAAAATGAGTTTCAGTACTGATCAACTGAGCTGGCTGATTCTAATTCTTATCAGAATCTTCCTCTTCTTCTTTATCTAAAATTTGAATGATGTTATTGGAAGTAACCCTTTTAGAAATATTCTTTGAAAGATGATGTGACACCATAATCTTCCATGATATATTTCTCTTTGAATAATACAATATCCTGTGTTATACGCATCTTTGAGTTCTAATACACAACAGACAATCAAAGTAGCCATTATGAATAGTAATACATGCATTTTAAAATTGTAAAAATTTTATTTTTCAAAGTGGACTTCTTTTTCGGATTTGGAATATCAAAATTATCTTTGGGTGAATTTTTGGTATATTTCTGAATACTTTCAATTTTTGATGAATAGTGAAAACAACACATTATTATTTAAAAAATTATTTTTATTTATATAATTATGTATTTTATTTCAATTAAATTAAGGTAAAAATATATACATAATACCTATATAATTTCAATGTAATTCATTGGAATCATTTTATAATAAAATTAAATGTTTAAAATTTTATTGGACATTTTAACGTCTTTTACACATCTTCTAGGAACATTTATAAATTTGAATGAAACATAATTTTTTCGCTTAAGTGAATTGAATATCAAAAGTACGAGAGACATGGTTTAAATTAGTAAGTAAAATGTGGTACAATAGGCTTATTTTTTTGGGTAATAGTAACTTCTGAATTTTATTTAACACGGTTAAAAGTAAATAGGGAAATTAATGGTAAAAATTATATTATAATTACCATAACACATGTCCTAATTCTCTTGGATAAGTTTTCTTAGACCAAACTCAACCTTAGGAATAAAATATGATACTATTTGATCCACTTGGATTAGATTAGGACATTTATTATTATTTTATTTAAAGAAGAGTTAAAAGTGCTAAATTCAAATTTTCCTAACTAAAAAATTATTAATATAGGGGTATACATAAGATAGATTCATCAATAAATCTTAATTAGAAGTATAAAATGATTTCCTACATAATGGTATTTTATTTATAAATTTTATTCATTAAATAATTAAATTTACTAATGAAAAAATGATGATGGAGTAATTACCTTTTTAATGAAAGATTAAAATAATTGATACTATAAATATTAAAATAAATGTAAATTGAGAATTTTGAATGATTACTCTAATTTAATTTGTTAATATGACATGTTAGGGATGATTAATTTTTTTTCAATGTTATAAAGTTATTATGACTTTCCCAAAAAAAAATACCAAATTGTGTCAAAATTGACATAAACGTGTTTCTAAAAAAAGAGTGTAGTATTAAATTATATAACAATCATAAAAATTTAAGTATTGGGAAAAATACTTATATAAAGTTAGATATGTCAATAATGAACCACGTGGGATTCTATTCACTTTTTATACTATGTTTATTAACCATTTTTTATAATAATACAAGAATACATGGTAAATGATAAACTATTTTACTAAGAGTTAAATCAAAACAATAAGGTTAATATGGACACATAACATATATAAAACCTATTGGATGAGAAGTTTTTGACTCCACCCCACCTTATCCTCCATATAAATCATTTTGGAGACATTATAAATTGAATATGATTGTATAATAAATTAATATTTCATGATTTTCCTAAAGTGACCCGCACTTCCCTTATAAAAGGGTACTTCCTCTTCTCTAAAAATATCACATCCAAAGATATTTGGGTCAGCCAAAACCTACTAAAATATCCTCCCAACAACCCTCACATCAACCAAGATTCCTTATATTGATCACAAATCCAACCATAATAGCCCTATTGATCAAATCAAAAGAAAGCACCCAAAGAAGAGGTATTAATTTTGTCACCTCTTTCAATGTTATTTTTTTCTTCCACTCCCACTTTATTTTTTGTTTCCATAAAAAAATAATAAATCTCATACCTTCTATATAATTTGATTTTATTATAAATATGGTACAACCATATTCACTATTCTATCTATCCTATGAATGAAAAAGTCACCATACATGTGTACGTACGGCTTACCGTCTCCATGTCGTGGTGTTGTTTGTTATTCAACACTTAATTATTTGTATGGGTATAATAATGAGTATAATTGATGTAAATAATAAAAATAACATGTTAATTATTCTTTATATGTAATATAGAATCCAATTACATACTATTTTCACCATCAATAGAATGATATTTTCGCTCATGCTTTAGTATGAATTACCGTCTCCACGAACGCAATATGATTCATTCTCCATCATAACCATTCAAGAATAATTTTCATTTTATGATTAAAAATTACATTTAAGAACATAATATTATTCTAGATATGAATAAAATACATCAAATCCCTAAATAAACATGACTTACGTAATAAAACATATAATTTAAAATGAAGCAGTTGACACTCCGAAACAATGATACTAAGAAAATACTATTGACAATGAAATATTGAATGTTTATATATGATATCATATTTATGTATGTGGTTCTTTTATAATTTAATAACAACTTTATAACTATTATAATGTAGGTTAATGTACCCTTGACCAAGGAAAAGTATGATGCTAAGATTAATTTTCGAATCTCTTTTTTATCTGAGGTTGTTTATCTGTGAGTGTCTACTAGGACCTCATTATCATCCACATTCGTGTTTCTTAAAAATTTATTTCATTTTTTTTAAAATTTACTAGAATATGGGTTAAATTCATTTATTCCATTGTTTGAATTTTTATAAAATGGTTTGGAATTAATCTTTTCATCCATTTCAATATTAGGCACTTTATGACCATTTCGACAAATTAAGAAAAGAATGTTTTTAACTTCTACAATTGGTGAAACTATTTTCCACTATTATAACACCTTCAAAGAGTCCTTGAAAATATTATAAGAATATTTTCAAAATAAATTTTTCCTTTAGTTTTGAATGATTTCAATATAGAATGAAATGATTCACTCCAATAGTTTTTGGATAGATTTCATCTATGTCAACATCCTTCGTTGGATTTTACGTTTGTTTGAAGTTGATTTATTAGGATACAAACTTCCATATTTTATTGAAGGTTTTGTGATATGTTTACTTTGGATATGGTATTTTTATACCATTCATTGTTTATGTCCATTCTATTTACATTTAGTATGTTATTTTTAATTTGAATTTTTATATTATGTTTCAAAATTTTTATATGAGAAATGCATTGGACATGATAAGTGATTGGTGGAGCTTGCTATAGATCCTCGATGCATTATCAGGTCTCAAGATAAAAACTAGTGTATTAGAACTAGGCCTTTACCAGATCAAATTATAGTCTTGGCACGAGGCCTTAACTATGTGGTTATTATATCCGAAATTATGCATTACATCATTATGAAATTAGCTATTGATATTACATGTGATTAGTCAACTAGTATAATTTCTATATGAATAAGTAAATGGAATTATATGATTTATCTATTGCATATTATAATGAAGTTTATGTTTAAAAGGATTGTGTTTTAATCTTTTACATTGTATTAAATTTTTATGCTTATTTATGATAGTATACACTATATTGTTATCCTTACTGAGCATCTGAGATCCCCCTTTTGTATGATTTATGTTTCCCAGGATATAAAGAAGTATATTATGATTAACCTATAGGAATAGGATAAGGGACAAGAGTCTGTTCAAAGAGGACACAATGTTTTTTTTTCATTTCATGATATAATGTAAAACTTTTGTATGTATCTAATACTTCTAACGACACTAAACATATAAGTCATTCGAGACTTGATCTCTTGTGATCTTGCCAATGTTATGTAATAATACACCCAATTTGGGAATTTAGGTTTAGGGACTTAAATTTGGTATTAGTGTAAGTTTAATACAAAACGCTGAAACTATATTTACAAAAACATTGATTAGAGAACATTACCCAAAGACAAACTTTGAGGATTAGTATATAAGAACGTCCTAAAATTTTGGTAATGTAGAGATTTTTTGAGTTTTCAAAGCAATAAATCCCAGTCTAGATACAAGCAGGTAGTGGTTTCTCTGGAAAAAATTTACCATGGAGTGGAAACTCTAACAATGAGTTTTGGGCTTGACCCTGGTAATCCTGGTACATGACAATGGGCCTTGCTGCACTATTGGTTATGAAACTCTCGAGGGATATGGTTAGGATAATTTACACTTTTTTTAAAAAACCATTATGAAGGATTTTTGAGTAAATAAATTCTAAAAGAAATCTTTTTTATGGATTATATGCATAAACTGTTAAATTTTTGTTAGGTATTCTACTAGATTGGAATTATGTATTGCAATTCATAAACTAATCTAGTGTGTTTCATTATTCAGAAAAGGTTCCTAGTTTAAGGAATGTAAACTGTATCAATGCACATTATTCATATAGGTATTTCCCTCTTACTCAAGATAATTATAGTGGAGCTAGTGATTCAACTCGTGCTGAACAACCTATAACCATCCTATGATAGCTCACTCAGGTTATGAATCATAATAATAACCATATGGAGCACCCTAATCCACAATGCAGAGGATAAATGTTATACTGCTTCATGAGGAAACAACCACCAACATTCAATGATAGTACAAATCCATTGGTAGATGATCAAAGGATAATTTCCATAGAGGAAATATTTCATTCGTTGAGGAGTAGCGAAAGGTGAAAAGTGTTAATGGATGTTTATTGCCTCATGAGAGATGCAGATCAATGATGGTCATTAATTAAAAACACAAAAAAGGATGAATAAGTTTCAAATATGGAATGGAGGGAGTTTAAAAAGATTTTCTTAGAAACATAATTTCATCATGACCATCAATAAGATATGGAAATACAATTTCTATGTCCGAGGCAAGATGAGGATGAGAATGTTGCAATGTATGAGGATAACTTTAAAAAGATATTACGGTATGCATCCAATTATATAAGTAACCCGAGAAGTATGATTGATCAATTCATTTATGGGTTAAAACCATTTATCCATTGAACATTAGTCTCATAATCCTTCTCCTCATACGAAGATAATGTCTTGCATTCTATCAATAGAGAAAATGAATTCTCTATGTCTTATGACTTTAAAGAAAAGCAAGAGAAAAAGAGATCTACTGAACAATCTAAAAATGGAAATAAGGGGAAGAAGGGAAAAGTTTAATTTCCATACTATAATAAATGTGGGAAGAAACACCTCGATACTTTATGGAAGGGAATGAGAGTCTGTTACAAGTGCGGTGAAAAAGGGAATAAATCTTGTGATTTTAAGGTAAAGAAAGAGTTTTTCAATGTTAAATTCTAAAATTGTAGAGAAATGGGGCATTATGAAAATGAATAACTTTAGTAGCAAGGAAACATACCTAAGAAAAGGCCAAGGTATCAAGGCTATGTTTATGTGATCACTACAGCTGGGGTTGCAGCTCCAAATGACATGGTGGAAGGTAATTTATTGGTTTTCTCAAATTTAGATAAATATTTTTTTTATTCTAGGTCATTACATTGTTTTACATCATCCCTGTTTTCAAATAAAATTAGATATTTACAATTTGATTTAATAAGGGATTTGTCAGTAAAAACTCTAAAAGGAAGTATCATTGCAATAATGTTTTGTGAATCAGTTCTCATTAGGGAAAATAATCATTCTTTATCAACTGATCTCATCATCATACCGAAAATTGAATTTGATATAATCCCATGTATGGATTGGATTTCAAACCATGATGTGAAAATTTATTGTTTGAAGAAGGCAGTTACAATTTTTGATGATGAAAAGGATTACCTTATCTTTAGAGTAGAAATATCACCATTGGATTCTTATCGTGATCCATCCCTAGTAGCTCTACAAATTTAAATTATTGGGGAGATTGATAATGGAATAACAATGGGTGAGAAAAGGAATGATCAAATTGATTATGTACCTCTTGTGAAAGAATTTGTTGATGTGTTTTTAGAGGATTTACCTAGACATCCTCTAGAACAATAAATTGAGTTTTCCATTGATTTAATTTCTAGTTCAAGGGCCATATCGATGACCCCTAATAGAATGGACACTATGGAATTAGTGGAACTAAATAAATAACTAGAAGAATTGAGTAATAATGAATTTATTCACCCTAGTGTTTCCTTATGGGGAGGCCATGTTTTTTTGTTAAGAGGAAATATAGATCTATGATGTTTTGCATTGACTACAGGGAGATCAATGATACAACAACAAAGAACAAGTATCCCATACTTTGCATTAATGATTTATTCGACCAACTTCATGGTGGTAAATATTTTTCAAAGATTAAACTTCGATCTGGATATCATCAATTTTGTGAGAATAAGAAAGACATTTCTAAAATAGCATTTCGAACCAGGTACAAGCATTAGGATTTTATAATAATACATTTTGGACTAACTAATTCACATTCTATTTTCATGGATCTAGTGAATAGAATATCAGGAAATACCTTGATGACATTGTAGAGGTATTTATTTATGATATCTTGGTATACAAAAAAAGAGATGAAGATCATGAAAATCATTTTTGAAATATTCTAAAGTCTCTTAAAAGAAATGAATTATATTAGAAGTTTAGAATGTGTGAATTCTGGTTTCAGAAGATTTCTTTTCTTGGCCATATTTTCTCTAAGGATGAAATCCCTTTTGATCCTTTTAAGATAAGATAAACTGAAGAATGCCCAGAAACGATGAGCATAACTATGTTACACAATATTTTCTGGTTTAGTAGTTTTTTATCGTCGTTTTATCCAGAATGTTTCCCGATTGGATAACCCATTAACTAAGCACACACGTAAATGGGTAAAATTTGTTTGGACAAATGTGTGTGAATAAATTATTGAAGAATTGGTGAAAATATTTTTCAAAGATCCTATATTGACTCTACCATTAGGGAATGATGGGTTTGTTATATATTGGTAAGATTCAAATAAAGGAATTGGTTGTGTCCTTATGAAGATTGATAGAGTAATTACTTAGGCATCACAATGGCTAAAAATTCACAAAAAAAATCCACCTCATGATCTTGATTTAGCAGCTGTAATTTTTGATCATAAGTTATAGAGACACTATCTATATTGTGAAAAATGTGAGATATATACTAATCACAAGAGTATGATGTATATTTTCTCATAAAATAACTCAACCTAGGGCAGAGAATATGGCTTGAACTCCTCAAGGATTATGATTTCATTGTACACTACCACATGGGGAAGGTATATTTACTGGAATATGCTTTGAGTATAAGGGCTCATCAATTTTTGAACAATATGGGAGTTGAAAGGGATCTTATGTTCATGGATCTTTTAAATATGGATATGGTAATAATCATGGATGTTGAATCATCAATAAATTTTCAAATGGTTTCCAAACCATCTTTACTTGAGAGGATAAAAAGTTCTCAGACTGATGATGATGAGTTTCAAAAGAAAATTAAAGCTATTAATGGGGTGAGATTGATTAAATTTGTATATGAATATGGATATTTGAAATTTGGGAATAGAATTTGTGTTCATGAGAGACCTGTACTGAAAATTGAATTGTTGGATGATTCTCATAGCTCTAATTTCCCCATACACTCTTGTAGCACTACGATGTATAGATATTTGATAGAACATTTTTGGTGGGACAACATGAAAATGGAGGTTGCTGATTATGTGTCAAGATTTATGGTTTTCCATCAAGTTGATGATGGAATAAATTAAATAGGGGAGACATGAAACATATTCCCATACTGATGTGGAAATGGGATGAAATTACAATGGACTTTGTCATGGGGCTTTTGAAGACACCTCGAAGGAAAGATGCAACATGGGTAATTGTTGATTCTCTTACCATGTCAGTGCATTTTCTTGCTATAAGATAAATTTACAACATCAACATTTATAAAGACATTATATTAATGAAGTTGTAAGACTTCATGGAGTAAAAATATCAATTGTTTCTGATCGTGATCCTCATTTTACATCAAGATTCTGAAAAAGTATTTAGAAGGCCCTATATATTGAACTTAATTTAAGCACTGCCTACCACCCTCAAAGTAATGGACATTCATAAAGGACTATTTAAAACGTAGAAGACATGTTGATATCTTTCTCACTTTACATTAAAGGTATGTTGGATCAATATTTAACTCTTGAATAATTTTACTATAACAATAGATTCCATTCATGTATTCTGATAGCACTATAAAAAGCATTATATGGAAATAAATGTGACACACCCACTTGTTAGGAAGATGTTGGTGGACGAAAACTCATAGAACTAGAACTTGTTGAGGAAAGAATATATAATGTGAAGATAATCCAAACTCACATCAAACTAGATCAACGTAGGCAAAAGATCTATTCCGATGACCGACGAAATGATTTGTAATTTCAAGTTGGAAATCATATTTTTTTTAAGTTATCTCCATGGAAGATTGTTATACGATTCATTAAAAAGGGTAAATTAAGTCCCATGTACATTAATTTTTTTGAAATTCTAGAATGAATTTGAGTTGTAATTTACCATTTGGAAATGCCACCAAATCTCTCCAAAGTTAATCTTGTGTTCCACATATAACTGTGGAGAAAATACATGCCCGACCCAATGAATGTACTCACCTACAATGAAATTGAACTGGAACACGATCTGTCTTATTGTGAAGAGCCAATTAACATTCTTGATAGTAGCGAAAAAGTGTTGAGAAACCAGAAGACTCATCTGGTTAATTTCTCTGGAGAATCCATAAAATGGAAGATGAAACGTAGGAACCTGAGAAACTATAATGAAGAACCATTAAAATCTTTTCATGCATCAATATTCTAGAAATTTCTTAGATGAAATTGTTTTAAGGAGTGTAGAATGTAACATCCCAATCTTCCACAATACGTTTCTCTTTGAATATTAAAATAGCTTGCGATATAAGCAACTTCGTGTTCTAGCACACCACGACTAATCAAACGTGCCATTTTGTGTAGTAATACCCACTTTTTGAAATTTTATAAAATTTATTTTTCAAAATTGAAATAATTTTTGTTTTTGGAATATCAAAATTATCTTAGGGTGAATTTTTGGTATTTTTCTAAAAGCATTTAATTTTTGATGAATCATGAAAAACACTGCATTATTGTCTAAAACCTACTTTTTATTTAAATAATTATTTATTTTATTTAAATTTATTTTATTTCAAAATAGATACATAATACATATATATGTTCAATTCAATTCATTGGAATCATTTTATAATAAAATTAGATGTATGAAATTTTATTGGACAGTTTAACGTCTTTTACCCACCTTCAAGGAAAATTTACAAATTTGCATAAAACAAAATTTTACTAAATATTTGAATTGAATTTAAAAAATATTAGAGAAATGGTTGAAATCAATAAGTTATATTTTGTTCAATAGGTTGAAAATTTTTTTTGAATAGTAACTTTTGAATTTTATTTACCACGGTTAAAAGAAAATAGGGTAATTATTAGTAAAAATGAAATTATAATTACCCTAATACATGTTATAATTATATTGGAAAAGTTTTTTCTGAAAAAAATAAAACTTAGGAATAAAATATGATCCTCTTTTATCCACATGATTTATATTTGGACATTTATTAATATTTTATTTAAAGAAGTGCTAAAAGTGTTAAATTCTAATTTTCACAACTAAAATATTTTTAATATAGGGTTATACATAAGATAAATTCTACTATAAATATTCATTAGAAATACAAAAATATTTCCTAAAAAATGGTATTTAATTTTTAATTTGTATACATTAAATAATTAAATTTAGTTATGACACAATGATGATGCAGTAATTATTTGTTAATGAATGATTTAAATAATCGATATTATAACTATCCAAATAAACACAAATTGAGAATTTTGATTGTTTCCACTAATTATATAGGTTAATATTACTTTTTTAGGTTTGATTAAATAAATTTTTTTCAATGTGATAAATTTTTTATGACTTTCACCAAAACCAAATACCAAATAGTGTAAAAAATTTAGATAAATAAGTTTTTAAAACAAATACTATATTATTAAATGATATAATATTCATACAAGTCTAAAGATTGGAAAATGATTTTATATAAGGTTATATATGTAAAAAATGAACCACTTTTTGTTCTCTTGGATTTTTATAGAATGTTTTTTAACCATTTATTATAATAATACAAGAATACCTTATAAAAGTTAAACTATTTAACTAAGAGTAAATATAATAGATAAGGTTAATATGGTGACCTAAACCTATCAAAAACCTATTGGTTGAGAGGATTTAGACCCCACCCCAAATTTCACATTAAGTAAATCCTTTTGTAGCTATTATAACTCGAATATGATTTTATAATAAATTAATATTTCAATATTTTCCTAATGAGACCCTCACCTCCCTTATAAAAGGGTACTTCCCCTTCCCTCCAAATGAAACCTCCATATCCATTTAGATCTGACAAAGCTGGCTGAAATATCCTCCCAACTACCCTCAGGACATCCTAGATTCCTTTATTTGATCAAAAATCCATCATATAAAGCCTTTTTTATCAAATCAAAAGATAACACCTACAGAAGAGGTAATAATTTCATCACCTCTATCAAAGTTATTTTTTTATTCCCCTTTCCATTTATTTGGAGTTTCTATACAAAAATAATAACTCTAGTACCTTCCACATAATGTGATATTATTATAAATATGGTATAACTATTTTCATTATTCAATCCATCCTATGAATCAAAAAGTCACAATACGTACGTACGTACGACTTATCGTCTCCATGTCGTGTTGTTGTTTGTCACTCAACAATTTATTGTTCATATAGTAATAATAATGAGTATAATTGATGTAAAAAACAAATATAACATGTTAATTAATATTTATATTTAATATACAATCCAATTACATACGATTTCAACCATCAACAGAATGATATTGTTGCTGGTGAATACGTACGGATTACCGTCTCTACGAACGCGATACGATTCATTATCCATCATAACCATTGAAGAATAAATTTCAATTTATGATTACAAATAATGTTTAAAAACTTAATATCATAACGTATATGAATCAAATACATCTTATTCATAACATACATTAATTTCAAAACAAAACATATAAAGGAAAATGAATCAGTTAACACACAAAAAAAATGATATTACTGAAATATTATAAACAATGAAAAATTAGAAGAACATTTATGATATCCTATTTATGTATGTGGTTCTTTAATAATTTAATAACAATTATTTAAAAATTATACAGGATGTTAATTTACCCACTTCCAATTAAAAGTACAAGGCATTGATTAATTTTACAAATTCTTTATTATCCAAGGTTGTTTATCCGTGACTATCTACTGAGACCTCTTTATCATCATCTTCCATGTTTCATAAAAATGTTTTCCAAAATATTTTTTACTATTTAATAGATTAAAATTTAATGACATTTATACCATTTTTAACTTTTTATAAAATGGTTTTAATTGAATCTTTCTGTCCCTTTCCACACAAGAAACCTTATGACCTTTTCGAAAAATTATGGAAAGAATGATTTTTAACTTACATGGCGGGTGTGGCTTTCTTCCTATGTTGTAACATCTTTGAAGCATCCCTCAAAATATTATTATAATAATTTAAAAATAAAGGTTTTCTTCAATTTTTAATGATTCTAATGTAGAAATAAATATTTCACTCAAATAGTTTTTGGATTTATTTTATCTATAACAATGGCCTTCTTTGGATTGTACATTTGATTGATGTTTATTTATTATGATATAATCATCCATATTTTATTGAATGTTTTGTGATATGTTTAATTGTGGATGTTCTTTTTATAAAATTCATGGTTTATAGTTAAATTATTTGCATTTTATATGTTAGTTTTACGATTCAGGATTGAATAATAACTTGATCCTCCAAATTGTATCCTTACTGATTATGGTCTCTTTGAAGGATGTCAGATCTGACTTAATTGAAAAATCTCAAAAATTAAAGAATTATTTTTTATACTCACTTATAATGGAGGGAAACATGATCAGTTGGGCTGTTATGGCACCATATTCGAGCTTCTTAATCATCAATAAAAAGAATACCATTAGATTGAAGTTCCTCTTATTCACCAAATAATCAAAACTTTTCTTTCTTTTGTCCTCATGAATCTCAAAAGGTGATTCTTTTTCTTTACTCTTATCAAAATTCCCATAAGATTCTAGTAATTTATGAGGACATATAGCATCAACCCCATATGGTACTTCAAGAAACATAACTTCGTGTTTTATGAGTGTCATATTCGTCTTATCGTATAACCTAACAGATATATTAAGACCCTTTTATTTCTAAATTAATTAAGAAAATTGTAAAACATCATTATGATACACAAAATCAAAATATGAATCCAGTCTTTCAACATAAATGGAATACTAGAATTGCAAACTTATTATCCTTTTATACGATGAATCAAAAGTGACATAAATGTCATGGGAGACTAACCTTTCTTCTGAAAAGGTCCTGGAAGAGCAATATTTTAGAGACATTTTTTTAGTGATGAAGTAGTATACTCAGACCTTAATAACTAAATCAATCCCTAATGATTAGACTCATTACGAAAGATAAGTAGATCTATGAATAAGAAAACTAAGGTAAAAATTATTTTAAACCTCTTTAGGTATTTATAGAAATATAGGACTTAATAAAAAATTATAGGAGTTTGATGTGTGATCGATTGGGAGGGTTTATTTAGAAAATAAATTGACAGCCATGATTAGGTCCAGAAGTTCCTGTGGCTGAGAATGATTTCAAACTCTGGAGGTTTTCATTAAAATAAAATCATATTCATACTAAAACTGAATATAAGTTGATAGAATGAATTAAGAAACAACTATTTTAATGAATGAGATAAGGTTTTTGAAATTGTACCTATCGCTGTAATATGATAAACCTATTGATTTCAGTCAATTTTTCTTATGAAAATTATATAAACAATACCAAAAAACATATCAGACCGATTAGAAATCTAAAACCTTTAAAATCAAAGAATCTAGTAATCCAAATCAAAGTAATTATAAAAATATTCTATACCGATTATCTAGTACTGATAGGATAATCCAATCCCGATAATCTAGTACTGAATTGAAGAAAACCGATAAAAGGGAAACCGAAAGAAAAAATGTAAAACCAATAAAAGCGAAAAAAATTATAGTGAAACTGATTATAGTGAAACCAATTATAGTGAAACTAATTTTAGTGAAACCAATTATAGTGAAACTGATAATCATGTAAAATAGATAATAGAAGAACCAATAAATTCAATATTGATACATCTAAAAATGTAAAACTGAGAAGGGTAAAATTGATAAATATGAAAAGTAATAAGTGAAAATGATAAAATGTATAACTAAAGAGTGAAACTAATAATCCTTAAAACTAATAAGTGAAATGTATATTTCCCCTTTGAAAAAGAGGTACTCAATTTAAGAAGATAGTTTAAATAATAAATAGATGTGAAATATTACTTTACAGTGATGATTCCTAGTTTCTGTTTAATGTATTAATATATATCAGAAGATAACGGTTTTGGGAAAAAAATAAACATACTGTTGTTGTGTTCTGATGAATTGTCAAATAATATTTTTTTGTGTGTGCTCTCTAATAAATTGATGCCTAATATTTATGTGTTTTCATGTGAGTGATGTTCTGGGTTTTTACTACGAGAAATGGAACATATATTATTATATAGTATTTTTGTTTTTTAAAAACTCATTCCATAGTCAGTGAATGTGTATTGCATCCACAACACATGAGCACCAAAACTACTAGATGCAAAATATTCTACTTTATCATTGGAAAGTGATTATGAAAGTTGTATTTTTTCTTATAATGAAACAAGTGAATCTCATGAGAAATGACATGTTTAAGACGTACTTTTTATATACATTCTACAACCACCAAAATCAGCCTCTGAAATTATTTTCAAAACAAAATCTTTTCTAGAAGAATAGAATATACCTAAATCCATAAATCCCATTATGTAGCGAAAAATCTATTTCACTACTTTTAAATGAGATTATTTTGGATTAGATTTATATATTACACATAAGAATACTAAAAATATTAAGTTTGGATGACTAGAAGTTAATTATAACAAACATCCTATTAATATTCTAAAAGATATTTGATCTACTGGTTTCCTAGATTCAACGAGATCATGTGTATTAGAGCTACTGATGGGAGTTTTATACTTTTAGTGTTTTCATATCCATAATTTTATGTAAATCTTGGATATACTTATGGTGGGATATATATGTTCCTTCTGGTTTTTTAGAGATTTGAAAACATAAAAAGAATGTTAACTCACCCATGATACTCATTTCAAACTCATATTTCATTAGATTCACAAAATAATCAGTTAATTATTTTTAAGTTGATCCGTATATAATGTCATTAACATAGATTTTAACATTCAAAATGTTCTTTCTTACCATTTTTATAAAAAGTGTTGGATCTCCAGTGTAGAGACCCGAAGCTTATCGTACATGGACATTACATTATATTTGCGGAATACTTAGTACATAACAAAAACACACACTAAAGGATCGTAATAGTTTAGTGTCTTTGGAAACTCAGAACGTAATCTTCTAATCGTGGTGAAAGTTCTTCAATATCTCCCATAATTTTCATCCCTTTTTTCTACCTAAAACCTTTATTTATATCCTGGGGAAAAGAAAACATAAAAGGGTGATCTCAAATGCTCAGTAAGGGTAAACAAAAGAAAAATCAATTACATCATATACATAGCTTTTGGAAATCTTAACCTGCAAAAGAGCTCATAATATCATAACATGGGATAAATCATAGAAGTGAAAATGAGATCCCCATAATCATAACATAAAACTTGAAACTTTGTGGCATGCACACATAATCATGGAAAATCATTTCTTGTTAGTCATGACTCATTGCCAAGACTATCTTAGTGGACAAAGTCCCTTTCTGAACCGAGTTCACTCCTCGTTTCAGTCCTGTATCACTGAACCGAAATAACCTTCCGTTCCAGCCATGTCTATCTCATGAGATATAAAATCATTACCCAATGCATTGGAGGGAGATATAGGTCCCACCCATCTTATAATGAATCCTTTCTTATGTGTGCCACATAATCATAAAACATACATCATCGCATAACACATGTAACAAAAATGGGATTCTTGAAACATCATGACATCATAAATCAATTCATATAAGATAAAGGAATTCATAAACATAATTCCATCACAACATAGTCAAATCAATGTAAAAATATGGATAGAAATAGAACCCTTTATTATCTTAGATGGAAAATAATTTTGATAAAACACTTGAATTGAATTCTTGAGGAAAATATCCTTTCTTCTTCAAAATCAATTTCTTTTTACAAAACATCATGCAATTTTAAAAGAAAGATATTTTATTGAAAATAGTCATGAAATCTTTTAGAGGAAGCTTCATTTAAATAAGGCTTTATAAAACAGTAGAAATCCGTTCGTGCCGTATAAGTTAAAAAAAACATTCTTCGTACTTTTGTCGGAAAAGTCAAAAAGTACCTCGTACGAAAAACGACAAAAGATTCCTTTCATACGTATTACTAAAAACTAACTAAAGGGTAAAAATGGATTTAAACAATTTTAGGTGGATGGAAATAATATTACATATTGAGTAAACATGGATGTGGATGATAAAATACACCCCAGTAAATACTTACGAATAAACAATCTCGGATAAAAATGAGATTGTGATATTTCCCTTACCTTAGGTCCGATTTGCTTTGTTCGTGTCCGACGCTCCTGTATAATGGTTTAAATAATGTTATTGACTTATTCCAGAATCATACATATTGATATGAGATCATATATGGTCATATTATTAGCTTCTTGTTAGTAATATTTCATTGTTACTTGTTACTCGGGTCTTTATAACTTTTTGTTCTTATGCGTGTTTTGTCGAATAAATTCTTATTCTTATCTTTAGGTTATAGATAATTCATTTCCAGAATGGTATTAGTGTAGTATATACCATATTCATTCATTCAATTCATTTATATAATCATTATGAAATGAAGATCATGTAGAACGAGTCGCATCACATCGTGGAGACGGTATTCCGTACGTACGCACGAGTGATGATATCGTTCCTATGATCGTGGAATTGTATTGGAGTATATATATATATTATTTCAGTATCAATATTAATTAATAATAATCATATATAGTTACTCATTACACCATTATACCCATCCTTGTAAGGTGATGGTGGAAAATAGATTACACCACGGCGTGGAGACGGTATTCCGTACGTACGCACGCGCGGTGATTTCTTTTTCCGTAGGATGGATAGATGGTGAAATAGGATTGTTTCATAATTATAATAACATATCAGTATATGAGTGATACTGATGTTATTACTTCATAATGAAACAACCTAAGAAGAAGAAGTGGAAGAAGAAATAAAGATGAAAGAATTGGTAACGGTAATTACCTCTTCTTTGAAGTGCCTCTTTGAGACCTCCTCTTAGGGCACTACAATTGGTCTTTGAGGAAGACTAGAACCTCTAGGATGTTGCTATGGAAGTGGAGAGGAGAAATTGGCAGGGGTTGGCCGAGCTTGAGTGCTCAAATTGGTGTGAGGAGGAGGGGGAGGAGGTGTCCTTTTATAGGAGAGGAGAGGGGCACCTTAGGAATATCTCAAAATATTATTTTATATTAAAGTCAAAATCGGTATATAATGGTTCCAAAGGGTCTTATTTCGAAGCTAAAGTGGGGATGGGTCGAAATCCTATCAACCAATAAGATTTAGACAAGTTTAGGGTATTATTTTAACCTTATCAATTAGATTTAACTATAAGTTAAATAATTTAACTTTTACCATGTCTTTTTGTTTTCTTTCACTATATGGTTAATACACTTACTATAACATGCCAAACGAACCCCAAATTGTTTATTATTAATATATATATCCTTATCTAAGTCATTTGGCCGAACCTTAGATTTTTAGGAATAAAAAGACAAATAATAATATAATATTTGATTTAAAAACTATTTTGTGTCAATTTTGACACTATTTGATATATGATTTTTGTGAAAGTCATAACAGAATTATATGTTCGAACCAAGTTAATTAAATCAACACTAATATATCATAGTAACCTATAAAATTAGTGTAATTCGTAAAAAATCTCAAATTACATTTATTTTGGTGTTTATAACATCAATTATGTCAATATTTTATTAATAAGATAATTACTGCATCATCGTTGTGTCATAAATAAAATAAATTATTTTATGTCTATATATTACAAATAAAATACCATCATGTAGGAAATCTTTTTAGCTTTCTAATGAATATTTACAATCGAATTTATCTTATGTATAACCCCATATTAAAAATGATTTACTTATTAAACTTTGATTTTAACTATTTTAACCTTTCTTTAAATAAATTAATAATAAATGTCCGAATCTAATCCAAGTAGGCCTAAATGGTCATATTTTATTCCTAAGTTTGTTTTTGGTCGAATTACACTTGTCCAATAGAATTAGGACATGTGTTAGGGTAATATTAATATCATATTTACCTTGAGTTACCCTATTTACTATTAACTGCGGTAAAAAAGTAAAAAGTTACTATTCACCAAAAAATTATTTTCATCTCATTGAACCACATTTTAGTCCTTGATATTAACCGTGTCTCTCAGATTTTCGAAATTCCATTCACAGAAGCGGCAAAGTTATGTTTTATGAAAAATTCAGTTTTTTTAACTACCACTTAGTAGTTTCACTATTCATCAAAAATTGATGTTTTTCAGAACAATGCCAAAATTTCATCCTAAGCTATATTTCATATTCCGAATTCAAAAATGAAATCTACTTTACCAAAATCATAACATAGAAGTTGCATTAATTAATTTTATAATTAAATCCCGCTGTTAAAATAAATAGCGTGTTTTTTAGGAAACAATATATATCAAAAGATTGACACTTGATTATGTCTGGTTTAAATGTGAAATTACAACCAATGACCAACATTGTATTAAATTGTAAAAATATATTCTAAATATACTTTAAAACCACTCAAATTAATAATTTATCACTATTAATTATTTCGATTAAAAAAGTTGTTTTTAATTATAATTTAGTAATTTTTCACTATTCATCAGAATATGAAAGTTATCCGAAAAGTACCAAAATTTCACCTTAGGCTAAATTCGATACTCCGAATCCAAAAATAAAGTTCATTTTGAAAAATAAGATTTACTGGATTTCAAAAAGTGGTTATTACCATTCATAACGGCTAGTTTTAATAATATTTTTATAGCATATCGTTGTTTAGTGAAACTCGGTATTGCGTACTACACACGCTATCGAGGAAGGTCACGATTGCGTGTAATGCAAGGAAAGTCAAGGATGTGTGTTGTGCAAGCTCCTTTTGGTGTAGCGTACAACACAAGACATAAAATTAAAAAGAATATATTTTTTTATAAAATCTTGGGCTGTTACATTCTACCCCCCTTAAAATGAATTTCGCCCTCGAAATTCGTCGGGGTTATAAATGGTTTACTATTCGAAAGATTCTTTAATAGAAACCCACATCGTAAAAAGGAATATCAAAACCAATCTTTAAAAACAAAAGTATGAAACCTAACGGTTACCCAAATAAACTAATCACTGGGTTTCCACATAGGTGGAAATATGGATATGGAAGAAAAATCTAACCATCATGTTCTGATGGAGAGTGGTAGAGAACATGGCTATGGAAAAGCCAACAATCACAAATCCATAAATTTGTGACGATCTAAGGTACCATCTGATTCATCAGGTTTAAGATCACTAGGACAACATTTTTGGTTTTCAAGATCATTTCCCTAAAGTTGAAAATTTGAATTAGAATAAATACTTTCTTTATTTTGGTACAATCTCACTGTTGTTCGTGCCTTTAACAATTTCCACTTCATCTCTTAAATAAATGAAGTTGAATTTGTTATTCATGAAGTGTTAGCAGATCATGTGATAGAATGACGGGTCATTCCATCTGTCTCAAACAAAAGGTTAGCAAAAAGTTATTAAATATACATAAGTCATTCTATAGTGAGATTAATCACATATGGTTCCTAAAATGGACTTATACTTCATATATCATACTGCTTAATATAATAAAACTAGTTTCTCCTAATCAGGGACTTCCTGTAGGTCAGTGGTAGGCGATAAAGGCCAGTTGCACTTCGGTTGTGGGTTCGATTCCTACAGCCTTGTCCGAAGTGATGGGCTGTCGCCCGTCCTGCAGGTTGTCCTTTTTCTAAAACTACGTCACTATAACATCCCATCAATATTATCGAAAATCTTCTATCCTTAAACAATACTAACTTATGTCCAACATAATCCAGTCTAATCTTTAGGCTTATACATAATACTGCAGTCCACTCTCATAATATAGTGACAACGATTACCAGAGATTTAATACTGTCGTTGATCCCCACATAAGATACGTCTTGTTGGTCACATTCCAAACATTCAAAGTCCTTAATCGTGTATTCTCTTGAATACCTTAGTGAGTGCAGTTAAAAGTTAACACTTTCCATATACCAAAATCCTCAAAATTCTATATACTCAAACCATGATATCACTTAGTCCTTATATCAATCACGAGCTCATGCATACAATCAAACATCTCATTATCGCCTTATCCCTTCATTATGCGCATATCATCTACTTTCCAAAAATACTGGTACCATTCATCACATATTTTCAAAACATAAGGAAAGACAACAATGTAACAATCCATAGATGTCTCTTTATTCCAAAATTACACATGATAAACATGTAATCATTCCACTACATTCTCAAACCATTGACCGAGCTTCAAAAATTCTTTCATCTCACATATCATTTGTAGTCTCTTCATCATCATCCACATAAATACTACCCATATGACCATACTGATTCTCTTCATGAGTCTTTCCCTTAGGGCATTTGTTTGCATAATGCCCATACATTCCACATTTAAAACACTTAACCATTTTTGATGTCGTAGCAATACCATTATCCTCATCCATGGTGTTAACCGACCCTTTTCCTTTGCACTTACTTGCTTTGTGTCCTTCTTTTCCACACCCAAAGCATCTTCCAGTTCCCTTGAAACATTCTCCTTGATGCCTCTTCCCACAAGATTTACATAGGGGAAATTGAACTTTCTTTCCTCTATGATCATCATAGAACTCTATCTTTCTCTTATTAGTCGAGTCAGGAAACTTACCAAATTTTACTTTATTGATCATGTTGTGAGATTGCTGATTCGGCATAATAATGATGTTTGGACTTCCAAATCCCATTTCACTATGAAGAATATCATTCCATTGTCCATCATATCCTCCATTATCGTGAATCATCTTGTTTCCAGCCATTTTCTAAAACCCAAAAAAGAATAGTGTGAGAGGAAAAAATCATGCTAGGGAAAACAACATAGTAAAGGGGGAGTACCCTCAATATCTAACATCTTAGGTTAAATTCGAAGATCGTTAGCGCAATTCTAGGACTATAACCTATACGTATACTTAACCTTAGAGACATCCCTAGACATACCTTAGAAATATATCTAGGGATCTCACTAACGTTTTCGCATCCTAGTTTCCAAAGGTTGACTAAACCTTTCCTCTGATACCAACTGTAGAGACCCGAAGCTTATCGTACATGGACATTACATTATATTTGCGGAATACTTAGTACATAACAAAAACACACACTAAAGGATCGTAATAGTTTAGTGTCTTTGGAAACTCAGAACGTAATCTTCTAATCGTGGTGAAAGTTCTTCAATATCTCCCATAATTTTCATCCCTTTTTTCTACCTAAAACCTTTCTTTATATCCTGGGGAAAAGAAAACATAAAAGGGTGAGCTCAAATGCTCAGTAAGGGTAAACAAAAGAAAAATCAATTACATCATATACATAGCTTTTGGAAATCTTAACCTGCAAAAGAGCTCATAATATCATAACATGGGATAAATCATAGAAGTGAAAATGAGATCCCCATAATCATAACATAAAACTTGAAACTTTGTGGCATGCACACATAATCATGGAAAATCATTTCTTGTTAGTCATGACTCATTTCCAAGACTATCTTAGTGGACAAAGTCCCTTTCTGAACCGAGTTCACTCCTCGTTTCAGTCCTGTATCACTGAACCGAAATAACCTTCCGTTCCAGCCATGTCTATCTCATGAGATATAAAATCATTACCCAATGCATTGGAGGGAGATATAGGTCCCACCCATCTTATAATGAATCCTTTCTTATGTGTGCCACATAATCATAAAACATACATCATCGCATAACACATGTAACAAAAATGGGATTCTTGAAACATCATGACATCATAAATCAATTCATATAAGATAAAGGAATTCATAAACATAATTCCATCACAACATAGTCAAATCAATGTAAAAATATGGATAGAAATAGAACCCTTTATTATCTTAGATGGAAAATAATTTTGATAAAACACTTGAATTGAATTCTTGAGGAAAATATCCTTTCTTCTTCAAAATCAATTTCTTTTTACAAAACATCATGCAATTTTAAAAGAAAGATATTTTATTGAAAATAGTCATGAAATCTTTTAGAGGAAGCTTCATTTAAATAAGGCTTTATAAAACAGTAGAAATCCGTTCGTGCCGTATAAGTTAAAAAAAAACATTCTTCGTACTTTTGTCGGAAAAGTCAAAAAGTACCTCGTACGAAAAACGACAAAAGATTCCTTTCATACGTATTACTAAAAACTAACTAAAGGGTAAAAATGGATTTAAACAATTTTAGGTGGATGGAAATAATATTACATATTGAGTAAACATGGATGTGGATGATAAAATACACCCCAGTAAATACTTACGAATAAACAATCTCAGATAAAAATGAGATTGTGATATTTCCCTTACCTTAGGTCCGATTTGGTTTGTTCGTGTCCGAAGCTCCTGTATAATGGTTTAAATAATGTTATTGACTTATTCCAGAATCATACATATTGATATGAGATCATATATGGTCATATTATTAGCTTCTTGTTAGTAATATTTCATTGTTACTTGTTACTCGGGTCTTTATAACTTTTTGTTCTTATGCGTGTTTTGTCGAATAAATTCTTATTCTTATCTTTAGGTTATAGATAATTCATTTCCAGAATGGTATTAGTGTAGTATATACCATATTCATTCATTCAATTCATTTATATAATCATTATGAAATGAAGATCATGTAGAACGAGTCGCATCACATCGTGGAGACGGTATTCCGTACGTACGCACGAGTGATGATATCGTTCCTATGATCGTGGAATTGTATTGGAGTATATATATATATTATTTCAGTATCAATATCAATTAATAATAATCATATATAGTTACTCATTACACCATTATACCCATCCTTGTAAGGTGATGGTGGAAAATAGATTACACCACGGCGTGGAGACGGTATTCCGTACGTACGCACGCGCGGTGATTTCTTTTTCCGTAGGATGGATAGATGGTGAAATAGGGTTGTTTCATAATTATAATAACATATCAGTATATGAGTGATACTGATGTTATTACTTCATAATGAAACAACCTATGAAGAAGAAGTGGAAGAAGAAATAAAGATGAAAGAATTGGTAACGGTAATTACCTCTTCTTTGAAGTGCCTCTTTGAGACCTCCTCTTAGGGCACTACAATTGGTCTTTGAGGAAGACTAGAACCTCTAGGATGTTGCTATGGAAGTGGAGAGGAGAAATTGGCAGGGGTTGGCCGAGCTTGAGTGCTCAAATTGGTGTGAGGAGGAGGGGGAGGAGGTGTCCTTTTATAGGGGAGGAGAGGGGCACCTTAGGAATATCTCAAAATATTATTTTATATTAAAGTCAAAATCGGTTTATAATGGTTCCAAAGGGTCTTATTTCGAAGCTAAAGTGGGGATGGGTCTAAATACTATCAACCAATAATATTTAGACAAGTTTCGGGTATTATTTTAACCTTATCAATTAGATTTAACTCTAAGTTAAATAATTTAACTTTTACCATGTCTTTTTGTTTTCTTTCACTATATGGTTAATACACTTACTATAACATGCCAAACGAACCCCAAATTGTTTATTATTAATATATATATCCTTATCTAAGTCATTTGGCCGAACCTTAGATTTTTAGGAATAAAAAGACAATTAATAATATAATATTTGATTTAAAAACTATTTTGTGTCAATTTTGACACTATTTGATATATGATTTTTGTGAAAGTCATAACAGAATTATATGTTCGAACCAAGTTGATTAAATCAACACTAATATATCATAGTAACCTAGAAAATTAGTGTAATTCATAAAAAATCTCAAATTACATTTATTTTGGTGTTTATAACATCAATTATGTCAATATTTTATTAATAAGATAATTACTGCATCATCGTTGTGTCATAAATAAAATAAATTATTTTATGTCTAAAAATTACAAATAAAATACCATCATGTAGGAAATCTTTTTATCTTTCTAATGAATATTTACAATCGAATTTATCTTATGTATAACCCCATATTAAAAATGATTTACTTATTAAACTTTGATTTTAACTATTTTAACCTTTCTTTAAATAAATTAATAATAAATGTCCGAATCTAATCCAAGTGGGCCTAAATGGTCATATTTTATTCCTAAGTTTGTTTTTGGTCGAATTAAACTTGTTCAATAGAATTAGGACATGTGTTAGGGTAATATTAATATCATATTTACCTTTAGTTACCCTATTTACTATTAACTGCGGTAAAAAAGTAAAAAGTTACTATTCACCAAAAAATTATTTTCATCTCATTGAACCACATTTTAGTCCTTGATATTAACCGTGTCTCTCGGATTTTCGAAATTCCATTCACAGAAGCGGCAAAGTTAAGTTTTATGAAAAATTCAGTTTTTTTAACTACCACTTAGTAGTTTCACTATTCATCAAAAATTGATGTTTTTCAGAACAATGCCAAAATTTCATCCTAAGCTATATTTCATATTCCGAATTCAAAAATGAAATCTACTTTACCAAAATCATAACATAGAAGTTGCATTAATTAATTTTATAATTAAATCCCGCTGTTAAAATAAATAGCGTGTTTTTAGGAAACAATATATATCAAAAGATTGACACTTGATTATGTCTGGTTTAAATGTGAAATTACAACCAATGACCAACATTGTATTAAATTGTAAAAATATATTCTAAATATACTTTAAAACCACTCAAATTAATAATTTATCACTATTAATTATTTCGATTAAAAAAGTTGTTTTTAATTATAATTTAGTAATTTTTCACTATTCATCAGAATATGAAAGTTATCCGAAAAGTACCAAAATTTCACCTTAGGCTAAATTCGATACTCCGAATCCAAAAATAAAGTTCATTTTGAAAAATAAGATTTACTGGATTTCAAAAAGTGGTTATTACCATTCATAACGGCTAGTTTTAATAATATTTTTATAGCATATCGTTGTTTAGTGAAACTCGGTATTGCGTACTACACACGCTATCGAGGAAGGTCACGATTGCGTGTAATGCAAGGCAAGTCAAGGATGTGTGTTGTGCAAGCTCCTTTTGGTGTAGCGTACAACACAAGACATAAAATTAAAAAGAATATATTTTTTTATAAAATCTTGGGCTGTTACATCCAGTACCTTTTTTATAATTTTTTTGTAATATAAATTTTATAAGTCCATTATAATAAGATCTAGAAAAATTTTAAGACCATATAAAGCTTGATAAGTTTTAGAACATGATCAAGACGTTTTTAATCTACAAAACCATTATGATGTTCGAAAAAAAACTACTTCTTGTGCAAAATTATTAAGAAAAAAAATTTTTAAATCCATTTACAAAAGTATAAAATTATTGAATAACGAAAAGGAAAATAGAATATGAATAAATTTAAGTCTATATACCAGAGAATAAGTTTCTTCATATTATATTCCCTCTTGTTGATTTTATCCCTTAGAAACAACTCTTGCTTTAATTCTTATGATGATTCCATTTTCACCAGATTTGATACTGAAAACCCATTTTACACCGATTATAGTTATTTATTTAGGTCTTTCAACCATGGTCCAGACTTGATTCCTTTCAAATTCATTTTGTTCATTTTTCATTGTTCAAATCTAATATTCATCAACTAATGATTCATTTTATGTTTTAGGTTCAAATTGAGATTGAAAAGCAAGATGTTCTATTTCGTTTCTCAAGGAATTTGTAGTCCTTACGGGTTGATTTACATCACCAATGATATAACCACTCAGTTTATTACAATGAAACAATTGATTTGGATTTTGTAAAATCTATTCATCAATTTATTATAGAATTTCTTTTGGGGTAAATGTTTTTGAAAAAATTTCATGAGTATTTCCCTTTTCAGAAGGTTTTTCAATCAAATGTTGATAATATGTTTTTGAAAACACATCTATTTATGTAGGTAAGAATTTCTTAAAAAAAGGTCTTTGTTTCATAAAATTTAACATGAATTGTTTCCTCAATAGTACAAGAGTTTTTGTTAAAAAATCTATAAGCCTTATAATTAGTGCAATAACCTAGAAATATTCCCTCATCAAATTTGGGGGAAATAGATGTAGATTATCTTAGGTATTCTCTATGAATAATTTGCATCCAAATACTCTAAAGTAAGAAAACTTAGGTTTTCGGCTTGTCCATAGTTCATAAGGTGTTTTATTAAGAAAAGTTTTAGTTAAAACATGATTCATAGTATAACATACAGTACAAACAGCTTCATCCAAGAAATGAATAAAAATTTATTATACCCTGATCATGGTTCTTATCATTTCCTTAAGAATACAATTTTATCATTCAACAACACCATTTTTATGAGGGTTTTGTAGAGATGAAAATTTGTGAGTAATACCTTTCTTACTAAAAAATTCTTCCAAATATGAATTTAGAAATTCTCCACAATGATAACTATGAATAGTTATTAGTGGAAGGGCTTTATCATTTTTAACTTGGGATCTAAAAGTTTTTAAAAAGAAAAAAGGATTCCTATTTCTTTTCTAGAAAATAGACCCATGTAAATCTTATGTAATCATAAAAAAATAAATACATAGTACTTGCCTATAATGATTCTAGTATGTGTAGGACAAAAAAGATCCATGTGTACTAACGTTAATGAATTAGAAGTTGAAACATCATTGAATGATTAAAATATAATTTTATATTTCTTTCTATATTGACAAGGGTTATTTTTTTAATAATCATAACTAAGGTCCAGTATATCTTTAAAATGTTTTTTATTTGAGAGTTTACAAATGTTACTATGATTATAGTGTCCTAACCTTCTATTTCATAACCAGGATTGGTCTTCCATTTCACTTATGTATGGTAAGTATTGGATTCCTAGGTCTTCGGAGTTTAGTGCGTATACATTCTCATTCATATGGGAAGAAATAATGAATTCATTCTTGGTATTTGGAACTAAACATTTATCATTCTTAAAATTCACAAGGTAATCTTTATCACATAATATACTTATAATTATAAAGTTGTTCTGAAAAAATATAACAAAAAAAACATTTGAAATTAAAAATTTTCCAAATTTAACAATATTACCTATACCAATGATCTTTCCCAAGGAATTTTCTTTGAAGGCCACTCTTCCACATTTCATTTCAATAATAATTTCAACGAAATCTTAATTTCCAATCATATGAGGAGAAAAAACACTCTCTATGTACTAAATTTTCTTATTGTTGTTACAATTTTTGTTTTCCTAAAAAGGAAAAAATTAGTTTTTTTGGAACCCAAACTTGTTTGGGTTCAGAAATGTTAGATAAAAGAATTTTAGGAATCCACATTTTTTTTTCAAAATGAGTTTTATGAAATCTTAAAGATTAAGTTTTGTTAAGAGAAAAATTTATTTCCCAATGTCCACAACATTGAAATTTAGTAAGAAATGGGGCACTTTGAGGAAAAAAATAGTTATGACTAAAATCAGGTTTGAATGATTATAACCAATTCTTGAACTATTTCAAATAGAAGAAAAATTTTAGAATAAATTTTATCGAATTCATTCCTTTCATTAGTGAATTTTTACAAAACATTATGAAGAGAAAATATTTCATATTTTAGTCAAATGACTAAATTATCATTGTCATATGAAGTTGTTTTGGTATTGTTTTTCATTTCAAAAACATTTTTCATTAGAAAATGCTATTCGATGTCCTTAGAAGGATTTTCCTTCTCAGAATTTACTTCCATATGGTTAATTGAATTTCTTTCATAATCTAGTGTTTTGTAATCAATTTATTTTGAAATATATGTTACTTATTTTGTATGAATTGTTATTATATAATTTTCCATATGAAGTTTTTTCTTCAGTTTGGAATTCACATTCTCAATTAATTTAAAAAATATGGAAACTTCTTAAAAAGAATGTAATTTTTTTACTGAGGATGATTATTCATCCGAAGAGTAAGATTATTTTTGATCTAGGAATTTGGAATTAAAATATACATTTTTATGATGTTATGCATTGTGTAACTTGTCCATGAGATAATGATCTTCAATAGGTAGTGTGGTTATGAGTTATATATTCTTCTAAGAAAAATATTCAAATTCATATGATTATTTTGATTAATCACCACCAGTATCACTCCAAGTATCATTTTCTTTCAATACATTCTTAGTCTTTGATTTTTAATACTTTTTTGTATTGATTTTATAATATTTATCCTTCCTATATTTTCTTTTAATCAATGTAAAATCTAGTCCAATATGACCTTCTCTTTTACATTCATAAAAAGTTATTTCTGAGTCCTTATTGTCCTTTTTATCTTTCTTCTTAAATCTATAATAAATGTATTTCTTTCCCACTCTCTTATTCATCCTTCAAGAAATATTGACCAATTCATTCTTTGAATTATCACTTTCACTTGATTATGATATAACCATAGCTTTCTCAAATTTGGATATTGTTATCTTTTTAGGTGTCTTTGATTTTGATGTAGTAGTAAAAGCTACACTTCCATAACCATTATTATTCTTGTTAAAATCAGCATCTCTTTTCATACTTGTCTCAGGTTCTAAAAGAGGAACAAATAATTCATCAAGTGTGATTTGAGTAACTTTCCTCTTCTCATCAATAGCTATCCTTTTTGATTCCCACTCATTTGGAATTATATCATTTATCTTTTCCTCTATCACTTCATCATCAAGACCATTATTACCCATATATTGTAGAATGTTGTTGCTTGTTATATATATTGGTTTCACCTTGCATACCAGTTCTCCATAAGGAAAAACAATCCCATGATATTCTTCTCTCAACATAGATCTTCTAGTTTCTATTACTATAGAAGTTCCAAAATGAATGACATCCAATTTTAGGAAAATACAATTGGTTGTTTAACATGAAGATCTCAGACTGTATATTATCTTGGTTATAGAACATAAAACAAGTATTTAATACCTTGTAATTCATTTTATATTCTAATTTCTCTTAGTTGGTGACAGTTCTGACTTCCTTCTCTGGTATTTTTTAATATCTAGTAACCATGAAAATATTTTCCACTCCTGTATTAATGACATAAATCTTCATTCGATCTCTGTATTACTCATAATCATTCTCATAAAAAATAGGTGGTCTAGTTGGATTTAAATTTTCAATTGATATAATATTTAATCCTTCCATCTTGTAAAAACAATAATTTTACACTCCGTACATTAATGAAGTATGTAGTTATAAGAAATAGTTTTATAATAAAAATACAAATGAGTTTTGAAAAGAAGTAAATCAAGTAAAACAAATTTGTAGTTACCTCCCGGAATACCAATTTTTAGATCATAATATAGATGTAAATGTATATAAGATGGAACAATAAAAAATGGGGGGGGGGTGAAATGTAGGTTAAACAAGTTATATTCAATCTCTTAAGAAAGAAAATATTTTAAGAGGTATTAAACTAACACAATCCAAAACCATTACAAAAGACTATATAGGTCTTGGATACAATGTATATGATAGGATGTAATACCACAAGTAATGAAAAACAATTGTATTTGAAATGAATATAATGATCAGAGTAAAAAAAATTAAATTATTCCATCACACATCGTATAGAATCTCTTAATAAAATAAGTAATGAAATAATTGTAATTGAAATAATTACTTTAGTAAAAGAATATGAATAAGAAGAAGAAAAAATGATTCCCCTTATATTACAAATGATTTTGGAAATGTAATGGTATTAAAATTCTCTTATCCCAAAGAGTAGGGTATCCATTCACCTAGGATAAAAGGGATTTCATACCACTACCCTGGTAATACCTCAATATTAAGATTGACATGACTCTCTTCCTATCCACAGAAGTCCTCTATTAAAAATGTAATCAACACCTCTTTATTTTAAACACTTGAAATCCTTCGATAATATGATCTGAAACACATATTCCTATCATTAGAAGCCCTTGATTGTTATCACAATCATTGGTTACACAAAGAAAAACAAATCACTTATTGAAATACAAGAACATGGAACAATCTATGCACTTCTTGTAATTGAATGGATTTCGCACGAAGCAAGAGAGTAGTCACTCTATCTCTTTATTGAACTTGATAGTATCAATAGTTGTGTATTCTTGTTTGAATGAACTCCTATTTATAAGCATCAGGTTCCAATAGTCATATTTTCTCCAACGGTCAAATTTCATCAAAGAATTTAAAGGGACTTAGACACTTAGAATTAGAATGGTCAAAAAATAAAATAAAATACACAAAATTAGTTTGATTGGTATACAACAGACTCAATGTCATCATTTTAGGTTAGAAAATAATAAGTTAAAAAGTTTCAGACAATGAGTATGAGAAATTTGTAATTAGTATTGAAGATATACATGAATTCAATTCCTTACATGAGTACGATGTATAACTTGGTTACGAGGCTTAACATGGGTAAGATGCATATCATGGTTACGTTTCATGTCAATTCTATTATTCATATCTTGAGTATGATTCAATATATAACCTGGTTACGATGCATGATTATGATATAATACTTAACTTGGTTACGAAGCATGATTATGATATAAAATATGAATGTGATACATAACCTGGTTCTGATGAACATGGTTACAAAAACAATCATATCTTGTTATGATTATAAAGCAATTTATGTGGTTACGATTGAAAATAAAAAGAACATGATTAAGATGTAGATCAAAAACACATTTGGTTAGGATGAAAAACAAATACTATGATTATGATTGTATGTGATTGTGTTATATGATATTTTGACATGAATAAAACATATAAAATGTTTTAAACAACATACATAATTATGATATAAATATGACAATCATGAAATAAAATATATGTGATTACAATGGTAAAACAACATACATGATGAAAAAGAAGTAATTTCTAATTTCCAAAATAAAAAGATCCATGAAAAAGACGAAACATTTTTTGACACAAATGTATTTTGTAAAATAATGATTATATCCTCATATTTGTAAAAATAACTTTATAGTCCATCCCATTATAATTTTTAGATTTATATATAAAAAATTTTAATCCCGAGGGAGTGTTTAAAAAATTAATGATTTATTTTAATGGGGTATCTTTGAATTTAAAATTTATTATTAAATCAATAATATGTGTTCTTTTATTAAGGATTTTATAAAATATAATTACATGGAAAATCATTAAAAAAAATTACTTTTAGATTTCAAACTTCACTTCATAATATTTTCCTTAGTCTACATGAAAAATACATTATATCAAAAAACTAGGAAATACCTAATCCTTAGAAACATTTTTAATATAATTTTACAAGAATATTATTAATAATGAAGAAGAGTATTAAAAGATTATTAAATTAACTAGAAATACTGATAGCATTGTGGAAAACATAATTTTCTAGAATATATACCCATAATATTGTACAAATAATCATATTATGGGTTTAATTTAGTCATTCGACTAAAATATTATTTTATTATGTTTTGGGTGTAGAAAAGTTTTTTATGTTAAACTATATTCCATACAAAAATCCTTATTAATCATGTTTTTAAATTTATTTCTAAAATATATCAAGATATTTATTATAGAGAATTATTTTTTATTTGCAAAAACCATTGATTTTTTTAAAAACACGTGGGATTATGATTTTTGAAAATGAATTAAAAACCATGTGGTATATGTATTTTTATCAACTAGGAAAAAACATTTTGTTTCCCTCATATTCATGTCATTCATGTAGGTATAAAATTTATTATATAATATAATTAAATAACTATGATATTTGTTTCTTGATTTATAATTTATAGATTTTTATTTGGATTCTGTTATTATTTAATAGAATTTCCAACCTTATAGAAATAAAAATTTTACTACACAGGTTCTTCAATAAGAATTTCATAGATATTCTAGTCAATTTTTAGAGAATTAAGATTCGTTTCCTTCTATAAAAAACCTTGATTTTTTTTGGATAGGAATTTGAAAAGAATATTTTTGTTGAATTATTCTTTTAATTTATTGGTAAAAGAAATTTTTTTCTTATTGGCAGAAAATAATTGCTCTCTATATGATATTTGAAAACTCATTTAGTATACCCATTATTTATAGATTATACATTTTCACATAATTGACTGATGATATTTATATTTTTATTAGAGAAAAATATGTTAAATACTATATTTTATGGGTTTAATTCATATAAAGATATCAACAAAACCTTTGATTTACCCTTAAATCATGTCTTAAAAAGTACCATGTTCTAAATATACATACATAAATATATAGAAGTTAGAAATTTTATTGCCACATGTTCTTAGAAACAAAAATACATGTAATAAATTAAATTTCTACTAGTACTTGGTATGTTAACCCTTTAATGACATGAAATCCAATTTAGGTGCCAAGATATTATTGGCCCATGCTATCATAGATAAAAAATAATTCAAAATGATAGGTTATTGAACTTTTTAAATTTTTAAAGAAGTAAAATCCATAGAAATAAATAATCATATTTTTAAATGATTACTCAATTTTTATTGATCATTGTGTATCATAATGTAATTATTTTTTTTGTATTAAAAATGTTTTGGTGGTAATTTTGGTTTTTTAATTATCTATAAAATAGTAGTTTTGAAAAAAAAAATGATCAATAGGTTTGTATTACTTCATTAATTTTATGATTTGTATTTTTGAAATGAAAAATAATTTATGATTATCCTACCCACCATATATAAATTTTAAAAGGGTATTTGTTTTTTGTTTTTATATTTTAGTTGAATCAATACGATGGGATCCATGGAATGTTCGGCTATGATAAATTTTATTATTAATATCATTAATTATCTTACCCACTTTTTCATTTATAATAGCTAAATTAATTTTTTTATTCAAAATAAATTTCATTTATGAACATATATATTTCAGTTATATAATCCATATTAACATTATATAATTTTAAAAATCTAGGATTCAAAGAGTAAGAGTTTATTTCAAAAGAATATTATGATTTGGTATTAAAATTTTACTATAATTGACTGTGAATAAGGTTTCATTGAATGGGGATGTAAAATAATATAATCCAATGATCTTAAATGATTCATCACTATAAAAATGACTTCTATATTTTTAATCATTACTAAAAATCTTTATATGTTAAAAATTTCACATTTTCCTTCCATTTTTAGTATTCAATTTATTTTTATTATTTCATTTATTCCTCAAATAATCCATTTTTTCATGACAGTTTCATGAAAAATACAATATGTTATTTAATTATTTTCATTACACTTACATTCTATCCAGTCTTATCAATCACTATTGTCTTCTGTGGGATTCATTAATTACCATCATTAGAACATATGCCCCATCTATCATTCAATCTATAAAAACTCATACTTACATAGTGGTAGGTCACTAGCATCAATATAAGTGATTATAGTCATGGTTGTAAATTTAAATACATTGTTAATATGATAAAAAATTTAATTAACTCTCTTTAACCAAATATTATAGTATATCAACATGTCTACGATCTCATTTATACCTCTCCTTGTGATATACTTGATTTCCTTAATAGAAATTATTTTGGGTTCCCACTTACACTTTTGGATATCAATGAATATTTTGTTATTATTATCATAGAAAATACGCTTCATCTGAGTGTTTAAAAATTATTTTGAATTTTCAAATGACATAGAATCATTTATAAAACTAATTCCGCATAGATATGTTTTTATAAATTTTATAAAATATTTAAACAATTTTTCTTTTTTGTTTGTAAATGTTTTTCAATTTTTAATTAGTTAATATTCAACCATTTATCTATAGTATGTACGTTTTATAGGGTGAAACATAGAGTTATATTTTTATTGCTATATAAAAATGTTTATTTCTTACTTTGGGGTATAACAAGGACAACATAATTTCTTTATATATAAAAACTTATATAGATTTAGTAGATATTTGTTTTCCACCCCAACGCATAATAAACCAACAAATCATTATAGCATTGAAGATATAATTATTCACATAGTCTCTTCAGTACTCAAGGTTATTTCTATTAAAGAACTGTGTTTTATGGGAAATATTATTGTCTGTGATTCCAATATTTATGTGATTTATAGTAATGATATATTTTCTATAAGTAGTTAGTGTCGTATTTGATTGATATTTTGATCTAACAATTTTTTTTTCAGTTGGTAACTTTATAATAGTGTGAATGGAATAAAAAATGATTTAATATTTATCAAACATTAAAAAATGCATTAATTTCCCTATTTTTGGATATATTGAAATATAGGTCATGCACTATATGTTTAATTTTATGTGTGAAATAGTCAAAATATAAAAGACATAGTGAAATGGATGTTAAAAATTATTTTTTAAAAATATCTCTAAATTAGTTGAAGGTTTCTAGAAAATTCTAAATTAAGTAAATAGATTTCAAAACTAAAAATAATCAACTAATAGAAAGAAAATAATAAACATAGAGAAAGTAAATATTGATAAATGCGTTCTATATAAGATATCCTTATCCTCATCTAAATTTGAATATAGTAATGATATCCATATTATTTTCCTTATTTATTATTAAATTTTATCCTTAATTTCTAATGGGATATTATACATATATTTATTTTAATGACACTATGTTTAAATATTTATCACATGATTGATAAATTATAGGTTGATTCCCTTTATTTAGGAATTATTTGATTTAATACATTAAAGAAAAAAATGGAATGTTACAAGATAAAAATGATTATATGCCATTTTTTATAATATAAATAAAGAGAATAAAATTTAAGGGAATGAGAAAATGATAAGTAAGATCTCAAGAGTGAAGTTTTTTCCCTTGCAGAATGTATTCAATAATCTGTTGTGTACGCTTTTTTCATGTTTTAGGATCAGAATGGGTGTTAATAAATTGGTTCCTTTGTATAATGAAATATAACTTTTTGATACTTTATAAATATGAATAACCACATTTTTAAAGAAATTATGATTAAATTTTTTTATAAAATAAATATATTTATAAATAAGTAATTAATTAATAGTAAAGTATTTACATTCTTCAAAAATACATTTTTATCAAAAAAAATTATTTTTATTGAAATTTATAAAAAATAATACTAAATAAAATTTTAAAATATCATAAAATGTATTAGAAAAAATGAAATTATTTTTTTAGAATAATTATTTCAAAATTATTCTTGGTTGAATTGTTTTGACTTTTTTTATACGATTATTTTTCAATGAATTTTAAAAAATACTCTTTTTTATTAATGAAATGTATTTTTATTTACATAATTTTCAAGTACTAATTTGTATTAAAATTATTTTAAAAGTAAAATAATTTTTATTATAATATAATTAATCCGATTTAGGTTATTGGTATTAATTTAATATTGAATTTTAATATTTAAACTTTATAAACTTATGGAAACATTCTCTTTGGAAAACCATTTTCTCATCGCATCAGCAGATTTAATTTAAATTCTTCCACTTAAATAAATGGAATTTGGAAAAATTAATTCCATATTTTTAATCATAATAATTAATATTATATAATAATTCAATTTATTTTTTCATAATTTATAGTACTATTGTTAAAAATTAATTAATGCAATTATGGTTAAAAAATATTTTCTAGGGGGTTGAACTAAAAATATATGGGTATGTTTGAAAATATAACTTATATAAATCATATTTAATTGATATATTTAATCCTCATCCCTTTTAAATTTAATATTAAATGTTATTTTGGAATAATTTTTCTTGGGGACTTATTTATCATTTTAAATTGCTTTGGGAAATTCAGAAGTAGTTTTCAAGTGGATTTCTTTTCGCACATTTAAAAGGTAATCCCACTCTCTTCTCATTTTCACAGTCCTAATTCATTTTGGTTCATAAAATAAATTCCAATATAACTTCATTAACTTCTATATTTATACTAGTTGAATCATTTAAATTATTATACTCTTCTAATAAGGCTTGATTTGTAAACCCAATTAGGTTCTACGAAGAAGAGTTTTGTCCTTAACCTTTCACCATCATTATTTTTATTATTCTTACTACATAAAATATTATTCAAATATGATTATATATTAATATAAGTATATCCCATATAATTAAATTCTATTCTGTCATTTTAATAACCAATATCCATATTCTCTTCCCTCAAATGGGAATTGAAATCGTCGATCATGTTTTTGGTGGAATGCCACCTCATTAACCGATGTAGATCATTTTCAATCATCGTATACCACTATTAAATATAATGATAGATTTAAAATATTTATCTGATATTTATGAAATTTTTATTTCTATTTAATTATAATATTACTTCTAACTTCATATATTCGAATCTATTGGAAAATGACAACAAAGCATGTGTGAACATGTAGACTATCACCTCCACAAAGTAATATTATTCATTCTTAATTTTTATATTGACAATGAGAGTAATATATATATATATATATATTATGATTGTATATGATATAAAAATTATTATTTAATGGTAATTAAGCATTTACATTTCGTTCATTCCATTCTTTAATAAACAGATACAATATTAATGTGTACATATAGTATTCCATCTCCTTAAACGGTGTGATCCATTTTCTATATCTAATTTCAATTGATGACTCTAAATACTTGTATGATTAATATGTATGATAATTTTATAACTATTAATATAATGTATATTTTTTAATCATAATCAAATTACCCTAACTAAAACAACCAAACCAAAATTTACACGAAAAAAGAAGCAATTATTATCAAACATGTTATTTTAACAAGGAATTATTGTTTAATAGGAAATAAAAGGTCACAGGTAAATAATATATGGTATGATATATATATATATTTATTTAAAATATTTAAAATTGTCCTATATTTATTATAGATGAGTATCATGCATATATAAAGAAATTTAAAACTTGTTGTAAGGGATTTCTGTCTCGAATTGTCTTCATTAAGATATATGATATGTTATTAACTTATATTTTATTATGAGGTGTATATACATACCCTTTAACATTTTATATCATTAATATTATTATATTTATCATATTTAATGTTTTATTTATTTTAATTCTTTAATGGGTCTTATGATTCAACAGTTTCTAATGTGGTAAGGATTTGCATAACACTTTTATTTCTATGGGACACATTCTTTATACACCACTTGATTATTTTTGGTGGTATATATTCTACCCATTAATGTATTTTAAAATTATTTTCATGAACAATATTGGTTATAAATATCATTATATGATTTTTTCTTTTAGGGGGATTCATATTCTATAGTTACCAATGCGGTAATAGTTTTATGTTATAATATCTTTTTTTTACCGGGATCGATTATTATTTAGATTTAGATGATGAAACATTGTGATATATCTCTCTTAAAAATAATGAATTTTGTTATCCACTAGTTATGTCATTAATATACATGCTTTAAATTTATTTTATTCTCTTTTTGAACTCATGATCCCAAAATACTATTTTTATGGAAAATGGATGTTATTTCTTTCTTTGGTTAAAAATCATTTTTCTTCCATATCCAAGATTTGTATATTTTTGTAAAACCAATTTTCTCTTTTATCAAATTATTTTTAAATAAATTTGTACACAAGTTTAAATTTTTTACAATTGGCTTTAAATGAATTTTATTTTCATTTTTTGAACAGGTATCTTTTTACTTTTTCTAGAAAACATGAAAGGAATATTCATTTTAATGCATGTGTGATGAATTATATTTCCCACCTTCTTGAAAAATCAATAATTTAATGATTACTTTTGAAGTGTCAATATTTATTTTAAAATAAATTATCTATTTATTATTTTGGAAATTTTATTCATTTTAAATATTTGATTTCAAACTGAAAATGATATTTTCTTGAAGAAATGTTCCATGTGATTTTCAAAATCAATTTTTATCTAAGAAAACATCACATGATATTAATTTATATTTATTTGGTGTATGAACCAATGATACCATTTTTATTATTTATTTATATGGGTTATGATTATGGTGACAAGATGTATATGTGACTCATTTATTTTACAAGTTATATGTTTATGAAACCCTTTTATTTTCCACAGGTTTTCTATGATGAAATGATTATGAAACCCATTTTCCCCAAGATTTACGATTCAGTTAAATTTTTATGAAAATAATTTAATCTATATGGTTTCTGATATGCTGGATTAATTGTTGTGTCATGGAACACATTTCTATTATTTTTATAATGTGATGTGTATTACATATATCTTCCTCTAATGCATTAGGAAAATAGTGATATATCTTGAGAAAAATTTGGCTAGAATATAGAGTAAACCAATTTTAGTAAGGTATTCTATCCACTATGTTTGTAATAAGAGTAAACCATGACTACTATGATTGTTTTAGAAGGGAACTGAATGCACTATTATAGACTTTGGAGTTATCCTTGACTGCTATGATAGTTTGGAGAGTGAAACCGATCCACTTGGATTGTTCAGGAAGTGAAGCCTTGAATACTAAGGAAATGATTTACTATGATTATGTGTATTCCAAAATTCTATATCTTATGATAATGTTATGATCTCATTAATAAATTTCATTGATTATATTATGATTAAATTATTATTAAAGACAATGATTTATGCTATGAATCATTTTTATGATATATGATCGGAAGGGTATAGTTTACAAATGTTATTATCATGTTCTCATACCCATATACTAATGTTATGTTGACGTCTCACTTGTTTACCCTTACTAATAATATGATATCACCCTATATTATGTTTCCTTTCTATAGGTTATGAAGAAAGCAATTATGTATTATATGTATAATTACGGTTCTATTTATGAGGAACATAGTGGGAGATGATTTAGTTCACCTATGAACCAGTTGTTTATGTATCCAATCTTCCAAAAGAACTAGAAATATATGATTCTATCAAGAATCATTATGTTATAAAAGGACCATATATCTATGCATAAGTTATATCTTTGTATGAAATGTTTAGGTCACTAGACATTTGAATTATTTAATTTTAGATTTGATTCAATTAATGTATTACATTTTTGACTTCCAAAAGTACCATACAATATTTCTAGTATTTGAAAAACATTTTTTGATACTTTTATTGACTTTACATAAATATTTACAATAATTTTATTATTTTGAAAATTATATTATTTGATATAGATCTTTATGAATTCAATGATCACAATTAAAAACTAAAATTATTTTTGTTATTATAAAAGTGTATATATTTCAAAAAATTTCCTTCTTTTCACCATAAATTAATTTTGGATACTCTTTCATTCTTACTTCCAATGTGTATAAACCAAATAAACTATTAGTGAATTGTGAATAGATTAATCAAAAGCAATTATTTTTTAGATCAATTTTCTTTAGTATGATAATTATAGATTTTGTAGGAATAATAAATTGACTTATATTTATTCCAAAATTATATTTTATTATATCTATGTTTTAGTATGTATAATTGTAATTAAATAAATATAACTTTTCAGGTAGTAATTAGTAAACTGTGTATGTAAATTAACATTATATATACAAGGATCAAGCTATTTTCATTTATATGATAGACCAACAATGCCTTCTCAAAAACATAATTTTAACATTATATTATTTTTTGGTGTCTTAGATCCATTAAACACAAAAATTTTTCATATGGAATTAAATATTATTACTCGATCCTTGGAAATATTTATTTTTTTACCTTTTCTGGGAAACATGACTTATGGTGAAATTTGAACCAAACATCCTTTGAAAAAAACAAATTACCTTATAAATTTCATTAAAAATATAGTTTTTATATAGGACCCCATACTTTATGGGATACAATAAAATCTTTTTTCCTTCCACTAATAGAACATTGGTAGTATTCATGACTTTAGAATTCATTTTCTATACTACCAGTACGATAATGAAACATCAATTAGAATTATAGTGGTATGAACATGGAATATATGAACTCTTATGATATATGGTGTATTTTTATGATGTTGTATTTTTATTTTAGATAAATTATTCTATAATTAAAATATTTTTTTTGGTAAAGTGAACCATGATTATGTGATTTTTCATGTAATGAATGTTTATTTTGTAAAGTGAGTGGATTAATTATAATATAAATTAATTGAAGTTTGAAATTGTTTCTTTAAAATTTTTATTTTATTCATTTTTATTATAAAATAATGAAAAACATATATTGAAAAACATGACATAAAATGAAAAATATAAAAAAATGGGAAAATTTAAATAAATTAAAAGCAAAAATTTTCATGGTATAGAACAAATATATATGTTTATAGAGACGTAGAAGTTTTTTCCCTTTCTATGAGAATAAATTTTGAGGTAAGAATATAATACAAAAAATATATTTCAAAATTCATAATATAATGAAAATTAAATTTCTATAGTGTAAAAAACATATAATACCATTATTTTCGTAGTTTTACATGGGAATATTGTAGCACATGTAAAATCAATGTTCTATATAGACCTATAATAAATAATCATAATCTATTGGACTAATTAGGCTACATAATTCTAAAAACCTAATATTGGATATTGATCCTATAAAAAACCTCATTCAATGATATTAATAGTATAAATAAAGTAATTTTACTTCTATGTTTAGTTAATTATTGAATACCAATAGAGGCATAATAGTTCGTAAGCTTAAATTTTTTTTTTTCAGTTATCATTTTATAAACATAATTTTTCATTATACTTACCATTATTACATCCTAATTTGAGTGTATTTATTTCCAAAACCCTATATAGACATTAATTTTCATAGTTTTATTGGTTTTACATATTGAAATTTTATAATAGGTACTTTAATGAATATTTTAATCCATTTTCATACATTTCAGAGACACTATATTTTAATAGATGCCTTCATTGCATGAATTAATTTAATTGATGATTTTTATGTTATAAAATATATACTCAAAATTAATTAAAAAATTAATTTAATTTATTTTTTATTTAATAAATTATTTTATATTTGTAAATATATAAATATTTATGTATTTATATGAGCTCAACATGGAGTGAAATTTATGGAGAACATTTTCCATGACAATACATGATAATATGACACTATGGTAATGGTTTTATTTAAATATTCTTGATAATGCATAACTGAGGTAATGTTTTACAACATAATATATTTTTAATACATCATTGGGATAATATATACTCATGGAATCATTTGATAAGCATTGAGAAAACAATATAACCCCATATGTACACTTGATAATTAATTTCCACTAATATTGTACTGTAAATCTCACATAGATATCATCAAAATGACAATGTAAACTCATAATTCACTACACATTTGGAATTCAAGGAAATTTACCCAACATTATCACACCCATTACATGAATAACAACAACCTTTATAATGACAATGAGTGTACAAGAGATTACATAAACTCAAAGTCCAACATAGACAATGTTATCATTCTTATATTCTACTGAGTTCCAAAATATATTGAATATAATTTCTAATTTTTTTTATCACATATGATCTCCAAAATGCACTATCTATGCCATATAAATTGAATTAGACCTTGAGATTACACTTGGAAGATTGATGTGATATGGGATAGATGATTATTATTTCACACTAGAGGATATTTCAAGGAGTGAGATGATGATGTAGGAGAATATATACATTGAAGGTATCCATCCAAAATATTCAAGGGGCATAGTGATACTTCATCTCTCCCACTTTTATTAATTCAAATGTCTATCATTTTCCTTGGAGTGTGATCCATTAATTATGGGTAATTTTATTTGTTAATTTATTTTTCATTATTTATCTTATATGAGTGTTTGGTACATAATTATATTTAATATAAAAATTCTAATGTCAATGGAATGTGAATGGATACGATGTGACTATGGGTGATGTTGAAAAAGTTAAACCTCACAGGCACATTTGGTTAACTCAACGGTTGTTTCTATATAAATTTATGTAATATTTGAGGTAAATGAAATATTTGAACCATTACTACAAAAATTAAATATAATATTGATTCAATCCACAAGGTTAGTGTATTGAGTAAAACCCTCACATTTGGGACTGATAACCACATAACTATGGGCTTGGAAAACCCAAGATGAACACCCAAGAAGATGAGTTAGTGGTTTCACAATACTACATGATTGAAAACTCATTTCTTATACATTAGTGTGTTTGAAAACCTTATTATGACTGCCATTATAATTTTAGAGGCTTGGATATTATCTCAAACATTGTTCATCTTTGTCAGAAATGGTGATTTCTCTTTACAGTTGCATGATTAGTAGGTAGACATTGAAGTGTTTTGTATATTTCATATGTACCAAATTTTTTTTCCACTCTAGTATAGGTAATTATCTTGGTTTATCAACAATATGAATAAAACCATTTATTTCATATTATTTACATATCTTCTCAAACATCAATCCCACCATTTTTACAACTTTTTTATAATATCCTACCATTAATACTAGTGAAACACCTTATCACTATATAGAGAAATTAATGGGACTTCATCAATTTCTATATTTTGATGACATTATACTCTTTTAGGGGAATGTATAGTTGACACTACAAATTTTAAACAAGACATTTTTAGGAACTATTTCTAGGGAGATGTGTTGGTGTTTCTCAAATACTAGTCATGATGAAAATTTAGATGAATTCCTCCAAAATCATGTATTTTTTTGGAAACAAATCTAGCCATTTATATGAATCTAATTATATTATTTCTAATCTACTGTGTATAGTTATATACTATCTCAATAAGTATTTCACAATTTTTTACACCCGTACAATATTTTTATTAACATATATTTTCCCTATAGATAAAGGAAATGAATAAAACACCCACTTCTAGTGGATGTAGATATATCATATAGAATGTAGTTTCTATCTTTCCCTTATTTTCTGACATTCAATGTTTTTTATTTATTTTAATATTAATTTTATACACCACATTTTTGTATCTTTTAGTCATACGTCATCAGATATGTGTGGGAGAAAGTTTGAAGATAAATAAATCTACTTAGACTATGTACATGGAATGATATATTGACAAGTTTCTTTGGATGAATATGTCTCCTTTTATCCTGTGTCCTATTCTTATGGAATTATATGGAAAGAATATGGCCTTACTAGATTGATTTTGATTGATTATTTTAATTATGAATTTTTATATTGGTTCAGATGGTGTGTTTTTAAAAAGAAAAAATTTGTAACATAATTTCAAATGTTAAATATAAATGACTATTAATCTATGTAATTTATAAATTTGATAATCAAAATATAATATTTTCTAATATGGATGGTTCATTTGTGTAATAAAATATTATTGAGAATGAGAATACTAAAATAAGTGTTCAAAATTAATCTGAGAGATGTCATTCCACTAAAGCTTCCAATCATTGAATATGAAAAATTATATTGGGGTTTCCTATTATTTGAAATTAGTTAGTTATTGAATAGTCAGAGTCAACAAATAATGATCTATTCGAAAACTATCTATCCAACATTTCTTATATTCCCTGATTATTATACTCAACCTCATTGCATGTCTATTTATTAGAATTATTTAGTAATACATAGACTCAATTAATGTACAAATATGTTCATTGTCAAAAAATTATTGAAATGAAAATTAAAATATTAGTGGAGTGTGTGTGGCTAACCACAAGAGATAATGGAGGATGAGTGATTTTGATTTCAAATTGAAGATCTGGATTCATATATATTAATTCAAAAATTAATTACATACTTTTTGAGTGAACTGAATATTGAATATTTTAATAATTTTATTTGAGAAGGGGTGGATTGAAAGAATATTATTCAATATATTAGAAAAATATACTCAACTTATATTTTTTCAATATAAATGAAATTATGATGTTTAATCTTGAGATAATATAATCTACTTTGTGAAAATATTATCATTAAATCTTGAGGATAAGAACGGTTTATGATTGGGGTGGTTCATAACTGTTATATAAAAGTAATAGTTCCCCTCATTTTACTACATTTTGTGTGAATTTATTTCAAAAATCCCATATAGATATCATGTTGAATAAATTTTGGGTATTTCATTTTAAAATTTTGAAAAAAGTACTTTAATTCATATTTTGGGTCATTTTTATTAAAATTTTGAAACACAATCCTTTAACAATATTCTTTCATACTTGAATTAATTTGAGTTATGATTTTAATATTTTGTCATATATATTTAATGAAAATTAAATGATTATTCAATTAATATAATAATACATAAAATTATATTAAACATGTACTAAAATAATTTTTTATGTATTTATAAGAGACCAACACATGAAACATCACATAGAAAACGTTGTTTTCTTAGACACATAAGAATAAACCACCTTGTCAATAGACCCAAGAAAATATCAATGAGATTATGTTTATTGGACAGAAATATAATTTGTAAAAGACTAAGAATATGTCACGAGCCTAATATAGTCACATACAAACACTTTACCAAGCATTGAGATGCAATCATAACCCTTCCTGTAATCTTGAGCAGACATCATTACAATTGTTATACCATAATTCCAACAATGATATTGTTATAATGAAGACATTGCCTTAACCTAAAATGAAAATTATAAAATCTATGAAACATATCCATCATTTTAATTCTCTGTAAATAAATATATCCAATCATCACATGGAAATAGATTAAGAATGATCCAATGACGCTTCAAGGGGTAACATAGGTCGTATAAACAATCCAACATACCCACATGTTACTAAACATTCTATAACATGAAATGAAGAAATTTTTTACATTTAATCTTTAAACAATTCTATATAAACCACCTGAAATCCATTTGTACCAAAGATTATATCTTCACATAAATATATTATACATTGATGTTTTATAATTTGGTAACAAATAAGAATAATTCAAGAATAATATCATCATAATTCAGATAAATAATTGAATGAAGGGTCAATAATGATTTTTTAATGCCACTGGTTCCATATTATATCAATGAAGATAACAAGAATAGCTCAACATTACCATTTTTTATTTTATCTATATAAATAAATAGTAAGAATAAATAATAAACTCGAAACATTTTGATAAATCATTGTGAGATAGAATGTCACAAGATCATAAAGTTGGGAGCAGAAATTAATTAAGGATTAATTCTAATATTAATATGGAAATATCTATCATCTAATCCATGCCATTTGGATGTGATCTAGAATCATAATTAATAAGGCATAAAAGAGTGGCTTATTTGAGGAGGATGAAGAAAATAATCTCGGGGGATTGACCATTATATTATTGAATGTATATGGGATGGATAAGTATTGTTATAAAATACTAGATATTTCAATAATATAGTTTAAGATAAAGGATCATTTATATATTTAAGGGTGCTATCAGGAGACATGGGAGACCCTTGAAAATTCATGTCCCTTTATTTTACTATTTCAATTATGAGGGAATTTCGACAGGCTATAATTAATTATTTATGTGATATTTTTTAAATAGATTCATCATTTTTATCTTTTATGATTTTTTCTTCAAAAATTCACTATAATCTCAAAGCACATACATATAAATAAGGGGAAAGGGTACCATATTACTATGAGTATTTTTGTTGATGTGGATTCTTACATAATCACATGAATATTAGTAAAACTGTTGTTATATAGATTTTTGTTGTGTATGGTGGTAAATACTAGAATCAATACTTTATTAAGCATGATTAGAAGAACACTAATACAAAAATTGTTGGTAGAGTGGAGTGTTATTCCCAAAAAATAGTGACTGATAACCACATGAAGAAGGGTTTGAAAAAACTACGTCAAGCGCCTGATATGAGAGAGTTAGTGACAACACAATACCATGTAACTAAAAACTCATTTCTCTTAGTTTATAGTGTTAGGTAAACTTATGTGGAACTTCTTTATCATTAAGGATGATAAGATATCATATATAATTGGGTGTATCCAGCTAATTAATTCTGTATTCTTATTATAATTTCATGCTTATTCAGTTTCCATAGGTTAGTAAATTTGATGATTGATGTCTGTAACAATTATTTTGAACTATATTATAGGTTAAATTTCTAGGCTATCAAATATTTTCTATGATCATTTTGTTTATACATATATTTTCAAATATCACCACACAAATTAATTTTTAACAATAAAATAATACCATTCACTAAAATATTCTATTTATTATATGAAAAAAATATTCCATTATATTTTAAAAAATATATTGGATAACAATTTATTCTAGAAATTTCCCCCTTATTCTTCTCAAAACCTATTATTTAATTTGATGAATCACAAACAATTCCTTAATAATTTATTATTCTATTTCATTCACAAAAAATAATTTTAAAAGAAATTTTTTTTTTCATAAAAGAGAAATAATATAAATACACACATATTTGTCATAGATTTGTTTGAGCTTAAAAAAACTCCATACTTTCTAATAATTAATATTGTAACTCATACTATATAATTTAATTGGAAATGATGATATTTATAAACTCTTCCATTTATTTTTTAACTTATTTATATTTTAAATACGTTTAATGTATACATTTAGTATCTCTTACCCTTAAAAATGAAGAATTTATTTTTATAAAACTGAAACCATAAATGTAAATTCCTCAGAGTCACTATAATATCATTGAAGTTTCTCAAACAATTCTATCTCATGGAATCATATCTATTCCTTCCTAAAAGAACCATGTTCCAATGACATTGGATATTTTTGGACACTCCAATTATGTATTCCCCATCCAAATTTTACTTTTACACACTTGAGCTTCCGATATAGTAATAGAACCTAGACATCTCACTCCTTGGTTTGGTTATTCTAAAAACCTAGGAATAACGAGTAAAAATATTTTGAATTCATTAATCTTGTTATAATATTTCCATATCTTAAAAAATAATAAATTCCTTAACTAGAATAATCCATAAGGATACTTATAGCCTCACCAAATTAATTAGTATATTCAATCTTATTTAATATATGAGAATATATATAATTCCTTAGATCATTTCATCTAATTACATTAAAAACATTAGTTAATCATTCAATACTTATAATAAGAATATAAATACCCAAGTTGAACTTTTATGTTACATCCTAAAATTTTAATGATAATATAACCCTATTTATTTATAATTTATGAGTTTTTACATGAAAATTGTATTTTTCCAAAAATAACATTATAAATTATTTTTTGAAGTGACTTTATGTAGTGGTTAAATATCTGTTAGCTTTTTCGAAAACTATATTAATTATTTTTCAATTAAGGAACTAAGTCAGCATGGGATTTTGAGGCCCATAATGCCTCGATAATGATATAATAAAAATATTAAAAATATAATGTCACACAAATGCATATTACTAAAAAATATTGGAATATATCTCAATCAAAGTCTTCGATGAGAAATTTGAGACCAAAATTAAATCCAAAATGTATATTTTACTAAAGATGTGAAATAACTATAATATGTGTTGGGTTATTGGTTAGATAATAAGAGAAGGTAAATACAATAAGTTACCCATGAATGATTTTTCAAAAATAATGTAATATATTTCAAATTAAGTATTGGATGAGAAATATGATACCAGCATTAGGTCTAAATGTAGGTATTATCCTAGGCATGATATAACCATTATGCATGTCAGATATTTGGTAACTTATCATGTTAGGGTTACTTATTTTAACCCTTTTTATTATTATATTATGAATTTATTTATTAAATTAAATATTATAACTTTTTCATGCGGTAAGACCACCATTTATTCACAAAGTTGATATCAAAACCTCAAAATCAACACTATTTAAACCCATTTCTATTTTAAATGCCGTAATTGGGAGAAAACAATTAATCCACAATAAAATTTTTGTTAATGTGATATACTAAATTTGTGTTTTTAATTTTTTATGAATGCATATGCATTTGGGGAATTTTAAATATCCAAACTATTCTGGGTTCAATAATCGCTGGTTTTATAATCTCTGGGTTATCATGAAACTCTTTTACAAGCATTTGGTGAAACATTATTGATATACTCTATGATTTATCTATTTTTCCAGTTATGTGAAAAGACTATATGCTTAATAAGTAAAACATTGACCTATAATACTACTCACTATATCGAAATCCTCTCTATGGTTTGTATCAGAATTCCTATATAGAGAACATACTTTAATAAATTTCACTGAGACTTCATTTCATCCATTAAAATTTAAATTCATACACTTCATGGATCCTTAATGTTTTTTGGTATCTCCATATTCCTACTCCCTAGTCATAATATTTGAGAAATAATTGGTTGGGTATAGATCATCACATTCATTAAGAATATATCATTTAAATCATTAGTAACCTTCACCAAGGAATCTTGGTTTTAATCAATTTTCAATTATTTGTCCTTGGAAAAAGTAATATATCTGAACTAAGGAATAAATAAAATATTTCATTATCTTATACCAGTATAAAATTAAACTTTTCCAATGTAGTAATTCTATGAAAAAATCAATTATTTAACCAAATTATCTATCTTAATCTTCACCCCCAAAATAATTTTTTGTTACCCATTATAATTCATGTAAAACTCTTTTTTTAAATTCCATTTTATATCATTAATCATTTCCATTAATGAACCCACAATGAGAATTTCATCGAAATATAAATGAAATATAAATTTTCCATCATTTAGTGATTTTGATTAGAAATATTCATTCCTGATTTACTACGTTCAATAATTTTTAATAATTAATACATTTAATTTTTTATTCCATTCCATGAGTGAATTTTTAATCCTTTATATACATTTCTATTGTTTTCACAGAGGTCCATTATTTTTAGACCTAATGAAATTCATGGATTTGAATTATATATATGTTCCTCAAGCTCTCTATAATAGAATGGGATCATTAAATCATTATTTTTTGGATTCAAATCCTTTGACGAAAATATTCTGAGAACCACCCAAATATTTATGAGCATTATTACTAAAAAGAAAATATTTATTTAATATACACCTTATATCCACTAAAAATCATGTACCATAATACTTTCTTTATTTACCCTTTTACCATCATGCACTTTCTTGACTAGGTATACTAATTTTCCAATAACAATTTCTTTCTTTATGATATGGAATTTGTGTCCCCATTTTTTCACATATAATGAATTAATGTATTTCCCCATAATTAACAACCAATTGATTTGTTTTTTCTATAGAATAAATTCTTCAATAAATTCAATTTCCATACCTACAATAAATAGAATATATTATAAGGATAATAAATACATCTAAATATTCCATTTCCATTATAGTAGGTCTCCTTAATCATACATGAGAAATGTTCTCCACTGTCTTAGTAGACTCATTTTATTATAAATATTTTGATAAAATTGCATTGGACAACATAGTTCTTCACTACTACTATACAATTCCATTATATTCCAATATGTTAACAAGATATCTTCATTAAATATCACATTCTAGTATCTAATGATATTCTTATTCTCATATTTCTAGAATTTGTATCCAAATTCATTAGCAAGATATCCATCATAGAAACATGTTTTAGACTTATCATTGAGCAGACCTCTTATATCATAATCACTGTGTTCATATGAAAAACCTCTAATGACATGAGAATAAGAGACACTTATACATATTAAAATTTAGATCTCATTCAATATAAATTCTCCAATTTTCATAAATGAACTCCTATTAATAATATACTCTTCCACAGTTACCACCACTCAATGAATTTTTTTCATAATATAGTGTATATACTTATATTTCTAGTATAGTCAATAAATTTAATATTTTTTCAAATTTTCACACAATTATATTACTGTATACTTGAAATAGTCTTATCCCATTAAAATTTTCATTTTCAAAAAAATTTGTTCAATTCTATATGATCATAGTAATCACTTTTTTCAAATCTTATCCTTGGAATATTTTCTATTAAAGACCTATATAAATGAAATATAGTAAACTCATTAGATTTCATATACATAAATTAAATCCATACTATAATTTTGGATTCACTAATAAATATCACACTGTACATTGAGTGTTAAATTTAATGTATTGGTGTCAGACCCCACTCATTAGTGTACACTAGGTATAAAATTAGAACTAACAATATTTAGAATCTTTTCTCAAGACACTTCGTATTCCACTTTCCAATGAAATATTTGTAACCATAAAATATTATACTAACTTCAATAGAAATTTTATTATTTTTTCATCTTACACATTTATCCCCATATATATTATGTGGCCTAACATGGAGTTCTACTAATATAAATCATCAAGTGAATTTTATGTTGTAACCATGACTATGTAATTTTCCATTTTGTAATATATGGTTCCATTAGTATATCCTTAATCCCTTATTATATCCCTTCACAATCTTATAAGTACCAACCATTAATGTTAGGATAAATACTAAATACACATGATAATAAACTTATATAAAATTCCTGATCAATCAAGATATGTGATTCATATTGTTTAGTATAACAAAACATTTACTAATATTTCTTTTATTTACACATTACCCATTCCAAAAATTTTTATTTCTTCATCATATATAAGATTATCCTTTCCAAAATTCTCTAAAATAAATCATTTTAGAAAATTATTCATATCCCTGGAAAATAAATATCTTCATCTGTTTAAACTAAAAAATTGTATTAGAATATCCATAATTAATAACAAAACATTACTAACATTGTAAATTAATTTGTTTACAAAGCTATTTTATAGATATTTTGACTTCTACATACACTCCCTCTAGATGTTCCCCTTCTTCAAATGATTCCATAATTTATGGAAGGACACATTGAACATTCATCATTATTTCAACTTGAATTAGATGTTATTCTTTGATTTTTATATATTTTTGATCTACCCTTCCTTTTAGTGCATATAATTGCACCACTAAAACTACAAAAATATCTTCACCAAAATTATAGAAAGAATATTTGATATTATTGAATTTATCAAATTGAATTTTAAATATGAGATGTATTTTTTATTATTTCTTCTTAAATTCAATGAATGTGTATAGAGTTCTTTCCATCAAATATAGAGAATGAAGACGAAGTGTCGATGAAAATATTTTTAGTAAACATGTTTCATTATAGAATCCCTTTACATATGCTGATTAAGTATATAATCTTTATAGTTACATGAAATTTTTTGGTGCCTTAGATGTTGGAACATATTTAATAGTTTTTAAGTGAGGTTTATTAGTCTTAAAAAATAAAAGACTGTATGTATGTGATTAATAATGTCAAATATTTGATAATTATTTCGAAACCATCTAAAAAAGATAGAAATCAAAGGTGTTTAAAAGAAATTATGGTTGATTATTCTCTATTTATTATAGGTTCTTTAGAGGCATTGAGATGATTTATGTTAACATTGAAAAAGTATATAATTTCATATCTAGAGATAAATTTTAAAAATTCTTGAACCATAAACACTTTATAGAGTTCAGCATCATAGGTTTGCAACCAGACATTATTGGGTACATGGAATCTATAAGGATATATAAAAAGAATATAGTGTTCACGTATCTGGTAATTTATTAAACTCTATATTTGAATAATATATTACCTAAAGAATTCTTAAGGACTATGATTTATATAGTTCAATATCTTTTTAGGGTATATGAAACTTCATTGCAGTCAATTTTAAAATAAGGTTTTTGTCTTTGGAAAAGGGATGATGACATATGTGTCCTAAAAATATATTTAAGATAAATCAGAGTAATCAAAAGAATTTTTTAGTCTATGTATCAGTTATTCTGAAAACCACAAATGAGTTACTTCTTTGAAGAACCTAAGTGCCGATAATTTCTAGAAAGATGACTAATGAAATTCATGATGTGTGAAAATACTGTAGTTGTACATTAAAATAAAGATTAATTATGTAGATGTAAGACATAATTTTAAATAAAATTAACATTATAATTATTATTGTTTGATTCAAGATAATATTAAAGAATAATTATCTAAATAAGTAGATTGAGTTTTAGTGTTCCAATCTATAAAATAAGTTCCACTCCATAATTCTCTTTTTCCCAATGTACACGTAAAGGAATATTAAAAATGAGATTAATGATTAAAATTTCATGGTAAATAAGATCATGATATTTATGGAAGGTTCCATTTAAGGTCTGTGCGGGGTAGTCTACATCAGTTATGAGGATTGACTTTTCTAGGATAGTATAAACTAGAAGGGGATAAAGGTTGTGTGTTGTGATATATAGACCTTCCTATGGGTGGATGGAGCATAAAGTGTGGAATTTTTTTATGAATGGTGTGAGGAAATTCATTGTTCTTGATGAACTATAGTTTCGATAGTAAATACTTCAATTTATCACCAATTTCATTTATATTAGAGAATCCGTGATTGGGGATTCTAACCAATAATGGTAAAAGGTTAGGCTCTCACATTGAGGATAAACCTTCCAAATCTATGTTCACTTTGGTTCGTGTTCATAATTTATTGAATAGTAGAGTGAGGGTTTAGTGTTCATCATTATATCCATATCTATTAATTTGGATAGAGGTTTGGGTAGAAGAGGTGATAATAAAAACTGAAATATAAGCTTGGTAGATGATGGGTACACTGATTCACTCCCACTATCAGTGTCCTTACATTATCGAATGGGTACTCCATGTGATATTATATATAATACTATTTTCTTATAGTTATATATACTATTATATCCTAACTAAGTTTACCAGATTTATAAGAAGTGTAGTTTTGAAGAAAAATAAAATTTACTTCATATAGAGAACATGGTCTCTATATATGTTAAATAAAAAATTTACTTCTTATATATAACTCTAATTAATGAAAGGAAGAGATCTGAAAATAAGAAGAAAAATAATTCAGAGGAAAACATGTTCAATCCAATATATAAAGTTGATTAAATAATTATGTGTTAACTAAAAAATTGGTTTAAATTTATCATTTATAAGATTTAAATTAAAGTAGTGAATAGAATGAGGATGATGAGTATATCCAAAGAAATTATTATCTCAACGATGAAGTCAAATTTATCCTGATGAATATTATAAAATAAGTGTTCCCTTTTATATTTAGTGTCCCAAAAAAATTAATAATTTAAAAGGTACAACAGTACGAGGAGGATAAAAAAATAGATAATTCTTTAGGTAAGAAATTGTAAAGATGTGATACTCCCGAAGAACATGTTAAATTCAATGAAAAATCTTTATCCCTTTGAAATAAAAATATTTTCATAATAGAAGAATAATTTAAATTATGTTTTTATGATAATTATGTGACACAACAGGTCCTTTTATAAATAGTCAATTCATTAAAAATTCTATAAAAACATTAATTAATTTCACGGATACTCACTTTGATATTAAAGAAAATAGTGAATAAGTTATTGAGAAATCATATCATGAAGAAAGAAAAATTCCTGAAAATGGGTTAAGAAGATAAATATGTATTTTGAATGATGTTTTAGATAAAACTATCATGATAGAATCTCTTTCAGCATTATGTGTCTTGAAAATGAGATGAAAATGATGACTCTAGAATCTGTACATACTAGAACATCCCAACAAACTAAAAAAAGTTATGTAGTTGTGAAAAATTATTTGATATTAATGGATCTATGGAGAATAATATTAGTGAAAATAATATACGTAAATATCCCCAACTAATATTCAAGTATATCTTGAAGGATGATAACCCAAACTCTAGATAAATATGATTTTACTAGTGTTGTTTTGTCTGTCGAACCAAAATTTACAAGGAATAAAATCTATCTTGACTGTATCGACAAGAAATAGAATGACGTTCATTAGTTATTATTAGTTTTTTAGTGGTTTTTCTATAAGGAAATCGAGTATTTGAATAATTTTTCAATCTCTATTGAATTGGGAAGATGTGTTTTAAGAGGTAGAAAAGAAAAATTAAGGAGAAAACATATTAAATAGAATTATCTATTACATAAAAATATATATTTATCCTTTATTAATAGATTTTAATGATTTTAAAACCTCTATGATGGATTCTATAAAAGTGTCATAATTATATAGACTATTCGTGTGTATAAATCAAGAAACATTCATGGTTTAATGATAAGATAATACCACTATAAGAAGAATAAATAAACGTTAATTGAAATTATATATACCTTGAGGGGTAAACATGAGATTAGAGGAAATAAAATTACTCATGAGAAATCAATAAAGAATGATTCAATGTATTTCATAACAAAAACGGTAAAAATATTATATTATAAGAGAATGTACCAACCCATATATCAGAAAAGACATTCCATGGAGATTAATGTCTAAGGAAGCATGCTGAATTCAAATAAAAATTTAATAAAAGAGAAAATAAAGAGTATTAGATTGATTAACGACAGACGAGAAAAAGAGGAAAAAGAGTAGTCTAAAAATTTGAATGATAAATATATAAATATACCATATGAAATATTTAATGAATATATATATGTCTATACTATTTTCTGGATTATTTGGCTAAACCAATTAAGAAGATTTAAAAAGATTGATAAAGAACCAGAATTTTTTGAATGCAAATAGTTTTTTCCATATGAAGAATATAAATTTTATAATAGCTTATCCAAGTGTGATGACCTATGATTTATAAAAGAACATTTCTAAGAAGTAAATAATATATTCCTAATTTTTACAACACTATAAATATGTTTTCATCTCAAAATGATATTTATATAATTGAATAAAAATAAACAGAAATTGAAACACCAATATTTCATTAAATTCAAGAAAGACATCATCGTCATCTAAAAAATGAGTCTACTCAAAATAAATATGGTCCAAATATTTACATGGTGATGTAGTTATAAATTTAGTATAATTTTTTTTGTAAAATATGGATCAGTATTTGAGACATCTCACTATATAATCTCACATTATAGCTCTATTTTAGAGTAAAAAATAGTTTAATTGAATGTATGAATCAGTTCGGGTTCTTCTAGATTCTCTTCCAAAAATGAAAGGATTAATATTATCATCATCTTTAGAAAAGGATTCGTACACTATTTTTGAATATTGAATTATATAAATAGTGTCTTATCATGAAATTTTAATTTTAATATATTCATCCCAATAATTTAATAAATAGTTATGATTTCCAAAAGACATATCAATTTGGAAATCATTGAACATTTAGTCCATAAAATTTAAAAATGTAAATTTCAAATTAGTTTACAACTCATCCAAAAAACGATCATCAATTTGGAAATCAATGAACATTTCGGAGTTTAAAATTTCCAAATTATTCATGACTAAACTCATATTATTGATAATTAGAACTAGAATAAGCGTGGTATCTTTGAAAATCTTTTTTTTTTGTTTTTTATGTCTTTACATTTGGTGTTAAAATTATAGAAAGTACAAGAAAAATGAAAAAGATCGTAGGATGAAAACATAGAAATAGTTTTAAATTGATGTCGGTCTTTTTTCTTTTCAATAACCCCATTAATATTTTTAACTTAAAATGTATTATAGTGGTGACAATGGGGTTTTCTCATAAGGAATTTGCTGACTATGTTATAAGACAATCCCTTGGTCAATTTTTTTTAATTATATAATTTGAAATGGGGATATAAAATTAGTTATGATATTTTAAAATAAATAAAATATGATTTCAAATATAAATATATGATAGTGATTGATTATAATAAGAAAATCGGGCTAATGAAAAAAACTAAATAATGTAGTGGTGGATAAAAATCTGCAGTAAACCACTCCATTTTTCATATCCAACAATTGATTGCCAATTTAATTATCCAATCTATACATCAAGTCCTCAGGTTACACAAATATATTGACTATAAACCATAATGGTACCTAAATTATAGATTTTTATCCTCTTATGAATGTGATTCAATTACCAAAAGACCTCTGAGGAATCAAACCTAAGTGAACATGTTGTGCTCCATGAGGAGAACCCTCCCAAAGATTATTAAACCACAAGAAAATATTTTTATTGGCATAATATGGTAAAAAATATACAAAAATACAATTTAAGGATAAAATAATAATGAAATGTACCTCCTTAAATAAATTAGACAATTTTTATAATAATTTAAAAGAGAAATATTGACAGTAAAGATAAAAAATTCAAAATGGGAAAGACCTCAGATATTTGATTCCCACCTCTTCTAGGATATTAGACCATTATACCACGATTATCATCAATATGAATCCACTTATACAACATAACATCTTCAACACTTCATAACCCCTCATTCCAAGAATCCCCTTAAATGGGGAGGATATTGGAATATAATGTGAAAAAGTGAGTGGAAATATTATTCCTATAATATATAACCCAAAAAGATGGCCCTTTTTTCCCTTGGGACATGTGTGGAAAATGATATGATTTAATTACTAAATTTAATTTTTTCTATCCAATGTTACTCTTCTACATCTTCCACATTCATGAAAACAAATACCATTATAATGGTTGAAATTAAGAGTGATATTTATGATAGATATGAGCCTTCTGGTCCTCTACGTTTTTATTATGTAATTAAATAATATAGACATTTGGGGTTTGAGTTATAACTAATTTATCTAAGGATATTTAATTCTATTGGTAAATAGATTATCCAATGTAAATGATTTGTTTCAGCCTCTAGATGGCAGATTTAGAACTATTTAAAGTTGGAAAATATGAATCCCATGAAAAAAGGGTTTCTAAAAAATATTTCAATAGTTATATATATATATATTCCCAAAATAGAAAAACTAGCATAAACTGTTAAAAATCACGAAATGGGAAATGTTTACAATTTAGCTCAAAACACCTCAAAATTAAAATAATGATATAATTTATTATATAAGACACAATGGTGGGGATATATTCATTTAAATACAAATAAAAAATATTTAAAATGTCATCTCTATCAATTCCCCAAAAAATTGCACTTGGAATCTCGAACAAGTGATCACTGTAAATAATTTTCCAATAAAAATTCAAAACACATGTCAATGCAATTCCCAACATCAAAAGAAAGACACATAAATTATCATGCAACTGAAATTGCTTAAATTCAAAATTTTACATTGTTTTTATTCGTTCCATTCCAATTTCATTAATTCATCTATGAAAAAGTATGGCTAAATCACGTTAACCCTCTCAACACATGAATTTTATTTTGAACAAAGAAATTATCATTCAAATATACAAAAGGGTCATCATAGGGTGGAAAATACTTAAATATCCACCCAAATGATTCAATGAATTGTGTCTACCCCTAGTATTGAGAAATGGGTTTATTTTAGGTTTAATGGTTGTAGGGTTTTCAAATGTCAAAAATTATAAGGCTGAATATAGAGGGTCTGGCTCTTTTTGAAGGAAAATTGCATGATTTAGTTTTCAATTAATCATTGTCTTATCATATTTTACATGTAATAATATCAGCTCTGAGCATATTAGATAATCTATTTTCGATTATACTCCATCAATATTAAAATAGTAAAAAATTGCATTTTTCTTCTCAGTTTTTGGAATGCTCTAGATAGGGCATTAGTTTCTTCCGAAGAGACCTCCAGATAGGCAAAAATCCATTTTTATAGAGAGATATAAATGGGAGAAACTCTAAATAATCTATTTAGTAATATTAAAAAAATTTCATAATATTTTGAATATCCACCCAAAGCAACACCAAATGAGCTAGAACACCATAAGTCATTTCCCCACACATATGTTCAACTCGATAATTCATTTTCACTTTGAGAGTAGGTTATAAAGGGAAAATAGTTTGGTAAAATTTCTAACATATCTTGATATACCTAGCAATCAAGGGATCAAAATGATAAAATCTTAATGGAATTCCAGAATAAAAAGTATTATCATGAATACGTGTCTTTTGAAATCCAACAAATTACCTAAACCATTTTGAACACAAATTCTTTAAAGCTCACGTGTTTTGATAAAAAAATGGCATGATCTGGTGAAATAAAGAATTCCTGGATTCACTTAAAAAGGTAGGTCAATACGAATAAGATGAATTTTTTTTCATAATCCTCACATGAAAGGGATTTTCAATATCAGACAACATTCGTGTCATGATATTCATAATCCAATAGTTATTTCATAAATTTCTACCACACGAATCAATAAAAAATCATATATGAACATCCATTTAAGACAATATCCATGAAAAATGTCAGGTCAATTCATTAACAACAAATAAAAATTCATAAAGGATATTAATTTTAAGTTCACAAGTTATTTTTATAACATAAAATTCCAAATAAAAGACAAAAAATTAGAAAAAAAACACAAAATTTGAAATTAAAAATAAACAAAAAGATCGAAAAGAAAAAACACAAAATATTAATATAACTAGTATGATCCTCCCCCAACACTTTTATTAATAATTTTATCTTTTTTCATGGTTTATATGTGAAATTAAAATCAAAAAGCAATGACATGACAATAACAAGCGGAGAGTAAAGACAAAACTTATTTTTATTGAGCAACAAAAGCCCTTAGCTAGATTCCTAAAATATGAAATTAAGAAATCTATATTAAAAAAAAAGAATCCAAATTTAATTGGAATAATGTAATGAAAAAAATAAAGGTAATAGATCCTTGTTTTGAACCCCTAAGTGAGTCCTTGTATTTCTTTATTCCTAGACAAGTACTTCTATATGATCAACCCCAATCTGAAGGTTGGTGTGGTTTCTTCCTCATGAACCATAAAAATAATATATATTAAATATTATTTACCTACGAAGTCATTAAAACATCTATAAATAAATTTCATTTTGTTCACGTCCATTAATTTGATGTTTCGATGATGTATTAGAAGAGGTAATAAAATGTAAGGGAAACTTCCCATGGATTTAACCTCAAAAAACACCACCACTGGTTGTTGAATTTTTATCTTAGGAAGTGTTTCATAATCATGTTCATCTTCAAAAATGATTTGTTAATTAAAAATATTCTCTATACAGCCATCCCTATGCATAACTGTGTACAGAAATTTGAAAATATTTCTTTCTTCAATTTCAAACATGAAATCCTCTTCATCTGAAAAATTGGTGGACTAAAAAAATGGATCTAAATCTAAATAGGGAAAATTAGTTAGAAATTTACTATCAAAATATTTTGTGAAATATGGACCATTGAGACATCTCCCTATGGAATCTAACTTTAAAGCTCTGTTTGGCTGTCAAAATGGTTTTATTGAATATAGGCAACAACTTAGGTTCCTCTAAATACTCTTCAAAAAGGAATGTCTCAAGTATCTCAACCTCTAGATACAAAGATTCATTCAGAGGTTCTAAATTTTCAATTTCAAAAATATTGGATTCAATATATTGATCCCAGCACTTTAAAAATACCATTACAAGATTTTAAGCATAATACAACATCATATTATAAGACAAGGATCACAAAGTCTAATGTCTTGGAAGACTATGTACATAAAATTAAAAATATAGGTCTGAATAAAACATTTATTAATTTAATATTTTTAAAGATATCCTAACATACATTTTTCTCATACCTCTATAAGATAAGATGGGGATAACATGAAAAAAGGGATAAGCTAAAAATCCTTATAATGGAATAAACATAAGAATAAATCTTTTGTACATGGGTAAAAAGGCATGACATAATGATATAAAAATGCATGAAAAATATTGTATCATGAAATATAAACATTGGGTCATATAAAAATGGATTCATAGTAATGCTTTAGTGACATAAAACATGACTTTAGCGTGATTCAAGGTTCATTTCACATAGAGGGGCACATATCAAGGTTAACCCCCAAGACTATTGTATATGGTAGCACTAGTCAAGGATAACCACCAAGACCGTTTCATATATCGTCTCATGAATCTAACCTTTACCAAATGAATTAAAGAACTATCTGAGCACACCAATCATAACATGTTGATGAAAATTCCTTCCACATAATGAATCATATATAATCAATCATACATAAAACATTAGGGTACCCATGGAAAGAAATGGGTATCATAATCTTGTCATAAAGCATAATGAATGGGTGTATCGTAAAAGTGTCACTGAAATAATGGAATTAAAATATACATGGACACACATATTTGAAAATAATCATACATCAGGGAAAGAGACTTCAAATTGAAGAGATAACATGTAAGAAGGGTATTTAAGAAATTTTTTCATTAAAACATTTTAGTGTGGTTTTAAAGAAAATACTAAGGATAATTTAAAATAGTAAAAGGTGATGTTATATTATATAAAAACATATGTTAAAAAATAATTTTTTTATAATAAAAATAATGACTTCATGAAAAAAATTTGGCTTAAAATAATTGATATGTTGCTCTTCAAATTGTGTTTGAATTCAAAAGGATCCCATATACAGGTTTTCTTATCAGGAATTACTGAGGAGGAAACAAATTTAAACATGTATGTCCTCAAAATTTAATGATGAGTGGAACATTATACATGAGTTTAAAACATAATTTATAGTATGTTATTAAAAACAATATATATCATCATTTGGGTAAAAAGAAATATTGAGCATTATGAAAGAATAATGGATGTCTAGGTAGAATCCCATAACATATGTAACATCCCAAGTAATTAATTAATAATAGATATTTTTATCTATGTCTATTAATGAATTAGATAGTGTTTTAGAGGCGTAAAATGAAAATAAATCCAATCTTAAGCATGGAATACACTAATATTGTTTTACTACCTTTTGATGGAAAAAAAATTTTAAATAAAACTTTTGACAATTTTATAAGATCTATTTGTCAAAATAAACTTATACTTTGTGATTGGGACATTGAAATTTACTTTAGGTAAATTTTTGGAATTTTTCTGACAATGTTCATTTTTTTATGAATAGTGAAAAATACTGCATTTTACATCAAAACTGATTTTTCATCTAATTTAATTATATGGTCATATTATCTTTTTAATTGGTCTTCAAGTTTAATTTGAGTATATCTTTACCGTTTAATCCAATGGTGGTCATTAGGATTAATTTCACTTTGGAATTGGGCATAAACTAATGCCAAACTTTTCATAGATATTGTTTCAAAAAACCTGCTATTTGTTTTGACAATGGGAATTATTTTTAAATCAATTATTGCAATTTCTATGATTGGAATTTGGTAAAATTGATTACATATTTGGAATCATATGGTCCAAATTATGTAATCAAGAATCTTTTGTTTTTGGACATTATGAATAGTAAAGACGGTGATTATCTTTAATTATCTTGATTAATGAGTAATCGGGTAGTTAAGGATAATAAAATAATATCATAATAACAAAAAATGACACCAACATGTGTCCTAATTCTAGTGGTTGTCTCATGGCCGACCATGGGATGCCTTGTGCCAAACTTGGGGACCCCATGGAATCACTTTTGTGGAAAGTGACTTGTTATGTTTTTTATTTTTTTTAAAGAAAGTAAATATAACAAGAATGTATCACCTGATTAAAACATTTTTAATTTTTTCTAAATAGATGATATTTTAGACTATAAATATCCATTGTAAAGATAAGAATATTTCCTACATCATAGTATTTTTTTCATAATTTTTAGACTTTAAATAAATTAAATTATTTATGACATCATGATGATGCAGCTATTACCTCATTAATAAAGGATTTAAATAAAATGAAACGATAATGTAAAATCTATGACCTACACATGTCCAAAAACTATTGCATGGGTATATTTCGAACCCTTATCACTTTATCCTCGAATTATATCAATGTGGTACCTCTTAAATCCGAATATCATTTTAAAATAAACTAACATTTCTTTACTTTCCAAGAGTGCCCCTCCTCTCCTCTAATAAAATGCCCCCACCTCTACCTCTTTACCCACACTTACAAAGCGTTTGGCTCGGCCAACCCATGCCCATTTTGTCTCTCCACTTCCCTCTCTTACTCCTTGAAGCATCACTTTGGGAATAAGTCTTCCCAAGGAAGCCTTTGAGCTCAACCAATGGGAGTTACCTGATTTTAATGTAATGTCTTCACTTGAGTCCTTTTGTTTTATTTTGCTTCTCCAACCCCCTAAAATCTTTTTATTCATTTATTTTCTAACAACTCCAGTATCTTCAATTTACTAGGATGTTGTTATAAGAAGGATTCGAGCTAAACTTACACACAACTACATCTAATGGTTAAAGAACATACTGTTTCCGTGGATGGTGAATTTATGTCTCCCAAAACGATGATTATTCAACATTCTTTTAACACCTTCAAAGGTGGACATTAATATGATATTATATTTATATATGATATATAATATGTTTATTTTTTCCTTAAGATTCTTTATTTTTCATTTTGGGCATACCTTTATGGTTTCCATTATGGGTAAACGCGATATCTTCATTTAAGGAAGTGCGGACTACCACCCCTCAAAGTGATTTGATTCGTTAATACAGTATGTGGGACGTATAAAGGATGAAGTTATGATATTATATATGATATTATAGTGGAATTATATTATACCTTTATATCATTATGATTCCATTCTATAAAATATGAAATAGAAATGAAAGTAGCGTTCGTGCGTACGTACGACTTACCGTCTCCATGAACGGTGCATTTCATTTCTTACCTCTAAATGATAATGTAATATTAAAAATGCATGCATATACATGATATATATGACATATATGATATCTACATCATGAATACCATTTTGGATATAATTGATACGTGAACAACTTGTAATTATAAAGGGTTTATTTTTGACTCAAGTACCAATGATCGTTAAAACGACGGTTATTAACTTAAATAATTACACAGTGTTCATGACATGGAAATAAGTGATATAAAGGGAATAATGAACCTAAAAAAGGTTCCTAAACAAGTATAAATTATCACAAGTTTATTATTCAGGAGATTAAAGATCGACCGACTCATGTCGGACCCGAGGTATGGGACTTCGTCTCAATCTCCTTTCATTGAGGCATATTTTGTTTTATACACAATCTTCTTTTATACGGTGTATAAACCCCTTTGACTTTTATATTTATTCAAAAGGAATATTTTTTATATGAATCATTTACTAAATGACAAAAGGAAATGTTTTTGTCGTACGTATACGGCGACAACGACTTCTCTGCCACCATGACCATTATTTGAGTTTCGGCTTCCTCTACAAGCCATACCTTTTTTAAAAGAAAAATAAATACCATATTTTACTTTTCTTTTATTTTGGTATTGAAAATGGATTTCATAATGTTTTTATATCAATGTGTTGTATTGATATCTTGTGATTGAAAGGTGGAAATGTTATGTTTCCATTATGCATGTTTTATGTGATACGATTATGTTGAGGTTCTTTGGAATTATTATGAAGACGGGTGGTTCCGTGATAAACTAAGGCCGGGTGAGCCCGATATAGCACTTCAATGCATTGGGTAACGCGAAGGAGTGAAAAGTTAAGGTTTCTCCAAAGATATTTAGGGAATATACTGTGATGGGTATTCTAAACGTAACCAAGAGGGTTAGTCCCTACGTAAGAATGTTATGAATGCCTCAAGTTACCTTTATGTCTTATGATTTATTTGATTTATTCATGATTTTATGAGTTATGTTAATGTTCTTATGTTTTATGGGTAAAGTATTATTTCATTCTTATGTATATATGTACCCATGTTTCATTTCAATATTTTTATATCCCTTACTGAGCTTTTTATGCTCATCCCAAGTTTTTGAAATGTCTTTCACAGGTCAAGGGAAAGGTACATGATATGATGATAGTGTCAAGGAAGTGTCAAGAAAGAATCCATGTTTTATTTTAAATATGTTTCCATTGATGGAAAAGATGAATACTATCTTTTATGTAACCACTTTGTTTAAATGTGGAATTTAATGCATGTTTTATGTTCTAATTCTCTAAAACTCTAAACCTGAAAAGATCCTCGAAGTGTAATCTTGTAATAACTCAATATTAAGTAAGGTTTAAGGCTGGGGATTTATAGTTGGTATCAAAGGTCGGTTTAGATAACTTTAGGAGGTATAATTCTATTAAATTATTATCCAAAAATATTTTTTTTTGAAATGATATGGCATTTGAAGATTTCCATGTTGCTTCATCTAAGACATGTTTGTTCAGAATGGTTTTCTGCAGAGGAAATAGGGAAGCAGTGCTAGGAAGCCATACAGAAGGAAATAACCTTCTGAATCGGCATCCTGAGATGGTCGGAATTGGAACTGAACAGTTTGTTGCAGCAATGGCACAGTTGAATCAAGCGATAAATGGTGGTGGTATCCATGCACGAGATCAGCCAGATCAACCACAAAGGAACATGTCAGTGGTGGAACATTTCATGAGGCAACATCCCCCATCATTTAGAGGATCATCTGACCCTGTGCTAGCTGGAGGGAGGATTAAAGCACTGGAGAATATTTTCGATGTCATGGGGTGTTCAGACAATCAAAAGGTTAGTCTTGCTATTTACCGTTTGGAGGGTGAAGCATATCAGTGGTGGTCGATGGTTAAAAATATCAGGGACGCTGATGAGATTGATGCTCTCGACTGGGATGAATTTAAAGGTATGTTTCTTGAGAAGTATTTTCCTAAGGCTGTTCGACTTTGGATGGAAAAGCAATTCTTGGAATTGAGGCAAGAGGAAGACTCAGTGGCTGCCTATGAAGAAAGGTTTACTCGATTGGCAAGGTATGCTCCAAATTTTATCCGAGACCATGATAGTAAAATCAATCATTTTTACTCAGGATTAAAGACAAAATATCGAAGGGCATTGGCTTCTCGTGAGTTCAAAAGTTATGAAAAGCTTGTTCGATGTGCTGAGAAGGTGGAAATGGAGTTTTCTGATGATCAAGTGTTCTATAACAACCAACAGAAGAAGAGACTGAGGTGGCAGGATAAAGGAAAGAATTATTCAAAAAAGTCTGATGGTAAGAAAACTAAGTTTCTAGTTTGTGATAAATGTGGTAAAAGGCATGCTGGGGAATGTCTTCTGAATTCTGGAAAGTGCTACCGATGTGGTAATATGGGACATAAGGCTCGTGATTGCACTGAAAAAGATCAAGGTGAAGGTAAGACCAAATTTTATTTACAGTTAGTGAAATGTTTTAAGTGCAATGAGATGGGTCACTATGCAAATGAGTGTCCGAAAAAGAGCTCGAGTGATGGGAAGTAGTTAGACTACAGGAAGAAAGGGGTGGTGAAATCCTTTTCAACTACGTCAGCAGATGTCGGGCCATTAAATAGAGTTGTATCAGGTACGTTGTTTGTTTTTTTCAGATTATGCCAGTGTGTTGTTTGATTCGGGGTCTACACATTCTTTCATCTCTGAAACATTTTCTAGTAAAATGGGAATACCATCTCAAGAAATGACTCCTGAACTTTTGGAAAAAACACCTAGGGGAAATGTTGAGGCAAAAAGAATTTATAAGAATCTTTATATCCTTATCTGTGGAAAGAAGCTACTTAAGAACCTTATTGTTTTACCTCTAGTAGAGTTTGATGTTATCCTGGCTATGGATTGGCTCTCTATTTACCATGCTAAGATTGACTGTAGAGATAAAGAAGTTTCATTTCAGAAAGACTTTCAGTTTGTGTACAAGAATGAACCCTTACTGTTGATAACTTATCAAGGGGCCAAGAAAATTGTAAAAGATGGAAATGAATGTTACCATGCACACATCGTTGAAAACAAAGGAACTGTTCAGATTAATGATGTGCCAGTGGTAAATGAGTATCCTGATGTTTTTCCTAATGAGTTTCCTGGAATAATACCAGATCGGGAAGTTGAATTTATTGTCAACTTAGTTCCTGATGCTAATCCAATTTCAAAACACCCTTATCGAATGGATCAAATTGAACTTTTAGAGTTGAAGGAGCAATTGCAAGATTTATTCGAGAAAGGTTTCATTCGACCTAGCACATCACCATGGGGTGCTCCTGTTTTATGTGTTAAAAAGAAATATGGTTCTATGAGACTTTTCATTGATTATAGAGCATTGAATAACATCACTGTTAAGAACAAATATCCATTGCCTCATATCGATGATTTGTTTGATCAGATCCAGGGAGCTCAGTATTTTTCAAAGATTAACCTGAGATCGGGGTACCATCATTTGAAGGTAAAGGAAGAAGATGTTCCGAAGACTGTGTTTCGTACAAGATATGACCATTATGAATTTGTAGTAATGCCTTTTGGGCTAACCAATTCACCTTATGTATTCATGGACTTAATGACTAGAATTTTCCAGGAGTTTTTGGATAAGTTTGTGGTGGTTTTCATTGATGATATTTTGATGTTTTCTAAAAGTAAAGAAGAGAATGAAAGACATTTAAGGGTTATTTTGAAAACCATAAAACAAAAGAAATTGTATCGGAAATTCATAAAGTGTGAGTTTTGGTTGCAACAAAGTTCTTATCTTGGTCATATTGTTTCTAAAGATGGGATAACTATTGATCCTGCAAAAACAAAGGTTGTTGAAGAATGGCCAAGACCCACTAATGTAACTAAGATTCGTAGCATCCTTGGTTTGGCAGGCTATTACCGAAGGTTTTTTGGAAATTTTTCACGGTTATCTAGTCCAATGACTAAGCTAACTCGGAAGGGTGTTAAGTTTATTTGGACAATAGAATGTGATGATTGTTTTAAGGAATTGAAAAGAATATCGGTGAATGCTCTAGTTTTGGCACTTCCTTCCATGAATGGTGAGTTTGTTATCTACAGTGATGATTCATTGAAAGGACTTGGTTGTGTCCTAATGCAGAATGATCAGGTAATTGATTATGCTTCACGACAGTTGAAAACTCATGAGGTAAATTACCCTACACATGATTTGGATTAGCTGCTGTTGTTTTCACTTTAAAAATTTGGAGGCATCAATTGTATGGAGTAAAGTGCGAAATATATTCTGATCACAAAAGTTTAAAGTATATATTCACTCAGAAAGAATTGAACATGAGACAAAGGAGATGGATAGAATTAATCAAGGATTATGATTATACAATTCATTACCATCCGGGAAAAGAAAATAAAGTGGCTGATGCTTTGAGTCGAAAAAGTAATGCTTCATTAACAATGTTGCGTTTGGAACTTGATCCATTGGTTACGGATTTGATGAAATTTGGGATAGAAGTTTTTGGTGCAGGATGTTCTTATGTTTTGTTTCAAGTATCAGTGAAATCTTCTCTATCAGACAGAATCAAGCAAGCACAGAAGCAAGATAGTGAGTTGCAGAAAAAGGTAGAGCTGGTTCAGAAGGGTAAGTTTCCTGAATTCAACATTGATAATGATTGTGTTTTGAGGATTGGGAAGAGATTATGTGTGCCTTGTGATTCCCAGTTGAATAGAGAGTTGTTATGTGAAGCTCATAGTTCTCCGTTTTCAGTTTATCCGGGCAGTACTAAGATGTACAGAGATCTGCTGGAGTATTACTGGTGAGATGGAATGAAAAGAGATATTACTGATTTTACTATGAAGTGTTTGACTTGTCAGCAGGTTAAAGCAGAGCGGCAGTTAATGAAAGGGATGCTTCAACCTCTACCAGTGCCAGAGTGGAAATGGGAGAATATATCCATGGAATTTGTTGTGGGATTACCGAATACATATCGAGGTAATAATGCAATCTGGGTTATTGTTGATCGCTTGACTAAATCTTCTCATTTCCTTACTATTCGAGATACTTTTCCCTAGATCAACTTTCCTGTTTGTATCTTAAAGAGATAGTCAGGTTACATGGAGTTACCCTCTCCACTGTATCTGACCGTGATCCCAGGTTTACTTCTATCTTTTGGAAGGGCCTTCAAAAGTCATTGGGTACTGAATTAAATTTTAGTACACCTTTTCATCCTCAATCAAATGGGTAGTCAGAACGAACAATTCAGACATTGGAGGATATGCTACGTGCTTGTTCGATGGATTATCAGGGAAGTTGGGACCACCATCTTTCTTTGGTTGAGTTTTCTTATAATAACAGTTTTCATTCCAGTATACAGATGGAACCATTTGAGGCGTTATATGGGAAGCGATTTCAAACTCCAGATTTTTGGGATGGAGTGGGTGAAAGAAAGCTGATAGGACCAGAATTGGTAGAAGAGTTGGTAGAAAAAGTTCAGCTGATACAGAAACACATGAGAACAGCTCAGAACAGGTAGAAGAGTTATGTAGACAACATAAGGAAGGATCTCTCTTTTGAGGTAGGTGATCATGTTTTTCTCAAGGTTTCTCCATGGAAAAGTGTGATGTGATTTGGTAAGAAATGAAAGATGAGTCCATGGTTCATTGGACCGTATGAAATTCTGGAGAGAGTTGGATCAGTTGCATATAGAGTGGCATTACCTCTGAGTTTATCTCAGGTACACAATGTTTTTCATGTTTCGATGCTGAGAAAGTATATTCCAGATCCATCTCATGTTTTGAGTCCAGAGGTAGTTCAGCTGGAAGAGAACCTATCTTATGAGGAACAACCGGTCCAGATTCTTGACCATAGGGAGTAAGTGTTATGGAATAAGGTGATTCATCAGGTAAAGGTTTTGTAGAAAAACCACATGATAGAAGAGGTAACATGAGAATCTGAAAATGCAATGAGGGATAAATACCCCCTCTAATTCGATAAGTAAATAAATTGCGGGGACGCAATTTTCTAAAGGGCGAAAGGTTGTAACATCCCAAGTAAATAATGAATAATAGATATTTTTATCTATGTCTATTAATGAATTAGATCGTTTTTTAGAGACTTAAAATGAAAATAAATACAATCTTAAGCGTGAAATACACTAATATTGTTTTACTAGCATTTGATGGAAAATTTTTTTAAATCAAACGTTTGACAATTTTATAAGATAAATTTGTCAAAAGAAACTTATTCTTTATGATTGGGACATTGAAATTTACTTTGGGTAAATTTTTGGTATTTTTCTGAAAATATTCATTTTTTATGAATAGTGAAAAATACTGCATTTTACATCAAAACTGCTTTTTCATATAATTTATTTATATGGTCATATTACCTTTTTAATTGGTATTAAAGTTTAATTTGAATATATTTTTACCATTTAATACAATGGTGGTCATTAGGATTAATTTCACTTTGGAATTGAGCATAAACTAATGCCAAACTTTTCATAGATATTGTTTCAAAAAACCCGCTATTTGTTTTGACAACGTAAATTATTTTTAAATCAATTATTGCAATTTATGTGTTTGGAATTTGGTAAAATGGATTACATATTTGGAATAATAAGGTCCAAATTAGGTAATCAGGACTCTTGTTTTTGGACATTATGAATAGTAACGACGGTAATTATTTTTAATTATCTTGATTAATGAGTAATCGGGTAGTTAAGGATAATAAAATAATATCATAATAATAAAAAATGACACCAACATGTGTCCTAATTCTACTGGTTGTCTCATGGCCGACCATGGGATTCCTTGTTCCAAACTTGGGGACCCCATGGAATCAATTTTGTGGAAAGTGACTTGTTATCTTTTTTTTAATGAATGTAAATATAACAAGAATGTATCACCTGATTAATTTTTTTTAATTTTGTCTACATAGATGATATTTTAGACTATAAATATTATTTGTAAAGATAAAACAATTTCCTACATCCTAGTAGTTTTTTCATAATGTTTATACTTTAAATAAATTAATATATTTATGACATCATGATGATGCAGCGACTACCTCATTAATAAAGGATTTAAATAAAATGAAAAGATAATGTAAAATCTATGACCTACACATGTCCAAAACCTATTGTATCGGTATATTTCGAACCCTTATCACATTATCCTCTAATTATATCAATGTGGGTCCTCATAAATTCGAATCTCATTTTAAAATAAAGTAACATTTCTTTACTTTCCAAGAGTACCCCTCCTCTCCTCTTATAAAAGTCCTCCACCTCTACCTCATTACCCACACTTCCAAAGCCTTTGGCTAGGAAAAACCCTGCCCATTGTGTCTCTCCACTTACCTATCTTACTCCTTGAAGCCTCAATTTGGGCATAATTCTTCCCAAGGAAGCCTTTGAGCTCAAACCAAAGGAAGTTACCCGATTTTAAGGAATGTCTTCACTTGAGTCCTTTTGTTTTATTTTGCTACTCCAAGCCCCTAAACTCTTTTTATTCATTTCTTTTGTAACAACTCCAGTATATTCAATATAATAGGATGTTGTTATAAGAAGGATTCGAGCTACACTTACACACACCTACATCTAATAGTTAAAGAACATACTGTTTCCGTGGATGGTGAATTTATGCCTCCCGAAATGATGATTGTTCAACATTCTTTTAACACCTTCAAAGGTGGCCATTAAGATGACACTATATTTATATATGATATATAATTTTTTTATTTTTTCATTAATCATCTGTATTTTTCATTTTGGGCATAACTTTATGGTTTCCATTATGGGTAAACGTGATATCTTCATTTAAGGAAGTGCGGACTACCACCCCCTCAAAGTGATTTGATTCGTTAATACCATATGTGAGATGTATAAAGGATGAAGTTATGATATTATATATGATATTGAACTGGAATTATAATATAACTTTATATCATTATGATTCCATTTTATAAAATAAGAAATAGAAATGAAAGTAGTGTTCCTGCGTACGTACGGCTTACCGTCTCCATGAACGGTGCATTTCATTTCTTACCTCTAAATGATTATGTAATATTATAAATGCATGCATGTACTGGATATATATGACATATATTATATCTACATCATGAATACCATTCTGGTTATAATGGATACATGAACAACTTGTAATTATAAAGGGTTTATTTTTGACTCAAGTACCAATGATCGTTAAAACGATCGTTATTAACTTAAATAATTACATAGTGTTCATGAAAAGGCAATAAGTGATATAAAAGGAATAATGAACTTGAAAAATGTTCTTAAACAAGTATAAATTAACTCAAGTTTATTATTCAAGAGATTAAAGAATGACTGAGTGAAGTCGGACCCGAGGTATGGGACTTCGTCTCTATCTCCTTTCATTGAGGCATATTTTGTTTTATACACAACCTTCTTTTATATGGTGTATAAACCCCTTTGAATTTTACGTTTATTCAAAAGGAATATTTTTTATACGATGCTTTTACTAAACGACAAAAGGGAATGTTTTTGTCGTACGTATGCGGAGAAAACGACTTCTCTGCCACCGTGACCATTATTTGATTTTCGGCTTCCTCTACAAGCCATACATTTTTTTAAAAGAAAAATAAATACCATGTTTTACTTTTCTTTTATTTTGGTATTGAAAATTGTTTTCATAATGTTTTTATATCAATGTGTTGTATTGATATCTTGTGATTGAAAGGTGGAAATGTTATGTTTCCTTTATGCATGTTTTATGTGATACAATTATGTTAAGGTTCTTGGGCATTATTATGAAGACGGGTGGTTCCGTGATAAAATAAGGGCGGGTGAGCCCGATATAGCTCTCCAATGCATTGGGCAACGTGGAGGAGTGAAACGTTAAGGTTTATCTGAAGAGATTTAGGGAATATACTGTGATGGGTATTCCAAACGTAACCAAGAGGGTTACTCCCTACCCAAGAATGTTTTGAATGCCTCAAGTTACCTTTATGTCTTATGATTTCTATGATTTATTCATGATTTTATGAGGTATGTTAAAGTGATTATGTTTTATGGGTAATGTATGATTTCATTCATATGTATATATGTACCCATGTTTCCTTTCCATATTTTTATATCCCTTACTGAGCTTTTTATGCTCATCCCATGTTTTTGAAATGTTTTTCACAGGTCAAGGGAAAGGTACATGATATGATGAAGGTGTCAAGGAAGTGTCAAGAAAGAATCCATGTTTTATTTTAAATATGTTACCATTGATGGGAAAAATGAATAATATATTTTATGTAACCACTTTGTATAAATATGGAATGTAATGCAAGTTTTATTTTCTAATTCTCTAAAACTCTAAACCTGAAAAGATCCTCGAGGTGTAATCTTGTAATAACTCAAGATTAAGTAAGGTTTAAGGATGGGGCCTTATACCTTAAGTATGATGGTGTCCTTCATGTTACCCTATTGTCTTGGACAACCAAATTTAAATAAATAATTATTATTTATATAACCTCTTATTCTTGTAATTTATTTATTATAACTATATTAGGTTCAATTTTGTTATTTTTTACGGGTTAAGATGTTCAATTTCATTGTTTTGGAGCGTTTGTTTCCTGGGGTTTCATGATTGGTTTAATTATATACATATAAGGATAAACATTTAAGATTAATATGATTGTCGATAATTGGAGTTATATTTTATTGTTGAGAAAATATATGATTAAATTTTTTTAAAAGTCATTTCATTTTTTGTAGTGAAGATGAATTATTATATAAAATGTTATTTATAATCGTGTTTGTTAATTGGTGTTGTTTGATCACATAGAACAAATTTTGATTTATAAATCAATATCATGTGTACAAAATATTACATAACCTTAAATATTACATAATACATACATTATATTTTTGTTAAACCATAAAAATGGTTTCATGAATTGAATTGAAGATGGTAATAAAAATTGAAAACTCATCATTCTTGAATGTGATAAATTAACACATCTCGGATTGTGTTTCCATTTCTGGTATAAAAGGAGGGAGAAATCAGAGACGATGATGAATTATTCCATTATCATAAAAAAATTCATGTAAACTTATGGTAATGGAGTTATCATAACATTTTTATGAATGCAGGTGAGGAAATAAAAAGAAATAATGGAACATGAATGAAAATAAATTAAATGAAAAAAGGATTTTCCCTCTTGGATAAATCTTCATTGAGAACCACATTAGGGGACAGGATTTTTTATTCATAAGAGACCAAGTGCTTATGTAAATGGGATAGTGTTTTAGATATATATTTGAGGATAATTTAAACTAGGAACACGACATGAGAGTTGTGAGGAGAGGAGGTAAATAGGGGTGGTATTTATAGTAGAGGAGAAGAGAGTTTTTTCAATAATTTATCCATTATTTTAATATTTTTCTCCGAACATGAAATATTAATAATTCTTATGACCAAAAACAATAATAAGTGCATGTTATTTTGATCCCAATGTGCTTACCTCAGAAAGACATCATCCAAGACTCAATAAATCATGTATTCAAGTGATTCTATAAATTACTGCATTTTACCATTCCAAAAAAATTCTTGTATTTCATAAAAATACCAAAAATTCAACCCTAACATTTTTTCATGTGTAGAATAAAAAAATGAAATTCATTTTATGGATTTTTTTTCTAAATATGAGAAATTTTTATTTTTAATGAAAATCATAATTTAATATAAAAAAAATTCTAAAATTATATCTACTTTTCTAACACTTGGAAATATTACTTAAGGTATCATAAAATTATCTTATTATCACAGGTCATACAAATAATAATTTATGAATATATTTTATGTAAATAAGATTACTTTTACTTTATTTAATTAATCAGAAAATGGTCACTAAATATACACAGCTAACAAAAACACCAACACTTCATTTATATTTTTTTAATTATTTATTCACTAAAACTATGATATAATAATACCATATTGTTACTTAAAAGATGAGTAAATTTTACTTATGCTTTATTTTGAGAGGCTACGATTAAATTGTCCATTTTAATATTTATAAGGGTCATAGTAATATCCAATGGTCATGTTACTAATACATTAGTATATATTCCTTAACTTCTAGAGATTCCTTTTATTTTACTAATTATTAATTTTTATGATTTGAATTGTGTTCCATGTGTAATAATATATGATTATACCATAATAAATAATTATAATAAAAGAACTCCACTAATAAAAAATTGGTTTATCACATTCACATAAAATCTCATTTTCATAAAATTCTTCCCAATTATTTTCAATGAGTTTTGATTATTAAAAGATGTATCAATTGGCTAATAAATTATAATTTATTCCTTAAAATTTAATAAATGTGACTTAAAATAAGTTTTGAACTCATCCATAAAATTTTAATCATCATTAATAGTGTGTAATATATGATTTTCCATTTCATGAGCATTTTCTTGAGCTCTCAGTTCATTCAATTGTTTTAACTCATTGGAAAGATTTAACTTTTGTTTAATTACTTCTTGAATCATAGAAGCTCGATGTTGTGGCTCCAATTTTTTTTTCATTTATAATGATTTTTTAGGTGTAGCAATTTTTAAAAGTCATCCTGATGAGGCTCATCTTATTGTTGATAATCCGGCCTAGCGTAAGAGTACATACCGTTAAAATCTATTTTCTCTGTTTTTCTAAGACTCTGTATTAGAGGTTAAAATGCTAGAAATTAAAAAAAAAATAACTGATGAAACACCCTAGAAATGGCACTAAATAAACACTGAGATATTTCAATAATGTCACAGTTGTGAATATATTCCCCTTATAAAGTAGTATAGTTGTGATTATGGTGTTGTTTTACGAGGAAGTTGCAGACTATGTTATCGATGTTTCTCATTGTTAATTTCTATTTGGAAAATGTGATAACTATAAATGGGTATTTTAAAAAAGATAAACTATTTAAAATAATATAAAAAATATTTCAACTATAAATCTATGTTAGTTATTGAAAATTAGAAGCAAACGAGAGTAAGGAAAACAAACTAATGAAGGAAGAAGAGGAAAAACTTCGAACCTCAGACAAACCATTTGTTATTTCCAAAAATTGAATTCCAATTTAATTATTAAATTTAAACCTAAAATACATCAATGAATAAACATATATTTTCTATATACCATAATGAGGCCTAAATTATGGATGTTTTTTCGATTATGAATGTGATGCAATTACCCAATGACCTTTGAGAAATCTGACATAATTGAAGCTGTTGGTCTCATTGGGGAGACCTCTTTGAAATATATTTAAACAATAAGAAAAACATTTCCTAGTCATAATATTATAATAAATATATTAAATTATATATTAAATTGAATCAATAATTATAAAGGCCTCCTTCAATCAAGAAAACAATTTCAAGAATCATTCTAATGAAAAATGTTCACAATGAAGAACACAAACTCAAAATTGATGAATCCTTAGATCTCCTCTTCCCATCACCACATGGAGATTATAGATTAAGGCATTTGTTATATTCAATATTAAAACTCTTCTATAGAATAAATTTATCAACAAAAAACCCTCCTTCAATACAACCATTGTTTGTAATGAAGATAAGATCAGAATATAAAGAGAAGACATGGGTTGAAATATTCCTCCCTAAATTTTTTTTCCAATATGATGGATCTATTTGGGTCCTTTATAGATGAATATCCCACTATAATCTTATACAGATTTGGTAAAAATTTAATTTCTTTTTTGAAAATAAAATATTATGATATTTTGTACACGTGTTGTAAATGTTACGATTTAATTATTGAAATGAAACATTTCTATCTGGATTTACACATCACTTTCATCAAATTTCACATGCACAATAACCATTTTAATGATAAAATTTAATCTACTTTTTTATAATGGATTTTAGACAACTAGTCCTATCCCTTTTCTAATTGTAATTAGATAATTTGGACATAGGTGGTCCTAGTTATGCTTCATTTATTTAAGATATTCAATTCTGTTTGAAAACAGATTTTATAATTTGAATGATTTTCTTGGTCCTCCAGATGGATGATTCGGAACATGTTCAAATTAAAAAATATCCATCAAAATATCAATGAATTACTAAAATAATATTTATACAAATGTAACTCTATAAAAAATATTCCCAAAAGCAAAAATGGTGAAAATGATAAAATTATAGAATTAATAAATTTTCACAATTCAGCTCAAAGAAACACAAAATTATTAAAATGATACAATTTATTATATAATGACAAATTTTTGGGGGATATATTCATTGGAATAAAAATAAAATATTAAAAATGCATGTACTATCAATTACCCCACACTTTGGACATGGAATCTCGAACAAGTGAGCACTAAAAATAAATATCCAACTAGAATTCAAAACACATGTCAATGGAATTAATAAATGAAAAAGGATGGCACTAAATTTATCTATCCAATTCAATAGATAAAATTAAAAATTCCTTTTTTTTCTTGTAGTTCATCCCCATTTCATTTATTCCTCCATGTACAAGTATTCCTACCTCACTTCTTTTCTCTCAATAAATGATTTTGATTTTGAACAATGATTTTGTCATCAAAATTAATGAACAGTTGACCATAAGATTGGATTTTTTTAATCCCAAACAGGTTGATTAAAATAATTTTATTTATAATGAGTTAATATAGAGGGGGGGGGGTTATGTTTGAAAGTTGTTGGGTTTTAAAATGTCAAAAATTAAAAGGCGAAATAAGGAGGGTTGAGCTCATTGTTGATGTAAAAATTCATGATTCAAATTTTCACTTAATCATAATATTATCCAACTTATTAATGGAATAAAATCATTGTGATCATCTTATATAATCTATTTTCCATCATTCAACATCAATATTTTAGTATAAAAATGACAATTTTCTTATCGTTTTTAATGCTCTATATAGGTAACATATTTCTTAATTTAGAGCTCTAGACACAGACAACTTCATTTCCTTTATGATCTCAAAATGGAAATAGATCTATCCAACTATTTTATGTAAAAAATATATTAAAACATTAATATACCCCCATAGACACACAACATGAGGTATCACACCACAATTTATCTCCCCCAACATTAAAGGTGAACTAGATCATTAATTTTCACTTCTAGAGAACGCTGTAATGGGAGAATTGGATTGTAATGTGGCTGTCATAACAGAATGTAAATTCCAAATAAATGATCCTAATTATAAAAGGTGAAAGGAATTACATAATGAAAAGGAATATCAAGAAAATGGGTCTATTTAAATCCAATTAATTTCCTCAATCATTTTGAACACAACTTCTTTAAAGCCCACCGGGATTGATAGAAAGAAGGAATTTAATTGTTAAAATAAGATTCACATGGAACACTCAAGAAGTGGGGTTAATGTGAATAAGATTAAAAAAATGTTTTATAATCCACACATTATAGTTTATTTTAATTTTAGACAACATTCATGGAATTGAATTCAAAATTTAATGGTCTTTCCATGAATTTCCACATGTTGAATAAAAAACAACACACATTTAGGCAATAATTAATTTTTAGTTCCATGAAACAAGTTGTATCCTACCATAAACAAAATATTTTAATTCACAAATGACATTAACTTGAATGTAAAATGTTTTTTTGTAACCCAATATTTTAACTAAAACACACAAAATTTAAAAATAAAACATAAAATTTGAATGGAAACCTAAAAAAAGAAATTTTGAAAAGAAAACACATTGAATGATAATATAAAAAAAACTATCCCCACACTAATTTTCAACAAAATCCTCATTTTTCATGATTTACATGAGAAATAAAAATCAATAAGATAATACATGAAAAAAATAAGTGTAGAGGAACAACACAAACTTGTTTTTACTGAGGAGCAACAACATTGAGCTTTCCACTTAAAAGAAGAAACATTATAACATGCACAAAAAAAAAATAAAAATAAATTTAAAGGATGTAATGAAAATTAAAAATAAGTAGAAGCTAAAAAATATTTGGTTTGAACAAGCATGTGGGTTCTAGGATTTCTCTGCCCATAGTCAGGAAATTCAAGCTAATCATTCCAAATCTGTAGGTTGGTGGAGTTTCATCCCCATGAACCATAAAAATTTTATTTCTGTAATTATATTAATCTCCTGCATCTTGTATAATCCCCCCAAAACATATCTATTTATGTTCCCACTCATTAATTTGATTTTTCGATGGCTTATTAGAATAGGGAAAAATGTAAGGTAAAATTCCATGAATTTATCCTCACAAAAGACCTCCTATGATTGTTAAATTTTAATCTAAGGATGTTGTTCATCGTGGAAATCCCAATAATATTTTTTTTCTTTATTAAAAACAACATCTACACCAACATCCTCTTGTGTACCAATATATTCAAATGAGTAGACCATTCTTTCTAGAATTTCAAACATTACTTCCACTTCAATAAAAATTTATTCCACTAAAATTACATGGGAGATCAATATGAACATGTAAAAGTAGTTTGAAATTTACTTTCAGAATATTTTGAAAAATATTGATCAAAATTTGAGATATATACTTGTGTAATCTCATTTTAATGCACTATATAGGAGTCAAAATAGTTGTATTGAATGTAGGAACCAGCTCAGGATCCTCCAAAAGCTCGTTAAAATTTAATGTATCAAGCTTCTATTCATCTTTACCCAAAAATAATTACACATGATCTGAATTTTAAATTTAAAAAATAGTGGAATCAAATGAAAATTCATTTTTAATAAATTCATCCCAATTTTTTTCAAAAGAGTTTTAATTTTCAAAAGACATGTTAATTAATGAATCAGTGAAAATTACTTCCTTAAAATTTTCATAAGGTAATTCAAAATAATTTTCATTCCATCCATAAAAGGTGCATCAAAATTAAAATTGGGTGGTAAAATATTTTCCATTTCTTGAAAATATTTTTGATGTTTTAGTTCATTTAATTAGTTAAGAATTAATTCCCATTTATTTGATTACTTTTGAATCACTGATGCTCAATTTTGAATCTCCAAATAATATTCTTGCATTTTAAGGAATTTTTTTGGAGTTTTAATTTTTAAAAAATTTATTACTAGACACCTCCTATTGAAGATAATTAGGCCATGGATAAGAGTAGTCAATTTGAATGTTTATTTTTTCATTTTTAAGGCTCTAAATCTGTGGTTAATTTCATTGAAAGTTAGAAAATGAAATAAAAAATAACTAATTCAACATTCTAGGAAATTGTGCCAAATTGAATTTGTGAGTTTTCATTTCTGTTACCTCTTTCAATATATTCCTCTTAAAATACATTACTTTAGAGACCACGAGGTTGTCTTTTGAGGAGGTTGTAGATTTTGTTATCAAACCATATCTTTTTTAATATTTTTTTTAAATTCAGTATTTATAATAGGGTATTTAAAATCTGTTAAAATATTTAAAATTATATAAAATCATATTTATAATATAAATATACATTATAAATTGAAAATTATAATCAAAACAGAATAAATAAGACAAAATAAAGCAGGCAATGGGGTACAAAACATTGGCCCTCAGACACTCCTTTTGTTATTGGAAAAAATCGATTTCTAATTGAATTATGCAACTTATATCTCATGAAATCATTGTATACACCTATATTGACCACAAACCATAACAAGACCTAAATTATGTGTTTCTACCTACTTATCAATGTGATTCAATTATCCAAATACCTTCAAGAAATCAAACCTAATTGAACCTACAATAGTGAATGGGGAGACCTATCCCAAAGATATTTAAATAATAAGAAAATAATTTTATAAAAAATGATTTTAATATATATATATATATATATATATATATTATAAAGGGAAAAACATTGAAATATTCCTCCTTGCATCAGGAGAACTATTTCCAGAATAAATGAAAAGAGAAATTCTCCCAATGAAGATCACAAACTCAAAATGGATGAATTTTTATATCACTGCTTCACACCATTTCAAGGATATTAGAACATCATTACTTGATTATAAACAATGTGACATAAATTCTATAGCATAAATCCATCCAAAAATTACACTCATTCAATCCAACCCCAGGGATATAATCATGGGATGTGAATATTATCAGAAAAAGGGGGTGAAAATCTTCTACCTATAATCTATTTCTCATGATTTTATCTCTATTTTGGTCCTCTTCCTCGTATAATATACCTAGGTAAATATCTACAGAGTTCTTTGAAATTTAATTACCTTTTTCCCTAAATTTTTTATCTTTTGGTCACGTGTTCCAAAATATATTATTTAATTACATAATTATACCATTTCTTTCTGAAGCGTCTCTTCACATTCTCTCACATTCATGCACAAAAATTGTAATGATTAAATTTCATCCTCATATTTATCATTAATATGAACCTTAAATTACTATCCCTTTTACATATGGAATTAGATATTTTGGAAACTTGTGGTCTATATAATGCCTCATTTATTTAAGAATATTCAATTTTATCAAAAAAGTAATTTTTTGATTTGACTAATTTTTTGGGCCACTAGATGGCCAATTCAGAACATGGTCCAGTGGAGCATATGAATTTTATAAGCAATAGGTTCATAAAAAACAATTTTGGTAGTTCAATATTTATACCAAATGATATTCCAAAAAAACAAAACTGGTATAAAATAGTTACCATTATAGAATTAGGAAATTTTCATAATTTAGCTCAAACACCTTAAAATTACAAAAAAAAATACAATTTCTCATATAATGAGACATTTGTGGGGATATATTAATTAAAATAGAAATATAAAATATTTAAAATGTGTTCTCTAACAATTCTATCCAAACATAGTACTGGGACTACCAAACTACTGAGAACTCAAAAAAAATTTAAATGAAAATTAAAAACACATTTAAATGAAATTAACAATTATAAAAGGAATGAATAAAAATTATCAGGACACTTAAAAGACTAAATTAAAAATTATACATTATTTTCATTCATTATATTACTATTTCATTAATTACTCCATAGATAAGTATGCCTACCACATTCTTTCCCTCTCAACACAAGATTAGGATTTTGAACAATTCTTTTCTCATCCAAATATATTTAAGCGTCACCAAAGGCTTGAATTTTTTTTAAATCACCACATAATTGAGTCAAAAAATTGAATCAATCATGAATACATAGAAAGGGTTTTTATGTTTTGTGTTTGTTGGGTTTTCAAATGTCAAAAACATTGAACCTGAATAAAGAGTTTTTGGGTATTTGTTTAAGGGAAATCCCCAGTTCAAATATTCACATAATCATTGTATTCTCTTATATAATCAAGTAATAAAACCACCTTTTAAAATAGTATAAAATCCCTTTTCGATCCCACACTTTCAATATTTCTAGATAAAAAAATGACATTTTATCATCTTTTTTTGCAAAGCTCTGCTTAGGGAAAAATTTTCTTCCATTCAGATCTCTAAATAATTAAAAAAATATATCTTTTGAGACCTCCAGATGGGTACAACACTCAAAAATGTGTTTTCAAAAGAAAAAATATCTTAAAATTTTTAATCACTTATAAAATGAACAATAAATGAGGTAGAGCACCATATGTTATCTCCCCCACAATTAAGTTCAACTATATCATTACTTTTCACATCTAGAGAGGGTTGGAAATGGAAAATTGGCTTATAATATGTCTAAAATATCAATATGTACATAGATATTCTAGAAAAAAATATATTATCTATAAAACATGGATTTTGAAATCCATCTAATTTCCTAAATAATTTTGAACACATCTTCTTTAAAGCTCACAAGTATTGATGGAAAATTGGAATTTTCTTTTTAAAACATTCATTATTTCACTCAAGAAGTTGGTTAATGTGAAGAAGGTGAATAAATAGTTTAAAATACTCACATGAATTTTATTAGAGATATAAGACAACACTCATGGCATGGTATTCATAATTTAATGATCTTTTCATGAATTTTAACATCTTGAATCCATAACAAAGAATATTTTACCAATAATTTATGTTATTTTCTATGAAACAAGTTGGTTCCTTTAATTGAAAAGAAATAAATTTATAAAGGATATTAATTTGAAGTTCACTAGTTTTTTATAACAAAAAAATTTAAATAAAACATTCAAAACATCGAAATAAAAACTCAATTTGAAAAATAAAACTTAAAAAATAAATTGTAAAATGAAATGCAAAAATCATAATCTAATAAGGATGATCCAACCATTAAAATTATTCATGAAAATTTACTCATTGTCCATAAATTATATGAGAATTTAAAATCAAGAAGATAAGATGAGACAAAAAAGTGGAGAGGGAATACACTAAATGTTTCTTATTGTTCATCAACAGCCATGATCTATCCTACTAAAATATTTAACTAAAAAAAGTGATGAAAAATAAAAAGAAATATAATGGAAAATGGAGTAGTTTTGAGCCCCCCATGTGGGTTCTTGGATTTCCATGCCCCAAATCGTGTAGTTCTAGCTGATCATCCCCAATCCGAAGGTGGGAGTCATTTCTTCCTCATGAACAATCAAAATGATATATATCCATTCTTATTTATCTCCCACATATTATACATGTTCCCCAAAAAATATTTCTTCCCATTCACCTCCATAATTTTGACGTTTTGATGATGTATTAGAAGTGGAAACAAACTGTAATGGACACCTACCATGAATTTATCCTCACAATATACCTCTATTGGTTGTAGAATTTTATTATCATGATGTGGTACATCATCATGTTCATCATTAAAAAAAATTCTTTAAAAAAATTCTTAGTGCCACCATTATAATCTGTACCAGGGTACTCAAATGGGAAACCATTAATTATTGAATTTAAAACTTGACATCCTCCTCAACTAAACAAATCAGCCCACTCAAAATAAATTGGAAGTAAATATGCATAGGTAAAAGTAGTTATAAATTTACTACAATTTTTTTAATATATGGATAAAAATAATATTCACATACTAATGGAATCTCAGGTTCCAACTCGTCTTGATAGTCAAAAATATTTGAATTTAATGTTGATAGCAACACATTATCCAACAAACAATTTTAAAAAATGAATGGATCAATATTCACTTTCAATTTAGACAAAGATTACTACAAAGGTCCTATTTCATATATTTAAAAAATAATGTCTTGAGATGAAATTTAATTTTTAAAAAATTTATACCAACTATTTTCTATAGAGTTTTGATTTACAAAAGAAAAATCAATTGAGGAGTTAGTGATAATTTATTCCTTCAAAGTTAAAAAATGTGATTCGTAATCAAATTTCAACTCCTCCAAAAATGGTTCATGAACATCAAAATTGGGGGTATAGGATTTCTAATTTCATGAGTATCATTTTAAGATTCTACTTCTTTCATTTTTTAATTCATTTTAATGAATTAACATTTATTTGATAATATCTTGAATAATTGAAGCTTGATATTAATCCTCCAAAACATTTTTTTGTTTATAAATAATTTTTTTGTAGTTTAAATTTTAATAATTCATGATTCCTAGGATCCTTATCTTGTTGATAATCTTTCCAATCTTAAGAGTAGTCTCTTTGAAAGTACATTTTTGATTGTTTTTTAAGACTATAAATTAATTGATAAAATATTTGAAAGTAAATACAAAAACTTATGAAAACACTATATAAATGGTGACAGACTGAGACTGAGATATTATAATTAGGGTCCCATGTCCAATTATTTTCCCTTAAAATGTTGTACAGTGGTGATCATAATGTTGCCTCATGAAGAGGTTGCAAAATGTGTTATCAAACTATCACATTGTTAATTTTTTTTATTAAATTATTGAATTAGAAATGGTGATTTAAAATGAGTTAAAATATTTAAAAATAAAGAAAATAATATTGAAACTAAAAATTTATAGTAGTGGCTGACATTTAGAATCAAATCAGACTAAAGGGAAAAAAACTAAAGAAGGGAGTGGTGGAAAAATGTCGACCCATGGACACTACCTTTTTCACCGACAATAATTTATTTCCAATTTTATTAACCTATATATACCTAAATACATCATGGTATACTCCTATATTGTCCAAAAACTATAATGATACCTCAATTATGGGTTTTTATATACTTATGAAAGTGACTCAGTTTCCCATAGACCTCTGAAAAATCATAAATATTTGAGCCTATTTTTCTCAATGGGGAGACCTCACCCAAATATGTTTAAACAATAAGAAAATAATTTTATAGTAATAAGATGATAAAAAAGATTAAAAACTATATAAACAATGAAAAAATAATGAAACATACCTCCTTCAATAAACCAAAAAAATTGTATAATAATTCAAAGGAGAACTATTCACAAAAAAGAACACAAACTCAAAAGGGATGAATACTTAGATCTCTCCTAACCACCACCAATTGGAGCTTATAACATCATGCATTCATTATCAACAATATGAATCCAATTATCCAAAAAAATTCAATAACACTAAAACCTCTTTCAATCCAACCATCCCCATAAATGAGGTAGAGATAAGAATATAAAGATAAAAAGGTGTGGAAATCTTGAGGACAAAATCTGTTTCCTCGGATATCAGCTCTAATTGGGGGCTCTTCCTAGAAAAATATCCTTATTTGATATTATTGACATTTCATTGAAATTTAATTACATTCTGGATCTCATGTTTTTATATCATTTGGAAAAGTGTTTCAATATATATGATTTAATTAATAAATTGAACTAATTCTATCTAAAGTGAATGTTCACCTTAATCCAATTTCATGTTCATAAAGGCCATTATACCAACCTACATTAATTCAATAATTTTAAATGAATTTTTACCTTTAGTTCCTTTTTAATTTCCATGGGTATTAAGATAAATTTTACACATATGTCTTGAGTTATGACTCATTTATTGATGGATATTCAATTCTATCTAAAAAAAAATTTAATAATTTGATATATTTGTTTAGGACTCTAGGTGAGGAATTTTTAAAATGGTGTAGTTGGAATATATGATCCCATGAGAAAGAGTTTCCTAAAAAAAGTTATTGGAAATTTAATTTTTATAAAAAATATATATTCCTAAATAAAAAAAATGTGAATACTACTAAAATTACAGAATTGGGATATTTTCAAAATTTTGTACAAACACTGTGAAATACTAAAAATGATACAATTTCTCATATAATGACACATATGTGGGGATATATACATTGAAATAAAAATAGAAAATATTTAAAATGTTCAATCTATCAATTATCCCACACTAAGAACATGGATTCTCGAACATGTGAGCACTGGAAATAAAATTCTAATGAAAATGAAAAATACATATCGATGAAATTCACAAGATCAAAATTAATTCACCCAACATATCATGCAACTTCAAAAAATTAAATTAAAAATTAAAAATTATTTTTATTAATTCATTTACATTTCATTCATTCCCTTATCCGCTAGTATGCCTACCTCATTTTTCCCTACCAACACAAAATATTGATTTTGATCATGGATTTTCTCATTCCAAAAAATGAAAGGGTCACCATAGTATTGGAAATTTTAAAAAATTCACCCAATAGAGTAAAATAATTGTAACTATCATTATGGATTAGAATGTCTATTTAGTTTTGATTTTTGTGGGTTTTCAAATGTCAAAAATTATAAGGCTAAATAAGGAGGGTTTTACTCATTATTGATGGAAATTTGCATGAGTCTAGTTTTCACATAATCATTATCTTATCTTATTTTTTCATGGACTAACATCGACTTTGAAAATATAATATAGTCACTTTTCCATCCCAAACCATCAATATTTTAGTAGAGAATTTCATTTTTCCTTTCTTTTTAGATATATATCTATATAAGGAACTATTTTCATCCATTGACACATCTATACTGGTATAACTCCATTTACAATGAGAGGTCCAGATGGTCACAACTCACCAAAAAATATTTTACGACAAAAACAATCATTTGAATGTTCTAATTTTTACCAAAAGAAATTTAAAATGTGGTAGAACACCAGAAGTCACCCCACTCCTATGTTCAACTAAGATCATGAATCTTCCCTTATACAACAATATAGAAATGGGAAGTTGGATTATAATGTGGCTACCCTATCTAGATGTACATATATACTAAGGTACCACACTGATTCAATGTTCATAGATGTCTAGTATAAAAATGGTTATCATGAAATTGGGGCATTTGAAATCCAATGAATTACCTCAATCATTTTAAACACTACTTTTTTGAAGATAATTGTTTTGATAGAATCACTAAAGAAGTGTGGTGAATGTGCATAAGATAAAAAATGGGTTATAATCATCACATGCAATTGATTTTTAATATTATAAAACATTTATGTCATGATATTTAGAATTCAATGGTCTTTTAATGAATTCCCAAAAATTTATTCTAGAAAAAAGCACATTTCAACAGTCATTTATGTTTAGTTACATGAAAGTAGTTTGTTTCACCCATTGAAAAATATATTAAATTAACAAAGGATACTACTTTGTAGCTCATGTGTTTTTTTACCATGAAAAAGTTGAAATAAAACACACAAATTTTGAAAATAAAACACAAAATATGAAAGGAAAATTGAAAAAATTGAAATTTGGAATGAAAATAAACGAAATTGAATTTTAACAAGGATGATCCACCCCCAACAATAAATGTTTAAAAATTTCCCCATTGTGCTTGGTTTATATGTTAAATTAAAATCCATATGATAAGATATAAAAAATGGTAAAGAGGAAAGACACGACCATATTTTAATTGAGCAGCAACAAACATCAGCTCACCTTCAAAAATCTACAACGTGGAAATCTGTATAATAAAAACACAGAATAAATATTTAATTTAATAAAAAGAAATAAAAATAAAAATATATAGAAGGGAAAAATATCCTTTGTTTGAACCCTTATGTGGGGGATTTGTTTTCTCTACCCCTAGTCAAGTAGTTACATTTGATGATCCCCAATCCAATGGTGGGTGAAATCTCATCCTCATGAACCAAAAAAATGATATATAGTCAATCTAATATAGCTCATAAATCATGTAGAATCTCTAAAAAACATATTTTTTTTGGGTTCCCTTCCTGAATCAGATGTTCTAATGATGTTGTGCGAGAAGGAAAATAATTTTTTTTGAAACATCCAATGAATTTATCCTAATAAAACACTGGTTGTAAAATTTTAATATAAGGTCATGGTTCATCATAAGGTTCATATTAAAAGGGATTTATTCATTGAAAATTATTAGAGAACCATCATATACAGGTGTACTAGTGCACTGAAAGGGGCACAACATTCTTTATTCAATTTAAAACACAAAATAATCTTTGTCTAAACAGTTATCCAATTCAAAAAAAGGGTTCTAAATCTACATTGGGGGATGCAGTTAGAAATTTACTATCAAAATAACTTTTAAAATATGGAAGAAATTTTGATTCATCACTTTTTAAAATATTTTGTTCTAGAGGAGTTTGGGAGTCAAAAATAGTTTTATTGAATATAGGGAGTAACCCCGGTTCCTCAAATGATCATAAAAAAGTATTCTTTCATGCTTCTCTTCATTTTTAGTCCAAAATTCATTCAATGGTTATGAATTTTCATTATCCAATATATTGGATTCACTGAAATGTTCATTTTCAACAAATTTATCCCATTTTTTTTAATGAGTTATGATTTCTAGAAGATACATCAATAGAGGGACCAGTGACAATTTATTCGTTCAAATTTGAAAAAGGTGACCCCATATCAGTTTTTCACTCATCCAAAAAGGTTAATCATCATTAAATGTGATTGTTATAAGATTTACCTTTTATTGAGAATCCTTTTGAGATTTCAGTTTTTTCAATTCTTTTAATTCATTGGAATGAATTCCCCTTTGTTGGATTAATTCATGAATCATGAAAGGTTGATGGTGAATCGCCAAAACATATTTTTAATTTGTAATGAATTTTTTACCTATTTAAATTTTAAAAATATTTCATTACAAGAATTCTTATATTGTTGGTAATCATGATAATCATATGAGTAGTTTCTGTGAAAATCCATTTTTTGGGGTTTATATGAGAAAATATTAGTGGTTAAAATCATAGAAAGTTAAAAATAGAAAAACAAAACATAGAAAACATCCCAGATTATGGAACCAAATAGGAGTTTGGGTTTTTCATTCATGTTACCCCAATTAATATATTCCCCTAAAATTCAGTATATGGGTGAAAATGGGGTTGTCTCACAAAGAGGTTGTAGTCTAACTTATCAAACTATCACTTAGTTGATTTTTTTCATTAAATGTCAGAATTAGAATTGGGGATTTTAAATGAATGAAACTATTTAATTTTTTAGAAAATTATATTTCAATAATAAATCTTCACTAGTTATTTAAATTCTTAATGAATAAAGAAAAAACCAAATAAGGTTGCATTGGACAAAATTCAACACATAAGAACTCCATTGTTCATTTTCAACAATTGATTTCCAATTGAAATATCCAATTTATAACTCTAATCCTCTATTTATACACCTATATTGACCAGAAACCATAAAGAGACCACAATTATGGGTGTTTATCGACTTATGAAAGTTATTCAATTAACCAAAGCCCTACGAGTAATCAAACCAAATTGAACCTATTGTGCTAAATGATGAGAGCACTCCCAATGATGTATAAACTAAAATAAATTAATTTTACATTTAATAATTTGATAAAATATATATATAAAAATAAAATAAAGTGAAAATAATACTAAAATATGCCTCCTTCTATTGAGGAAAAAATTACAGAATGATTCAAAATTGAAATGTTCACTTTAATGAACACAATCTCAAAAGAGATAAATCATCTGATATCCACTACACACCACCGCATATATATTAGAACTTAATTCATTGATTTTCATCAATATTAAACAAAATTTTTAAACATAATTTCATCATTGTAGAACCATCTTTCAATCCATCCATCCCTTGAATGAATAGGAGATATGAATATAAAGAGAAAAACTTTGTGGTAATCTTTAGCCCAGAATATCATTTCCTGAATGATGGATCTATTTGGGGCCTCTTTCTTGAAAATATCCATCAAGACTTCTATATAGAGTATTTAAAAATTTAATTATATTTCAATGAAAAAAATATCAAATATTTGGGGCATTTGTTTCGAAATATATGATTTAAATAATGAATTGAACTGTTTCTGTTTGAAGTGACTATTCACATTCCACTTATTTCAAATTAAAAAAAAGACTATTTAAATAAATAAAATTAGTACTGGTATTTATCATTCAGATTATCTTTGATTCCTCTCTATTTTAAAGGTGTAATCATATAATTTGGATAGCTATGTGCCGATCAATGGCTCATTTATTCAAGGATATTCAGTTCTGTCAGAAAAATGATTTTCCAACTTGATTGATTTTTTGGCCTCTAGAGGGACGATTCAGAATGTGGTTCAGAATTAACATATGCATATCATGATAAATATATTCCTAAAAAATTTATTTCTACATTTTAATTAGTGTAGAAAAACATATTACAAAAACAAAAAATTGGTGAAAAATTGTTAAAATTATAGAATAAAGGCATTTTATAGTTTAACTCAAAACACCTCAGAATTCCAAAAATGAAACAATTTTTCTTATAATAACACATTGGTTTGGATATATTCATTTAATTAAATATAATAAGTATTTATATATTCAACTCTATCAATTCCCCTATACAAATCACATGGACTTTTGAACAAGTTAGCACTCAAAATAAATTTCTAATGAAAATTCAAAACACATGTCAATGAAATTGACATGCTCAAGATAAAGGAACATAAATTCTCATGCCACATCAATAGAGTAAATTCAAAATTCTACATTACTTCTAAGGATTATATTCTAATTTCAATCATTCTTTTATGAACAGGTATGAATACCACACTTCTTCATTCTCAACACAATATTTGGATTTTGAACAAATATTTTCACATTTAAATAAATACAAGGGTCTCCGAAGGCATGTAAATTTTATAAATATAAACTCAACTAATTCAAATAAGTTTTTCTATCATGAGTAATTAGAAGTGTTTTTTAGGTTTGAAGGCTAAAGGTGTTTCAAATATAAAAAATTTTGATGCTGAAGAAAGAAGGGTTGGCTCTTTGTGGAAGGAAAATTGGATGATTCTAGTTTTCAGTTAAAGGTTTTATACTAATCATTATTCAAGGAATAACATTAGATCTGATCATATTATACAATCTACTTTCTCTCCTACTCAATAAATATTTTAGCATCTAAATTACTTTTTCATATCTTTTTTGGAAAGATCTAGATAGGGAACAACTTTCTTTCATTAAGATCTCTAGATAGGAACTTCTCAATTACCATTGAGAACTATATATGGGAATAGGTCTCACCAAAATATTTTCCAGTTATCAAAAAATATCTTGAAATTTTTAATCTCCACCCAATGAAAAAATGTGGTAGCACACCCCACGTCATATCCCCCCACAATTAATATCAACTAGATCATCCATACTCACCTCTAGATCAGGATAGAAAAGAAATATTGGTTTAGAATGTGGATAAAAAATCATGATATATATGTGTAATATGGGATTAAAATGATAAAATGTACATGGAAGAAAATGATAAAAAGTATTATCATGAAAAGGAGGAATTTGAAATCCTATAAACTGCCTCAATCATTTTGAACACAACTTCATTAATGCTCATAGTTGTTTGACAAGAAAATTGATTTTTTTGGTTAAAAAAGCATTAGGTCGTTCACCCATGAAGTCGGGTGAATGTAAAGAAGATTAAAAAATTAATCATAATCCTCACAAGAAATTTATTTCTGATATTGGACAACAATTTTTGTATGATATTAACTATTCAATTGTCTTTTAATGAATTTGCACAACTTGAATCCAGAATAAATCACCATTCAACTGTAATATATATTCATTTCCCTGAAAAAAGATAGTTCCTTCCATTGTTTTTAATTCACGTAGGATATTAATTTAAAGATCATGAGTGATTTATAACTCAAAATTTAAAATAAAAGGAAAGAAAATTAGAAATTAAAACACAAAAAAATTATGAAAACTAAAAAAAATAAATTTGAAAAGAAAACACACTATATTCAAATATAAAAAAGATGACTGCAACTCTAGACATGTTATTTTAAAATGTCTTCATTGTGCTTGGATTATGTGAGAAATGAAAATCAAGAAGATAAAAATTAAAAAAAATGGAGAGGAAAGACACATCCTAGTTTTATTAAGAAACAACAACCTTGAGCCAGTCTAAAAAATTATGCAACTTGGAAGCCTGCATGAAAGGAAACAAAAAAGATCCAAAATATATTTAAGTATTTTCAACTCTATCTGAAAAATGATTTTCAAATTTTATTGATTTTTGGGACTCCAGATGGTCGATTCAAAACAAGGTCTATTTGGAACATATTTATTCCATTAGAAAAGGTTATGTTAAAAATGATTTGGAAAATTGTATCTATATATAAAATGATATTCCCAAAAACAAAATTAGTGAAAAACTGTTAAAAATCCTAGAATTAATGAATTTTCAAAATTCAACTCCAAAAACCCCAAAATTATAAAAATGATACACTTTATCATATAATGTTACATTGGAAGGGATATATTAAATTAGATATACTTAACAAATATTTAAAATGTCTGCTCTATAATTGGTAGTTTAAGGTAGCTCCAGAAAATGGATGAAATCAACCATGATGAAGTAGTGAAATAGAGAATATATATATATATATATGATGAAATATAAGCCTCTCTTCAAGAGATATTTGTTTGAAGAAACAAAATTAATAAATAAATAAATGATTCACAATACCAAAAAAATATATTAAAAACATAGAGAAGAGATATCTGTGTTGAATTATGAAATTGAAAGACATATGTCTTCATATCTAGAGAACTCAAATAAGGCTCTTGACTACAAGATCATAACAAATAAAAATAACAGATAAATCAATAGTTTGAATATCACTAGAAAATATCTAGTCAAACATATCAACGAACATGAAGAGGATGTTTTGAGTCCACTTAAATAGTGAAAGGATAGGATAAAATATTAACTTCCACAAAGTAGGTCACAATGGTAGTAGAAAATGGAAATATAGAGTTTGGAGTTCCAATAAAACTGAAAATGGAATATAAGGAGAAAAAGTCGATATGTATAAATTATATAGCTAGTATTGGGATTGAATGAAATAAAAAATCACTAAGGATTGAAGTCAAACCATAAGCACCATGTCCATGATTTTAGATTGATTTGGCTTCGAATTAGAACCTGAAGATTCAGAGATCCCAATGGAGGACTAGTAGTGCAGTAGAGACACACTAGAATGCATCACACATTAGATGTTTTTATTGTGGAAAGATGGGAAACTCCCAAAATGTCTTGTCCATAGAAAAGATGTATTTAAAGCAAAAATACCAATAATGGAATCCATATAGAGGTAAATATTCTAGGACATAATTTAATGGTTAGTGTTTTAGGTTTAGAGGATTGTGACACATGAAAACAAATTGTTCATAAAAAATGATTATAAATGTGTGAAGAAGGAAAAATGTTTTCATAATATGGTGCTAAATATATCATCAAATGCGATGAAATGAGAAAATCAATTTCTGACTCTGTAAGAAGATGTTGGGCCAGCCTACCTTGGTAAGATCAAAATTACCATTCTGTACTGGGTATGAGGTCAAAAACATGGATAAAAAATAAATGAGATGAGTAGGCAGTGGTTGAAAATATTTCATTTAAAGCATCAGATCTTTTTGGTGTATGGATACATGATTGTGGAGTCACATCCCATTGAAGAGGAAAAAGGATATTGTTACATGAATAAAATATAATAAATAAGGTGATTCAAAATTTTAAAATGTTGAAGTTTAGGAGATTATTAGATTTGGCAAAGCCAAATTTATGGGCAGAGAAATGAGATATGATAATGTCTTAGTAGTGGAAGGTATCAGTCCCAAATTTCATAATTTCATTCAACTATGTGACTTTATTCATACTATAATATTTTTAAATAATATTTGTATCATCAAATAAATAGATGGTGTAGTTGTTCTATTGATAAAAAGGACAATGGGGAATATCTACATTGTATGTGGAGAAGAAGATATGTGATTTTTATCTAGAGAGGATAAAATATGGTTTTCCATAAACAAATTTGCTATCTATTCCAACCATCCTTGGATGATCTGGTCAAATCGATGTAAATCATGTTCTCCCTATGATATTAGGTGAATGTACTTATATGTGTGATGACTTTAAAAAGGGAAGATCATTAGAAATATGTAAAATTCAAGGGAACAAAAATCATCTAGAATTATTGAATATTTGGATATAGATTTATGCAGAATTATCTCACCCAGATTCATTGATCGAAAGAGGTATTATGTTATTTTTATTGATAATTTCAGTGGGATTCCATGGGTATTTTTCATTTTCCACATGTTTGATGAGTTCATTTGTAAAAAACAGAATCTGCGGGAATAAGAAAGGGTTCATGGAAATAATATTCTGATGCTTCATTCTAATAATGATATGAAATTAAATAATATTCATCAAGAATACTATATGGATAAATAATTGATAAGACATCATGTTTCAGTAGTAATAAATCCTCAACAAAACACAGTGGTTGTGCGGAGAAATCATATCATCAATAATATAGAATGAACAATGCTTATTTAAAAGGACTTACTATATAATTTCTGGATGGGAGAAATCTTGACATCTATTTACATATCTGACAAGGCTTTTTTATGTCCTAAAAAATAAAAGACCATGTATGATACATGGCATGGAAAGAAGACAACATTGCAATATTTTGAATATCTGAAAGCAAGTGTTTTATTCTCAATAAAATGAGAGACTAGAAATTTGTTTCTCACGGATAGGAGGGGATATTTCTTGGATGTTCATGATAAATAAAATTATATAAATGTTTATGAATGTTAGTTGAAAGTGATGATGTAACTATTGTAGATAATTTAAAAAATATTCAACAAACAATTAAACTATACCTTGATGAAAGTAATGATGAGGTAATAAAATTATGAGGAGTTTATGTGAATAATGATTATTTTGAAAAAAAATAACGATGATGAGAAAGAATAATTTAGAACTATATCTGAATGAAAATAGAAGATTCGAGTTAAAATTGATAGATAAAACATCATTGGTCGTTAGGATGCACCGATTCAAACATAAATAATGATGTCATTACTGTAGGTATCCACCATATGATAGGTAGAGCCAAAATTTTTTAATGAAGAAACTAGAGATAATAATTGGGTTCAATATATAAATGATGATCTTGAACAAATTGAGAATAATTAGACATGGGAAATTGTTTTGAAACCAACATATAAGAATGTCGTTAGGAAAAAAATGAATTTTTCATATCAATGTGAAATAATGTTTCATTGTAATTCAAAATAAAGAAAAATTTGTGTGAATATTTAACTCCCATATAGAGGGTATTGATTTTTTGTGAAAAATTTTCTTCCTTTGTAAGGAAAGAGATAGTCAGATTATTCTTGGCCATAATATTGAAAGGAAGTTTCACCATTTTCCAAATAGACTTCATGTCTGCATTTCTAAATGGTGTTATAGAAGAAGAAGTGTATATCACGAATCCATTTGTTTTTTTTCATTTATTGAAATGATAATATAGTTTTTATATTATGAAATTCATTATTTGGTATAGAAAAAGCATAGAGAGTATAATATTATAGGCTCGATCAGTTTTAGAAAAAGATCGACGTTCAACATGGTAGAGTTGATTACAATCTATATGTCAATAATGATAGTAATAGAAGGATAAAAGTTCTTATTGTATGTTGGGGAAAAAATATTTGATGGATCTTAAGATTCTCTGAGAAAGAATTTCTAGAATTCAAGAAAATGGGGTCTGAAATGTCACTGATTAGTGAATTGAAATTTTTTCTTATTTTATAGTTGTAAAAAAGAAAGGATAAAACATTGATTTATAAATATATTTATTCCCATGATGATTGAGAATTTTTACAATGGATTACTATGAGGAAATGATGACTTTGGTGGCTACCAATGTGAAATTTTTACCCGATGATAAAGAAAAACAAGTTAGTATCACATAATAATAGAAAATCATTTGCAGTCTACATTAATTGACATTGAAAAGAACTAATATTTTTTTCAACATTCCAAGAAGAATGATATTAATGAAATACTGATGAAATAAAATTTCTTTCAGTGAAAATAATACATTATTATATGAAGCGAATGTTGGATTTTGGTTTTCTATATTATTAAAAATATTGGTAAGAGTTATTTGGATTTAGAGATGTAGATTAAGCTAGTTCAAAAAATAACATTAAATCAAATTCATGTGGAGCATTATATCATTGTGGATAGTTTATTTATAGTATTAGTAAGAAACAAAATTTCATTTCATTTAGCACTTCAGAATATTAATATGTTTTGGTCTCTCAAGGATGCACATAGTTATTGTGGATGAATCCTCAACTATATGATATGGGATTTTGTGAATAGTTGTTGATCAGGATCCACTTTGATAATTTAATTCTATTAATCCTAGAAAAAACCTTTTTCATCACTCAAGAACAGAGAAAATTGAAATAATGTATCATTTTATCAATTAGAAGGTAGATCAAGGTCTTATAAAGTGGGATTATATGCCTATTAAATTACAAGTTGCAGATATTCTAACAAAGACATTACCCAATGAAGAATTTTAAGAACATGGACAATATTTGATAGTTATGTTGACACCCCAAACACGAAAAAGTGTTGATGGCGTATCCCCTATCCCTGATGTATAGTGTTTTTCCACAATAAGCTAATCTGTGTTCTTTACCCTATTGTAGACCACAATAATGTGAACTTTATATTCATTGAAACAGGGGGATAAATTATGTCAATAAAATGGGATAAAATGACTTAATGAAGATAGGGGAGAAGATGATAGGGGGAAAAATAAATTAGGGTGAGTTTTAAATCTGATGATTTTAAATATGGTAGATGAAAGGTTATATATCATGAAAAATAGGTTTCATTATGGACTTAGATTGGCGATTATGGAAAAAATGATTCTTGGATTAAATATACATGCTAGTTTTGTTCATGTTCATGTTCATTAACTATCTACTTTTGTTCTACTATTCATGTTCATTAAACATTGCATAGAAATGTGACAGTTGAGTAAATATCATTAGATCCATATCTCCTATTCGATATAGTGGTTTTAGTGTAAGAGTGGATAATTAAAATATAAAGTTACACTCAGTAAATGTTGGGCACACTAAATCTCCCCCTCTCAATGTCCATTAATGATCCACTGAGCCTAGAAAATGGTATTAGTGCTATTCTACATTTCCTCTTAATATTTATTCTATTATGATCAAGTTGGTTTTATCATAATTATAAGAATTTTAGTTTTGATGAAAATTCAAAAGTGAATCAACCGGAATCAACCATTACTGTTCCCCCACACATCTACTCAGTGACACAATACGATCTTATTTATCATATTACAACATGATTTTCATTCAAAGGGATTCAAATATATTCAGTTAAAATGGATTCATGACACAAATAAGATCTCACCCATACAATCAAATGAGAAATGACCCTCCCAATGACCTAATTTGGGACTCATGACATATATGAAGAGAAAAAACGAGAAAATGAATCAGTCTTGATAAATCAATGCTGCAAAATGTTTTTGGGGACACACTACACAAGAAAAAATAATCCTCCCTCAGAGAATAACGTTACGTTATCTATACCCCCACCATATCAAATAAAACCTAAAGGGATCATAGATACATGTATGATCTTGAATCCTCACTAATTTAACCCTCACATTATCACTCTATATCATAATAATGTTGGTTTTAGAATCCCACCAAAAGGGTTTTTCCCTTGGGAATCCAACCCATTCAATGGAAAATTCATCATGATAGGGATATTGTATCTCCCTTATTATTAAGTGAAAAATTATCATACCCTACCATAATGTCGGACTCATGACTTATATGAGTTGAATACCTTAGGAAGTTCAAGTATATTCCCAAATCCATGTCAATGATTGATTTATAAAATAATGTATAGGGAACAAAACATATAAATCATTTAAATTCAATTTGGTATTCCTAGAATAACTACTCAGTAAAACCATATTTGTTTCTAAAATTTTAAGTATTTATGATAATATAACAAGAGAACATACCAAATAATCTAATATAATACCTACCAATCCAATCAAATATTAGTTGAGTCTATTACATCAATATGGTCAATCATGGATTTATAATCATCCATAACGTTTTTGAATAATTATTATGTAAAACATTCATTTTTAAATGCATAAAACATCTTGTTCACATGTACATGTTCTTCCATTACCCCAGTTATCATATTCTCTATTTAAAATTTAATTCCACATTATTTAACAATACATGATGAAAATAATACACTATAAAACTAATATATCCCACTCATGCATGTACAAGTCATATGGTTTTCTATTTGTAAAAGAAAAATGCATCATCTTGTTGTAAAAACGATCTTTAATGTAAATTTTCCAAAACCTGGAGTCTTATCTATAAAATGTTTTATGTTTACGTTTCAATCATTAATATTAATTATTGAACTAAACAATTTTTTAATAGAAATTAGAAAATCCAGATCTAATTTTATTTTTAGGAACATATTTGTTATATCAATTAATATAATTTAAAATTAATGAATCATGAACACTGAAAATATTAAAAATATAAGAATAAATGCAATAAATTGAACATAAATATTAACAGTTCAAGTAAAATCACTATATTCATTATGAGGTAGAATTTTTTCTATATTTATAAGATCTGTGTTATATAGATTAACATACATTTATAAATCCTAGAAATATTTTAGAAAACTAATATAAAATGCATTTTTATGGTGTCATACTACTCAAGTATGCATATCCATAATGCACTTTATAGTGTGGTGGTTCCAAGAATCAATATAGATGGTTATTTATTCTATAGTGGTTTATCATGGTTTAAGGAAATCAAAATGATACTCAATATAAGCCTTTATAAATTATCATATCTACATATAAGTAATAAGATTTAATAATTATAATATAAATTTACTGATTTTTATGGCATGTTATTTTAAGAGAAATTAGAGAGTTAAAACTTAAAACAAACTTGATTAATTATTAGTGAAATGTTACAGTAGTATTAAAATAATTTATTACAAGAGAATTTATAAATTTATTAAACACTTAATGGGATACTTCATAATTTATTGAGGTGATTCCAGGAAGATCAAAATATAAATTTTTCTATGTCCGTATGTCATAAAGGATGACATCAATTTTTACTCAATGAAAAAAATATATGACCACTCATTCTTATCTAATACCTCTAGATGTTATAGAGACATTGTAATGGAGAATCAATATGTGAAATAATTTGAAACTATGAATGTTTGAATATATAGATTTTTTTTTCCAAAAATCACATAATGGTTTTGGATTAAAATGGTGGCTTCATTGTTTTTTTGTATTGTTATTATAAATTTGGAATTTTTTATTAGAAAATATTGATAAATAAACTCTATTTATACCAAAAATGGTATGTTATAATTTTTTTTTGATATTTCTCAATGGTTTATCTAAATGTTTTGGTTTGAATAATTATTTAAAAAATTTGATTTCCATAAAAGTTTATGTTTTTTAAAAATTTTATGAGACAATGTAAGGTACTGTGAATTCAAAAATGGATTAGTGTGTGTGATATATCATTTCATATGGTATAAGAATAATCTTCCATGTATAACAAAATATTTTTGGGTGAGGTAAACAATTATACCATTTTTCAGATGATGCACTCACTACATAATTGGGGCATTTTTATAACGATCAACCACATTTATATTTCCCAAAAGATACTATCTCTAACCATAATGACAAAAAATGAAGTATATACTTTTTCATTCTAAAACTAACACATAAAAAGGAATTTTTTGGGTTTATTTAACTTCAAAACCATTTCTAATGACAACCCATCACCTCAAAACGACAAATGAAAAATTTCTGTTGATTTTCCACTAATAATAGAGATTTAATATATAATTTACATATATAGGTTATTATACTCTTATTTTTATCATTATTTTCCTTCAATTGTAGGATACACTAACTCAATACAACACATCCAAAATTATAATGTGCTTAGAATTATAATTCACTCATCAAAAATACTAGAATAATATTCATTGTATTTATAATCCTAAATTCCATAATATGAAATCCCATTAATATGATATCAATCCCAGATAAGGGGATTCCCTATCCAAGAAATCAGAATCATTTCTTTTATATTAACCTTGATGATTAAAAACATGTTATGAATTCCTTATGTTATATGATTATTTATGTATTTATTTCAAAGTTATTATAATAATCCATAATTTATTATATGAAAATTTATTCTTTTAAAATATATTTCTATGATAAATAAATTTATTTTTCTTTTTTTTAATTTGGAAATTAGAACTCAAATTGATAGCATATATAAATATAATGCACCATGTAGTGAAATAATCATTATTTCATTATTTTATTGACAAATGTTGCGAGTACATGAATACCATGTATATATTGAGAAAATATGAGTTCCAAAATTTAAAAGAATATTATTGAAAGTAAATAAAATAAATTTTTGAAACGTGTTAATTAAATAAACTATAATGATATAATTTTTATTATAGGGTCACTGACCTTCATATAAATAACACAAATTTTTATGTTAAATTTTAAAATTCAATATGGATCGTTTATAATTTTTTTCGAAAATGGATTCAATTTTTAGAATTAGTATGTTGAAATTTGGTAAGGGTAATGTATTTACATTTTATACAAATAGTAAAATAGAGTGGTGAATAATATATAAGTTAAAATTTACCATTTTCTATTATAAGGTTAATAATTTATAAAAAATCACATAGAATGTAAAAACATGTTTTTTATCTCATATGAATAAAATAATATAATGTTTCTCAATAGTAAGAATTTTTCATAGTTTCTATTAGAATAATAATTTATTAAATACTTTTTAACATGTAAACTCATATTAAACTTATAAATTTACACATTCACCATCCTTTATTTTTAACTAAAAATAAATGATAAGTGTATATATATTATAACATAATTAACTATTTAAATCATATTTTCCTTTTTTAAATGATTTGCATCTCATGTAAACTGAACTCTTCAAGGTTTGTTCCACCTAACAATGTATGATTCTCAAGGAGGTGGTAACATTATCTTTTATAAACTATATAATTTCATTTTATATGACAAGTTATATAGATCTAAAAAAACAATAAATTTATTTTTATTTTAAATTAGATTATAACCTAAAATAAAAATTCATTTAGACCTACATTTGTTTCATTTTTTTCTATTTCATGGTCTATTTAATCCATCTATATGGAAGATGTAATTTCAAATCGATAAAAACCTTTCATGGACTACAGTAATTATTCTACTTGTATTTAAATATTAAATTTATTGTCATTTATTATTTTAATTTTTATTTTTTTGTTATGGGAATAATATGAAAAAAAACATATTCATACAGATCATTACGAATGATAAAACCATTAAAACATTATTATCATGAAGTTTCTATTTTCTGTCCATGAAAAAAACAATTATAGGAAAAATATAAAAATCTAGATAATTAATATTTTTATGTATTTTTCAATATGTATCATCATAACTAAATGATCTATTTCAAAATGAAATTTTATTGATATCACCCAAAGTATTAATTGAAATATTAGATAAAAATATATGTAATAACACCAGATAAAAATATAATCATATAAAAAAAATTAAATATTAAAAATTAATAATTATAATTGGAATAAACACAAATAAGTTTTTCAAAAATTAATCAATAAATAGAATTTCCTTATTTAAAGTAGATTGATGTGCGGATTAAATTGATTAATTCATGTGGTAAGGGGTTTTATTCCAAAACTATTCTTGTTTAACTATTTTATTATTTTATTATTTTAGATCAATATATATTTTTAATATTATTATTCATTATTTCGATGAATTTATATCATCATTTTCCCTAATTTATTTTTTTAAAAAATATTATTCTGCCTTATTTTATGACTTGATTGTTCACTGTGATATTGATATGTAACAAAATTATTATTATAGGATAACATATTCTATCTTTATATTTTATGTATGATCACTTGAACTTTTTTCATTTTAATATAAAATATATATTTATGTATTAATTTTTTTGGAAATTGATTATCAATTTGACTCTCCTTCATTATAATATTGGTTTTTTTGTTTATTTTCATTGATATTAGTTATCATGATTTTCTATACCAAATTTTGGTTGGATTATCTATTCATATTTTTATAGAAGAGTATGAATCTGTATTTGTCTTTTGAAGTTGAGAATTATAGTTAAGATATATGCATATTAGATTTATTTTTGTAACTGGATTAATATGTGATATTATTTTTTGGTCTCCATTAGGGTGATATTCAATGAGTTTCATCCATTTTTAAAATATTTCTTCAATGTTGGAGAGATTTAATTACATTTTTTCCATAGGTTTTTATGTTTCAATTATTGGTCAATGGTATTTCTCTCATCATCAATTGAATATTATCATAATATTAGTGACATTTATTAGAAGATAAAAAAGATGATCATTTTCTTATGAACATATGATAATAAATTTATGAGTTGATTTTATTATATATATATTATAGTGAATTCATGGTGTTCTATATATTTTTACGTTTCCAAGTGGTTTGAATGCATAAGACGAAGAGTAAAAAAAATATTTAGGGGTTTTATTAAATTATCAGGTGTTTTAAATCATGAGGGTATATTCATTATGGGTAGGTTTTTTGGTATTGGGGAATTGATTGAGTCTTAATTACATGTCATTTTTTTAGTTGGACAGAGTTTCTATTTGTTTGGAGAACATAATTATTAGAAACTTTTATGAGTTGATATAGGTTTCACGTGGGTCCATAAAACTAGATAATTTCCTAGTGATTTTATTACAAACACTCTACTAGTTTTTAATATATGATTTATATTTTTATGGTTTATTTATTTAATATGCTTCACTAATTATATCTTTTTTGGTTTTCATGTTTATTGACTAGGGTGCACTCAATCCTTATAATGAAAATTTTCTATAGAGTGGTTTTTATTTCTATAAATGTTTCTTAATTATTATTGTTTTATATTGACTAATATTTGATTTATGACTGTGTTGTTTGTTTTAAGTTTTTTTATTTGGATAGAAATTAATGATTATTTTATTTTTAGTTTTTCCATTATTTTATATATATGATTAAGTCTTTTTGAGTGTGGTTTGGGGACGTTTCTCTTATATTATAAGCCCATATTAAAAAACTACAATTGACCACTGAGACATTGATATAAATGTCAATTTTTTTTATTATTTTAGGTTCATTCACACATTAAACATTATAAAAAATAATGTTAAATTTTTATCCATATATTTATGTGCATATTATGATGTGATGAATGGAATTGTAATTTTACACCATCAATGCACTGGGTGATTATTATATCTCATGGGATGTTTTGTGTGGTGTATGGGAATTGAGTAAAACAAACACTATATTATGATGTCTTTCCATGATCCATGACTTATTATTCTTATGAAATGTTTTTTATTGGTGTCAAATTTATATTACATGGTTATATGATATGATTTAGGTTTATCCAATGTTATAATCTTATGATATAGTTTATGATATGAAAATATATTATATTTATTATATTACCCATGCTTTCTTTTGACTATCTCAAACCATTATCTTATACTAAATTATGATGTATGGACCAAGGTTTTCACGTGTAATATGAATGGTAAAATGGAATATAATATTTATAAATTTAATGAATAAAAAATTTATTTTCATTTTAAAATAGGAGATTTTAGTCTTAATATATAAAGACCCAAATCTACTACGTTTTTTATATGTATTTATATAAATAATATTTTTAATTTTTAGGTGAAAATTTTGTAAAATATTTTTTAAAAATTACATGTTTTTAGATTATAATTATGTTCTAAACATGATATAAAATCAATCCACACATAATTTTGTATACCCAAATTCATTTGGTAATGATTCATCTTTAGTGATACAGTGGATGAGATACTGGTGGGTAGCGTTATAAATTATGATATAATGACTTGGTGTGTTTTCTTGTTATATAAGATCATAATGGATAACATTGAATATTTTCTTAGGATGTTAATATATCATTTATTACTTGAGTATCATGATTATAACTAATATTTATTTAAACTATACAAGGAACTTCTCTATACATTTTTACCCTTTAATGAAAATCTCTAAAAAACCAAGAGTTTTAGAAACTTTTGGATGATTAAAAATCATATAATGAACATTGAAATTTGTATAATTGTTTTATTAAATGATGTTATACTATATATCATGTATCATAACCCTCTCTATACTAAACTGAACATTTGAATACTATTTTTTTCATAAAAATGAATGTCTTACTCTTTTATTATCAATAAATAATATATGTAAATATGGAATATTACCATTTGGTTTTAACCCTTATATGACCATTTGGTCAATATGAACATTAGAAACATAATAATATTAAACTCTATAATTGTCATTTAATATATAAATAATAATGGATAATTAATATAGAAATAGGAGTTGATGGCCCCATCTAGTAGAATTGGGCCGTATGAGGCCCATATATCAGAGCTTGGGAAGGATGTAGCATCACCAGGCATTGCTCTAGAATATGACCACTAAAACATTCAACATTTTATTCTTGAACATAATCACATACATGAGAATATCAAGTTGATTGAAATCACCACTCGAGCAATGTTTTCCAAGCCACCCCAAGATTCTATCCCCAGTGCACACATTATTCTTAGTTCTTTTGTAGGTTTTATAAGAGGATATGTAACTAGGCCTTAGGTATATAATGTAATACCTTTATATCAATGAAATTTATATTTCTTATTCTGGTAAATTTTTTGAATTTCAAATGAAAAAATAAATATAAGATTAATTTTGAGAAGTTTTATATTATTGATGAATATTAAAAAAGAGTACTTCAAAATATTTTTTATAATATGAATAATAAATCTTGTAAAATTATCTTCAAAAAACCGATTTATACAGTTGTGATCTATAAGAAATTTAGAGTTTGATAAGATCATCATAATTTTTTAGTGAATAGTAAATTATGAATAATAATATTGTCCTTATGAATATTAATATGACCAATGAAATAGTAACCTAACATAAGTGTGTATAAATATATTTTATAAATCACCAATGGTAATGTGATATAATAGTATTAGTAAATAACTATTTTAGAAATTATTAGATAAGTATTAGTATTTTTGCATCTAAATAGTGATTTTATTTGAAAATTAACTTTCACATATTAATAAAATTATTTTCATAAAATGGAGTGCATTTTAGAATTCCGAACATCGATATTAGTTTAGGGTGAATTAATGATATTTTTATAAAATATGTGGTTTTTTGGTGATTAGTAAAAATAAAGTTTTGAGTTTCATCGTGTTTAATGACATCATTAATGATTTAACAATGATGTTATAATTCTTGTTGAATCTGTTGGGTCGGAAGAAACACCCGAGGAGGGAAAAGATGGCAAGAGGGGGGGTGAATTGCCTTTTAAAAAATTGATTCACAAATTAAAAATCAAAGTAAAAATGCAGCGGAAATAAAGAGGCAAGACACGCAAATTGATAACGGAGTTCGGCCAAAACCCGGCCTACGTCTCCGCTCCCAACTCAACCGTTGAGAGATTCTACCGCTTGCTTTTCAATGGTTTTAGCAAGAAACCCACTAGGCTTTAAGGTAGCACTAGGACCTATTACAGCTTGCTTTTATTGGTTTAGCAAGAACCCAATGCTTTTAATGGTTAAGCAATAACCCACTAGTCTTTTTACGGGTGAAGACTAGCTCACCGAGACCCAAGCCTTTTAAAGGAAAAGCTTGAGAAAACCTCTTCACACCTTAGTGGTGGTGTGAGAACCCAAAGAAAGAGGGGATGAGAAAAGGGTTGGGGTTTGTAGGCACAAACCCAATTTTAAAGCTCAAAATAAATAAAACAAGAAAAACCGTGATTGGGAAGACTTGGGCGCCAATTGGATGATGGAGTTGATGTAGCGTGCTTTCCCAAGCTTCTTGAGTGGTGCTCTTGGATGTGGAAATGGATGGAGCACTTGGGGTTCTCTTGGAACAATTCGCCGGAGCTTCGCCAGAGATGTAAAAATGTGTCCGGTGGCTTCACAATGGTTCCGGTGAGGTTCCGGGGCTTCCTCAGCCTTTATTTATAGGCTAGGAACCCTTGGGGAGGCTTCGGAGCCGTTGGAGAGGTCTTCGGAGCCGTTGGAGGCCAAAAGGAGGTTGACTGGTCAAACCCAACGGCTAGTTTGACTGGGCTACCGGCTGGCCGGTGCAGGGCCACCGGCTGGCCGGTGCCTTGGAATGTGGAGAGAATTCTGGTCCAGGCTCCACCGGTCGACCGGTGGAGGAGCCACCGGATGGCCGGTGGTGAGACAGTAGGTCTCACTATTCATCTGGGTGCCACCGGTCGACCGGTGGAGGAGCCACCGGCTGGCCGGTGGCAAGAGAGTAGATTGTACTTTTTGGGCTGGATGCCACAGGTCGACCGGTGGCAGAGCCACCGGTCGACCGGTGGGGAGGCAGTAGCTACCCCTTGAGTCTGGGTGCCACCGGTCGGCCGGTGGTGAAGCCACCGGTCGGCCGGTGGACTGAATTTCAGTCCATTTCTGCCTCTTCCTTGGTCAACTTCTTGGCAATCAAATGCCTATCAACACAAACACTTAAAACACAAAGTTAGATAAAAATGAAAGTGATTGTGATCATGAAAATCAAACAACGAGAGGTTCGAGATGTACAACAATCTCCCCCTATTTTGATGATCACAATCACCAAAACAATTAAAGTAAAAACAAAAATTAAAGGCATGCTTTTAATGAATAAATTGAAAATAAGCAATGCATGATCAAAAAGGTTTCTCCCCCAATCAATCAAGAAATTTCTCCCCCTTTGTGATTATCAAAATAGAGTGGGGCATAAAACTTGATTGAGGGAAATTTTGAAAAACAAGGGATGAGATTTGAAAATCAATTGAAATTTTTGAAATTGAAATGAAAATTTGAATAACAGTTTGAATTGAAAGTTTTGAATCAAGAATCAATTGAATTTTGAAATTTGAAACTAAATGAAATTTTGGAATCAAAAAATGAATAACAGTTTGAATTGAAAGTTTTGAATAGAAAACAAATTCGATACCAACTGTTGGAAATTTAGAAATGAAAATTTAAAAGAAAATTTTGAATTGAAAAAAGAATTGAAACAAAGAGTTGAAAAAGAAAAATTTGAATACACAACAAGGCTAAAAGATCCTAACTCCCCCTAAATAAAAACAATGAATCATCGGGGAGAGGGATTTTGAAAAGAGACAATTTTAGGCCCGGAGAGACTCGCAAGGAGGGATTTTTCAATCCAAACTTGTCTCATGGCGGGTCTTCTCCTATAAAACTCATCACTATAGAAAATAGACTTGGGTTGGCCATACCTGGCGTTTTTACAATTACACTCATAAATGAGATGCCCGGTTTTCTTGCAATAATTACAAAATTTGTAATCGGAGCTCCCCCTTACAAAAACAGTTTGAGCATGGGAGGAGGAGGCTCGGTTGGTATAGCCAAGTCCATTGGTGGTTCGGGATATACGTTGGGAACCAAGTATATTTTTCAAATTTTGTTCACCTTGGGTGAACTTGGCTAGGGTCTCTCTTAGGTCTTTGATGGTTGATTCCATGGAATCAACATTTGGAAAATTTTGGATTTTAAGGGTCAACTCTTCCTTCTCTTTGAGAAGTTGTTCTTTTTCGGAAGAGAGTTTTTTGAAAGACTTTTTTAAAGAAACAAATTTTGAAGAAAGTTCGTGAAAACCATTTTCAAGTTGGTCTCTAGCAAATTGGAGATCCTCATAAGACAAATGATTAAATGAATTTGAATTTGAAGAACAAGAGGAGGAAGAAGAGGAAGAGGATGATGGTACCTCATGTTTTGCCATTAGGCATTTTTTACCTTGGTCGCTCGAGGAGAAGGAGGAAAATGAAGAGGTGGAGCTATCACTCCATGTTGCCTTTGAAGCCTTCTTCTTTTCCTTTTTCTTGGCCCTTTTCTTGTGAAGTGGGCAAGCGGGTACGGATTTTTCATCGGGTTCCTGCTTTTGAGCGGGTTCTAGCTTTTGAGCGGATTCTTGCTTTGGAGCCTCACTAGTACCTTCATAGGTTAGTTCTAAAAGCTTCCAAATATCATGAGAAGATGTGCAAGAAGAAATACAATCAAAAACATTTCGGTCAAGACCACAATGAAGAGCGTTCATGGCTTTGCCATCAAGCTCAAAATTTGCAATGTCAGCGGGGGTCCATTGAGATTCATCTAGAGAAGAAAGCGTAAAACCATGCATAACAATTCTATAAATTGGATAGCTAATGCTTTTAAGAAAAGTTGACATGCGGGTTTTCCAAAAATTATAGTCGGTCCCATCAAAAAATGGAGCCCGACCCAAAGAAAGGCCTTCGGGGGCGAAAGAGGTTGATGCCATCTTAATGGATCTTAAAATTTGTAACCGGTTAGGGTATTACACAAATTTTCCTCTGATACCAATTGTTGGGTCGGAAGAAACACCCGAGGAGGGAAAAGATGGCAAGAGGGGGGGTGAATTGCCTTTTAAAAAATTGATTCACAAATTAAAAATCAAAGTAAAAATGCAGCGGAAATAAAGAGGCAAGACACGCAAATTGATAACGGAGTTCGGCCAAAACCCGGCCTACGTCTCCGCTCCCAACTCAACCGTTGAGAGATTCTACCGCTTGCTTTTCAATGGTTTTAGCAAGAAACCCACTAGGCTTTAAGGTAGCACTAGGACCTATTACAGCTTGCTTTTATTGGTTTAGCAAGAACCCAATGCTTTTAATGGTTAAGCAATAACCCACTAGTCTTTTTACGGGTGAAGACTAGCTCACCGAGACCCAAGCCTTTTAAAGGAAAAGCTTGAGAAAACCTCTTCACACCTTAGTGGTGGTGTGAGAACCCAAAGAAAGAGGGGATGAGAAAAGGGTTGGGGTTTGTAGGCACAAACCCAATTTTAAAGCTCAAAATAAATAAAACAAGAAAAACCGTGATTGGGAAGACTTGGGCGCCAATTGGATGATGGAGTTGATGTAGCGTGCTTTCCCAAGCTTCTTGAGTGGTGCTCTTGGATGTGGAAATGGATGGAGCACTTGGGGTTCTCTTGGAACAATTCGCCGGAGCTTCGCCAAAGATGTAAAAATGTGTCCGGTGGCTTCACAATGGTTCCGGTGAGGTTCCGGGGCTTCCTCAGCCTTTATTTATAGGCTAGGAACCCTTGGGGAGGCTTCGGAGCCGTTGGAGAGGTCTTCGGAGCCGTTGGAGGCCAAAAGGAGGTTGACTGGTCAAACCCAACGGCTAGTTTGACTGGGCTACCGGCTGGCCGGTGCAGGGCCACCGGCTGGCCGGTGCCTTGGAATGTGGAGAGAATTCTGGTCCAGGCTCCACCGGTCGACCGGTGGAGGAGCCACCGGATGGCCGGTGGTGAGACAGTAGGTCTCACTATTCATCTGGGTGCCACCGGTCGACCGGTGGAGGAGCCACCGGCTGGCCGGTGGCAAGAGAGTAGATTGTACTTTTTGGGCTGGATGCCACAGGTCGACCGGTGGCAGAGCCACCGGTCGACCGGTGGGGAGGCAGTAGCTACCCCTTGAGTCTGGGTGCCACCGGTCGGCCGGTGGTGAAGCCACCGGTCGGCCGGTGGACTGAATTTCAGTCCATTTCTGCCTCTTCCTTGGTCAACTTCTTGGCAATCAAATGCCTATCAACACAAACACTTAAAACACAAAGTTAGATAAAAATGAAAGTGATTGTGATCATGAAAATCAAACAACGAGAGGTTCGAGATGTACAACAGAATCTTGTTGAATATAATATTTTATACCCTCTATCAAGTGGAATTACTTTGGGAAATTACCATGGACATGCCCATGTTTTGAAAATACCACTAAAGAGGTGTCCCTTGGATAATAATAAAATAACCCCTCAATTTTTCTATAAATACTAACCCATTGCATCATTCTATTCATTAGAAATTCACCCTCAATGAAGAAATAATGTTTTTACCTCCCAATAATTCATCCCAATGTTCTCTCAAGCCCCCATGTTCCCAATCATTTTGTTTTTGTTGTTACATTTCAAGGTGTGGGATCCTTTCACCCTTCTCTTTTCGTCAATGACCATTTTTTTGTATATGTCTCTTAATATCCATTTTATTATTTTGGGTTAGGTTCTTATATATCTATATTTTTATCCATTTTATCTACAAATGATGAGATACCATTTTCTCTCTCATCAACCGATTTTTTGAATTTTTATGTAACGTCGTTAGGCTACAAAATTTTTGTAAGGGAATTTCTATCTTCTCTTTTTCATTCATGTTATCTTTTATGTGGTATTTCATTCAAGTTTCCATACCATGTTCATATTTTCATTTTATTCATTCCCTCTATTATATTTTTAGTCTTTTATGAATGGCTAACAATTTTCCACACTGTTTTCAATGTTTTCTAAAACCATGTTGCTTAGCCATTATGTTGTAGAATTTTCATCTCATTGTTTGTCTCTTTTTTTCTCATGGAATTCTGATATTTTCATTATGTGAATATCCAAAAATATTTCATTTTCCGGGGGATTATTGAAGAAATAAAATTCTATGTTTGATTCTATAATTGACATACATAAAACCCTCATCCCCTTTTTTGGGTTATTAATGATATAATGATACTATTTTTAATCAATTTTTAAAACATCACGATTTTGATATGAAACCCATTTATTTTATTCCCTTTGGGAAATTTATGAAATGTTTTATTATGATATATGTGTATTAAAAGAAAATAAATATATATTATTAGTGAACCTTGAGATCACTCTATTAAATTGGGTAATGAAATTAATCTCTTGAAATGACAAGTTCTATGATACCATGGTTAAAAGACTTTGTGATATTTAATCATGTTCTTATTGTATTCTCTCAGGTTCACATGTTAACTATTTTTCCTATTTTCTCTTACTGGGCCTTTTAATCACCTATTCTTTGATGTATGTCCCTGGGATATGAGATGCAATAATATTATACAGGATAAAAATTTCAATAAGACTCTCAAGAGGATTAAAAAAATTATATATGTTTTCATGTAATATGTAACAATTTTCCAAGACACTAGACCTTAAAGATTATCTGTTTGTAAAATGTAATGAAAATTCATGTAATAAAAAGAAAGGATGTCATATTATCCATTAAATACACTATGAAATTACCCACTAATAATGCTACAATACCATAGTTACAATTAATAATTTCTATAGATTGGAAGAATTAATTTGGTTTTTGGGTGGAATAATGGAAGGTTATTGTACAACATAAAATTTTATATAAATGATAAATCATTTTCTCAAAATACTTTTTATGACCTCATTTCACATTGGAATAATAAAAACAAAAACATATATTCAATGGAATATAAATCTATATGTCAAATAGAACCTAATACAACAATATAAAAATATAATTTAACATATATATAAATACTAACACTAATAAATTTCAATATAATAACATAGGTTTTACCATTGACCAAAAATATAAAGTTCATTGCAAAAAGTTATATGTGATGGAAAAAAGGATCAAAAAAGTAAAAAAAATCCAAGGAAATACCTTCTATGTTAAATAATTGAATCTTGTACAATCTAACTAAGAACATATATTAAAATCTAATGTTCCCTCTTACATTGGTACCTTTCCATGAATGTGATCATCCAAACAAGGATTAGTTGTTTCCCAATGGGACATATGTTGGGTGTGAGTATATCATACCCAATAGAAGGATGACACCCAACCCCAAATAATATATACAAAAAATATGTGTATGAAGTATATATATATGGTTATTTGTGAAAACAATATACAATACATAAGCATATTGTAACATACGTACTAAAATTAAATAAAATAAAAATTATTGGGGTAGATTTTCAAGTGTTGAACAAGAAAATAAGAAGACCAAAAATACCTACTTTGATCTATAAATAGAATACATATCAAGGAACCTTTATAATATTGTATAACTATGTACAAATATTTAGGTAATATATGTGTACCTATAAAAAGATGAATAATCCATGTTTTATTTAATAAATGTTTGGGAATATAAATTATTATCCTTATTAGAGTCAATGTCTGCAATAAATTCAGGACGCTACATAACTCATCATAACAAATAAACTCAATGTACCTAGTTCTCATTCTAGAATGTATTCATATTTATAATGTGAAATTGGTGCAAAAATTTCTATAGGTAGTGGTTGTATATTTGTACAACCTCTATTTCCACATCATGGATTTAATAACATCTAAATAAGATTAAAAAAAATTTATACACCAATCCATTTGGAAGAAATAAGTCCAAAAAAATACACATTCTGAGAGAAAGAACCCCCCAAATATATATAACTTGAGATACCATTTAATTTCCTACACAACATTAATTAATGGTTAAATCTATATTAACCATTATCAAAATATTTAAATCCTACCAAAAATTTAACATGATTGGAAATTATATATATATAATAAAAATATCATATTGTCACTCAAATAATTTATATACTCATATAAAATAGAAACATCTAACTAGAAAATATAATTAAACAAATTTCATGGGAAATAATCAAATATAATATATAATATGGAACTACATTACATCTAAACAAAACCCATGTTGGAAATGTTTTTATGAAACCATTTTTTAAGAAAGCAAATGTATTGTGATAAACTCAATATACCACAATATTCTATCATCCCTTGTGTGGTAAGCATAATAGAGTAAAAGATGGATCTCTTACCAAAATATATGTTTAACCAAATTCCTAAGCCTAAAAATTTGAATAATGTAACCACTTTAAAAATTAAATGAATCAATGTAAGATAAAATAATTAATTTAGGATCTTCACATATAATAAAAACAGAATAAGAGGAAGGGATAAGTTTTTTACCTCTAGAGAAGAAAATGTTTGACTATTTTAGCTTGTGAATGAAGAACATCTAAATGATTAAGAATATTAATGAATCTTAGGGAAAAATGGATTTGGGATATTTTTCATAACACCATAGAGTGAAAATATTTGATAGATAAATAAATACCTTACATTTGAATAAGAAAAATAACATTCTTATTTAATATCCAAGGATATTTATATAATATTAGGGGAGTTGAGATGCTTTGATGAGAATGTGGAGGGAGAAAATCCCAAGGCAAGATTGAAGGCACATCTTGAAAAAAATCATTAGAAATCAAGTAATTGTATTTATATTTTTGAAACATTAATTTTTAAATTTATATTTCTTAAATGAGACTAGATCCCACTAATAGTATAGTGGGTATTAATAGGACTTCCATTGGCCAAAAAAATTCTTTGAATATTCGGTTATTTTAATCTTGGCTATAGGTTTCCTCTTCAACACCTTACATCCATTTCATAATTAAAATTTTTCTAAAAAAACCTTACACTTGAATTCCAATCCCCTTAAAACACATTATTCTACTATGTTAAAAACTAAAATTCCAAAATTAAAATAACATACATGAATTTATGATGAGGGTTCCTAATAATTCAAAATATTTGTGCTTATCATCCTAAAAAATATATAGCCCGATCATCAATTATAATAAGGGAAACATTTATATTAATGAAACTATAATAAAATTAAAATTTTAATATTTAATGTTACAAAAATTATAATTTGATAGGATGCATATCTATTTTGAACATACTATATCAAATAAGACAAGATTGAATTTTTCAATTATTCTCTTCAAAATATTCTTTTATAAGAGATTAAACATTTAGTATTTAAATGACTGCCATTTATTTGTACTAATATATTTTTATATTTTTAATTAAATAGATATGGATTATAAATATTATTGAAATAAATACTGGATCATTTGGATGTCAAAAGGGATTATTTTTTTCAAAACATTCTTTAAGTGCATAATTGTTTTCCTTTTTAATTAATTAAAATAACCTAAAATATTAAATTTTTCAAAAAAATGTAAAAATTATATATATTATTCTATGAATTTAAATTTATTTTATGATTATTTTTATCCACATATTTAATAAAAAATCATCTTTTGGTTGAAAAACATATTTCCATGAAAAAATATTTTTACCATGTTTTGTGGGTTTATTTTAAAATTATTTTAAGCCAATTATAGGAATGTAATTTGATAAAATATCTTCCAAATTATAAATAATCATATCCAAATTTTAAATGTGGTCACTTTCATTTTTCTTCATAATGAATAATAAAAATGGTAAAAATTGTTTACCATGATTAATGGTAAAAATTGTTTACCATGATTAATGGTATAATGGGTTTAAATGATTACTAATAAAGGGATAATGCTTCAGTATTACAAAAAAGTAATAGGTAAAATTCATTGGTTGTTTTTATTTCCAAAATAACCCTTAAAGAATCTAATATGGGACAATTTTCTTCCATTTTTCTCGAGTAATACAATAATATATTTTAATATTTTGATAAATCCAAGTGTGTGGTTTCCACAACATATAAAAGGGGACATCATCACCTCACATCATCAAAACTTTTGATCCATTTAGCTCAATAAAAACTTATCAGTATCTTTCCACAAAAAATAGTATAATTATCCATGTTCTCATATTCCTAGAAGACCAACTCTTAGTGTTTTACTAAAAGAGGTATTGTTAAGAAGAGGTAATTTTCTTTACTAACATTTTTAAATTTTATTTCTTCTAATACACCATTATAATAAATTTTAAAATATTAGTATTTATAATATTTTATTGTAAACATACTTATGCGTTATTTTGATTATGGTACATCTATTTTCCATCGTATAAAAAATAAAAACATTAGTCAAGGGTAAGTTTGATGTTCCTTCCCTATAGAGCGGTGTGATTCATATATGATCACCACTTTACATGGATGGTAAAAAAGATAGAAATAATTATCATTTATGATATTTATGAAATAAAAATTATTCAATCAAAATAATATATAATAAAATTCCATACATTTCCACCCCTTAAAAATGATAGAATAACTCGTAACTTCATGTGAACTACCACATCCATGATAGGGTGTGATTCATCTTTCCCATCCGCTTTTCATTGTTTATTATTAATTTGTATAATATGAATATGTATGATTTCATATAACATTATTAAAATATTTTATATGATATAACCATGATCATGTCATAAGGAATGTAACCACTAAATCAATACATGCTTGAAAAATGAAGCAGTTAAGACTCCAAACATTGATAATAATGAATAACTATATACAATCAGGTAATAAGATATAATAAGTTAATAAAAAATGATTTTAGGTATATGGATATATTTATATTTTTAAATTACAAAAAAAAATATAACGAAGTTTAAATCTTTTTCAACTATGTGTAATCTTGAGGTAAGGGATTTCATCTCATTTTTCACTCCATTTAAATATATATTGTATAATTTACAAATTATATTTTATGTGGAGTATAAAATAATTATTTTTTATTTAACATGACTATTTATCATTTATTAGTAATTAATGATTCAATTCATTTTTACTTGTTCAAAGGATTATGATTTAAAACATTCCAAATAGGTAAGAATTAAATTTAAAATCTCAGTTTTTGGATTGATTTTATTTTCATTGAAATAATATTATTATTAATTATAAACTCTATATATTTTATATCCTATTGATATTTATCCAGTATTTATGTTTTCTCTCCACTTCTCCTCTCATTTACACTTAAAATAGGAAATGAAATTCTTATAACAAAACCAGATCTAATTTCACTTTTTATTATGGAATATTTCTCTTCCATATCCTAGTTTTTTATGTCACAAATATACTTATTAGATAAACCATATACCATTTATAAATAATGTTTTTTGAAATGAATGTTATTTTATCAATTGTTTAAATCATTATATTTCATATTCTTTACATATTACATATATTTATTGATAAATAGTATTGTTTATCAATTAATTTGATCATTTAATATATAAAAAATGAATTAAAAAAATAGTTATTGTTTGGTCTTGAAATTATATATCCCCTCAATGAATTGATAGGTCTAATGGGATAACTAGTTATATAGCATTATTAAACATTGATTTAGTGTATACCAACCCATATTTTAAAATATTATTTCACAAATACTTGATCAAGACTTTTAATACTATACATTTCTATCATTTATAATTCAGTTGTAAGTATAAATGTTATTATTTTATTGATATCATCTATATGTGCGTTTAATTATCAAGTTAATGTCTAAATGAGATGTGTATTTTTAATTATTTACCTTTCCATATTGATTATGCCTTATTTAATATTGACTATTTCCATAATATGTAACCCTTAATGGGCATTTGAGATCACCCATATTTTTGTTTTCCATTCCCCATTTTATGAAGATCGAATATTTAAATGATTTAAAGGTTTTAGAATCTTTATTATTACTATGTTTTATATTTTATTTAAAATTTAAAATGAGAATCCTGAATATATCCATTAGTTTAAGAAAAATAAATTGATCAATACTTAGTGTAGTAATTCATTGTATTTTATACCAATATAATAAAGTATAAACAAAATATGTGTTATTGGATGTGGGGTTTTATAGCGAATCTTTATTGAACCTCCAAAGTAACCTAGCTAGACCATTTAGGTTTCATATCAACCTTTGATCCATAGGATTTATTTTGTAGCTTCCCATGTTGGAATATTATATGAACCAAATGAATATTTTTCATGTAGAAACTTTCTTCCAATATTAATAAAATAATCATGTTTCTCAATATATAAAATATCAACCTCTAACTCAGTATTATCAAACCATTTTACATTAATAGGCTCAAGTATATACTTACTCAATAATGATACATAGAATATTTTTTGAATAAAATTGTATTAAGAAGGTAAAAATACTATAATCAATTTCCTTAATACAATATATGATTTAAAATATTTTTAGGATTATCAATGTTATATTTTAATGCTTTACCATCAATAAGTGACCTAACCATATAGAATCATAGGGAAAACATTATAACTTACCTCAAATTCTAATGGTAATATTCTATAATCCGCATATGAATTTTGGTGGATTAGAGAACTTGTTAACCATTTCAAAATCAATTTTACATTCTCAATTAACTTTTATAAAATTCTATGGCCGATTAATGATTATCCCTAATTTTAGTCTTGAAAAAGTGAGAATGACTAGGCCAACCAAAAAGGTAATAAAAATTGTTTTATGTATGGATGTATAATAAGTATTAATTTAATGAATATCTAACCACGATAGGTGATCCTACCAAGATCCAATAAATTATAGAATATAGTGTCACAAAATATTTTCAAGAATAAAAATTTCCTCGTACAATTCACCACCATTCTAGTGGTGGTATGATATACTCATTTTAACACAAGTACATATATCTCACTACATCCTTAGACAATTCCTTGAGGTAAATATTGGGTCATTATTATAAATGATTCCTTTAATGATCCCATAAATCATTATAATCCTCTATAAATATATATTTTCTAGACCATCTATTGATATTGATTTCGGAATATGATGAGTTTTATTTATCTTGGTTAGATAGTTGTTGATAAACTTAATAGTACCATATTCCATTAGTGGAATCTATAAATTACACATGAAATCAATTTTAATTTCACCTATTTTCTTTAGAGGAAAATGAGGGTTTCTTTCCGGAATAACTATTCTTCTTTTAACTAATGGTATATAAAACACATGAAGTCAAAATTGGTGATATCTTATTTCTAATAGGTCCATAGTCACTGCATAGGGAAATCATGATATATCATTACAATAATTCATTAAAATTATTTATGGATTTGTGATATTCATTTATCTCATCCACCCTTCTACTAGTAGGAAATATTATCATTCCACAAACATAGAAGCTATAATGAGAATACCTAGAACAAACACAAAGGATATCCTGACCATTGGGTATTTCAGGAATAATTATAGAGTCCTGATCTGATATAAAAGAGTCCCTAAAATATTTTATGATAAATATTTAAAAATAAATACAGAATAATTATATCATTTACTGATCTTCAATAATATCTAAATTATGTTTATCCCTCAGAGACATTAGCCTTTACATTCTCTTCAACTATTTAATATTTATGAGGTTGATCATTCTAATAATGTAATGTGCGATAGAAATTTCATATAAATGTGAATAAAATAGATAAAATTCTTATTATTTTATATATTTTACCAAATAATGTGGCCTTAATTTCAAATAGCACCTAGAATAGATATATTTTAGGCTTTTTTGGTAGGTTTACATCAAAAATAAATATAAAAAAAGTTGCTTCCTCTAGTACATTTAACCATAAACAGTACTGACTGATTAAATATATTTCATTGGATAATTCCTCTCATTAATACATATTTTTTATTATCTACACGAAAATAACCTAGGATTCTATATAATAATAAAAACACGCACCAATGTGAAATCATTATATTCCTTGAAAAATTCTTTTTTACTATGGTATGATCAATATAAGGCTAGTGATTAACCTTCAATACTAATCCAAAAATATTGATTCAAACTTGTTAAATCATATATAATGGACTATATTATTTTTCATGGGTAATTGGGGTACCTATTTTATAAATTTATTGGATAATATAATGGTTATATACTTTGGTTCCTAAAAAAACTATTTATCTTTAATCCATTCATAGGGAATTTTCAATACATAACTACCTCCATATTTTCATGATCTATTATAATTTTATAATCATAAAAAACATGTATAAGGAAATTTTCTTCTAAAATAAAGACATATAATCTTGATATAGTGACATAAATTTGGTTCCCATGTAATATCTCTAGGAAAATGTAATTAAATATACTAATCTCTTTCAGATATTTCGAGTATAGAAAAATTTCATCCCCAAAGACTACCACTAATGGGTCTAAGAATCGATAAAATAACTTTTTTATTAGATCCATAAACAACATAATATTATTTCTAATCAAAATAGGAAGAATTATGTACTCATATTTTACATTTACGATTAATAAATCAATTATAGGAGTATATTTTTTTTTCACTCATAGAGATAATGATAATTTGAAAATAGGAAAAACACTGAGAATAACTTAGAACCATTCCGTTGATCAAATAGATCTTTTATCCAAGGTAAAAGATAATTTTTAAATAATTTCAGGATCCAACCATTTATAGAAAACACATAGATACAAATATATATATATATATATATATTTACAAACAACTGTCCGGGCTCCCCAAGGTGAAGGGTTAGGTCTAAAAAACCCTTCACAATGAGCTCCACTGTAATGACACGTGTCTGTAAAAGCATTTAAAATGTGAGGTGGAATTATAATTTTAAGGCTGGTGGATAACGTTAATTTAAAATACAGTGTTAGAAATGAAATTTTATATTTTGAACATATTAAAGGGATGTTTTATGTATTCATTTGAAGCTTAATAGGTGACTTAGGATCTCAGATATGCCTCATGAATTTTGGGGATTCAAATTATTTTTTCAAGTGAAACAACATGGGACCCCAGGATAGAATATGGTTTATGATAACTATGCACACCGGTCATAAGGAATTCTTATATAGAAACATTGTTTGATTAAACAATGCATGGGTATCTATAAAACCATAAAAAACATTGTAATAAATTGCAGATTCATTCTACATGGTTGGATAACAATGTGTTAATATTTGAATCACACAAATGAGAAATATTGTGTTCTAGATAGCGAGGTCCACATGGTTGTTCCATAGTTTAGAAAATCATGTTTTCAAGTCAAGAACCCCTTTAAAAATTTTAATTTGACAAAAATCATCCTCTAACTATGTAATTTAATAACCCATTTTCTTCGCCCATTTGGATATAACCCCCATGTGTGTTCTATTCCTTACCTCTCATTTTCCCATGGCTGATTTCCCTTATTCCTTGGTTGTATCAAATGTATTAGCTTTTATTTGAGATTCCTTGGGGTGTTTACCACTCATATCCCTTATATTTTTCTTCTCTTTAAAAATCAAGTTGTGATCAGTTAGATGTAGATAATATTCCTAATTCCCAAAATTTTTATATAGTTTCCCATTTTCTATCAATTCATGATCAATTAGTGACTGATGCTACATATGAAGGATTCATTTAGAATGATGTAGGTTTTCCAAAAGAATATTATAGAACCCCCATTTGGAAGTATGTAAAATTTTTTATCCCTGATTATGTGTATAATGTGGGAGGTTAATGTTTAAGAGATTTGGGAAGGGTATTAGGGAATTTCTAAGGGTTCACAGTTTGAGAACATTTTGAAAAAACCATGAAGAATCTCGATTTTTTTCATGTTTATGTATAGGGAAATGTGATTGAACAATGTAAGGGTTAACCGTTTACAAACCGTTCATACACCCCATGTAAAGCATACAACTTGATAAAGTGGAATTTCGCACGATCTGTGCATTTCTTGTCTAACCGTGTGGTCCTTCTGTGCGAGGAACCCTTTGGGATAGTACAAGGTGGACATTTTGAACATGGTTTGCCTAACCATGTGGGTATTCTATGTATGGGTTAAAATTGGGTTATAAAAACCAAAAGGCTCGATGTTTTCCCTAAAACACTCATTTTTCAAGCCACATGAACCTCGCTCGGGATTCCTTATTATCATGAGTTAGAGAGGATAACCCACTCATTTTGGAAGCGATTTAGAGGGGTTTAAAGGTTCTTTAAGGGAAATTATTCCTTGGTACGTCTCCAATCATGGTAGTTTTATCGTTTTCCTTATATATACTATCTTTTCACACTTTTCTTCCTATATCTACACCCGTCTAATCTATATCTATAGCTATTGTTGCCTATAGTGGTGAGATTTAGGATTTCAATGTTAGGGAATGATATTTAATGCGCTCTGGTGGAAGTTTCATCGAGATTTTGTGTGTGTTTATGCGATGAGTCAATTTTTTAAAACCCTAAGGTTGGTGGCTTTACCCCCGAATCCATTTTTCTAGAACATAAAAGCTTAATTTCAAATTAAATGGGTTTTTCTTGAAATTGATTCTTGAATTTGATGTACGAAGCATGGTTGAAACCCATTCTGTGATGAGCTTTTTGATTTTGGAGAAAATGGGTTGTTGTTATGAAATGTTCAAAGTTTTTGAATTTTAAAATGATGATTTTAACATTAGTGGCTTGGTTGATTGATGGATAATGGATTTTAAAATTGGTTTTCAATGAAAAAGTTTTATTGAAATTTGGTATGGAATGGATAATGGCTCAAGGATGTTCTCCAAAAATGGGTGATCTATTGAAGTGGTTTTTCCATGTGGATGGAACTGTTTATTTTATAAATCGAATGTTTTTTTTGAAATTGTTTGGTAGTAATGCTTGAAATGCATTGGATGATATGATCTTCGAAACAATTTATTTTTATGACGCTATGTTTTTGGTAAAAGTTATTGGATTGATTGTTGACTTAAGTAGTTAAGCATGGTGTGGGAATGGATGGATAATGGGAATGACAGACCACTATAAAATGGGGATGGATAGTGGACAAGAAGGACCACTATCAAGGATAAGTGTGTGTGAAGGGATACTATAAAGGAAGAGGGGTGTAAGAGATTTGGTGTGATGCTCTGCCATCTCGAGTACCTCGAGCTTGGGTGTATAGAACTTATGAATAAGATTGAAATATGTGTACAACCATGCAAAGTGAATCTGGCTATTCCAATATGTGTTGGAAAAATTGTTAATGACATGGTTGGTTGTTTTTCTCAGTATTGTGTTGATTTGGGTGAAATGGTTTGGTATGTTTTTGTTCATCCTGCTAGAAATGGTTTCCTTATATCATGGTTTTATATGAATGATAAAACTTTTTATATGCTAGTGGTGTGAATATAGATATTATTTGTGTAAATACAGGTTAGAATTTTTACTAACCCCATGAATTGTCACTTTTTTCTTTTATAGATGTTGTATTTTAGGACACATGAATAGGTAAAGAATTTCATTTCCATAGTGGTTCATGGTGATTCTTGGGAACTCTTGTGGTGCTAGGAGGATGGATGGTTTTAGAAAGTTGTGGAGTTGTGTCATGGATTATTTTTTTCTTTGGCCTTGATTATTGGTCTTGGAGTTGGTACTCATTATAGATTTATTCATCTAGTAGGGATGGTAGAAAATGAGTAGGATTTTCGGCACCTGAAATGTATAGCAAGAAACCACGTAGCGATCCATTTTATGTGGAAGTTCATGTTACAAGGAAGTTGGGTAAATAAGTGTTTTGGATACAATTACAGGAGCATGATCTCCTTATCGCGGGTGAATCCAATGAGATGTTCATTGCATGCATGGTATATATGACATCCCACTAGGTTTGAATATTTTTTTGGGCATAATGATTAATATTTTGGTTTGATTTGTTTTGATTTTTGAAAAATCCAAAAAAAAATTTCAAATGTGAAATTTTGAAAAGAGAATGGTTGTTGTATTTTTAAAACAAGTTGATTTTTAAAAAATAGTTGATTTCTCAAAAATGGTTGAACCGGGAATAATGGAAAATTTGGCAACTATTGTGGTGATAGTTGAAAAAATATATAATGTGAAGTTGAATGCCTTCAGTTTCTAGTTATTGATACTTACGATGTTTGTGTTTTGTATATTTAAATGAGACTAGGATGGCATAATTGATACAAACTCGTGGAAGTTGTGGAAATTGTTGTTTCACATGAACTACAGGTGAACCAACAGCTAGTTTAGAGAATAATACAAGCTTTCACAGCCATGGAATGTGGAAATAAAATGGATTATCCAATGTATGTGGATCACTGGATTAAATTTTAAAAGAAAAATCCCCCCAACTTTAGGGGTGATTTTTAACCCGAAATGATAGAAGTGTGGTTGAAGTGGTTGAACCAAATCGTCGATTTACTATGAACACTAGTGAAGTTGAAGGTAAAGTTATCAGTGCTTTTTTTGGAATATATGGTACATTAGTGGTGGACGTTAGTGTTCAAGGGAAAATGGGACTAGGTATGAAATTGGATCATTTCAATGATTTTTTAACAAAGAATTATCTCCTTAGATTTTTAGAATTTAGTGAACCATGGATTTCTTCAGTTTGAAGAATTAGAACCTCTTGATAAGGGAACATGAAGGCAAGTTCATGAAATTAGTTTTTTTCACCTGAGGTTCTGGCTAGTGCATCCTTGAAGGTGCATATCATTGGATCGGGTTTAAGGAAAGAAATTCATTTCAAAATTGTGATGATCTATATAATGGATTATACATTTATGGTTAATTGTCAAGTAGTGGATGAAAGGGATATCATGGGGGATATAGGTAGGGGAAACATGTTAGTACCCCTGAGAAATGGTGGGAACTCAAATGAAGGGTCATGGAGAAGAGGGACACTTATTTCTATGGTAGGAGTATGGATCATAATGTAATAGAAGGACTAATTAATTTTTCTCTGAAGCCTCAGAGCAATATAAGATGTTTTTAGTATGGTTCTACATGCCACAGAAAGAGGGAATGTATGACCACACCTTGAGAATTCTTTAACTACGAGCATATGGGGGAATATTTTGTGTCATTATCGCAATGCTCCAAGGACTGGGGTTTGTGAAACTACCCAATTGTCGTAGGTTCCCTATGACTCAACAGGACGTCGATATTAGTATACACTTTTAAGATGAGTATATTTAATCATGATGATTCTAGGAATACCATTCCATCTTACTAGGGGAAGTTTCAACATGGAAATAAAGAGAAGGGTGTGGCAGGAAAGTAGTTGTTTTGAGATGAGCTGGTGGTGGTGCATGATTAGTTAGGACCATACCTGATGTGAGGTATGATTCTTTTGAATTCAACCATTATTTATGTGTTGTTTGATACTGGAACATCTCATTCTTTAATTTATTCATATTCTATCTGTTTGTTGGGTTTAAATGTGGAAATGATGCCTTCACTTATAAAACATCAAACTCCTTCTGGTAAAAGAGTATGTCAAGCCTTTATGTGTAGAACCTATTTTATATCTGTTGATGGGGTTTAGTGGATGAGGGACTTCATTGTTCTTTAGGTGATTTTTTATGATATAATTATGGGTATATATTGGTAGATTATTTTTAAGGTGCACATCGATGGTTATGCATGAATGGTTAGTTTTTCGATGGGTGGTGGCATCAAACTCATCTTTAAAGGAGAGAAGAATGATAAGGTGGGTGAAATTGAATTATTTTCACTAGAAGTTGGGATGAAATTATATCATGTGGATACTTTTTAATTGGAATTAATGGAAAAAAATTAGCAGAGTAGTTTTCTGGTGGTCGCTGATCAGTTTCGGGATGTATTTCCAAAAGAATTCTTAGTATTTCCACCCATCGGAGAAGTGGGGTTTATGATTAGTCTTATTATAGGTAATAATACTATCTCACATCTATATTAATTGATGTCACAATTATAAATTATGGAATTTAATGTATTGTTGGAGGAGTTAGAAAACTAAGTGTTCATCCTTCCTGGTAAATCTATATGTAAATCACCGTTATTGTTTGTAAAAAGGTGGATGTAAGTATTATAATGTTTTTTAATTATGATATGATTAACCATGTTATGATAATGAATCGATATCCACTCCTATATACATATGATATGTTTGTTTAGTTGAGGAGATCTTAGTGGTTCTCCAAAATTGACTTGCAGTTAAGATATCATTAGTTGCAAGTGTAGAAGGAGGATATTCTGAAAATAGATTTTACATGTTAATGTATACATTATAAATATATGTTTATGAACTCTTGTCTAATGAATGAAACAATGGTTTTTATGGAATTTTGGAATCAGATATTATATAGTTTTTTGAATTCTATCATGGTGGTTTTTTTGATGATATATTAATGTTTCCCAAGGCAAGGGTGGAGAATGAGAAACACATAGAGATAGTGTCGGAGATCTTGAGAGATCATTAGTTGTATGAAAATTTTCAAATTGTGATTTTTTAAAACTACAGGTTTGTTTCCTAATACATGTTATTTATGAGAGATGTGTTTTAGGGGATCTGGAGAATACATAGGTTATCATCACCTAGAAACCCCCAAAGAATATTTTTTAGATAAGAAGATTCCTTGGTATATGTAGGTATTACTGATACATGGTTAATTAAATTTGATGACTATCTTCACCAATGATAGCTTTGACAAGGAATACTATTCCATTTCAATGGAATGAGTAGTGCCATAATTTTTTTGGAGAGCTTAATGATCGTCTTATATCAACACCAATTGGGGTTTTTCTAGAACCATGAAAAGGATACCAAGTGTTTTGTGATTCATCAGGATCAAGTTTGTAGTGTGTTATCATGAACTGGGATCTTTTTATTGTGTATATATCATGACAGTTGAGGTTTCATGAGAATAAATACAAAAAACATGATTTGGATTTAGTGTCTATACAGTATTCTTTGAAAACATGGTGTCATTATATTATGAGTGATAAATTCACGGTGTTTAACAATCATAAGAGCTTAAAGAATATTTTTACCTAGAGAGATTTTAATTTCATGCATATTAAATGGATAGAGTATATCAAAATGTTTGAATTCGACTTAATGTACAGATTGGGTATGTTAAATATGGTGGTAGAAGAATTAAGTAGAAAGTAATATGGAAAAGTGGTGAAATAAGAATTAGATTAGAGGCAGTTGGTGGAATTTACAGCTGAAAAATGTTTGTAATGTGATGAATAAGGTGATTTAGTGGTTTTCATTACTTTCTTGTTGGTTTCTGACTTGGTTGGTTTTGTTATAGAGGCACATATGTCTGATTTTGAGTGTGCATCTATGAGGTCTAAACTTAGTGGTGGGGAGACGATTAAGGGTTGTAAACAGGATGGGAATTCATTATTGGGATTTTATAATTGTATGGTTGTACTAGTTGATTTTATGGGGGAAATTCATAGTGCTTAAAATCATTCTTTATGGGTAGCTCATCCTAGAATTGAAAAAATACATACACTGTTGAAAACATAGTTTTGTTGGAATCATATGGATAGGAATGTGGCCATGTTGGTTTTAGATGATAGACTTATCAGGAAGTCAATGGAGATTATCATCAGGTGAAAGATATGTTTTTTATTTAACTATCCCCCTTTGTAGGTTGAAAAAATAGAGATTTATTTTGTTACATGTTTTTCATAAATGGTCAGAAAACAAGATACCATATTGGTGATTGTGAAACAGCTCACAAAGATAACTCATTTCATCTCTATTAGTGAACCTCAAAAAGGTTAAGATCTTAGCAAAATCTATATCTGTGAGGTGTTAAGGATGTATGATGTACCAATTTCTATTTTAACAGATAATGATCTAGGGATCTGGTTTTATTTCTAGAAATACTCGCGGCAATCCCATGGGACTGAGTTGACAATGGGTACGACATATCATCATTATACTAATGGAAAATCAAATAGGATGATAAAAAAATAATAAGACATGTTATTTGATAGTGTCATATATTTTTTCAGCTCATGGGAGGATCACTTGATGTTAGTGGAGTTCTCCTACAATAACATTTCTCAGGACTCCATATATATGGCTCTGTTTGAAGGGTTTTTTGGGCATCAATGTTGTTTTCTACTATGTTGAGTGTAAATAGGTGAGACTTCGATGGTTGGTCCAATCGTTGTCCAATATACTTTGGGGAAGATTAATTTGGTAATGAAGATGATGGATATGTCATAGTGTCATAAATAATCTTATGCAGATCATCATGGATGACCGTTATCACTTGAGGTGGGTAACTATGTGTTCCTAAGAATCTCTCATCAGATTATACATCATTATTTTGAGAACTAATGAATGTTTTATCCAAGGTATATTGGTACTTTTCAGATACTTAATAGGTTGGAGAGGTGTAATATTAGATTTTTTCTTCATAACAGTTTAGTGCAGTGTATAAAAAGTTTCATGTATCTTAGTTAAAGAGTTATTAGTTGAATCCTAACCATGTGATCCGATGGGATCATATTGAGCAAGATTTGGATTCTTCATTAGTACATGTTCCAATATTGATTTTGGATAGGTAATGATAATTCTTGTATGGTAAAATCACCAATCTAGTTTAGGATTTCTATAAAGTGGGTCAGATTCATGAGGATATTTGGGGGTAAGAGAAATAGACGACTGAGAAATGTCCCGAGATGTTTTGTAAAATCGATGGTTCTCTACCTTTTGAGGAAGTGATATCCAATGGTGAAGATAATTTTAAACCATCCTTTTGAGGTATGTAACCCTCGTTTCTACATTTTTATATGTATAAAAATGTTGGGTACTATTTTTGAGACATTGGAAGTTTATTGAGTAGGTTTTTGGGATTTTTTAAGGGAACACAGTTTGAGAATGTTTATTGAAAACAATGCAGAATCTCTATGAAACCATGAAATTTGAGGCAAAGGGATACAGGGTGGCTCATGGATAAGGTGAACAATTAATATATTGGGTGCACACCCTATGTAAATCATGAAACATGAGGTAATATGTTCTCACATATTCAGTGCATTATTTTTCTAACATTGCGAGGAACCCTTTGGGGTAGTAGTTGGTGCATGGTTAGCGCACAGTTTTCCGAACCGTGTTTCTAAACAATGAATTACTTAAAAAGTGTTTTTAGGGGGGGTGGGTGGCTCAGGGTTTTTATCCAAAAATGGTCGTCTCTCTTCCACTCAAACCCCACTCTTTATTTATTTTTCTCAGGGGATAAGGAGTCTCTCCCACTCATTTTGGAAGCATTTCGAAATGGTTTCAAGGTTCTTTAAAAACAATTTCCCCTTGATAACTTTCTTCACTTGGTATTTTCAAGGATTTCCTTAGATCTACTCTCCTCCCACAATTGGGTTACTAGATTTACATTCATCACAAGTAGATCCAGGGTTTTTATTTCATATAGTGGTGATATTTGGTTTTTTGACAACATGAAAATGTATGTAAGGTGATTTTATATATGTTTCACCAGGATTTTGTTTGTGGTTGTGTGGTGGGTTGATTTCACCGAACCCTATAGTCGGTGACTTCACTCATGACTCTATTTTTCTATAACATGGAGGATTATTTTCAAAATATTTTATTTTTCTTGAAATTGATTATGATTGTGATGAGAAAAACATGATTGAAATCCATTGTGTGATGATTTGTTGTTTGAAGGGAAAATCAGTTATTATTAAGAAATGTTCATTGTTGTTGGATTTTAAAATTAGCGGCCTGGATTATTTATCGTTAATAGTTTGTAAAAAGTGGTTTCAAATTTATATTCTATTTTATTGAACTGTTTTTTGGAATGGAAAATGGATTTATGGTGTTTTCAATAAAAAGATGATTTATTGAAGTGGTTTTGGCATGTGGATAGAATTGTTAATTTTCTTGAAGGATTTTTTTGTTTGAAAATATCTAGGTAGTATGGTTTGACATGCATTGGTTGATATGATATTGGTAAATGTTAATTTGAATGATGTGGTGATTTTGGATAATGTTTTTTCCTTGATTATTTAGGTAAGTTGTTAAGCATGGGGGGGAATGGATGAATAGTGTGTGTGAAAGGCCACTATAAAATGTGGATGGATATTGGACGTGAAGGAACACCATCATAGATAAGTGGGCGTGGAGGACCACCATAGAGTAAGATGGTTGGATGATCTTTGAAATGAAGCTCCACCATCATTGGTGAACTGAGATTGGGTGTATATAACTTATGAATAAGATTGGTATATGTGTTCGTCCTTGAAAGATTAATTGGGCTATACTATAATGTGTTGGGAAAATGGGTAATGATTTTTTGGGTTTTTTCCTTAGTATTGGGTTAATTTGAGTAAAATGGTTTGGTATGGGTGTTTTTGGATTGCTGGAAATTATTTCCACATTTCTTGTTTTTATATAAATTATTTATATAAATGTTGCAACCGGTTCAATCCTAGTGACATGTGTAGAGAAGTAATTTGGGGAAAACCTACTGATTTTTATTACTCATCCCCTACTTTGGTGGTTTGGGGCTTTTTAAGATGTTGTATTTTTGGATATAGCTAAAGGGAAAGCATCTCATTTCATTAGGGGTTCATCGTGATCATTGGGTAGTCTTTGGGTTCTTGGAGGATGGAGGTTGGTGTGGATATGTGGAGTTCTATCATGGATTCATTGGGTTTTAATATTCAGTCTTCTACTTGGTACTCTAATAAGGATATTATGATGCTTTTGGTCTTGTTGTTTCTGTGAAAATATTTGGATTATAATACATTATTGACATGCATCATGTAGTTTTTTGGGAATGGAACGTTTGGTTGTGCATTTTTATTTCAAGTGAAAATTATTCCACACTTATCATGATGCCCTTGACATTATATCTAGTGTTTATCACATTGGGAATGTTGCTTAAAGCAATGTATCACTTCCTCCTCAACTCAATCCAATTATGAGGGGTGGGATGTTACTCCTAACCCATGATATTTCTATTTTTCATAAGTGATGATGTCTTGAGTTCAAGTATCTTATTCTATGACATAATGAAAATTAAATTAATTATATTTATTTTAGTTTGGTTTTGTTAATTTACAACTTTTATTTCTATATAATAATAGAAAAATGTTAGATCCATGTGGGATGGATGTATTTAGGATTTGTATATTATTGAAATGGGGGGTTTGAATTTTTATATAATTTTAAATAAGTAAATGAGAAGTTATATTTGGAGTCTATGGTTTTGAAATTGAATTTCACAATCATCTATAAATTGAAAATGTTTTGGAACATAAAATTTAACCTATTGGGTTTCTATAATTTAATTGAAAATTGGATTTGACCCTCGATATGAGTCTGAGGGAATGAAAATGTTGTTTCTAAAAATGAGGGATTATGTTCTAATTGTATTTTAAAAAAATATATATGTTAGTGGAATGATCCTCTTCCCAGTTAAATGGTGAACCATACTTATGAATTTTGGGGATCATATATTAATATGAGAATTTTTTACTAGTGAATTTCACTTATAAGTTAAATAATAGTTTTGACAAATAGATAGATAGTAATAATTATAAAATATATTTTCCATTTCATTTTGTGAATGGTTAACTATTTGATCAAGACCATTGAAAAATGATGTGTAAATAATGAGATGGATTAATGGAGAGGGGTATTAAAAATGTTACTTTATATGAAATATTGGTTTGGTTAGTGTTTTTTTTCATTCTAAATGATTTTTATGAGTGGAATGGATTTGGTGTTTTCCCTTGGATTTAGTTGTCAAGATGAAATTGAAATAATGAGTTGAGTGAGACCAGATTCTGTTATAGGAATCACTTAGATTCCAGTAGAGGATACCTCATTAGATCCAAGGATGTATATGGATTAGGAATTTGATGAGCTACCTTTTATTCCAAATTGATTCATCTTTGAGAATGCTTTAGGGAAGCTCCCCCTTAGACTCAGGTGGTGTATTTTTTTTGATACAAAAAATTATTGTTGTCAATTCCATCTGGATACCCATGTAAATGTTGTGAGTATGATCCCTAGATTTATCTTGATTGTATAAGATAAAATCCCTTACAAGTGTATACATATTCAATTCAATATTGATGAACTAAATTCCTTCTAATGTAAGTTCCATGAATTTAATTTATATAGTTCAATGGTTTTTTCCAAGTATTAACTGGGATAACATTGAGAATAATTTAATAAATAATTATCATTGAATTTAGAATAATTTTATTAATGGTAATTCCTATTGGACTCTCATGGATTCCCATGTTCCCTTTATCTTGTTCCTATTTATGTTTTTTTACCTTTAAACAAGAGGATCCATACCCTGTACTATGGAAAGAGGCATACTGGCGAGGGGTGGTGTAAAAAAAACTAGTGTTAGGTTTCCATATAGAGATGAACAACAGTGGTTATTTTACTACCATTTTTTACATGTATGATTGAACAATAAAAAATATTATTATTACAAAAAGTAATCTTTTATTTACAAAACTATGACATGCCCTCTTTTATTAGATCATTATTTTTCAGATTCTATTAGTGGTAACAAACTAAGTTTTACTCTCACCCTGCCTAGGGCACCATGAATATTGGGTACTCGAGAAAAAGTATACTTCATTGTTGGTATATGGTTAGGAAATATACTGAAGGGTTAATTGAATGTTTTTTTCAAGGATTGTGTGTTATTTTGACTTTCAGATCGAGCATTTCTCAGGAAAGACAAGGGATGAGTTTTTAGTTCTGATATATTTTTTCTATTTTATCTTTATATGTAATCTGACTATAGTGGATCAATTGTAGAATGTGTGTAATTCCTCATTATTATTATATAATGTTATATTGTATTTATTTATTGGAAATTTCATATATATCTTGGGATGTTTATATGAACAATTTTAATTTTTTTCATTATTTTAGTGTCTTAGTTACTCTATAAATGAGGAAATAGTGTCCCCACGACCTCATTGAACATTACCACTTTTTGAAAACCTCTAGAATATAGGGAAGATCAATTGAGCCTATCTGGAATAGAGGACTGTGGAATTAGTTTAGAAGATTTCAGGTCAAGGAATTAGAAAATAATATCCAATATATTATTTATCCATACTACAATTTTCTCATGGTAGTTAATAGAAATGGATTTTTCTGGAACATGGTAATGAGAGCACATCTGGGAGTGATCAACCCACACAATGGGGAAATTCCATGTTTCTCGAGATGAGACATGTTATTTTTTAATTCATTTTATGATTTTATTTTATTTTCACATTGTGTGGGAAACATGGTGTCAGATATTATTGGTTAAAGAGATTTATTCTCGTGGAATTTAATTTAAAAAGGTTGTGGTAGTATACATGCATTATTTTAAGCACATATGGATTCATGAGGTGAGCATCATACTAAGGACATCATTTTTATGTGTTAATGACATGCTATATGTGATATTTAATAACAAGTGATTGTATTTTCTCAATTATATCAATTTTATTTATTTCGTCTTATGTCTTATATGTTTATAAGTTATAATGGGGTTGGTATTTAAAATGTTTACAACAATTTATATGGTGTATTCCATAAATGGTTATGCTAGAATCATATTTGATCAATTCCAGAGATGATATTTTGATTCAAAGGTAGATAACAATGGATGGATTATGTTGTTGATTAAATATTGTTATAATAAGAATAAAATGAGTTACAATACCCCATAATAAAGAGGATAAAACATCATTTAATCAAGACCTTGAAACATAAAATCTTGTTAGATCATGGATGGTATGAAAGTTTATTTTCCTGAAAATGTTAGGGATTTATTAAATGATGATATTTATTAAATATTGTTTATTAATTAACCTATAAATAATATTCCACTATATGCCTTGAATGAAATTATACTTAATCAAACTAGAATGAGCACCCTATAGAACAATATATTCCTAACAGTGTATGTTCGTAAAGTGTTGACCCTAGAGGGGGTGAGATGACCTAGGGGCCTTATGTTCTTAGCTTGAGCTAGTGTATTGGTTGTTGGGTATGATGTTATCATAGAGTTATTGTTACTTTTTTTGTGTGTTGCGATAGTACCCATGGTCTTGGTGTGACTTAGTGCATACGGTAATAAACAAAAATAGGGTAGTGGGGCTTGATAGAGAGGCCGAGATTATGAAGCCACTATGATGTGTAGTAGTAGATTGAGACCCTTAAGTCATATATTGGACCCAATAATTTGTACATAAATTTGGGGATGTGTTGTTGTATGAGAACTTGATTTGGATGTTTGGTATCCAGGATGGCTACAGACCTTGATTCTGGAACAATATGGTGTTTCACGTAGGCTATTAATTTTGTGTGTTTAGACCACTATGATAGGGGATTGGTGGTAGGTCCTAGTGAACCTTAAAAATGGACATAGAATTTTTTAGTATGTTCCATATGTTCTGGTGGTGGGAATGTGTTATCCCTTGAGTTGTAGTTTTAATTAGGTCTTCTTTAATGGACTACGGGGAGGCCCTATTAACCAATTTGATCTAACTTAATATTTTTTGAGTATTTTTCCTATTTATGTATGAGGGTAACCCTAAAGTGGTTATCCAGATATTTTTAATTCTTTATGAGGTGTAAGGCGTGGGTTGATTCTTAGGATTATTCAATCGGTGAATCTGTGGTTTTTTAGGTTTTGATAGGGTTGTGTTTGAGAACCCTGAGTGTTACTTCATTATGTATAGGTTTGTTTCTAAGTGTAGATTTTTTTTCATTCCATGAATTATATTTTGGATGATATTTTGGTATGAAATGGTGCTCAAATCATATTATGCGATTTATGGTTCTATGAACGAGTTATGGTGGAGTTGTGAACTGTAGATTTTGGTGAGATCTGATGGAGGAAATAGTGAGTATCTATTATTTATGTGAACTCATTGTGTTATTATTAGAACTTGTATAAGTGCACATTTGGTGAAATAAAGTGTATGATATAAGAATGAAAAATACATTAATGGTTTTAATCATGAAAGAACCTATGGTTCTATTTCTCAGTATCAATTTTGGGGGTATATGCATTAATATGTTTTGTTATTATCCCTATAGAGTTCAAGGTATGTTCTAAAAGGTGGGTGTGATTATAGTTTAAGGCCTGCAGTTTAGGAATGATGTCTGTTGGTAGGTGGTCTTGTGATGGATGATGGAATAGGTTGTGTGTGTAATTTTGAAGAGGAGTATTGTGGGTATTCCTAGTTAAGTATTGATGGAATGAGTGTAAGAATGATTAGTTTTTTAGGTAGTTGAGACTTTTTTGAAGTAACATGGGCCATGGGAGAATGAGTTAGGATGTATGATTAGGTGGTTCATGACTTTGTAATTTTTTTATGGATCAAGGTAGTGTGAACTGGTAATCATGGCACCTACTATGTTTTGGATCAGTGAAAGATAGTGTCAGAGCTAAGAGCCAATGACGTTGAAAAGATTTTGTGTAAATGGGGTCCTGAGGATTGGATTTAAAATGAAAAGACCTTCACTGAAGAGAGGATACATATGTTTAGATCAAGTTTCTATGTGATGGTTGATCCAAGAGATTGATCTTAATTAGGTCATAGTAAAATAGTGATCATGGATCAAGAGGAGTGAATTTTTTGTGTGAAAGGAAGTATATTTGGAGTAAATAATTGGGGATTAGCACAGTGAAATAAATTTGTTGTGGAGACCACCATAATCAACGTATTGGTGATACCGTTGATTTAGATGAATTCATGAAGCAAAATAGGATGTAGATACATGATTTTGAGGTTAATAATGTTCAATGGATATAGTACACATATACAATTCATTGAGGTTAAAAAGAAAATATATTTTCCCTAATACTGTACATCGGTTGACTTGTTCTTCTAACTTAAGGATCATTTGAACCAATAAATCACTAATTTCTAATAAACAAAATAAAATTAATTATTATTTTTGTTTTATTAAATGAAAAAAATGTTATATTAGGGTTTCATGTTTAAGAAAACAAATGAAATGTATAATTCAACAATAAATATAGATGCAGACAGAATAAAATTAGAGGGAAAGTCATTTGTCTTTGGGGTTATTTATTGGTTGGATTTAATTATTTAATTTTTTATAAATTAAATTAAACCATCTTATTACATCATATGAGAATTTACATTCCTCACATTATGTGGGAGTTTCTCGTTCATAGGTATTTTCTTCAATATAATAATAGTTCACCTCGTTTGATTAGAACATGAAATTAAATATAGATTTGTTCCATGGCGGTTTGTCACTGCACATGGGAATTTAACTATCATGCACCACATTAAGAATCATATCATTCAAGAATTTAATGATTGAGAATTATAAAAATTGTAAGACATACCCTACGATTCCTATGGTTAGTCACTTTCAATTATATTGTTAAAAGACATCACCATTGAAAGAGGGGAAGGAAAGAGAATGAGGCTAGGGTTAGATGTGAAAGCATGACGTAACAATAAAGGGTAAAAGATTAATTACTATTATGAAGATTTGTTTCATTACAAAAGAATTTAAAATATTAAGATATGAAAATCCATAGAGGCAACATCCCTATAAAGCAACAATGTGGAGGATCCTCAAAATATGATCACTTATCCACTTATGTAGCCTTGTATTTATAGGGATTCCAGGATCTTGGGTTTTTATAAATTTCATAATGAATGAGAATATGTTGGATTGGCTCATTAATGGGAATATCCTCCATAAATTTCTAGAATTAATTATAATTTTCTGGGTCTACATGTGAATCTCATATAATAAATAGTATTCACAACATCTCATGTATTGGGATGAACTACTTATAGACTGATTTCATATTCTAGAATATTTCTTGGTTCACATGTGTAATATTTGTAGGGTTATGTCATGAATTATATCCTTAACATGAATTGTCGTCTTCTAATAAGATTAAAAAAATTTCTTTACTGTTCTTCATTTTTAAGCATCAGGATTGGGCCGTAACCTAGCCTTTACTATGCTGCAACTTTAATTTGCCTCCAAATTTTTATTATCAGAACTTGCCTCTTCGTGTCGTGGCATGAGGTTTGTTCAATATACCAAATTCATCATTTTTAATAAATTTCCATAATTTTTTATTTTCCCACCATAAATAGCTAAAAATCTAAACATTGGACCAAATAATAATTTATTGTATACAAATATATGTTTTTTATTATCACATAAGTCATCAAAATATTATTCTATCAAGTAAAACATAGGGTTAAGTGAGCTTAAACTCAACCATCTATTATTTTCAGTAATAGATTATATGTGGGTCATTTAGATTGGATGTTTGACCTAGGGGATTGATGATAGTGACGATGTTATGATGAGATTAATTATATAGATCATGGCCATGTGACCCTTCTATAAGAAGTTTTGTTTATGTGTGGTACATGTTATTAGATAGTCATGACGACACAAGATGTTTTTTCATGTGTTAATTTATTGAACCATGTTTCTTTAAGGAATGATATTGGTAACTGTTTATGTGATTCTAGTTAGGTTAAGTAGTTTATTTGGGCTTAGAATGAAGGGCTCTAATACAAGAATGTTTTGTTTGATGAAACATTAGTTCTTAGATGAGAGCGTCTGGAATATTGTGAGTGATTGGGGTTTTTACTATGTAATCACATTTTGTGTTAGGTTAGACAAAAATGGGGCCTCATATGATATCAGGATGTCTCTTGTGGTGAAAAAATATATCTCTAATACATTAAATGCATATCGATGATGGAAGCCAAGTGTACTTGTGATTGATTGTACATATAATATCTAAATTTTATTTGTATGGGAATTTGGATATTGTGATTTGAAAACTTCATTTATTGTGTTATATTGGGTATGATGTGGGGAATTTTATTTTATTGGTCGAGGATTTTTATGGAAAATTCAGTATGTAAATGTTATTGTGGGGGAACATTTTTTGAGTTTAGAAGTTAGAAACGAATATAAGAACCAACATTGTACTAGAATTATCATGTATAGTTGGGTGTGTTTTGTTGGAGAGGCATCAGTTCCATCATTAAAATACCAGTAATGTTGTTTGGTAGGTAATTCCATATGTGGAAGGTACCATGGAATAGATTTATCTTTCATGAGATAAGCCCTACGGTGGGTATCGTTTTTGGATGAATATTGAAATGGTTGAAATCACCGTCATGGCATGAATTATATGGGATCGATTGAATGTGTTTTTAGTTTGTTGAATTTAATAGTATAAAATACTCATATTGTGAATGAAACACTTGGATTTTGGGGTAATAAATAATTTTAGAGATTCAATGGGAATCAGTGAATAGAATTGGGCCCTTTGGAATCAAATTGAAACTGACATGGGTTGTGGTATATAGTTGGTTGACTACTAGGGATTCTATAAGACAAGGATCTATATTATTGAGTGTTTCTAATTCCACTTTTCCATATGAGAATTTTAATTTTGGTATGATTTTGAATTTTTTGTGGTGGTTAGTATAATTTTACAAAATAGTGTCATATTTTGAATTAAATAGTTGGAATATCATAGACGAGGTTTTTATGTAGTTTGATTCCCAAGAGGTGCCTCGGGTGCTTAGATAATCCTTAAGAGCATCGAGTTGGAGATTTATATTATTTGAAAAAAAAACTATGGAAAATATTTAGCTCACTTTTAGTAATAAATATTCACCCCAAAAATTCATCATAGTTATATATAAACCCATTTTTTAGACCATACAAGGATATCAAATTAACTATTCAAACATGTTGTAGATACATTCTGAATGGTTGCTGCTTGATTTCATAAATGCTGAAGGATACTCATGTGAAATAGTTTTCTCCAGAGAGTATGGTCCACATGGTTTGTTTATGGTTTATAAAACCATGAATCAACATCATTATCCACTCTAAAAATATTTTTTTTTTAAAAAAAATTCCCCACGATCTTTTGAGATTTTAACCATTTTCTTCTCCCTTTTGGCCAAAACCCCCTCATCCCCCTCCATCCATTTACCACTTCGCATTGGGGATATCCTTTTACTCTAGGATGAATTAAATGTTTTCATTGTCATGTCAGATTACTTAGTAAACCTACCACCTCTATTCCATCAATTTTAGATTTCTTTCACTGTAAACTGGTTTTACATTAAATATTTTTAATCCAGCCTATTTTTATGGCCTTTTTTGGTTTCTAAAAATCACTTGATTCTAGTTGAATTATAAAATAATTACATAAATATTGCATTCTACAATAATGAGTTAGGTTTCATATCATTTTTTATTTGAAAAAAGAAAACTATTTTGGATATCATATACAACCCGCAACACTGAGCATAAACGATATATGATTCTTTAACTATGACCGTTATATCCTTGATATTTGATTAAAATGTCTAAATATTATTAAATAATTTATTTAATGTATATAAAGTTCCTAATTAATATATATATATATATATATAGATAAATTCTACGGAAATAAACATGCAATTTTTAATAAGGATATTTTATTCTTAAAAATTACACTTTTTTCAAAATTTATTCTAATAATTTGTAAGAAAATATGATAATTAATATCTTGATCATATATAAATGTTTCTTTAAAAAATGGAATTAATATTTAAAATATCAAAATCAATGTAGGGTGAATATATTGGATTTTTCTGAAATAATTAATTTTTCTATGCACAGTTAAAATTACCAATTTCTCAAATACTAATATTTATTTTTATTAAATAATTTAATTTAGAAGTTAAATTATATAATTTAATTAATATTATACATAATTATAAAGAATTTAATTTATTTTAATGAAATTAATTTTACTTGGTCCAAACATTTTATAATTTTGGGCTGATTTTATTTCTATGCTGAAAAATTCATTTTTCTGAATACCTTTTCTATTTACATAATGGTTATCAATATTAATTAGCTAAAATAGCTACTAATAAAGAAATAATAACATGTAATTTATCGATTATATGACAATTTAGTTTAACATAAATTCATATTAAGATGATATCCAGTCATATAGTTAATATAATATCATATATTGCTTGAACAATGCATTTTCAGGAAAACCTTCTTTTTTTCATTTATGGTATTAATTTTAAATTATACTCTAACACAAAGTTTAATTTAATATGATATAATATATTAAATATTTTTAATTAAAATTATTAATATTTTGTAACATGTGTAAATTAATGTGTGATAATAAAGATTAGTAAAAATAATCAAAATTAATTACAAAAATTAAGGTTCAAATAAAGTTTTGCGCTTGACAAGTGCTTGTGTTAAAAATAATATACCAAAAAAATAGGTTTTTTATTTTTAAATAAAAAATAATTTCTAAATGTAGTTGGTATAAGTTAATTAATAAGTCTCGTTTCAGTTTTTTCCATAATAGATAAATTACCTAAGAAAAAACATGTCACCCTGGTAGAAATTACATTTGTCAAAGTAAGTAACCTTACTGGTTAATGGATTAAAAAGGTAAGAACATATTTAATTTCAATATTCTTGGAGTGGATAAATATATTATTCCATCTGATAGAGAATTTATCAATTTTGGAGGGACTTTTCTTGAGAGTGACTTTCGATTTTTGAATAATTTTGGGTATTTACAAAAATTTCACTCCTCACTTTCAAAAGGGCTCATACTTTCCTTTTTACATAACAAAAAAAATTTAAAATTGGATCAATAGATTTTTTTTCCCAATTATGGTACTTTAATCCTTCATTATTTCAACATTTCCTTTTCTTCCTAAAATAAACCAAGGGATTCTTTTGGTGTAACCCTCAAGAGGTTCCAAGAAGAAGAGGTGTTGTTCTTAATCGTAGAGTTTTTCCGTTTTCCAACTCAATATAATAGTATTCAAATATGATGATATAATAACACAAATATCTACCATAAAAAAATATGCCATTATTTTAATGAAATAACATAAATCCTTCTCATATTCCATCAAATGGTAAATAAAACCATCATTCATGTGTATTGTGGAGTACCACCTAGTGAACCGATATAATTCATTTTCAATCATATCATATCATAAATATTTTCAATGATATATTTAATATATTTTTTTTATATTAATTAAATATACAACATTATATAAAATAAATATATTATTTATTTTATAACCATTCATTCATAGAAAAATGAGAAAGTCCATCATGTGTACGTGTGGATTACCACCTCCATAAAGTGAATTAATTTTTTTCTATTACTAAATAACATGGATGGTATATATAACAGTATTTAAATTAATATTATTATTTTTTTTTATAATTATAGAAAGTAAAAAATAACACTTATTTTCATTCCAACATGACCATTGAAAATAGAAATGTTACGCATGCGTACGTATGACCTACTATCTCCACGATTATAACGTCGTTCATTATTCATAAATACCGTTCATGATTGATTTAAAAAGTATAATTTTTTTATAAAAATGAAAACAATTTCAATATTATTATTCTATAGATAATTAAATAATATTTTCTTTGACATTAGTCAAATCTCCAAAGGGATTTTGGACATATGATATGGACATTATCGAAATGTATTACTTGAATCTAAATTATTAGATAATTAAAAATTTAATGAAATTTTATAAAATATACAGAATATTAATCTTGAAATGGGATATTATGAAATTAAACAATTGAAATAATATATTATTCATGAATTTAAAAAACACTAGTGATGATTCGTGCTCAAGTTAAGGGATCTCTCTAAACCATGATTTTCTTCTAGTTATGACCATTCTCTCTCTGACTCTCTTTATATGTCCCTTTAATGTTACAAAAATGAATTTAAATTATGTTTATATTTCTCTCACATTTATTTTTAGCTTAATTTACATTCAATGGGATGAATAATAAATTCATTATGTTAATTTATCAAATTCTATCATTAGCAAATTTCATTTGATTATGATATGAGAAAGATAATGCATCTCATTTAATTTATATGGGTAATTATTATATTAATGAATTATGATGGATTCAATTTTTTTGAAAACATAAATCCTGAAAATGTTGGGATGGGTGCATCTATATAGTTCTATAATGAATTAGGTAAATCATTAGTTTCATGAGACATTATGTTTGAGATTATAGAGTAAACCTAATCTATAATGGAAAATAATCCACTATGTTATATTGTGTTAGAAGTTACCCCTGAATCATGTTTGTTTCAGGTTATATTTTGAATCCACTCTTCTTATGTTTCCATGATCATATAATACCTTGATATTTATGTTATTCATCCATGTAATTACTCATGATCCTTTTCTTTTATGAAATCATGTTATACTTTTGAATCACTTGTTATGTTTCATTATATTGATTATTACCTTTAGGGTCCTTTTATCTCACCCCTTTCTTTTATGTATTCCTCGGTTATCCTATGAATTTTTATCAGTTAGAATGGATATAGGATCCCATTATAGAGAATAAAATAAGAATATCAGGTTTTAGTTTCTCTTGGATGTATGATGAACCAATTCATCAAAATACACTAGTCCTGATGAAATTTGGGTAGTACTCTTTAGATATTAATTTTTATGAGGCATGTAAAAAGGTGTGTAAAAGAATTGGGTTTCAATAGATTGTATCAAACAATGAATCTTTATATTTTGGGATTAGAAATAGTATAATTTATTGAGAAGCGTAGGTATATGTATAATAATAGATTAATATATTGTAATTTTAGTGAAGTATAGAGCGAGTGGTTTCCAAAAAATTAAATTTCTTTTTGGATAATACAAGATTAGGTGGATATAGAAATGTTTTACCAATTGGTATTAAAAATATAGTTCATTAGGATTTAACAACATAACAATAATACTTATTTCACACTTCATTCAGAAATCCTAGGGGATATGTTTTTTAAATTCAAAAAATCGTTATGAACCATTATGATGGAATTGAAAAAAATTGTTACGTTATAAAACCAAATAGGAAACCACCCCATGGATTTCTCATAGTAAAACCTATAGACATATAAGAATGAAGATACGTATCATTTAAAGGTTATTACTAATATTTTTATAATAATCCCTTTTTGATGTTAATGTATTCCCATCTTGTTAATTTTATTCTTTTTCGTTAATAGAGGAGAATTGGAGAAAATATGCCATCAACCAACATGATAGGAAATGTGAGGATTTTTACCAATGATACGAAAAACCTTATAAGAGTATGAGATAATATCTTCATGGATGTACTTTCTCAACCATCTCATGTTTTGAATAACAAATTGAATCATGTGGAACACCCGACTACTCATAAGAATGAGAAGGGTTTGAAAATTATTTTATATTAAAAGGACTTATAAAATTAATAGAACTTATGATACATTAATTTTGAAATATTTGATTAAAACCATTTAGAATATATTTTGTATCGTCCAATGCTTAGAGAATGTGGAAGATGTACTAGATATTTATCCTATTGTGGGATAATATGATTTTTGGCGGATACTGATTGAGAACACAATCTCTAAAGTGAATATTGATTACCTAGAATTGGAGGATATCAAAAAAATATTTTTCAATAAATATATTCCAAGAACTCTCCATCGTAAAATTTTGAGTTATTTTCGTTAGAATGAGTTAAAAGGGAGAAGAGCCTATTGGAATGTATGGAGAAAACTTCAATGTTATTTTATAGTACACCTCCATATTTTTCATAAACAGTGAAAGTAAGGTGGGATGATTATTTACTATCGAGAATCCTTGTTTATTAATAAATTTTGATATTTGATACTTTTTTAATAATAAAGATATTGTTAATTTTTCCATCAAGGATGATATGGAGATTATATACTCTTATTGGTCTTATGGGACTATAGATAAAAAACATAAAATTAAATATTATTAGGTAGTATCAATGGATAAATACCAAGGACAAAAGAAAAACAAAAAATTGGACTGGTCAATAGTGTGGGAATAATAATCCCTGAAACAATATGAGGAGAACTGTGTGATGTTTCAAATACAAAGAAGATTGGAATCAATATAACTATTAACATAGGGAAATGAAGAAACCAAAAAACATAGAATAAAAAAATATGTCTTAGATCAACACTCAGAAAGTGTCATAGTGATTCAAATACATGGAACATGGGAATTATACAAGATAATTTCCTAAACCAATCATTTTTTGTGGTAATAACTGACAAATAACTCTAAGGTATAGAGTGAAATAAATTTAATTTTTCATCACTACTATTACCGTGGATGCAGACAATTATATGATGACACGTACAATAGTTATTCATTGAATAATAGAAAACATACAATTTATTTTTAGTAATATACATTAATTTATATATTTCATTTTTATTAGAACTATTGAAACACTACCTCAAAACATGGTGTTAGAATTATCCATGAGAATAGAAAATGGGGTGATGGTTGTATCCGAAGTATATAAATCCTTCCATGTTAAGGATTTTGGACTGAATCATCTAGATAGTTTTTTACACATTTTTTTTTAGAGTTTTAATCTATATTGGACATGGATTGGATATCCTTATATAAATTCAACATCAATTGTGGGGAGGGGGAGATCACTCAATATGTCCCCAGACACCCTCAAATTCTATACATGTTTTTAGAGGATGAAAAATATCCCATTAAATCTTCTGTTCAAATGTTGATATTATCCCACTACGAGAAATCACATTCAGCACAAATTACTAATAATAATAGAGAATCTGGCTTGAAGACATTCCCATTATTAGGTAATATTTTTATGTATTCCAAGAAGATTTTGACGGTATTCCTCAAGACTGAGTGTTTGAATTCAAAAATAAACTTATATCCACATATCTTCCAATATTATGTAATACTTATTAAATGGCCAAAATTATGTTGGAAGAGATTAAAATAGTTTATAGAGAATATCAAAAACGGTTTCTTATTCTTGAGTGCTTCATTATGGGTGCACTAGTCCTCTTCATCAAGAAGATGGGCATGTAAATAAACATCTTAATTATTTATAATGAACTAAAACAACATGATAAAGATTATGTGTCCATTTCCATGGATCGAAGACTCGTTCAATCAATAATGTGGTCCGATTTATTTCTCTAATGTAGATTTCCTATTAAGATATATTCAATTAAAGGTATATAAGGAATAGAATCCCAAAAAAATTCTTTTGAACATTGTATAGAAAATTAGAGTTCATAGTGATGAATTTTAGATTCAATAATTCTCCAAAATATTTATGGAATTAATGAATAGTGTATTTAAGGATTTACTTAGAGAATTTCTGGGAGTATTTATAAAGGATATTTTAAATTACTCAACGAGCATAGACAAGTTTAAGGATCATTTGAGTAGTACAATAATATATTTGAGGAAGAGCAATATATACGAATGTAAAATACCTTGATTTATAGATTAAGGATGGATCATTATTTGGGAATATATTTACTTGGTAGGGATATGTGTGGGACATTATATGAAAAAGGAAATTTAGTTCTGGCCTAGAAAAATATTCATAGAAGTGATTTTTAGTTTCCTTGTACTACCTTGGTATTAACAATTACTTTTTTAAAAAGCATGGTGACGATGGAACACTCAAGTGGGGAAATGTTTTTTGTATGTAGTGTTGCTTCAAAGATGGGATTGTGTTGTGTACATGCCTATAATGATAATGTGGTAGAATATGCCTCCAAACAGTTGATTTTTCAGGAGAATAACTTCCCAAAGAATGATATGGAGTTTGCTATAAAGATATTTTCATTTGAAATACAATGATATTATCTATATATAGAGAGATGTGAAATATATAATGAACATAAGAGAATAAAATATATATTCAAAAGGAGTAGATTGATATATACCAATGTTGTTGGTTAGATCTGATTAAGTTCTATGACTGCTCAATCCATTACCAAACCAGGAAATAAAATAAATTACAAGATAATCTATGTAGAAAAGTACAAAAAAACATTACCAATGATGATAATTGAGAATGCTTCAATTCCTTCATACTTGGGAAGGATGTTCATGGGAATCATAAATGATGTAACATCATCATTAATTTCTGAAATGATTCCCTAACAATCCATTTTTAAGAAGATAACGTATTCTCAAAGCGATGATGTGAAAATCAATAAGAAGGTGTAATCTATTAGAAAAGGGAAATACATAGAATTGAAAATTGATGATCAATAAGTTTTAATATTTGGGTCCTGAATATAAATACCATAAATATCCCAAGATATAAAAGGATCTATTTAATGATGCACATATATTATCCTTCTCCATTATCCTATGTGGGAAAAGATGTATTAAGATCTCGGAGAGGACAATTGGGGTGGGGGAAATAAAAAAAGTGGATCACATAATATGCCTAAAAGTGTCTCTTATGTAATCATGTGAAGACTTAATAGTAATATATTAGTGGGTGATTCATCAAGTACCCATACATATTGGGAAATGAGAAACCATCACCCTAGAAGTTTTCACTAATATATCAAATAAATCAAGTGGAAATAAATCCACATATATTGTGGTGAATCAATATAATAATATTGGTAACTTTATTACAATGAAAGATGAATTCTCAATCAACAAACTTTCAAGGATATTGATCTAAGATGTTATGAGACTACATGGTTCCCCAAAATTGATTATATCTAACCAATATCCAATATTTACAACAATGTTCAGGAATAACCTCCAAAATTCTCTAAATATCGAGTTGAACTTTTATATGTCTTATCAATACCAAAATAATATTTAATAAGAGTGTAATATTTATAAACTAGAAGGAATGTTGAGAGAAATATCTATAGACTTTGAAAAGAGGATGTGATCAACATCTTCACTTGGTAATTCTCTTATACAATAATAGATTTCAGTCAATAATTCAAAGTGATCCATATAAATCCCATTATGAAAAGATATATGGAACACCATTGTTATTGGATGAAGTTGGTTAATAAAAGATGATGGGAAAAAATATGATTGAGGTGATGGTTTAAAATGTCAAGACCATTAAATAATATATTATGACACCTAAGAGTTGATTGAATAGTTATGATTACTATTATTGATGAGTCATGGTGTTTGAGATTAGAGAAAAAAATGTTTTTCCATTGCCTCCATAGAAGATATTTATGAAATTTTGGAAGAAGGGGAATCTATGATCCATGTATTTTATCCCCTGTTATTGTGTTAGAGACAAGGCTTATTGACTAGAATTTCCACCAACCCATTTTCAAGTACACAAAATATTCCATGTATCCCTCCTAAGGATGAAAATAATGGATAAAGAACAAGTATTGATGTAATTGGTACTATACCTGGAAAATTATCAATCTTTTTTGGTGAATCTAGTGAAGATATCAGACCTTAAAGATAATGTTTTACATAGTAATATAACTCTCCTGGTATAATTAATATCACAAATCCATAAATACAAAGTGAACACCTGGGAACACCAAGAATCAATGAAGCCAAAGTACCCTCACATATTTTCAGCTATGTTTTTAATAAAAAAATTTAAAAATAAAAAATAAATAGATAGGGAATAATGTAACATCCCTACTTTTTCAATAAAGAAAACTATTTTTTATTTCATATGTGACATGCAACACCGAGCCGAATAGACCATAATTATTAAATATCATCATTACTAACTAGATGATAAATAAATATGTATATATATGATTAATTAATATATTTAATTTCTACAATATTCATATTCCATATTTATTTATTGATAAATTCATAGAAAATAATAACACTATTTTTAGTAAAGACATTTTAAACTTCCAAAAATACATTTTCTTCAAAATTAATGTTTATTAATTTTTTTGAAAAACTATTATAATGTATTTCTAAAACCTCTAGAATGTTATTTTAAAAAATGAATTTAATTTTTTAAACAATAATAAATAATTTAACTTATGTTAAAGTTTTTTTCCCTAAAATGAATGATTTTTAATGATTTGTCAAAATTAATGATATTTCAAATACTATCCTGTCTTTTCATTAAATAAAATGATTAAAAAGTTCTATTATATTTTATATTTTGTCTTAAATTTAAAATTGAAATATTTTATTTCTAATACTATAATTAAAATAATTTTAAATAATAATATAAGATGATTTTTCTATGAGTTTATTTTTATAAATAAAAGATAATATTTACTGAAGAAAATAAAACTACAAAATGTTTATCCTTTTTAATTAATTTAAATAACCCATAATAAGGAAATATTTTAAAGAAGTTAATATATAATATATTTATTTATTTGAATATAAATTCGTACAATGATTATTTTTAGTCATAAATTTTATATAAGAAAATCTATTTTTTGAAAAATTCATTCTCATGAAAATCAAATTTTCATCTTGTTTAACACGTTTTATTTTAAAATAACCATACTATTTATGTGAATTGTATTTTAAAACAAGGATTAAATATTTTCAATCATTATAATTAACATTATGTTACATGTTAAACCTAATTTTAGGTCACAATGAAAAGTAAAACCTATAAAAATTAATTATTGTTGTAAAGGTTAAAACGAGGTTTTGTTCATAACCTGTACTTGTGTAAAAAATAATTTTAAACGCATATAGGTATATTATATATTATATTTTTTTTAAAAATTTAGAATCAATTTTTCCAAATTATATAATAAGTCTCATTTTATTTTTATTCTTAATGGATAAATTACCATGGTAAAAACTAGTTACTATGGTGAATTCTAAAATGGAAAAATGAGTAACCTTAGAGGTAAAGGGAATGAAACATATTAAAAATGATTCTTTTTTCAATATTAGATGTTATGATTGTCTTTATATTATATTAAATAGATTATTTATAATTTTTTAGGAAAATTAATTAAGAATTATTTCCCATTATTGATTTGATTTGATTATTTCTATAAATGACAGTCCTTCCGAATTTTAAAATGGAACCACATCCTATATTCCATTCACACTTTATTTTTTCTCTAACTCAAAAAAATTAAATCCGAATAATTTTTTTACCAACCTTAAAATTTTCTAGAGGTATTACTTTTATCATAAAACTATCATAGGAATCATTTTTTGTCAATCTATAGAAGATATCTGAACAAGAGGTAGAATTCTTAATCAATTTTTTGTTTTTATTTCTCCTTCAACCCACATAAATTATTATTAAACCATTATAATATAATTTAAAAATGATATATCATATTATAATACATAATAATGTTGATTTAATATCCCAAATCATTATCATCTTCTATCAAATGGTATATGAAATCGTCGTTCATTTGTATAGTGGACTATCCCCTCATGAACCGACGTAATTTGTATTCAATATTCACATATCATGGATGCTTATAATGATAGATTTAATAGATATATATATATATATGATATTAACGAAATATTTACCATTATTTAAAATTAATATTTCATATATTTTCTTACATTTTAAATCATAGTAAAATAGAATTTCCCTTCATTTGAAAATGTGGATTACCACATCAACGAAATGATGTGTAAATTTTTGTTTGTCAGATCACATAGATGGTACATATAAGATTATTTAAAAAAATATGTTGGAATTTATGATATAAATATTATGATATAATTATCACTTTTTAAATATTAAATTAAACTTACATAATTTCAATCATTATCATTAAAAAATTGAAATGTTACTCATTCGTATGTACAACCTACCAACTCCATGATGGTAATATAGTTCATTTTTCATATCCATCCTTCATGATTGATTTTAAAATTATAATTTAGCTATTAAAATTAAAATAATTTCCAAATTATTATTTTAGTGATGATTTAAAAATAATATATTTTACCTTCGTCAACTTTCTAATGAGATTTTTGACATATGATCGGAACATTATTAAAACATATATCCTGAAACTAAATTATTAAGTAATTTAATATTACATGATACTAGATAGAATAAAACGAGTAATAAACATGAAAAATGTACATATTGAATTAAATAATTAATATAATTTTATCATTAAGGAATATAAGGAACATAAGTGATGAATCGGGCTCATGGTAAGCGATCTCTCAAAACAGCCATTTTCATCGGGCAATGACCATTCTCTCCCAAACTCAATTTTTCTCTTTTTAATGTTATGGAATGACTCCAAAAATCCATAAAAATATAAATATCTTTTTATGCATTAAATTTTTGAGGTAATTTATTCTATATTTTCATTTATTAAATACCGTCATTATGAAATTTCATTTGATTATGATATGAGGTAAGATTATACCACCCAGGATCTTTACATGGGTAATTTTTATAATTTTTCTTTATGATTGATTTTCTTTTTATAGGAAACATAAATCATGAATATTTTGTTATTGATGTTACTATATGGTTCTCCTATTCATTTTCCAATGATTTAGTCGCCTGAGATATTATGTATGGGATTAAGAAGTTAAACAAATCAATTATGGGACATTTTTCCCCATGTGATATTTTCTAGGTTGTTTTCCATGAGTCATTCATATGTCATGTTATATGTTTCATCCAATTATTCTTTGTTTATATAACAATATTATATCTTTATAATTAGGTTATTAATTTATGTTATCACTATTGATAATTATCATTCATGATATCGTGTAATATCTTTGTATCAAACATTATGTTTCTTCATAAATCTTATTCCCTTACATGGTTTTTTAGCTAACCCATTTCATTTATTTATTTCATATGAAATAATATATGATTTTAAAATCTAAAATTCATTTATCATCCCATTATTGGGTATAATGTAAGTATTTTATGTCTAATTTTCCCTTTTCTTGTACTAGAAAACTTATATTGTAAAGACACTAGGACTGATGATCATTGGGTTTTAATTATTGGTTATTTTTAAAAAAAATCGGGTAATAATGTGTGTAGATGGATTGTGTTCCTATAGTTCATATCAGAGAATTTTTTTCATGTTTTATGATTAAACAAATATTACATTAGTTAAAACCCTAAGGATATGTCTAACTATAGGAAATTATCCCATAATTTTTGTGAATTATATAGTGATACGATTACAAGAAATTACACTCTTGTTTGGATATTACATGTTGATATGGATTTGGAAAAGTTGTACCAAACTATGTGTAATAACATCGGAAAAGGGACATTGTTATTTTACATCGTTTTCACATTATTCAAGAATACATGGTTTGATAGAAACCTGGTTTGGCACTCATAGGGGGATATAATTTCAAATATAAAATCTATTTCAGCACTATTAATAAGGACTTGAAAAAATAATTAGGTTTCAAAATCAAATAGGAAAAATTACCAAGTATTACAAAGATTAAAACCTATAGACTAATAATTCAGAATATAATTATCATTTATAAATTATCACATTCGTGTATATAAGTTTATCTTTTTTATGTTAATGTATTACAATCATTATTCCACAACATTTTTAGTTAATGGAGGGAAATGAGAGAAAACATTCTTGTAAAAAACATAATAAGAAATGTGATAATATCCCTAATGATATTCCTAAAATTTTGGGATTTTTAGATATGAAATTCATGGATGTACTTGCTTAACATGATCATGTTATTAATAATAAAATGAATCATATAGAAATAAAACCTCCTTTAAATAAAGAGTTGGTTTTAGTAAGGGTTATTATGTGTATATGGAATCATACCTTTAGTAGGTCTTCTAACACTGTCATTGTCAAATAATGGATTAACTCTATATATAAGATATTCAATATCATCCAATCATCAGATAATGATAATGTTGTGTTGGAAATTTATCATATTAATGAATAAGGAAATAAGTGGTTGGAATAGAAAAAGAAAACAAAGTCCCAATAGGATATGAAGTCAAGGGAATGAAAAGATATATGAAATTTTTTTTATATAAACATTTTCCTTGAAATCAACATCTTAAAATAGGGAGGTAGTTACATAGAATAATGAAAAAAGAATAATATTCTATCAGGGCATATGAGGAAAACATAAAAAGGTTTGTACATTATTCCTTCATATTTTCATCAATGATGAATGTAAGATGTAATATATATTTTGTAGATTAATTCCATGCTTATGAAAGATTTAATGATTTTATACTTTCATATTTATGTAGATATTATTTTTTGTTACCGAATTGCATAGATGGGATATATTGTCTCCTAGAGGTATCATAGGATATGAGGTAAATACCATAATATAGATTTTAATTCTAGAGTATCAATAATTAAATAAAATGGATGAAATAAAAAACCAAATGCCACTTTCCAAAAGTGTGTGAATATTGATCCTATAAACCTTGTGATTGGAATAAGAAGTTATTAAAAATATATAAATAGGGGCATCAGGATAATCATTATTTAAGGGAAATGATTAAATCCATAATTTTGAAAAAATAAAATATGTTTGAAAGAAACATTCTCCCACCAATATAGTGTTTGAAATTCAAGCAATGTGGGAATTACATAATCTAATTTCATAATTCATGTCTTTTTAGAGACAATCGATAAAACAAATCTCCAAGTCCAAGAGTTATGTAAATACATATTATGTCACAAATAATGAGTTGGTTCCCTAAAATGATGTGTTGAAAGGTATAATTATTGTCTATAATCAAATAAAAAACATAGAATTTGATTCTACTTTTACACATTCATTCTTATCCTACATGTTTAGAAGAACTATTCAAACACTCTCCAAAAGCATGTAATTTAAGATATCTATCAGAATAAAAAACAAATAAATGGATTCATCCTAAGTATATGACCCTTAACCAGTCAATGTTTCTGGAATAATTCTCCTTGAAAATATCATTTTACTACCTTTGGTGGATTTTGATGCTATATTTGGAATGTATTGGTTATCATTTAACAAAAACAATATAAACTTCTAAGAGATGAAAATTACTCTCCCCATCCAAGTCATCCTTTGATTCTATAAATTTTTTAGGAGGAGGATGAATCTATCCTAGAATGATTTTTTCTAATTTTGATATTATATCCTTATGACCAGGCATATCCAGACCAAATGAACGATCAAAGGTCAAAATCACGCTTAAATTCATGATCATTCTAAGAGATTAAAACAATGTATTCCCCTAAGAGTTTCTTGGACTTCTTCATGAACAAAATAATTAGTTCTCTATAAATAAATATAATTAGATCACAAAACATATGAAAAAAGACATAAATAATGACCAACATTGATTTGGAAGGTAAAAAAAAGAAGTTACAAGACATTATAAAAAGTGGTTTTTTACACTTGAGTGATCACCATGGGGTGCGCTAGTCGACTTTGTCTAGAATATGGATAGTTTAATGCAATTATAAATTGATTATAAAAAACACCAAAAAATACGATAAATAACAAGTATCCTCTTTTATGTAGAGATTAATGTTTTTATAAACAAAATGAGGCCCAATATTTCTCTAAAGTAGACCTACGTTCGGGTTGTCATCAATTAAATGTGAAGAAGGTTTATTTTATAATAATTCCATTTCAAATATTTTATATACATTATATGTTCATAATGATGATTTTTGGACTCATTGATAGTCTTAAAATATTTATGGACTAAATGAATACATTAGTTATAGATTGCCCAAAAAATTATTGACAATCTTTATAAATGATATTCTAATATACTCCAAGAGTAAGGAGGTGAATGAAGAATATTTTAAAATTGTTCTAAATTATTAGATAAAGGATAATATATTTGAAAACCATTGTAAATGTTAGTTATTGATGATAATAGTATCATTCATTGGGTATACTATGACTAGTAACGAGATATATATATACTTTTCTAAGAAAAAAGTAATTAATGGATAGAAAAAATGGAATATATAACATAGACCCGAAGTTTACATGGATTATCTAGCTATTATAGATGGTTTTTTAAAAATTAATATGGTATTCAAAACATCTATCAATGCTTACATGGATTTTAGTAAATTCTTTCTTCACTATTCAATGCCAAGAGATATATATGGTGTTGAAAAAAATGATTATCACTGTGCTAGTCCTCACGCTTCCTTTGAGTGGAAAACATTTTGTGGTAAAACAATATTCATTAAAGAAAAAATTGGAATTTCTAATGATGAAAAATGATAATTTGATATCCTATAAATTAATTTAGTTAAAATTTAAAGAGAATAACATTCCATGGCCACATTGGGAGTTGGATACTGTGATCATTGGGTTAAAAATTGAGTGACATTTTCTCTATACTTAGATGTATGAAATAAATATGAATCATAAGAGCTTGAAAACAATATTCACATAGAAGGAAACTATTATGAAACAAAAAAAATTATATTAGATCAAGGATTATTACTACACAATCAATTACTATCATTGGAAACTAAACAACGTGTAAGATTATCTAAGTAGAAAGCATCAAATAGCACTATTAATGATGATAATTGAGAAGGATCAAAATTTCACAGACATGAATAGGATGTAAATGTGAATCGTAAATTAGGAAACATAATCCTCAGTTTATTAAATTATTTATCCACCATACCTTCCAATGAAAAAAATATCAATGAGATGGTGTGGAAATATAGAATAATGTGGAAGCAATAATAGAAAGGAATTCCACATAGTATAAAATTTATGAATAATGATTTGTAAAAATTCAATCATGAATATGTGTACCATAAAATACAGAGATAAAGAATGATTTATTGAATAATCCGGATACGTTGACTTGCCCATCCACCAAGGGGTAATTTTAATTAATTTAGATATATGGTATCACTATTCATGGGAAATTATGAAGAAGAAGATTAATTAATATATAGAATAGTGTATACTTTGTTAGTGGGTGAATTATTAAATGAGAGTGTCTAAAGGATTTATGAAACCATTTCCCATGTCTACATAGAAATGGAAGAACTCCACTATGGACATTGTCACTAGTATTCCAAAGATATCAAGAGGAAATAATTTAACATGGGTTATAGTAGATAATCTTACAAATAATGGACACATTATAACAATTTGAGAGGTATTGTCATTAAAACAACTTGAAAGGATATATATATATATATATATATATATGAGGTGGTGACGATTCATGGAACACAATGATTTATCATATCTGACTAAGATATAAAATTTACCTTCATATTATATGAGAGATTACAAAATTCTACAAACAGAGAGTTGAAATTCCGTATGGATTATCAATGCAAAATTAATTGATAATAAGATAATACTATTCAATCAATTAAAGAAATATTGAGAAATGTTTTAATGTACTCCAAATTATGATGATATATACACCTTCCATTAGTGGATTTCTCATAAAATAATGGATTTCACTAAATAATCAAAATTGATCAAGACGAATCCCTGTATGAGAAGATATATAAAACGATTACGTGTTGGGATCAATTTGGTTTAGATAAATATATGGGAAATGAAATGGTTAAGGGGATGGTGGAAAATTTAAAGAACATTTAGTAACAAATTAGGACACCTCATATTTATAATAGAATCTATATAGATAATCACTGAAGAAATTTGGAATTTTAGTTCGGTGATAATATCATTCTCTAGTTATCTCTATGAAAGAGTTTAAAGAAAATAAGGAAAAAGTGAAATAAAATTCATATTTATATTTTCCTCTATATGATTCTTTATTTCATCAAAGTAGTGTCTTATTTACTATCACTCCAACCAACCCTTTCTAATGTAAATGATTTATTCCATGTATCCCTATTGAAGAGGTATAAATAATATTCCTTAAAAGAACTGAATCCATAAGTGGTACAACTAGAAAATTGTCACTATTATGATGAGGACATGGTGATGATATTGGACAGTATATATAAATTTATATTTAATCAAACAACTCACCTTGTCAAAGTACTATAGTGAAACTATAAATATGATGACGAAACATGGGTGCCATAAAAATACAGGAAGTGGAAGTACCCTGTCCTATTTTTTCCTTAGTATGTAATATTAAATTTATATGGATAAATAAAAAAATGGGATAAGAATATAACCCACTTATTTTTGAAATGATGAAATCTCAGTTTAATGGTGTGTATGATACAATACATTGAGCCTAAATAAACAATGATTACTTAAATATAAATGTTTTAAATTAGATAACAAATTGATGGGTTTCAATTGTATTAAATAATTAATGAAATTAATAAAACATTATAATATTATATATAGATATATATATTATGTTATAATAAGTCAATTTATAATAAATACATTGTATTATAATGAAACATTTTATTCAAAAAATAGTTTTATTTCTTTTAGTGATAAATACTATAATAAATTTATTTAACTCTTATAAAATTCACATGATAAAATATTCTAAAATTTTGAAATTATATTAATAAAATTAAATTCATGTGAAGTTTTAATATTTTTCTAAAATGATTCAATTTTTCTGTGCACAGTGAAAATTACCAAGTTTTCAAATAATATCTTTTCTTTTCATAAAATAAATTCATTTAAATGTTTGATTAATGCTTTGATTTAGTGTTAAAATTATATAAGAACCATATAATTTATATTAATCAAATTAATTTCCTTTTAAATTTTTAGTTTTCATAATCTTGGTATAAGATAAATAGTTTTCGTAAAAACAAGGTTTTTTAGAACATGATTTGAAATTATAAAAGGATGTACATTTAATTAATTATAATAAAATATAATAAGGAATGATATAAAAGAAATTTATAAATTATATTTATATTTCAATATATGAATTTAAATTCATATAATGAACATTTCTAGTTATATAGTTACTATAAGATTTACTATTGTATGAAAATCCATTTTCCTAAAAAACCAGTTTTCATCGTGTTTTACATGATTAATTTGAATTTAAATTCGACCACTTAAATGAATTTAATTTTATTAAATAGTTTCAATTTTTTGAATAAAAATAATTGATATTTTATAATATCTTTAACTTGATTTTTGTTTTAATGAATAGTTAAAAATTAATAAATAATTATTGTGGTTATGGTTAAACTGGGGTTTTACATGTTATATGATATTATGTCAAAATTCATTTTATTAAAACATATAATTTTTATTTGATAAATTTTATTTAGTTTTTAGAATCTTTGGGGCCAAATTATCTATTATCTATCTTTTTTTATGTTTAATGGGTAAAATACCTTTGAAAAAACAGTTTACCATGGTCAAAACTAAAATTTTAAAATTGAGAAACATTATTTGTAAGTGGAATATAATTTATGAAATAATTTTCTTACTAATATTTGGTGGTGTGTATTAACCTTATCTACCTTGCCATATGTCATTTATCATTTTTGGAGGCACTTGGATTGAGAGTGACTTCCCATTATTGAATAGTTTTGTGCATTTTCCAAAAAACAATCCTTCATTATTATAAAAGGAATCATCCTATCCTATTTAATTCTCCCTTTAAAATAAATTTTTCTTGAGATTAACTTCCGATATTTTAATGAAGTTTTCCATCCCACGATCATGATATTGTCTGCATTATGCCAGTTCAACACAATTCTTCTTTCTCTAGGCTCTGGCCATTAAGAATTCCCTAGGAAAATAACTCATTATGGGATAGATATCCACACCAAAATATAAAGGGGTACTTCATGATCCTCATCCTTAGATTTGGGAGTTTAATTATCCACCCCCAAGAAGGGATAAAGGTCCTCACTAACATATAAAATGGACATTGTTTCTGATACCATTTGTAATAGTTCAGTCTAGCCCACGATCATGATACTGTACACTTTTGGGATAGCCCAAACATATTTAGATTCCCAAGGACCTGGACCTTAGAAATTCCCTAGGAAAAGGCTTCAGGATTGGATAGGTATGAACACCACCATGTAAAGGTGTTCTTCTTTCTCCTCCTCCTTCAATTTGGGATTATCAAAATTACAAGAATTACTGAAGTAGAAAAAAGACAAGACATTATACATGACAAAAGAAACATTACATGGGGTATAATACCAGAATACAATAGGTCATAAACAAGCCCAAAGTATTATAAACGAATTTCCAAAATCTGGGAAATAACCGAAGTCCCTTAGGACACAACTCTCCATGTCTAAGGTTCAATTGCTGGATCCACCTCCACGAGATCCTTTCCCATTTCTGAAAAATAGAATGGGATAATATACAAACAACTAAAGGATTATGTTTGCTGTGAGATAAAAATCATAGTAAGGTCTCATGAAGGATTCCATTATAGATGAAAAAATAGATCAACCAAATTAATTATTTCAATTTTGGAAAATAAACATGTTTGGAATTATCAAAGAATATTTAAAAAGTTTATTATACAATTCAAATGATGAAAAAATAACATAAGAAAAGGATATACATGTGATGAAATATTTATAAAATAATGGATTAGGTAAATAAATTATAAAAAATATTTTATATAAATTATGAAGGAATTTAATGGAGTTCCAACAACATTGGCATACATTTATATCTAAAATATAATAAGAATGAAATATGGTCTTCTTGTAAAATGTAAATATGTTCTATACTATAGGAATCCACACTCACTAAGTGATCTCATTAATTACTGTATACATATATACACCCAAAATTGGCCAAAGGAAACACATCACCATCCAATCAGGGATATGACCCACTGCATGTATATTTTAGAACGTTGTGTTAATATAGAGTGTGTCCAAATAACAAAAAAATACCTAAGGAATGTATGTTATCTTACACAATAGATTATTGGAAATTTATTTTAGTACTTATTAAACTACAATTAAATCTTATTATTCTATTTAAATACCAATTTTTCATTTAAAACCAAAATGGGTTTTAATTAAAAACAAGAATCTTTAAAAAGATAAAACCAATGAGATTATATCAAAACATTTTTATCCATTTTTACAAGTTTGAAATCCATTCAAAACCCATTCTCAATTTCACAATTCATTTCCATAATTATATTCCACAATTAAATTGAATTTTTTTCCATCAAATTCCTATTTAAATTAAACAATTTAAATCAACCAATTTCAATAAACACACACCAATTCAATGAAATTGGGGGGTTTTACCAATTCTTTTGCCTAAACCATTTCAAATATCCCACTTCACTAGAATTTGTTTATCAAATAAATTGTTAAAACCTTTATAAATTTATTTTAAATTGACAATTGTAATAAATCAAGGAATTTAAAAGTTATTCATTTTGGCTAAACCAGACAGAATCACCTACCTGTTCAAAAAAGAAACTTTCCCTGACTTGCATCAACAAAAACGAAGGTTCATAAGACCTTGATAATTAACCGTGAAACTAGAGACAATATAAAACATCATAGATCCATCAACATTAATTTATCTATTGAAATCCATATGGATGATAAATAGAACAAGGCAATGAACGAAGGAGAACACTTACTCAGGAATCACACCACAAACACAATGATGATTGAACACCAAAATAAAGGATTAGAATGGTTAGAGATCTTCAACATTACATGGGGAAAGATTTAGGTAAGGGGATATAAAACTAGAGTGTAGGAGAAAATATATATGATCCACACTTCCCAATTAAAAAGAATAAAATTTAGATACAACCCGAAGTGTAATACCTGTACATGTCGTGAAACCATTAAATTCAATAACCGTTGAAAAATGTATTACCTCCAAATAAATACAATTCATGATATATCTCATGATGTTTATTGTCTAGTAACAACATGTAATGTTTAAAGTGTGAATCCTTTCATAACATTCCTCCAGAAACCACTACACATTATGTGACCTAGAAACACGGCATGTAACCATTCGACAACATGCAGAAAATGCTTGTTTAAGATGATATTACTAAAAATATAAGACTTCACCATGATAGGTATCATCCAACTTCATTTTCAACCCTACCAGATCAATAAAATGGAAAACCCATGACTAGGTTAAAGGAATAACATTCATATCAGAAACAAGATGTCACAACATATCCAGCATAAAAGCTATTTATCACCAAAAAGCCAATAAAGAAGCTTCCATGCTAAAAAGATGATTCCACTACTCTCTAATCAGTTCCTCATGTTCCTATGACTCATTATTATTAGAACCATGAATCTATAGGAGATGAAACAAATACAATGTCCTCCAATTAAGTACTTTAGTCTCATAATAAACTATCTAGATTGACCGATCAGTGAAAGAATAACATGGTTTAATCTCAAGATCACTCCAACTCAAAACATGAGATGGATCAGAGAGATACATTCGTAGTTGCAATACATAGAACTCATTATGTATCAATGTCAACTTTCGTGGAAGTGCTAAATTGTATTCAACTTTCCCCACCTTTTCAATATCCTCGAAAGGTCCCTTTGAATGAGGAGAAAGATTCCCTTGCTTCCCAATCCATTAATGACCTAACCTGGGTGACACATTCAAGAAACCCACGTCACCAACTGAGAAGTATAATGGTATATGGTAATGACTATCATAATACATATATCATCTTTGTGCTATAAACATTCTCTTAAAAATTAACTGAATCTTTTATGTAATATCTTTCACAAAACTTTTTCCTACCAAGGTACCATCACCAATCCTCGACCAACACATTAGAGATCTACAAGGCCAGCGATTGAAGGCCAAAAAAGATTCCATTATGATCATGGACAGGTGACTATATTTATAAGTAAACTCATCCATCCAAATGTGATCATCAGAAGCCCCACCAAAGACAAGAATGCAAGCTCAAAACATATCATCAACACTCTATATAGTACCTTTTATTTGTCCATCCGAATGTAAATTGAAGGTCATGCCCAAACAGACCTGAGATCCTAGTTCCTCTTGATGGCCTCTCCAAAAGTGATATGTGAAGAAATTAACCCTATCAGATACTATACCATATGGAACTCTATACAAATGATTTATCTCTATCACTTATAGATTTCCCATATTCTCAACATTTGTTGTATCATGAATGTGTATGAAGTGAGCCGATTTAGTCAGCCTATCAATCAAAACCCATATCACGTTCTTCAAGATATGGGTATGATGAATTCCAACCACAATGTACATAGCAATTTTATTCCACTTCAATCTATGTATTTGCAGTGGATGAAGTAAAAATATAGTTTTCTGACGCTTGGACTTAACCTCTTTCCATGTCTAACAGCAGGAATGAAACTTAACAATGCCCTTTCTCATATATGGACCCCAGAACATCCACGACACGATATAGAACATATTATTGGTTCTTGGATGGACAACCCAATAAGAATTATGAAAATCCTCCATCATCGATTTCCTTTCCTCTAATAGAATAATGATGCAATCCCTATATCATATAACACCCACTCTAGATTATGAACACTAAGACATTACCACCCTATTATAAAGAGAAAATATAATACTATTTAATTCATCATCAATCTCTTAACAATAAATAATTAACTTGAGAAGAGAGGATTCCAACTAAGTGATGGATAATGAAGCATTATCCCTTTTCTCCAGGAAAAAAATTTAGAACTCTGTAAATAGATCCATAAAACATCACACTTTTTAAGATTCTATAACTAAATGTGTTTGTAGTTTCCTTCTTAACACATCTGAAATGAGATTACCTTACCTCGGGGTATAGGTGATATCGAAGGAAAAATATTTCTGGTACATCATCCAATGTATCTGGTGGGGACTCCAATCTGTTTGAGAGAAGATATAACTCAGTCTTTAATAGTATGGATACTCAGTAAGGATTTCACTATAAAGGTAATTTCATACATTCATAAGAGATAACATTACAGTTGAATGATCAATGTTATGGACACAATAGTTATTCTTTTGAGGACATAACTGATGGTTTTAATAGGCAACAACATGATTACCTTGTATAAGAACATATCACAAACCTAACTCAATGCTTAACAGAAGACCTCATAGCCTTTACGTGCCTCTGTAACAGTTGAGGCCTATGTAGCCTTCAAAAGATTCTTCATTAAAAAAAATAATTTCCACATTTCATATTCCAAGCATAATTCACCAATTTTGAGTTAGAGTAGTAATCAGAGAATCCATCTTTGATAATTCCTTTATGAAGATGTGGTAATATCCTCCTAATCTCAGGAATCTTCGAATATCAAAGACATTATGTGGTTTCTCCCAAGTCATAACAGCCTTATCTTTCAAAGGGTCAAATGATATACAATGTTCAGACTCCATGCACCCTTATAATTTCACTTCCCAAATCCAAAAATCACACTTTGGAAGATTATCATAAAGTTAGTCATTTCTCAACAGACTCGAAATTTTTCTTAGATGATGCACATAGACCTCATCAGACATGGATTAGAAAAAGATTACATCCAAAAATAATTCCACAAAGGTATTCAGATACTCATGGAAAACCTTGTCCATTAGATCAATGGAAATTTAAGGGGTATTTGTTAGTCCAATGTGAATAACAAGGTACTCATAATGGTCATTCCTTCTCTCGAATGTTGTTTTATAAATGTCATCATATTTTATCCTCAGCTGATGGTAACTGGAACAATGTTCAATATTTAATAACCATTACTCCCCTTTCATATAATCAAATAGACCATCAATGCATGGGAACATATACTAATTCATTACCATCAGTCGATTAATAATTTAGTAATTGACACATAAGCGAAGAGAAACATCATATTTTTTAGTGAAGAGAATCATAACCATCAGAGTGACACACATGAGTATATAAATACTTTATCAAAAATATTTTTCAACAAAGACTTCATCTATTTCATTTTATCTACCATCATTCAGTAAGATATAATTAAAATTGGTTGAGTGTTATTCATCAAGTCAATGGAAAACTCTACCTCCTGTATCAGTGGTAAACTGGAAAAATCAGATGGAAAAATATCGGGATACTAGAAAATTACGAGAGGGAGATAACCACTAATATATTCCCACCAAATATCAAAAGGAAACATAGATATTACTTTCCAAAACTCTATATAAAAAGGTTCATCTCTACTCAACATTGTATCACATTTTCCTTAAAAAACAAGATACGCACCACTAGGTGTAGTAAAGTAGACCCACCAAAGATAATAATAAATCCATGATCTATTAGAAATGATGCAGTCCATCTTAATAATTACATAATATTATATCAGGTTGAGGACCAGAAAACTTCAATCCTGCTCGACATTTGAGATATAGAATACATAACTGGAACACAAGAGACCCCACTCTCTCTTTGTTCCAGGGGGTGCATTAATATCCCATCCCCAAGATAAAAGATCCAAAAGAAGATTAATTAGATTTAAACTATGTGTTGAAATAAATGAGTGAGATACATTAGTATCAAATAGAGCTATCACTAATGAAGAAATTGTAATAATGGTACCAGTCACAATTGGTGGACTTGTGTCTACTTCCTCTAGAGGATCCTCCACTACATGATGTCTCTTCATTCCGGATGTCTGTGGATTGAACCCTTTCGTACATGAAGCATCAGATTACTTCATAGTTTTAGGATGATATGCCAATAATATACCAATACCTCGAATATAAAAATTGTGGAAGAAAATATATATTATCCCTAAACGTCCCCATGAGGTATAGTTCGTGGGTGCCTCAGTGAAAACCCTTTTATAATTTCCTAGCCTACAAAAATGATTGAAAATCAATGGAATTAATCTTGGAACATTAGGTGTTCTATAATGACCTTTTTTTAGAACTACAATGAGAATCATTAAACTTCTATTTTCCATTGATGGATATCACACTAACACTAGGATAGAAATAAACTCTTCATAACCCAGACTTTCCAGCAATGTCCATCATGACCATTATCTCCATATCTAGTACATTAGCAGAAGTGTGTAGCCTTAGAAACAAATCCTGGGATTGAATATCATATTAAAGTCCCAAATCAAACCATTGATCCTTTTTCTTCCCCTTAGATACTATCCCATGTGCAACAAGCCCCTGCTTAGAAAAGTGATTTGAATACTCAGTCACGATTTTGTCAAATTTACAAAAATTGGAAGACTCAACATGCTTGGACAAAACCCTATAATTTGGATAAAACTAGTTGGTGAAAATAACATTGATGTGTTTTCTCTCTAAGACCAGATGTTTCTTTTTTGTCACCATCTTGTCCCACCATATCCTTCTTGGTCCTTCTAGCATGATGGTGGAACATTTTACCATTATCTCATCTAGTGACTCCATGAACTCAAACATATGTTCTATTTTGACCATCCATTCATTAGAATATTTATAAGCAGTGGTGCCTTTGGAAACAAGTGGTTTCTGGCTATGGAAAAGTTGAGAATGATTGCGAAGAACATCCCCCTGATGGTCTAAAGCTAGTGCCTAAACATGGACTTGAGGTGGTGCATGTCCCCAAGCTTATATAGTTCCTCCAAAAAACACATATTTATTTATGTCCAATGGAGGATTTGATTGACATTATTCAACAATAGTTTCCTCTTGTATCTCATTTAGACATCTTCTCGGTGGAATGATGCTACATAACACCAGTGATAATAAGGATGAAGTTTATTTACACAAAAAATGAGACAAAAATTAGTTCCATCATAGGGAACAATAATATTTATATTTCACTATATAAAAACACAATACGGAAAATTATATAATCAATTTACAATTTCTTTACATAACCACCCAGGGGACATAATGATCATTGTGGTGAGAGATGGCTAGGAACTAAATCAAAACAACTTCTTCAGTCCCAGAAGTTTCAAAAATGCATAATGAATTCAAGAAAATAAACTCAACAAAACCCCTTTTAACCCCATTTTTTTATGAACCATTTAGAGTACCCTGGTAACCTGATAACCAATATGGCACTGACATGGAAAAAATGGCGTTCTTGATCCACATTTGTTGATTACTAGCACCTGGCCTTATAATATAGAAAGTGGGAATGATTTTTTCCACATGGATTGAAAAAAGTGTAAAGTTACTATGCATAACAAAATAAACTATACTAGGTGTAATGTACCAGAATACAACAAGGCATAAACATTCTCAAAGTTCTACAACCCATGTTATGAAATAGGGGAAACAACCCAAGTCTATAAGGACATAAATAAAAATGCCTAAGGTTCAATAGATTGATCCAACACCAAGAGATCCTTTCCAATTTCTCAAATATTGAATGATATAATCTACAAACACCCAAACTAATTGGTAGGGTGTGAGATAAAAATCCTAGAAGGGTCTCATGAATGATTCCATTTCTGATTCCAAAATAGATTAACAAAATAAATTTTTTCAAATTTAAATGTAAATATATTTTACATTTCCTAAAATATTTAAACAGTAATGATATATAGTTCAAATAATGGAAAATAACATACCCCAAGGATTTATAAATAATGGGATATTTCTAAAATAGTGGGTTTGGTAAATCATTTATATAAAACAATTTATATAAAATCGGATGGTATGTAATGTAGTTCATGAAAAATTGGAATACATTTATATCTCAAATATAAAAAAAGAGAGAAATATAGTCTTATCCCAAGGTACATATGCTCTAGGATATAGGAATTTTCACTCTCCAAGTTATCTCATCAATATGATTGTACACATGTCCCCTAACACTGACCAAAGTATACCCGTCACCATCCCATCAGAGATTTCACCAATTACAAATATGTTTTTGAGAATTTTAAAAGTGTATAATGTATGAAAATAAATTACAAGCTACCTAAGTCTTGAATGTTATCTTATACAATCAACAATGAGATATTTATATTAAGACTACATAAAATTAAATTAAATCCCATTATTTTTTTTCATTTCTAATTTTCCAATTAAGAAAAAAAATATTTTAACAAAAAACAATCATCTTTAACAATATTAAACCACTGCATTTATATTAAACCATTTTAATACATTTTTACATATTTGGAATCCATTCCAAACCAATTCCAAAAATTTCAAAATTCCTGTTCACAATTAAATTCATGATCTTAATAGAAATTGTTTCCATCAAAAAATTGAATTTAAATTAAACAATTTAAATCAACAAATTTCCATAAATGCATCCAAATTCAATAGAATTAAGAGTTTTCCCATTTCATATAACAAAATCAGTTCAAATATTTTATTTCACTAGAATTATATTTTATCAAATATATTGAAAGAAAGATTGAGAAATTGAATTTATATCAAAAATTAAAATAAATATATGAATTTAAAAACTTATCAATTTGGTAAAGTAGTACGTAATCAACTAACTTTTACTAAAACTCATCACTCGCAACGATACCTATCAATGAGAATAATGGTGATTAAATAATTGAAAATTATCCTAGAAATGAAATTCAACATCAGTGGTCGTAGATCCCTACAACTGAAGATGATAAATTGAAATCCCAATGGTAGAGAAAGAGATAAAGATAAATAAAAAAGGGTAAAATTTTACCAAGAATCAATCCATAAGAGAAATTATGGTTGAATATAAAAAGAAAGGACCGAAAAGGGATGGTGAGCTTCAATATCTCCTTGGGAAGGATTTGGTTTGAGAGAGATGGAACTCAAGATGAGGAGAATGGAGATCTCAGTTATGCTTCCCGTTTAAAAGAATGCAGTCTGGGTATTACTTGTCACGTAATTCCAATACACATATTGAGACTATTAAATTCTATAACTAAAAAAAATGAATCACGTCAAATTAAAAAAAATCATTAAATAACTCACAACATGTAAAGGATTGTCATGACATATAACCTTCAAAGTGTGATGCCTTTCACAACATTCCTCTAGAAACAATTACATGTGGTGTAACCAGGTTACATGGTGTGTAACCCTCTATAAACATGTAGAAAATTCTTTCTTATGATGAGAGTGAAACAAATATCTTACTTCACCATTATAGTTATCCTCTTAATTCATTGTTAACCATACCTGGTCATTGAAAAAGAAACCCCATGACAAGGTCAAAGAAATACTTATTAGATTTGTAATGGGATGTTACACAAATACCATATCTACCTCACATAAAATTTACTAAAGGAGTTGGTTTTATCAGAAAACCATCTTAAGGATGCTGTTGGTGTAAATTTCAAGAGGTCTTACGTAGAATATGTACTGTTCTTAACTATGAATTTCTATTTTATTTCTAGTTACACCCCGATAAAAATTGTTTTAAAATAAATTATACAATAAAATAAGTATTAAGCATATATTAATATGTTTTAATTGTAAAATTATAACCTAAATTCATCTTTACTTCCATCAAATGGGAAAAAACTGTTATTCATGTGTACAGTGGACAACCACCTTGCAAACTAATGTAATTTGTCTTTCATCATAAACTCTGTAATATGTTTTTTATGATGGATATGATGTGTATATTGGATTTTACAGCAATATTTTACATTTAATAATATTAATATATTATATATTTACTTACCTTTTCATTCATATAAAAATGATAATGTCGTTCGTGCATATATGTTGATTATCACCTCTACTAAGAAATGTGATTCATTTTTTCACAACCACATCACAATGATGGTATGTATAAGTGTATTTAAAGATATATTATAAAATTTATTCCATAAGTTTTATTATAAAACTAAAAAATAATTGATACCTTCTATCCTTATTGATATTTTATAAATTAATATGTTAATCATACGTACGTACGACCTACCATCTCTATCATTTATTATAGTTTATTTTTGATATCCATACATCATTATTCGTTTTATGAATATAATATTTTTAAAAAAATCATTATAATTTCATGATTATTATTATATATATGATGAATTAATTATCTCTTTGAACTTATCCAACTTTCGAATTGATTTTTTTCGTATGATCTAAACATCATCAAAACATATGACTAGAACCTAAATGATTATATAATTGAATATTATTTGATAAAAAATAAAATAAATGGAATAATAAAATTTAAAATGAGTTTTTGGCATGTGAATAATTAACAAAATTTTATTATTCTTGAATATAAATAATGCATGTGATGTACCATGCTAGTGGTTATGGTCTCTATAAGCTACCCTTTTCTTTTGGTTATAATCATTACACCTATAAATACTTTTCTATATTCTTATAATGTTATGGAATGATTCTAAAATATATAAATCGTTCTCTAATATAGATACCTATCTCATTCTCCCTTCCTTTTGTAGGTTAATACATGCCTTATGTTCATTTATCATGTGCCTTTATTGTGAATTTTCCATTGATTATGACTTGAGTAAAGACTATGAAACCCATTTTATTACATGGGTAATTATTATGTTTATAACATTGGATTTATTTACAGTTTGTGGCGCAAATAAATCAAGAAAAGTTTAGGATGGTCGTACCTAGTTTTCACTCCAACACATTGTGTAAAGAATTAGTCTTACGATACATTATGTAAGGGATTAAGGAGTAAACGTAATCTGTTATAGGAATTTGAAAACCATATTATATTTTTAGGATGTGATCCTTGACAAATCATTATGTCATGTTATATAGTTTTACCAAATTGACTTTGTTTCCATTGTCCTATTATACTATAATACTTATGTTAATATTCCTTGTGATTACTCATGATCCTTCTCATTTATTATTTAATGGTTTACCATGGACTAACCCTTTATATTTCCTCATCTTGTTTATTCCATCAAATGAATTTTTTCTCACCAAATGGTTTTATATATTCCTAGGCTTAATATACATATTTAGAATCTAAAACGGATTTTTGAGATCATTTTATAGAATAAAATAAAAATTTTATGTTTTAGTTTACTTTTAATATATTATAGATAATTTATTTCAAAGAAAATATTCCTCATGATCTTTAGATTGTACATATTAGATATTTATGTTTTAATTCATGTTATAATAAGTGTAAAAGGATTGGGATTCTATATAGGAACTCCCTAATCATAACACATAGTCTTTTTATTTTTCACATGTGATGTATTTGTATTGTCGTGCTGAAAAAGAATTTCCTTTACCCTAGTTAAATTAAAAAAAATTAATTTGAGAATGGGTTTTCTAATTTTCCACTTTTAATATTCCTTCAATAATAGAATATTTTTATATATATGTGGGATGACCCGATTTATGGTTTGGTTGTGAGTGGGATTGGGGTCTGAATGGCTATCTAATTTTAAAGGGAAATGATAATTTATATATGGATTCGATGGATGTGAAGTGGAATTTCCAAAACATCAATAAATTGGGAATTGGTTGGACCTTAAATTTATAACTATTGGGTTGTGAGTACTATATTGAAAAATTATTTTGAAACTTGATATGATTCTAGTGGAATGAATATTCATCTTTGTAGAAACTAGGGATTATGTTTTGATTTTTTTAAACTATATAATTTTATAGAATGATCTATTTATTTTGTAAAATGGTGGACCATAATTATTAATTTGGTAGTATATGTTTTATTCTTAGAATTGTTAACTTGTAAACAATAATGATATATTAAACAATGGATATTTTATATTAAAATCATTTAAAGGACCAAAAATGTGTTTTACTTTATAAATTATGAAGAGTGTTTTATTTTAATAATCTCTTGAAATAATGATAATAATCTTATGAGATGGATTAATGGAATGTGATATTAAAATTATTTCTCTTGATTCAAAATGCTTGTTTGGCACATTCATCGTTATTGTGAATTTTATTTTGTAAGAGTGAAGTGCCTTCTGTAATATACCATGGATTCAATTTTGGATGTGGTATGTGTAGAATTATTTGAGTGAGCATTGATTCCATTATGGGACTCACATGGATTACATGAGAGGATTCTTCATTATATTCAATGAAAACCATTACTAGGGAACTCCAGTAGCTACATGGGATTCAACATCGATTCATCATTGAAAATTCCTTAGGGAAGGTTCCCCTTCGATTGAGATGATGTATTATGTACTAAATTACATATATTAATTTCATGTACTCAATCACGGTAACCTTGTGAATACCACAACATGATCTCCTTGAATATATCTTATGTATATGGGACAGAATGCCTTGGATGCAAACCTAGATTCCAATCAAGATTGATACTCTGAATGTATTAATTATGTTGTTTTTTGGATTTATTTTTTAGAATACATCATTTTTTCCTCGTACTCCATATGAAAACATTTTGAATAATTCAATGGATGATCTTAATTGATTTTGGTTGAAATCAATGGGTGGTAATGGATAATGGATCTTATGATGAAACATATTTTCCCCTAATGTTGTGGATTCTATAGTTGTATACCTTGGAAAAATAGGTTCTATAATGTTAATGTGGACCATGTTATTCCTATTATAGTCTAATAGGGTATATACCATTTGTTTAGTTTCATTGTAGACTCAAATAAAAATATTTTTTTATAATATATTTTGTCTTTTAATAATGAAATTATAATTTGAAAAATTGATAAATGGTAATTGTTTTTTATATAAATCATAAATGAATGATTTTATAGACAAATAATTTTAGGGACACAATTGGCATTGGACTATTGAGTTTTTCACACACCCTAATCATCCATCCCTAGTACTTGGGTACCGAGGAGTAAGAATATTACATTACATGTATAGGTTTGGGAAACCTCATAATATATGGATTGCTTATTTTTTTCATTGATATTGTGGTGTGTGGTCTTTGGTATAGTGAAGGACTTGAGGCCAGGGTTGAAATGCGTTTTTAGTTTAGATTTTTTTTATTTTTTATCCTTGTATGAGATCCACCAATGGGGATCAATTTTGTAATTTTTCGAATTCATTGTTATTTTTATACAATATTTATTTATTATTAATTTATCTCTTTATTCGTGATGTTAATGTATATTATATATATATATATTCATTATATATTATCTCATAGCTTCCTTGATGATGAGGAAATAGTCTTCCAATATACCTCACAAGCACTCACCACTGTCGGACAACCTCAAGCATATGAGGTCATGTGGCTGAGGCCTTGTAGCACACCATATCAGGGAATACTACTAGAAAATTTTTTAAAATATCCTAGACTTGGGAGTGTAAGAGGAAATACTACATTAACAAAATATTAAATTGTTATTCTTATTTATCTCAAAATGATTCCAATTCTTCCTAATAAAGGATATATTTTATGTAGTTCATCCCTGAAGTACAACACTGACTCTCATACCTCCCTTAGGAAAAATATTTATTATAATATGCTTTTATATAACCTAAAAATTGGGGGAACTGATTAAAATAATAACCTACTTCTTCAATGGTTCACTCAACCCCATACTAAACAACCATTGTTTAGACTCCTTATATTCACTCAAGTAAGTATAAAAGTGAATTAAATTTATCAATTTTGAATGATAATATGTCACTGACATTTTTCTTTGTTTGGGTTCATTAATTGACATTATTTGACTAAGTAGAGATTATCTGGGTATTGTTGTTCTTAAAAAACAGCATGAAACCCATTCAAGTGTTACCTCAATATATATTTTTATCCACCATAAAATCTCACCATTAATAGAAGGCCCCATAAATTATAATGGTGCCAAAGTAAATCCTATGCTACTAGGTGGTCTCAATGATCTCAAATATCAATTAACATAATCAACCCTTGCCTTAGTTTCGTGTTGTGAAACATCGATTTAAATATTTTTGGGGTGATGTAGTTGAATTTCCTATATTACATTAATATTTGAATATTATCATCATAAAAATAATATAAATATACCCTAATGTACCATATAATCCCATTTGGGACATAATGATAAAAAATACTACCCTAATATTTTTTTTTCAGATCCTTCCATAAAGCTATATGTGTTCCAATTATTAACCCTATTAACATTTAAGTAGTGAATTATGTGAAAATATATTTTTAGGAATTATGAACTGCTTGAACATAGGTCATTATAGTAAATATAAGTCTAAAACGTTACACCACTCTCATATATTCCTCTTTAAAGTAAATCATTTCATTAGTAAAATGTTACATCAATAATTTCCAAAAAAATATACAACATATGTATAAAGAGGTTAAATAAAAATAATAATAATAAGGATTTTAAAATTATATAAATTAATGTAAATTTTAAAAGATCAAAATAAAAAATTATATATAAATATTAAATTATTTTTTAATTTCCATTTATGTTTTAGTTAATATAATATTATTATTCGTTTCATTAATTAATTTAAACAAATAGAATAAATCATGAAATATTTTATATTCCCCGAAGATTTCTAAATATAGTCACATACTTATAAAGTATGTGACTCAATATTATAAGAATAAATTCAAAGGTAACAAAAAATGAACATGTACTATCCCTAAACACTCAAGATTCTAATATAATTATGAAGGATTTGAATATTTATGCATTTATTCTTGAGTCCTGAGCATCCAATCTCCATTAAAGCCATAATAAAAATTTAAATAAGTTGGAACTGATATCATATTTTAATGAAAGAAACTAGGATCAACACAATACCTCAAATACACTACCAAACTTCCATAAGGGTGATTAAATGTTATAATGTGATGATTGGAATAACGGGATGTGATTTTCGCTATTTAAAATTTATTTAAACACTAAAGGATTTTTTGATAAAAATAAATTACCAAATTTCACATTTGTAATTTGGAAAATAAAAAATAAATTTCAAGTAATTTAAATATATATAGAAAAGAGAAATTGATAAGTGAATATAATAGTATAAATCAATATCTTTATGTTTTAAAATTATAGAAGAGTTAAATTAAAAAAAGGTACACACATTGACCATGAACCTCAATTACATCACCATAGTATACATGAAATATAAAATAAATGAAAAAAGAGATTAAAAAATCCTAAGAAATCAATTTTGAGTCAGTGACTATATGATTTAGAAGTCTTATATAAGTCTGATATTCAAGTCAAAATATATCACACCCACTAAACCCTTCCCTTTTTTGGGGTCATGTAAAATAGGGTGTATACATCTCTAAAGGGGACATGTGTTGGTCGTGAGTAAAACATTCACATTTAGTGGTCACCGCATGACCCTTACTAATCGATAATAAATATAAATCCTTGGAATAACATCACACAAGTAATTAGTTAAAAAATTATTATATAGAAGTAGTTTATTACATTAACACTAAAATTAAAGTAATTAGTAACTCTATTGGTTGGATTATTGGTGCTATGAAATAAATCAAGATATTCAAGCATACCTGATTCAATCAATGCTTCGAATCTATATAAGGGAATTGATAAATCATTATATAAATATAGATACATAAATAGATTTCCTTATATAAATAATATGAAATATTGTTTCATAAATGACAAAATGGTTCATATTATTGCCCATCAAAGATAGAATCCATATAATAAATATATTTGATTCATTATAGAGACTATAAAAAATAAATAAATTTAGAATACAAAGTATTCAACCTAAATATTTAACGATTTATATTTTATATCTAGTGTTCATATTCCAATGGGTATCATTTTTACAAATTCATAACAAATTTTCATCCATTAGGACTCAAAGATCCTATAATAATGAATATTATAAAATTAAAATAAAATGATATTTCTACCCCAATGAACTACACACAAATTCACGCACACACACACACACACACAGATATACATATATATCCCAAGAAAAACTATTTCATTGAACAATAACAACTATTTTATTATTCAATCTACTATATAAGATAATATAATATAATTTTTAATCCAAAAATAATTTAAACATATTATACAACACATAAATATAAAAAAAACAAAAAAATATCCATAAATAGATTTATGTTAGCATGATAAATAAACATATTTCACAGTCCAACATGATAAAACGTAATACATTGAAAATATCAAAACATCAATGGTATAATGGTAACATGTAACATAAAAATAAAATACATGCTAATAATTAGTTGATGATAAAATATATTTTATTAAAATGGTTTAGGGTTAATATTACACTACCCCTTGATTCTACCAACCAACATATTCTGATAATATGTGATTAATGGTGGGGAAATCTAACAATAACTACGCTAAACGAAATCTTTAATCCTATAGATGAGAATTAGGTCACTGTATTATGGATTGAAGGAACCGTATTTAGTGAATATTTGGTTTTAACCAACTGATATAAGATGTATTAAAAATATAGAAAAAGTGATAGCATCATTTCCAAAATATTAAAATGAAAATTTTCATATATAATATGATGAAAAAACCAATGCATTTAGATGATTTTTGAACCTTATAGAAGAATATATTTAGTTATTTTTATTACTATAATAAGGAGTATAAAAATGTTATTGACATATGGGGACCTCATGTTTTTTCCCAATTAAACTATCATATTGAACATTGAGAGAGCATAGTATCAACCTTAGTGAGATGATTCCCTTAGATGTGAATATCCCTAGGAACCAATAATGATATGAACATGGGGTGAAATTTTGTGTCAAATAATAGAGCCTATATATTAAATCACATTTGGGTTAATAATCTAGTTTAATATAGTATCAATGAGTGAATCCAATCATTGATGATTTTCAATATATTGTGAAAAATCAAATATACAATATATGATATTTTTCTAAGACTTGCATAATTTTCTTTGTTAATTATATAATATTTGGTTTCTAATATTCAAAATCCATCTATCCTAATTATTCTCTTATTTATAGAAATAAAAATGATAAAAGTAGGGAGTTTGTTCTAAACACTAATTAAATGTGTGAATAAAGTAATGGTGAACTAGTTGATCTATATTTCAAACACCTTACCAGGAGACTCCATGTTTGGGTAAAGTTTGAACCTTTTTTTATTTCACTGAATCCAATATAAAAATCACTAAAATTAACTATAGAATTTATTGTTGGCTACCTCCATTATTTTCCAAAAATTTTAAAAAAACCAAAAATTAATATTATCATGTATATAACAATACATTTTAAGGCATGGACACGAAATAGTCTAGCTGGCCAAGGAATATTAATAATACATAGTGCGATACATCTTCTCATTTATCATCTATATTTTTCATTCTTTCAATCATATCATTTACATAATTCTCAATGTGCTGCATTAGGACCCATCATAATTTCCTCCATTAGAGCATTATTTATTTCGAGATAATGATCACTTCTTACATTAGCATGGTGAAAAATGTTTTTATTCTAAATAATATTTTTTCTCAAAAAATTTTCTTTAACACATATCATGGTGGAGCTTTGGTGAATTTATTCGATTCATGATAATAAAAATATTATCATACCTTGGTAATTTTCAACTGATAACTTGAAATAATTGTGACCTAACATAAATTAACTCAACAATATCATAATCATTCTCTAAACATGTGAATGGAAATGAATACTAGATTTTTTGTCTTCCATTGAATGATAAAATAAAATTTTTACATGTTAAACATGATGTTTTTTCATATTCTTCTTTGAATTCTTTCTATAACATTATAATATATTCAATCCATTGTAAAAAATTCATCTCAAATAGTCCTCCTATTAATCCAGGAGCATAGAAAAAATAAATAAAACATGACATCACAATAAAAACTAATGACTTTATTCTCTTAAGAAACCAAGAATAATAATATTCTAATGTGAGAGTAATCTATCTAACACAAGGTTCGACTGAATTTTTTAAGAGTTCTATAATCCTCAATGTAATGATAAATATGATATCAATCATATCCCAATTTAAATTTTATTAGCCTACCAATTTTTAGATCAGTTCATGAGTATGATGATATTAACCTCAATACCTAAACTATAACAATATCAAGACCACATCTAACCATGGAGAATTTCATAATCCCCATTTTTGGTGAGTCGTGTTTTGGGAATCACTATATCAATGTTGAATGAGTTAACATCCATGGTTTATATAATAATTCATTATTCATTTTATCTAATAAAATTGAATTACTTTTCAATATATTAAATATTTTAAAAACTAATATACAAAAAATTTTCCATTATTTCGAATAACCTATACATATAAAAAAATAGGATCACTGATTGATATTAATAGAGATATACTATATGAAATAAATATGACATTTTCATTTTACTATTCAAAATATAAAAAAATTATAATAAAAGACATCATGACCAAACATATCATTAAAAATAAAGAACCAAATATAATAGGTGACATGATGAAAAATTCCTCCATGCACCATGCCACTTAATTAAATAAGACATGGAGAACAAATACATGGACCCATACCACCCCTTCCAATTAGAAATGAAAGCAAATACTATTTACATAGTTTTTTATACCATAACTATAATGATTTTAATCACATGTCTACTAAGGATTGCATGTTGGTTTTGAGCATAAATCATTAGTAGGAACCACCAATAGTGTCTAGTCTAATATACCAGATAAAAAGGTATGTGTATGAGAATATCCTATAATTTTCATATATATATATATAAATTATACAGGATGTCATCAAGACATGTAAATAAGATAGAATATTTGTAGATAATCGATGAGGAACAATTATGATATATAACTCCATACACATTGTGATTATATACCAATTGAAATCTATATCAATCCTAGATTAACATTTCTGGAAACCTCATATTACTAGAAAAGTTGAGTGAACTGTATGAGGGGGATATATAATTGTATAAAATGAATCGGGATGAAATTCCCATCCTAGGGGAAAATAGGCCAGTTTATAATGATTAATGAAATATTACAACCCCTCAAATGGTGAATGGGAATAATGTAAAACGAGGTATGGTGTTGTGCGCCCATTCAAAAACCATGAACCTATTTATTGAACATAATTGTTACTGCGGACCATTTTTATATAACAATATTATATAATTTCCAACACAACACATGATCTATAAAATTCCATGTATGAAATACTATTCCATCACTTTAGCAAGGTTGAAATATATATTACGTATAAATAAGTGACATTGTAAAAACTAATCAATTGATAAACTATCATATATATAATAACTAAATATATAAATACCAATAAAAACACTGATTTAATAATTAAATAGTAATTATGTAGTGGTAATCTATTGGAAAATTATATAATTCCATAATTGTGAAATAAATAATTTTCTAAGGCTCACCATGTTAAAAAAATAGGGCAATAAGTATGGTATCAATATTAACTAGTCTATACTAATCTATATCCAAGTTAACCATCAAGTGTTACATTGGTTTTCACCAATAAAAATTCACTATAATCCAAGAAATAAAAAGATGTAACATAATGTTGAATTTTATACATTAAAATTAAGAGGTAAATGTTCTTTATGTAAATTTGTTTTCAATATTTAAATCTCAATTTTGGATTTTTTTTAAATAAATCGTATATATAATCTAATAGTTTCAATTTATTACTCGTATTGTTAAAAAGTAACATTTCACAATTTTGAAACATAACACCAAAAAGAATAAATCTAGCTCATTAAAAAAATATTTTTTTTAATAAAAAATTTTAAAATATATAAATACATTTAGTATCCCATTCATGGAAGCAAATTATATATTTTGATGAAGTTGTTATATAAAAAATGATTCATACTAAATTATTTAAGAAATAACTCCATTAGTTGTCAAAAAATTCATATTTAGTTTGAAGGAAATAAACCAGTCAGTAAATCTAAGTGTGTTAATGAACTGAATAACATCTTAAAACATGGTTAATGCATCCCCCATTTCATCTTGAATTAAATCTCTTAACCATAGTTACACATAAATGGTTAACGTATAATTTATTCTATTTAAAGTGGAAGGAAATGATTACTTTAATATATGATTATAAAATCTTAGGATTTAAAATTATAATAATTCAATTGTAAAACCCTATAAAATAGATATAAAGACTAAATACTTTTATTTTATATATTCTTCAGCTTATATAACATATTTATGGACCAAAATTTAATTTTTGACATGATCCAAGTTAGGGATTCGAAAATATTTACATATCTTAATCAATATAATGTCTCGTGACATATCATGTACATTATAAAAGAAATTTTTTTATAGATCTTAAAACTATTTTAATATTTTATTCATTTATCATCATGATAATATATATAATAAATCATATCAAATATTGAATTTATATATAAATAAACCCTTTAATAAAATTTACATTAGGTATCCAATTAAACCCTTAATAAACAATAGAAACTATAAAAACCTATCTTTTCAAAAGTATTGAAATCACGATAATATAAATGAATGTGTAACACATAACTAGTAAATTATTTCTAAAATCACCATTTAAATTATTTTACATCTTATATGAGAATACCATTTGAAATAATTTATTCATATATCCCAAAATTTATGTTTCAATTTATCATAAATTTATAAAATAGGTGGCATGCATACTCTAGGCATAGAATGATAATTCATTCAAGGGGATGATGCCGCCTACTATAATTATTGGAGAGCTTTATTAATCCAAATAATAATAAATGAACACCATGGAACAATTCAATAAATTTTCATAACTAATTATATCCATTTATATAATTTCCCAAACTCACTAATGACTAAACCAAAAGATAAACATTGTAAAATAACTTCCAAAATATATCCAATAATATAATATCATAAAACCTCAATTAATACAACCAAAACATTCTTCTCGATTATATTATTATTATAAAATCACTAAAATAAATGAGACATCATTGACTTATTATCAGAGCAGTGACGAACAAAGTTAAAACCTTATTTAAGATTCTGGTAATTAATAGAATATAATTCCCTATTCTTTGAGGTGATTTCATGAGGAGTTGGTGAAATCCTAGATTTAAATCTCTAACCAAGCTAAAAGAAGACATAGTATAAAATTAAAAGATGAGATAATAGAACAAGATGTGTGTTACAATGTTGAATTTGTTGATCAAAATTTTATGATCACCCTAGATTGATGGAGATGGGGTCATAGAATAATATTTTTATAGTAATATATCTATGGGACACATATAAGAGGGATAACATAAGGATGAAAGGACCAAATATGATTTTCAAACGAAAATAAGTAAAATACGTATTCGTCTCATATTAAAAACTATTCAAGACTACATCATAACTTTTGTGGAAGAAAAAAATATCTAGTGGCAGTCCAGTAAGTGAACGGATAGTGGGGTTAGTAATGAGGTTTTGGGATTTTTGGTTTAGTATCCTTTAGTGTTCATGATATGAGCCATTCGATATTGTTTTTTTTTATTTCATCCACTTGTTCTAGATAAAGGATTTTTTGATTCTCCTCACTAGTCAATCTGTTTGATGTCTGGCCAGTGATGATTTGATTTGTAGTTTTTTTATTATTTATTGTTTTTTGATATTATTAATGAATGTTTATCTCGATGGTTTTGTTCTGATGTTTCATTATTTTCATTGAGGTAATATCACTATTATTTGATATTTTGGTTGTATCTTTTTTTCTAGGGGATGATAATGGCATGGTGCATTGTTTAACAGTTTCTTAGATAGTATCTGATGGTTTTTGGTGATAGGTGGGGTGGTTGGATGGTGAAAAATATAGAGGTGATTGATGGAAATGATGATAGTGGTGTCTCATGATGAGGTTAGCTAGTGACATGACTTGTATGATTTGGGAGAATCTGTAAAAGTTACCCTCTCATATTCTATATAACTTTGGAATTCTGAAATTTATAGGTGGGTATCCTATATTCTTTTGGTTCTCACATGGGGTTTAGGTTACTGCCCAAACCTAAATCAGAATATGAATATCAAGTAAAAATTCAATGTTTAGTTAGTCAGTTTCACCTTCACATTCATCATATAATTTCAAAATGAAATCCAATTTCCTTATTAAATAAATCCATTAGTCACGGATTGTTAAAACCTACACACCATAAAGCTTTTCCACACTTAAATGTTGGTTTATATTTACACTCAAAATCCCATACGAATCAATACTATCAATTTCAAATCAAAACAATAGAATTTATCCCAATGAATAGACCATGCTTTTGAAGTGAGAATTTTAAAATTAACACCAACAAATATATTACACATGATTACAATTTCCAAAATATATTTCATCCTTTATAACATCCTTAATATGGAAACATTTTATCTTATGATTCTCCCCATCGAAATACTCACATGGGGTTTGATTGGCCATCCATTACACTAAAATACAATTTAAAAAAAAATTAATGTTCTCAATAAAAATATCAATTAAAAATAACATGAAAATTATATTTAAAAATATATATATATTATATAAAATCAAATAATTTTATAGATCAAATTTGATAAAACAGAATCCAAATTCCACTTTACATAAGATAACCATATATTAAATTTCTATTTCATTATAAAACTAATTACCCTTTTAAAAATGTTATGAAACTTTTTCCATTACTTTTTAATATTCTAAAAACATTGATAGAAAACATGAAAAGGAAACATAATGTAACAAGATCTGAAACCATATTCAAAAAAATTATACTAATAAATGACGAATATTGAACCCATATTTAATAGTATTTCATTCATTATGAATATATTTTAATGGAAATATTTCACAATGATAATGAAATATATAATGCTCATAAATTTTAGTCATAATAGTATCTATGATATAAAACAAAATATGAAAAAATTACCAGGATTAAGAATTAAACTTACATTATATTCTCATATTAAATTTATAATCCAGAATGAAAGTAATTTGATGAAAATATATATGATACATTAAAAATTTATAATACATGTCTAAAAAATGAATATATAAAGAATATGGGCAATAAAATATATATGATAAATTAAGTAATTACATATGAACAAAAAGAAATATAGGGAAACAACATTTAATTTAGTTGTTACTATTTAGTTAATTGAGTTGATTCACCTGTATGATCTATTAATGTAATGTTCATGTTTCATAATGTAACATAATACCATATGATGTTTGAAAAAAATAAGGTTTTCCTAAAATATGCCTGAAGATTTTTTTGAACCAAGCCATGTTACAATTGAGTCATCTGGGCCAAATCCTTAGACAAACACTTAATTCATTATAAATTGCATAACTACAACTAATGAATTATTTTTATGATGTAAAGAGTGTGACCAAGATTATTTCTGGGTTATTTATCAAGACCTAAGAGTCCCAGTTCCAATCATTGAATATTAAAAATCCTAGTAATCTTAAAACTACCTTTATACCACATTGTAATGACCATGAAAATGATACCCCAACAAAACCCTAATCAATAATTCAACTAACCCCATTAGGCTTCCAAAATCCCTAGCCCCCGATGGCTCATTATAAGGGTATATTTTTGTTGTTATGGAATTATTTACCTTCTAGAATTAATAAAATGATTATTCATAAATTTAATATTAGAAAATGATATGTCCCATCCATAATTCGGCAAATATCGTTAAATAAAGTACACAACCTTTCCAACTTTTGAAATAACCTATTAAATGAAAATACCTTGGAAAACAAAATAAATATTAAATATATCATAATATTTGAATGAAACTGAAACTATTCACATTATTGTCTATAATTTTCAAAAAAATCTTTAAATTTTGACATGGAAATATAGATCAAAAGGAAAAAATAATCAAAAAATAGAAAATATGGAAAATAGGTCAACTAACCAACTATTTACCCATCTCAATACAAAAAACGACGGAATACATACATCCATAATTTTCCCCCAAAATCAACAAAAAATATTAAAACTATATACTTTCTAATTAAAACCAAAAATACAATGAGTGAAGCTACAGGTCCTCTAAGAATTTATTTTTGGGATTTGACATAAATATTTATTAGGCTACCACAAAATGGGTCTCAATGAAATGAGTGAAAAAATAAGTGTTTGGATGAAATGATCCACTCATTAAAATATACATAAAAAAACAATTTTATAGGTAGTCATCAAGACAGGTAAATATAAGGGATCAGAAGTAACAAATATTTGACCACAAATTATGATATATAACCCCATATATCAAGAGGGTCTATTCAAGTACAATCGTTCTTCAATCATAGCATGAAATATGAGATGAATGAATAGAATGATTCAGGGTGAAACTCCTTTTCCTTGGAGAAAGTGAAAATTTCATAATGATTCTAAGTGAAATATTCATCATAGGGGAAATCAGAAATGGATAAAAGTATTGATATTAATTTTGAGGCTCTTTTTTTGGGTAATAGAATGGTATATAATGAGTCAGTACACTGCGATCTGATCCCAAAGAATCTTTATTTTTTCAGACATAGGTTTACCGAAATAACTTATATATATATATATCAATAATATAAAATGTCTAACACAAAAAAAATTATTAAAATTCTAATTATGAATAATTATACAATCACTTTAACTAGATTTAAATCAATACTAAAATCGAACCTGGTACCTCTAATAACCTAAAATGTGGAAAAACATATTTTTTAAGAATAAACACTCGTTTATTCACCAATTGAAACATGGATTAGATCATATAATTGTAATAATATATTGGTACCAAATTATATAATCAATTAATGATTTAGTTGTAACATAAAAAACATTCTATGGATTATTAATTTTATAAAAAAATTGCATAATGCTAGGCATATAAATTAATTTATATCTAATAAAGGGTAACTATTTGAACCATGAATTGTGAAACTAGTTGTAACATAGATTTAATCAAAACAATCCAAACCTGTTATAATATATAATAGGATTTTCAATTGAAGTCAAGAAAAAAGGAGATGAAGAAGTTAATAATATAAATATGATTTCCACTTTTGAGAATCTCTTTATGGAAACCATAGAAACGATTTAAATAAATGTAAAATTTTCAATTGTTTTTAAAAATAATAGAAAGATACAGCTAAATTTTTTTACTCTTAAAACATTAAATTATAAATAAAACTCATAGTGTAAATTTGAGTTTTAATTATACATTTTAGAAGATAAAATATATTTGGTTACTTATAAGGAAATAATATATATTTTTAGATGATTCCTTTATATAACAATTATTCCATAATAAATATTTAAGGAACAATATCCAATAGTGTCTAAAAAGTGTTTAAGTTCTATTTAATGAAAAAACATGTCAATCATATTAACAATGTTAATGACCCAAATTACACAATCCCACTTGGTAACCAAACAATCATTTAATCATATTTTAAATATCATATCCATATTTAATCTTGGATCTTTGTCTTATAATTGATTCATGTTATTTTCAGTAGAAGTTATTTCCACAGTAAAGAATATTAAAATATTAGGAAAAAAATATTGATAAAAATTTAAAACCTTACTATATTTAGTTTGAAATAAATAATTTACCAAATATAAAAACTCTAAGACTTATATAAAATATTTATGAAACAAAAATGTAATTCATTTCATGATATAATTACAATACAATGTATTTTTGGAGTGAAATAATCAGAAAAATGGTAGGGGACATTCCCTAGTCATTAAAAAAATAACATTATGGATATTAAAACAATTTTGAATTTTTTATCATTTATAAGAATGGGAATAATTAAATATAATAATATCAAATATTAAAGAATACTAGTTTAATTATTATATTTATAATAACCATGTAACATAAATTAGGAATCATGATTAATTTATTTGTAGAAAAATGAAATTTGTAAGAATAATGGGATTACAATTATACTATTAATAGTCTATTAAAAAATGATGGAATTAGAGAAGAAATATATTGTCATAACATGATGTGATTGGGAAGAATAAATAGTGTTAGCTTAATTTAACTCATTCCATGTGTGAAGGACCTACATGTGGTCATTTATGTATCGATATAACATCCGTATTAGATAAAAGAAAGTCTATGTGAGGTCAAAAAATAATGCACAATTTTTTTGTGTTCCTCTTAACTGAATTTTGGTTAATGTTATTTTGAATGCATAATTATAGACCACTAATCATTTCATTAGGATCGACTAAAGGGGTGTCATCATCCCCAAATTTTCATTTAATTTTAAATCATGGGTTTAGATAAGAAATTATAAATCAAAATAATTACATAACTATATATAAATTTTCGTTTAAAAAAAATTATAACGTTACATGAGAATTGTATTGAACATTATTCAATTATAGTTATAAAAATAAATTACTTATATTATTTTTAAATTGGAAAAGTGGTCTACGTTCTCCAAGAATAGACTGAAATATCACCTAAAGGGATAATACATCATACTTTAATCATTGCATATATTTATCAATCACAGTAAACATGAATAAGTACCTGATAATGATTAATAAAATATATATATAAAAGATATATCCATTTACATAATTACGTCAATTGAATAATGACTAAACCCAAATAAAAACATTGGTATACGATTCAAACAATACACTTAATAATATTATAGCCCAAATACACATACAATTAAACCATTGAAAAATATTCCAATTTTTACGATATGTAATATATTTTGGTAAAAGTACATTTTTTGTTGCTAAAAAGTTTTACCAATATATATGTCCCTATCACTAAACTATCAGTAAAAAATGTTTCGTTAAATGTTTTTAAGAAAGATAAAATCATTAGGTTATAATTATTATAATACCAAAAGACAATATATTGGTTGGTAAATGTGTTTTTCAACATGTTCTAATGATACATGTTTCTATTAGTAATAACATTACCATCACATAATATGGTTTTATAAATTAATTTTGAATAAAAATTAGAAATTTTTGTTACAAGTAAAACATCATATTATATTTATTAATATATTTATCAAATATAATACATCTTCCTTAATTATTAAATCGAATAATATTTTACCACGTGTTTAATTTTTTTTAAAAAATATACATATTAATATTGAAAATTAATACAATGAGAATAATCACACCCCACACACACATGTACCACTAGTGAACCATCCATTATATGATAGTACATTATCAGCTCATCCTTGCCAGTGAGAAATACACGCTAGTGATCCAGCTCCATCACCATCCAATCCATAGCTCCAACACCAACTAATCCACTCTAGTGAACACCGAAGACCCCTACTTTCCACCGAGAAGGCCATACATTCCAATGATCCATGTAAAGACTGTTAAGTATTAATAAAATACTAAATCACTAATAAAAAATAAGATAACAGAAAAAATGAATAAAATATTCCATTTTAAATATACATATGTTAAGTATTGAAAAAAATTTCCTCAATCAAAATATTTTTAAGACAAAAAATGTGGGTGTTGAATGCATAAACATCCAATGCATTTATAATTTGGACTAATAACAGGAGATGTAAAATTTTTAATTTTTATTCATTCTCAAAGAACATGTAAAAAACATAGTATGTGAATAATTATAACAGAATCAAAACACAAGATTTAAACATGTAAAGAGGGTGTTTTTTTTAATTAATTTTAACATCCACTACCTAAAAACCCCAAAGTATAATAAATAATACCACATGGAAAAAACATGACTCTAAATGAAAACATGTAGGAAAAATCCAAAATCAGTCTTGGTAGGTCCTACCAAAGTACTGTAAATAAAAAAATTATTGAAATAATTGGAAAAACAACTACATTCATAATGAGTCAATAAATAGAGGTTCAAGAAAAATTCAATAATATGGTATCCAAATTCAACCTCTATCCTAGAAAGATTCCTATAAATCCTAGAAATGATCTCTAACTTCTACCCTCTCATTCATGGACTTGGGATAAAAAACATAAATACTTAAATCAATAGAGAAACATCAGATTTCATACCACGAAATTTCATGAAAAATAAATAGACTAAGGAATATCTCCATTTCTTTACCTTCATTAATTTAGGCATGTCATTCCAACTATAAGACCTTGGTTGGGACCATTCATTATATACTTCATTTCACGAAATGGACAGACCATTAAGGTAAACCCCCTTTTTTCCTTTCAAAAATTGTATAGGTAAACTTATATTGTCATTCAACCAAAGTAGTACATCTAAAATAATAAGATATACATTCAAAGATAGACTTTGTTTTATTAAAATTGTAGACAAGGAATTAGGAACGAAATTATAAGTTTATTAAGTTACAAATTGTATTAGATTTTTCTTGTTAGTGTGATTAATAGTATCAATAAATTTACTTGAATAAATCATCTCCAAGTAATACAAACCAAATTTGAACCATCTGATTTGTTATGAAACTACCTAGCCCATGCATACTCATGAAAAAAAATCCATAGGTCCCCATCACTATTTCAGTAACATGAGCCTTATGCCAAGTAGGACCAATCATGGAATGACTCAAGTAAAAGTGATTTGGATTTAATTCCTTGTCTAAAAATATGTTTATTACATTGAAATCATTGTACATTACTTATGAGTAAATCAGTTCAAGTAAAATTTGAAGATGTGTATTATAAAACCTCGGTGATTGAGAAATTATACTCTGGGTTTGAACACACAGTCTATACAAGATATTATATACTAGAATGTTCAGAATTGTATAGAATTGTACTAGCCTAGTGTTCTAGTCCTGAGTACATGAACACATGGCCTTTACAAAATTGAACACATGGACATGAGTAATGAGACATGATGTAAAGGTCTATAACGATATAATGAAAATACATGATTTATAGCTCTATACATGACATGGATTAGTATAAAGACATGGATTTGAGAAAATCCAGGATAGTTTTGTACATTCCATGACATAGTGACAATCCATTATAGTTCCTTATATGTTGTACACGGCTTTAACAGAATTGTCTTAGTGACAAGAAATGATATTATTAAACATTGTGTACATGTATCAGTGAAAATCCATCATAGTTATTTCCATGATGTACATGGTTGTATAGAAATTTCATGTACATAATTTCCTTAGTAACAGTCAATGTTAGGCCATGGATTAGTGACAAGCCTTGATAGGAAACTTTACCAAGTCTTGTATAGAACTATCATGAATGAAACAACATGGTGACACTTTAACTCTTCCAAGGTAACGCTGAAACACATGTAATGCTGAAAAAAATTTAATGTTCAAACATGTCTTTCTTCTTTATCTGTTTATAGGGATACTAGATTTGATTAATGATCCTTCCCTGTGAGTGTTGGAGAAGAGACATAGTGTTTTTATCTCAATGGATAATGGCAGACGTCGATGATATCAGGATCGACGAGATATCATATCATGATGAATCTTGATAGATTGAAAATGATGATCAACCCATGAGGTCAACTAGTGAAAACTTATGTTAGGGTGTGTGATTATATTTGGTTTCATTCCCCATTCATTATTATTTTTGATATGACTATAGGAATCAATCGACGAACAAATTGATTCACAAATCATGCATAGTGTGGGGTTGGGATTTATTTTGAAGGTTTTGAATCAGAGATTAACCATTATTAAAATTGATCCATGTTTAAAATTGTGTATTTTCCACCATGTTCAATTATAAAATGGTTGTATCAAGGATGAAATGAACAAGTCTTATATTCTTCTACATTTTTTAATTTTTCTATTACACCCCCTATTTCCCAAAATACATTCTCATTCTTCATTGTTCCAATGATCCAGAGTTGGATCCAGGACCATGGAGGCACATGGAGGTGGCGGTAAGAGGCAGCCATAGGATAAGGTATCTCTTTCCATTCCCAATGGAGCACATTGATGTGGGGTTGCAGGTTCAACCACCATCCACGAGAGCTTTAGGAATCTAAAATTGTGAGCATCATGTGGGAGATATGGCCATGTGGGCCACGATGGAGGAATATAACCATGGAAGGAGACTGAGTCAGAGGTATGAGGCTCACTAGTGCTGTGTTAGAGAGGGGATCCCATGAAATCATCGACCACATGCAGTGGAAGCAAGCCGTGGCCAGAGGCCAAAAAATGGAGGGACATGTATCCCTTATCCCTGTAATATGGAGGACTCGTGGCTATGTCACATGTGTGAGATGGTCACATGGACCGGTTTCATGAAACACATGCCAACCATGTTGACCTGGGGTGAGACTATCCAAGATGAGTCATGTGCTGATGAACCAATCCGAATGCATCTGGCTGGGATGGAGAAGGCGTACCAGGACAACAACGGGTGGTGCCGACAATGGGTGGGGCTTGAAGAAATGGGGTGGGCCTAGAGGTTTGGTTCAGACTGGTAAGGATCGAGTCAGACTCAGCGGATCAGCGGACCCTGGGCCCGGTCAGGCTTGGTGAGTCTGACTAGGTCAGGCTGGACTTGGACCCCATCTCCCCCTTTCCCTAAAAGTCCCATAAAATTTAATCTATAAGTATGTTTGATGATATATTTTTTGGCGTTTGGACCCTCATGACACAGTTTTCCATTTAGGATGTCTTGGTGGGATTTTAGTTGGGCGGAATGGTTCTGGTAGCTTTCTCTTGATATTTTCTATATGTGATCAATGTAGGATCCCAATCCCATTATAGAGGGTGATAGCAGAGATTGATATCATAACCTTGGTCTTATCGATAATGGATTGATGCAGGATATTATTCCTATAATAGGGAATGAACCATATTCAGAAGTGAGTTATCATATCCAGGAATCTATAGTGACTCCGTAGGATGAAACATCTATTGCACTTAGAGGACAAGTCGGTCCTTATATCTCTTTATGGTACTTTAGGTAGGGTTTTTTGGAATAGTAGTGAAAAATATTTACATAGGGAACCTATCCCTTATATAGGATGATGTTTGTAGTAGGTTTAGGATCTTCCCTTATGAGCCTTGGGAGGAGGACACCCTCTCTGTGTATCTATATCAAATTTATTTTTTCATGAGTTGACATGAACTTGTGCTTTGGGTAGTTCTTTATGTGTTCTCTTTGGGCAGAGACCAAATTAGTAGGAGTTCGTTGTGAGGGTCTCCAATGACATCATAACTCAGGGAGTGAGTTCGCATGGAATGAGTGTTCCTTGAGTAGAATCCTTTGACCAAGGATTGGATATGATATTGAAATTACTAATCATAGTGAGATTAGATGTATCAAGGAACATAATATTGTGTCAATACAAGATGTTCTACCATATATATTTGGTAGACTTATTCTAAATTCTTACTATCAGATAGCTTGAAGAGTGAGGTCTCCCAAAATTAGGCATGCTACAATCCTAACCGTATGGATGGTAGTGGATTAGAACTTGATTATTTTAATATTATATGAGTATACAAAGATGTTCATGTTATATGTGTTGTTAACATGTACCACTGTTGAGATGGATGTTTATTAATAGTGGTGTTTCCTTGGTGGAATTTTACATTGTGTTTTAGGGTTCCTTACTGAGTATTTTCTTACTCACCACTACACGGGCATTTCCCCCACGTGTCATGTCTTTTGTAGATGGTCGATTCTTTGATAGTGTTCCAGGAAGACCTGGAAAAGGTGGGACCTAGGGTAATCATACAATCCAAGGTGTCATCATGTGGCTTATAGATATAATTATAGTGTCATACCTTCTAGTTGGATCATGTGGGGCCTTCTATATAAAATATTCAGTACTTATGTTATAGACACTTTCTTTTTGGTGGTCTTGTATTCTGGCCATGTTCTATTTTACTACTTTTCATTTTATTGTACTTTTTTGTTGGGTGGTAGTGGCATGTTTTTTTCTTTACGTATTGTTTTTATTTTATAAGATCTTTTTCATGGAGTAGTGTGCAAGTGTATAAGTTCTTAGTAAAATTCCTCACATTTGTGGGATATTCTTACATGGTTCTAGTTTCCATCGCATGTCCTATTCGAGGTGGACATGGGCCAGTCACGACATGGGCCCTGGGGGATGGGTCATGACATAGTTGTATAAGAGCAAGACTGTTCTACCTTAAAATCCTTGAATCTATAAGTTTGTTTTGGGAAAATAGTGTTAATTGTTTCTAGTTCAGCTTTCTGGCCAGGGAATCCATTATTGGTGCGGTGGCCTAATTATTCAAACACCAGGACTCTAAATTATTCTTTTTGACATGGTAGAAGAAAAATCTAGATGCCTAGAAAAATGATGGAACATACATCGTAAAGGACTGGGTTGTGTTTTCCATATCCATATTTAGTCATCACACTTGGTATACTGTATTGATCATGGTACATATTGTTCTTTTCAAGAAGAATCCATGAAGATAGTTATTTAGGATTCCACCGTGTGATCACACGGATTATCCAACATGTTACGAGATATAGGTACATGGATTTTTACCATAGACAACATCTCCAGTTGGTGTACTAGGTATACCACCAACTGTAGGGTTGAGCATGGTACTCTATGTTCTAGCAGATGAGACACACATACTGATCTCACATCACAAGTTTTTGCAACAGAGACCCCTCATGTTCTGAGGCAAGCCAAATTATCAACTGGATAAGGACTAGCATGATGTGGGGACAAGTTTTATTTCTATTTCGGACACCATTTTACTAGATGATGGTCCTAGTGGTGAGACTTCTATGTGGATCCACATGATGATGGTGGGGTTTAGAATACCCAATCATACGACTGGGTGACTCTTTTGTGGATATAGTTTGAGAAACATTCCTAGAGGAGGGTATGTCAACATAAAAGTTAAGGGAAATGATTTCAAAAAATATTCTACCACTTTGGTAAGAAGTCATGTTAGTATCTGAGCATTAATCGATGCATCCCAACTTATATAGGTACACAATAGATATGATACATGACCGATGATTCAGGGATCAAACGATTGAGCATGGTGTGATTTGGGACATCTGATCCAGCCATATTCCTCTGTGAATTCATACTAATGGAAGGGTGCTAGAGAAAACCATTGTGGTTGAAAGTTCAATAGATGGGAAGATACTGCTAGTGGATGTCAGTAGTTATAAATAAGTAGTAGAGACCTCAGGAGAAGGTATTTGACGTCAGTATTAGAGATATTAAAATCGTTTACTTTTCGAGAGGAGGTCCTGGGATTTGGGGGCTATGATTTAGGGATCATAGGGATAGTCTAGTTAGTCAAGAATGAGGAAATGAATTTCATGAGATGGTAGGGGGAATCTCACAAGTGATTGCACAACCTATGGTGTTGCTGAGAGGGAAATAGTTTGTGGGACTCTGAGGAAACCATAGTGATAAGAACATATGGATCTATAGGGTAGAATATATGGCAGAGGTGATGGGAGAACAACATGAGGTGATGTACATTTCGACATGTTACCACCACCCCCCTATGAGGTCCACACTAGTCCCAGAGAGATATATGATATGGGAAGGGGAAGCATCAAGAGGACAATGGATATGACCCAAGGTCTCAAGGAATTATTTAATGTACGTTCTAGGTATAATATTAGCTTCCATGCTAATAGATACTAGATGTAATCAGTATTATTTATCACGAATTATATTCAGGACCTAGAGTTTCTAGTTAAACCATTGAATTGACCATTAAATCTAGAAATAACAATGTAAGGAGACTTGATAACCACACTAGTGCTGACAATGTGATTGGAATATTGAGGGAGAGTTTTGGTTGGATCCTCTTGGTGGTATCATCAAGGCCTTGCGATGTCATTCTAGGTAAGAATTGGTTATCAATGGTCCTTGCTCAGATTGACTGATTTTGGAAAAATAGTTAGCTATATCCATAGGAACAGAATGGGGTTTTCCTTGGTTGAGAAAATGAAACCCATGCAGCATGTCATAGACTCATTCATTAAAGGGTTCAATATATCACTCTTGAGTTGGATAGCCTTACCCAGGGGGTAGTTGGTGTTTTGAGTTTCCAGGTCTGAAGAGTAGTGGTGGAGTATGAGGACATCTCTGGTGATGATGTTCTTGGTTTACCTACTTATAGGTTGATTTAATTCTGATTTATTCTACACCCAAATATGTCACCAATATCAGCATTAGTATATCAGATGGATTTCAGAGAGCTTCACAAGTTGAGGGTGTAGTTGGAGGACAAAGAGAGTAAGGGTTTAGTGAGACCTAGTGTTCAAGGTTATGTGTGGATTACCTTCACTTTTATCAAGTGACCGTGGATAATGATTTCAACAAACAAAGGGTTGGTAACCCCTTTGATAAATTAAAAGGGATGCCTTTTTCATGGGTAAAAAGGTGACTACCTGCTTTTCACTAGTAATGATATAGTTTGATGAGTCATCTAATCTTTAGTTTTTAGGGGATGGATTCGAGTACGTAGTGTTCAGTGATGCATCAGGGACGAGGCTTGGTTGTGTCCTGATGCAATGGAACATTGTGATTTTCTATGGTTCATGTCAGTTGATACCACATGAGTATATCTTCTCTTAGATGGATATGAACTTCAGATAGATGTTTTTGCTAAAGTACCTCCCAGCCTATGACATAAAGAGATTATATTATCCTCATAATGTCATAATGGTAGTAGATACTCTCAATAGGGAACCAGTTTGTAGTTGTCGAATTAGGCAACATGGCAGTTGTCCACATTATAGTAATTTTTCATGGATAGAGATGATGAATCTTTCCCCCACAATGGGGCTGTTACCCCACCACACTTATTGTGATCCATGGAAGAACAAATTAGTGATACCAACCACGAGAATTTACGTTCTTAATTGTCCATATAGAATGACCTTAATGTATATTATAAAAGAAGGGAGGAAGTTTCTCCTTTCATAGGACACATAGTAGTAGGATTGGACACATAGACTGGAGAGATACATCAGGATATGCATGTGGGTGTCAATACAGACATTAAGGATGACTAAACATGTTGATGTTGAGCTTAAATATTGATATAAAAGCTATGTTTTTTTAAAAAAAATTTGTTGGTTTTCATCCCACAACATCAAGAACTTTTTCTAGGAAGGGGTTTCACTTTTCTTCCCTGGGGTACCTAGAAGGGTGTGGGAATGGATATCGATGGACATCATGATGGGTTTATCATGTACGCCTCTTCAAAATGGTACGATCTGGGTGATCATTGACCAACTCACCAATTCATATATTTCTTATCTTTTCGGAGAATATTTCATTAGAGAGCTAGGTATTCCTCTATGTGCATGAGATAGCTTGAATCCATGGAATCCCATATATGATAGTTTTTGATTGAGATGCTCTCTTTTTATCCAAGTCATGGAGATCAAGGATCGAAAAGAGAAAAAACTCTGTGGGCATATGATTCATTTAGGTGATTCCCTGTGGCAGCACATGAATCTCATAAAGAGAACAAGGGAGTGGGGGGATCAGGTTCATTCTTGTTCCCTCATCAGTTTTATTATCCATTGGTTTGTCTTTTCAGGATTTAAAAATTTAATTTGTAGAAAATGTAATGAATCAGATTTTCTTGTTTTTATTTTTATAAAATATCTGGGAATGTTTTGTGACCAGGTGCGGAGATGAAATTCAATTCCACTGACCAGTGTCCCCAGAATGATTGGATAAAAAATGTTATGTTTTTTATACTCACATGAGTAGTTTCAATAAAAAAGTGGAATAACACATAAATGGGTTCCTGGATTAGAAATATATGCACACTATTTTATTTAGGATGGTGCGTTTAGCCTTGGCACAAATTAACTAGAGTCGGCGCGAGTCTATAGTGATAAAACTCGAAAATGACATAACCATAAATAAAATTATTAAATAAAACTATTTTATTTTAAATTATTAATAACTCATGAATGGTGAATCGGATTGGAATGTCGAAAAAACCATTGAGTTTGTAATGTGGCATTTTTCCTAGGAGGGGTATAACATCGATCAACGCTGATCGACAGTGAATGTTAATTTTTGGATTTTTTAAAGAAGAAAAATAAAAACATAAAGGTGTTTTTTTTCTTTTTAAATTTTAATGGTGTAGAGATGAGGTGATGAAGTGATGGGGAAAACTGTTCACCATCATGAATAAAACAGTATGGTGACACTACAATGCTGCAATAATAATGTTAAAATACATGCTACGCTAAATCACCTTGGACGTTGAAACACAACATTATTAATTAACCAATTGTGCGGGATACAAGATTATATTAATGATTATTACCTATGAATGCTGGAGCATATCCATGGCATATTTCTCTCATTGAAGAATGATAGACGATAATGATATGAGGATTGAGGATTGATGAGAGGAAAAATTGTGATGAATCTCGACAGATCGCTAATGACGATTGAACCATGATGTTGACCGATCTAAACTCAAGGTAGTACATGTGATTTTATTTGTTTTCATTAACTTTAATTTATTTGTTTCCCTATTGTGATCACAAATCAATCGATGAATGGATTGATTCACTGATTGTGCGTAGTGTGGGGTTGGGATTTATATTTTCAGGTTTGAATCAGGGTTTAACCATGATTAGAATTGATTTAGGTTTATAATTGTTTATTTTTACCACATTTTAAATAATAATGTATATAGATCAAGGAAAACATGAACAAGGACAAGAATTATCACAATTAGTGTATTTTGGTGGATAATCTAACATTTCCTAGGGGAGTGTGGAGTGATGAGGACATAGGTTTGATGGATGGTAGTGGTGGAAGCTGGTGGTGGGGTGTGGGAGTCGTGACTAGGTGGTCCACAACATCGGAGGAGGACCGCGCGTAGAGGCCCCATCAGAGTGATGCATCTCGCTAGGGTAACGTCAGGCAGGGGAGCACAAGATAGAATTTACTATGGGTGGCAGTAATAAGCCACGATAAAAGGCCATAACAGTGGAGGGATGTCTCTCCCTAGTCTATGTCAGACAGAGAACAAGCAGACATGATGCAGGAAGAAGCTTGTCACACTGACTGACCACATTAAATAGGGACTGGTTGCACTGAGATGGGGCACGGGTAGATCGACCACGTCTGGTTCTGGTGTACCCACCCATATGTGGCTAGTCGGGTGGAAATCGAGGACTGGGATTGAATAATAGGATGGGCCCAATGGGTCGGGGTGGGTTTGTTGGGTCGGGTCGGGACTAGCGAGTTGGGTCGGTGGATCCTCGGCCAGCTCAGGTCAGTTCATTATGAATGGGTTGGATCAAAACTATAACCAACAATCCCTTTATTACTAAAAGTCTCATAACATTCAAACTATAAGTATATTTGAGTAAGGGTTTGTGATGTTGGGAGCCTCACAATGAGGATGTCCTTTTAAGATGGCTTAGTGGGTTTTTAGTTGGACCATAACGGGTTTGTAGGATTTTCTTTATCTATTATATGAGGTATTAATGTAGGATAATGATACCATCATAGAGGGAGATAATAGATATTGAGATCATATCCTTTTTATTCTCTAGTAAGGATTGATGAAGGATCATATTCTAGTCATAGAGAATGGCCCGTATTTAGATGTGAGTTGTCTCAGCTCGGATTCGACACTGACTCTACGAAAAGAAGCATGTATCACAATGAGAGGATTGATCGGTCCATTATTTTCTTTGGTTACCTTTTATATGGTTGGTTGTATAGGTGTGTCCAATATTTACATGGGTACCTATAACCAATCTAGGATGATTTTTCCATTAGGGTGAGGATATCCCCCATTGTGGCTTGGGGGCTGGACCCCCTATATGTGCATCAGGATCACATTCTCTCCTTTGTGACATGAGAAAACTAGAGTGATTTGGATAGTTCTCTGTGTTTTCTCTTTGGGTGGGCCAAAATTAGTGAGACATCGTTACAAGGGTCTCTGATGAATTCATAGATCTAGAATTGTGTTCTCCGAGAATGAGCATACCTTTAGTATAATCCTGTAAAGAAGGATTATATTTCATATCAAGACTCATTGTCCAAAAGAGACTGTATATATCATATAATATCATGTCTTATCGAGACAAGATGTTATTTCAGATACATTTAGTATACTTTTTTTACATTTTTACTATCTGATTGTTCAAGGAGTGAGATCTCCCAGATTTTTGCATGCTACGAGCAAAACCATATGGCTGGAAGTGGATGAGACAATGATTCATGGAATACATTATGAGTATACATGAATGATATTTTGATATGTTTCATTGTAACATACCTATGTTGATATGACTGTTTCTTCTTAGTGGTGTATTCTTTTTTGGCCTTTTACTATATCTTTGTGGTGACCTATTAATTATTGTTTTACTCACCCAAGGAGGAGCTTTTCTTTCACGTGTTCTGTCTTGTGAAGATGGTTGAAACATTGATTATATTACCGGAAGAATAGAACCAGGTGAGTCCAAGAATAATTAGATAGATCGAGGTGTCTTCTAATGTCTTACAAAAAGCAACCTGTTGTCGTACCTTCCAGTTGGGTCATCTAGGGTTTTATGCAGATGAGCTTTATTACTAGTGTTATAGAATCTTTCATTTTGGCGGGATTTTATTTTTTCCTGCTATAACATTACTTATTTGCCTTTTATAATTCTATGTTATTGGTTATTAGTTTTATACATCAATTTTATTTAGTTATTGTTTATGTCTCTCCATTATTTTGGCGTGGAGTTGTATGCATGTGTAAAGGTTGTTTGGAAACTTCCTCCCATTGGTGGGATATGCATTCTTGGTGCTAGTCTCCATCACCTAGCCTATCAGAGGAGGTCTTAGGGTCATAACAATATGGGCCTTGAGGTATGGTAAGTGATAGGTTTCATCACTTTTTATATGAATGAGGAAGTGATTTAATATATGAAATATGAAATGTAAAATGGAGGTATTCACTAAACATTCAGAGCCACAAATTGGGAAATAGTGATCGAAATTTGAATTTTTTACTCTAATGAGTTATTCACGACCTAATTACATTACATTTTATAGAAAATTATAAATCTCCCTTTTATCATCAATAATTTTTGTGTTAAATGAAATATTTTTTTATGAGGACCCTATGATATGCCATGATGTATAGTTTTGTACAGTCAATGGCCTAGTGATAAACCATGACATAGTGACACGCCATATCATAGTGAAAAGGAGTGATAGATCTATATAGGCCACTGGTTAGTGACAAGCAGTTATACTTCTATACATGATGTACATGGATTTTATATAATTGTCTTAGTGAAAAGACATGATAGTTCTGAATATGGTGTACATGGATCAGTAAGAATCCATGATAGTTCATTATATGATGTATATGACTTGTACAGAATTAGCTTGTTTAAAATTGGCTTAGTGAAAACAATTATATTCCATGCCTTAGTGGCATGACATGATAGGAAACAACCCAGCCCATGGTTAGTGAAAAGCCAGGATTGTGATGTACAGTTCATGGAATAATGGCAAGCTATATAGAGTTTTGTATAGGCCTAGATGAATATTTCAGTACAGGCCATGGTTTAGTGAAAATCAATGTGATCAAACCATGAGTAATGTGGCAGGATGTAAATAGTGTTTACAATGTCATGAAACCTTTCATATATAAAAAAATAATCTCCACAAATTTATGGTGTAAAATAGTTATGTGGATTGTATATTTTACGTCATTCCATAGAATAAAAACATTTTCGTTCATTTAAAATGACACTTCTACCTACAATAATTATAGGGAGTTTGGTAAATCTATATTTCAATAAAGTTCAAATTTATCATCAGGGGTCCTCTTCCCTTGTTCAAAATCAAAGGCGAAGTGTGGAATGTAAATTTCATCTGTAAAGGGTTATGATATTTTCAATGTAACCTATGTATTTGTGATAACTGGATTACATGAAATCCCTGGAAACAATTATTAGAATGGGTTCATCACATTTATGATGAATGTGGAAGTATTTTAATCTATAAAAGATGAACTTTACAATAGAATCATTCACAAAACATTTAAATCCTTTGATTGGGAAATAGTGATAAAAATATCAATTTCCCCCCTCCAACAAGTTCTTCACAACCTAGTTCATTTACTATTTATAGAAAATTAATATATTCTATTTTATCGTTAATATATTGATTTTTGTGAATGATAATGATTATAGAATTAAATATTTCCTACTAAATGCGTTGACATGTACAAAATATGGAGAAAAAATGACATCGATGAACCTAAGGGGTGGGTGGTGAAGGGAAACATAACTAGTAATGTTTGGATAGATATTGAATAGTAGGCAATATAATTATGGGTGATGAACTAGAGTATGATTAACTAATGGGTGATGAACGATGATCTGAAGAAGTGGAGGACATTGGTGGAACCTGAAAAACCTTTACATTGGTTCTTCAATAGAAGCATTTGGCGGTGGTGGATCGAGGGAGTAGGGTTTTGTAATGTATATTTAATGTATATTTAATTAAATTTATCTTTATAACAATTATTAAAAATATAATTCTATGAAAAATAAAAAAATTCATGGGTGATTATAAAAATTTATTTGTTGGAAAAAATGTTGGTGTAAGCATGATAAAGTAACACATCCAAGTGTAAGTAAAAGATTCATTATTATTAAACAGTTAATATCAATAGAGTCATTCATTGGTGCAAACAATTTTTTTATAATTATAAATAATACAAAAGGAGCTATACATATGTGAATTTATTGTTTATACCAATAGATGTTTTATCAATCACTGGTTATTTTTGGTATAAGCCATTTTTTTAGTGAACCCAAACATCCTTTAATTTCAGCCTAAGTCCTAATATCCCTAAATTAAATCACTATTAAATCACTTATTATAGAACAATGATGAATGAAAAGTAAAAACAAAAAAAATAATCTTAAAATTAAACAAGATCAATTTAAAATATATGATGTGATTTGAACATTCTTATAAAAAATCAAATATAAAAATCCAAAAACTAGGTGAATGATGGTATAAGATAAATAAGTATTTAAAAATAAAGATAATGGATAAGATATCAATCATAGAATCATCATAATAAACCCTCTTAAAAATGTATTTAATCGGAATAGAATAAAGAAAAAAGATAAAGAAACAAGGATATCTCTATAAATAATGTATAAGAGGGAAAATATGAGGGCTAAGAGTCCCTAGGATTAGTTTTATATAACATTAGTCCCAAAATAGAGATTTTACCTCTCTTAAAATAATACACTAGAACCCACCCAGACTCTAATGACATCTACTATAATTTTTGTTTGTAGGCCCATACACTAATGGATGGTCAATCAGAATTCTTTCTTCAGTACCCGACTACTACCACACTCATTGGTTATTCCTCAAAAAGACACAATAAATCCTAAATCTAACTACTTTAATTGCCTAATAAATATTTATTCTTATCCAAAACACCTAATATATCTTCCTCAAACTCTAAAAATTCTTGATTTAATCTGAAAATTAATAATTAACAGTACACCCAAACTGAATCTTAAAACCGACTAACTCATTCATCACATAAATAAAATATTGAATCCAAATTTCATATTTAATAAATCTATGAGGTAATGAGTCATTAAATCCTCCCACTTCCAAAAAACATTTATCCTAAAAATTCCATATCAAATTAAAACATGAAATCCCTTATGGATCCAAATTATTAATTCTAAATCAAAGAACAAATATTTATCCTGAATCATCTACCATCCATCTGATATGGGACTCCAAAATGATAACTAATAACTGAATACCAAAAGATTCTAATATCAAAAATACACACTAACCATGATAAAAACCTCAAAATACTATAAACTAGGAAGTCTATTATCTTATGGTGCTCTTGAATACGAGGTTCGACTAGGGTCCTATATATATACCCTACAACAAAATTTTAATTTAACAATTATATTTTCTACTTAAAATAGTAATGAAATCAAATTCCAAATCCAATCACATGTTGAATCCATTTTGAAAAGAATTAAATTGTATTAAATTAACATATTTTGTAGATCTTATTTTTGAAATGATTTTCTACATTTAAATTTATAAAAGATAAAAATTTCTCAAATAAAAATTTCTTATCCAAAAAACCTCCCATTTAAAACAATAAATTTATTATCGATTTTATATTACATTTAAATAAAAAAAACATAACATAAATCATTAAAATGAATCACCATATATCAATCACAATTACTAGATTCCAAAATATTATAATAACAAATTTTTTACTAGGAACCCATAATAAAAAAATGTTATTCACACAGAACAATAATTAATAGAGTGATTTCAAAAAGAAGAATATATATATCAGGATCATAAATATAAATCATAACTATATTTATGATACAATTCTAATTATGAAACTAGAAGCATTGTTATTTGTTTAATGGACATAACATTAAAACATTATAATAATACGGATAAATAGGTAGCATTTTCAAAATCACAATTTATCCAGTATATTTTATAATACATAATAAATATATTACTAATAGTAACATGAACATATATATTAGTGACATTAATTAATAAATTAGTAATTAATAAGATTTTTAGGATAATAAAATTTACTTTTTTAAGTACTCCTTAATTTATTAAGGCCATTAACGTATATATTCTTTAAAACAAATAAAATAAATATGACCACATGTGACATGAGATTTTATAATTCTTGAGAAAACATATTAGGAGGCTTCTTAATGAAACCTATGAAAAAATATGAGTCACACCCTGTCACACTCAGGATACTTAAACCAAATCTTTTTTGTAACCCATTGTGCGTAAAAAAATTCCTAGAATACACCATGTAACATTAGTTTCCACTATAATAAGTTTTATAATGAATATTTAATTGTTTCTTAACATTTACCAAAAGTCCAAGATACATTATTAGAAAAAGTAAAAAATCTAAATAATCATAAAACCATAATAATAACACTTTTCTATGATCTTACTTATATACCTGAACAAAACACAAATTTAGAATTCCATTGATCCCAGGATCAATCATCCATCATCACGGTTTGGTGACTTTAATTACATATCTATGCATATTATTGGGTAATTATTTATTAGTATTGACTAATAATATATGTTATTCCCAATTTCCGCTATGAAACACGATTGAATCATTTGTACATAATATGTTTTATAAAAATAAAATAGACTACCTTTCCACTGTTTGGAATAACATATATAGTTATAATAATAAGATGTTTAAAAAAATAAAACCAACTATTCTCTACATGAATGAATCTTAAAATTTTTTATTATAGTTTATAAATTTCAAAGCTAGCTAAAAATGATGATATATCCAAATAGACACCAGTACATGAATAGCAATAGAAAATAAGAGTTCTTCTAATGTAATATACTAATAAAAATTCAACTCTATCAAATACTACATTAAAACTAAAAACAAAATCCCTTAACAATTCCCTAATGATTATAAATTCCTTTTATTACTACATACATTAATGTACATAAATTAAATTCAAAGAGAAAATTAAATGTCCTGTAATGTGTCAGCATGGATTGTGAATTTAAATTGTCTATAGGGAACCACCCATGAATTCTCTACTCAAATATAAGATAAAATGTTATATTCAAAAAAATTGTTACATATTTATATATATAAGAAAAAAATTGTTTTGGTATTCACTATGACATGTAAAAAAGAGAGTTTATAAAAAAAGAACACATGATATTTAATTATGGTGGAAAAATTCTCATAGTGGTAGAGTTTACACATCAAAAAATATACTTCAATACTAGATTAGAATCTATTACGAATGAATATAATTATTTAGGTTGAAACGCCCATAAAAAGGGTAAATGTAATCATGTATAATTTCTTTAGGTAGAATACCCATCAAAATGGAAAGGAAAATGTGTATAATGAACTAATGGATATCCCTAATCCAATCATAGTGGATTGAGGATAGTATAAATTTCATATTAGCATTTAAATCAAATCCCAAAACATCATCCTTTTCAATAGATATCAGTGTACCTTATCATGTTTTACATATAACATCAGTATAAAATTTCCATCTCAATACACAATCCATAAATGGTATGTATTAACATATTCAACATAACTCTAGAATGACACAACTCAATTTTTTATAACAATATAACACATCTGTCTAGAAATACAATTGATAAACTCTAATAAGGATTAAAAAAATATTAACACTAATACAGGCATAGAGTAGTTCATAACATAGTCCTTATATATTTTCACTCTATTGAAAAATAATATAAATCCTCATCTGTTATAAAATAAACAATCTAAGGATTACTAGGTTCAATCCAAACAAGGAATTACGTATAATCAAAGCACATGATTTTCAATAATAATTTAAACCATGTGAAATCATTGATATCTATTATTGGTTATATCCAACACTTAGTTACCATAATCCTTGTAAGGTATAATTATTAACGTAATTTAAAATATAAGACATTCAAAAGGGGAGTTAATATTCTTTTATCCAAATGGGTTGTATTTATTTAAATATGAACTTAGTAATGACCTTTATTTATAAAATGTTTACTCAGTTTTAATGTTTACAATCATTACTTATTTATATATAAAAGATTGGTCCACAAATGTTTCCTTTAATCTATAAAAAAATAAACAAACAAATTAACAAAAATATTTTTTTAATAATCCATTTTAAAAAGATAAATTAAATTTTGGTGTATATTATTGAAAAAAAGACTATATATCAAGATGAAGTTTTTTTATAAAAATAATTTCATATTAATTTTTTTGAGAAACAAATGGCATTATTGTTTAAAATATTTTATGATCAATTTAGGGAAAGAGAACATGTCATTGATACTAAGGAATTCACTGAACCAAATTAATCCTTACAACAAGATTTTCCTATCCACAATTACATCAATAATGAAACATGTTATCCATGTTTAATTTTTTATCATTTAATTACAATTCATTCATGTTAAGGTTTTAATTACTGATTTTGATTTTATTTTGTCATAAAAGAATATCTAAGAAATTTTTATTAAGGAGAATGTTATTAAATATAAATAGTAGTTTAAATATCTCAATAAACCAATTCCATATAGTCTCATACATATATAACATAATTATGAAAGTTATTTTTTTTCATAGATTGATCAAAGTTCAATACACGTTAATGTTTGTAAAAATTATCTGTAAAACTTTAGTTTACATATCCGGAACCTTAAACAATCACAATCCATTTACTATTATTAAAAAAACATGAAACTCTATGTCATTTCTATAAATGGGAATCTACAAATTAATTTTTATAATAAAATAAAGAATACAACTTCATCATACATATTTATAACATGTGTTTAACTAGAGTAATGAAACATTATTTATATCTATATAAAATTATCTTAGAAATAATAATCACTTGTAAACATGTCCAATACTAACAAACCATTTAAAATATGTTTTACGTTATCTATTTTAAATAAAAAATAATTAAAAAATTATAAAACAATTTAGGGTATGGTTCCAATATTTAAATTAGAAAGTATAAAAAACTATTACACATTCTCTTATGAAATCCCATATGAAATCATTCGACATGTTATACAGTAATTCCATTGAAAATAATTCATTTATATATCTAAAAATAATCAAATCAGTTTATTATTAAAATATTAATTTTGTGGAATACATCCCTAGAGACATCCTAATAATTCACCTGGGATGTTATGATCACATTCTGAAATAATTTGAAAGCATTATCATCACCAACAATTCTTAATACTCACTTAATTACCATTAAACCTATTTTTTATATATAGATATCCATTTACATAATTAAAAAAATTCAATAAAGACCACAACCTTAAATAATATCAGGAATATGACTCAAAAAATATTCCAACTTAAAGAAAGGTCAAATTCCACAATCATCTCAACCGAATCCTCCCTTTCATTCATAGAAAAATATGAAAATCCATAAAATAAAACCTTCCTAAATTTATTCTTACCATATCAATGATGAATGGATGGATAAACACCCATATATGTATCATTTAATCAAGGGAAGATTAATCCCATTTATATGAATTTATTTCACGATGAAATGTTGAAATCACAGCTCAAAATATATAAATTAGTAGAAATAAGACACGAGAGAAGGAAGAAGGATGAAATAAGAGAATAGGAGAAGATATCCTAGCCTAAATTAGTGACTGAAACCCCATGTAAAAGACCTAAATAAATATCAAGAGGAGAAGAAGGATATGTATACATGTATATCTTTATAGTGCAGATATGTGAGGGTGAAAATTAGGTCCAGTGTTCCCTAAGAAGGGTTGTAAATTATTTTTTTAAATAATTATTTTATCTCTTTTAAAGAAACTATCCAAGAACCCGATAGAAATCCTATAGAATATACCAAACATCTAATGGTAGTAAAACATTTAATGGACTATGATACATCCATTAGTATCCACTAAAACTCTGTTGGCCTACTCTTACAAACCCTATTTGGGATTACTTAACCAAATACACCCTAACCTCAGCCTGAGCTCTTAAACATCCTATAAAGTCATACACACTATCAAAAAATATCTATATTTTTCCATAAACTCCAAATTTGATAATTAAGTATCAAAAATAAAAATGACCATGATTCCAATACTGAAAATTCAAACAATCACTTAGTTTGTTTAGTTGATTCCAATATTAAATCCAGAATCCATATTAAATGAATCCCCAATGTCACGGTTCTTTACATTGATGTTTTGTCAAACTCTTTAAAGTATCGTTAATACACCACTTTGTATTTTTTTGGAAATAGTCTATTATAATGCCTAATTTTCTCCTGAACTCAATGTACAAAAAAATCATGTCCCCCTTATATGTAATCTCCATCGTTCATTAACCTAAAAAATCTAGAGCCTCTTTAATTTTAAAATAATGAATCCCATATTATTCTTTCCCTATTTAGATAAATTTTATGGATTAATAGGGGGGAAATAAAAAAACTCAAAATGATTTTGGGATATAATTCACTCCAAAAAACACTATAAATTTGTGGAATTAATCCCTCATAAGTAGTTTCATAAAGATATATAATAGTTAAAAAGTAATTTAAATATATTTTAATTAATTCTCTCTATATTCAACCATTTCCATGATGAAATGGTATTTGAAAAGATTAGTCTCCGATATTGAACTTTAAATGAAATTCATTGAAAATTTGATTATCACACCAAATCATCAATATGTATGAGACGTTAGCCTTAATGTATACAAGTAATGAATTCATCCATGTGTTTTGGTTTTCCTTTTTAATTATATAATATACTCTTATTATTTGGTAATAAATTTTAAAAAATATTTTATCTTAGCAGTAAGAAATGAATATTCTTTTGATATAAAAGGAACTTCTATATGATGAATTTTTACCTCTAACTTCACAAGAATAATCCATATTTGAAAAACTAGGAAACAATAAAGATAGATCCTTACTATTTCTTAATAAAAAATTTGATGTTCTCTTTATCTAATAAAATAGCTTTTTAAAATAAATTATGATTCTTTAGCATTTAATTTTTTTCAATAAAAAGATAAATGACTTAATAAATGGATTTTATTGATATTTTCATGTAAATATGGAATCTAGTAAGACATTGAAACTAATATTGATAAAAAAACATTCATTCTTCATCTAATGAATACTTGGTACTTGGTTATATCTAATCATATACATCTATTTATTATTCTATTCTGAATATTTTTAAAAACTAACATTCATATATATGTTTTTATAGAAAAATAAAACTTGTTTTGTTCATCAATTCATTAATTATAAACAAAGAAATATACAAATATATTCAATAATGAAATTTTTGAAAATATTTTTAAATTTTTAGTATCTACCTCAAAATATATATATTTGTTTTTATAAAAAAATGAAATCAGCATACACAAACAGAAATGTGATTTTTTCCATCTACCGTGACATTAAGGTCATTATCCACATTATATTTCTTGAAATTAATTCTCTTGTATATTTTCTATATTAAATTCCATGATGAATTTTCTTATTTAAGGACATTAAATTCTTTTTTTCACTTTAAAAACAAAATAACCAACACCATGAAGGATATATCATTTTATTTTTACAATATAAAATTCATTTTAGTGTTACCTCAATCACAATATATTTATTTATTTTTATAAAAAAACAATGAAATCAACATACATAATCACAATAAGTGATTTTTTCCATATACCATGAAATAAATGTTTTTATCCACTTTACAGTTTAAGAAATTCATACTATGGGATATTTTAAATATTTACATTTCAAATTAAATGTTCTTATTTAAGAACATACTATTATTTATTCACCTTAAAAACTCAATAACCAAAACCATAAAAAATAAATCCTTTTATTTTTTTAATATAATCTTCTTCTTAATGTTAACAATTAATGAAAATATTAAATTAAATATATTTTGAATGCTTTTTAATTCCATTGAGGACATAGCTGAATCTTTTCAATCATTTAATTCATTTAAATAGGAGTAAATATCTTATAAAAGTATATTCCCTCATTTTGAGTGTAACATTTTCGATTTAGGTAGATTTATTCTTTGATAATTCACCATTTTCAATGAGTTTGTTTAAAAATCCACATTTAGGTACAATAATATTCATGTCATTGAGATGTGACACTAACTGAAAACTGTCACTATTTTCAATATAATATATATCTTTATCCTTCGCTACAATACAAACCTTTTGCTGAAGATGGGTTATTATGAGTTTATCTTTAAAACAATCAATGGGGCTTATGGTTTTGACTCTACATGATCATATTTTGAGTTCTGATGGAATATCGATTCTTGGTTTTAGGGTGATTAATTTCTCATAGTCCCAATACTAATTATAAATTGACTTGTAGTAATGTTGTTCCATTAGCTTCATGTATGGATTCCTGTGCTGAATATTCAAGGTATTTGTATCATACTTCATACAGTGATGTTGGTCCACATACTTCCTGCCTGAGGGCTTGTAGTGATGATTCTTCAAGGACGAAATCTTATGGTGATGTTGGTCTTGCTTCATTAAGACCAACGACTTGCGGTGATCTAGCTACTTCATTCCTGACTTCTCTTAGTGAATTTTTTCTAGTTTCTTCATGCCTATATTGTCACAACAATTGATTATCTCTCTATAAGGATGAATTTTCTGGTCAGATTTTTTCACAAAAGTTAATTTTTTATATGTCAGGGCTCATCCTGTTATAATCCTAGAATGTTTTAAATTTTGTAGGAATTCTATTATGTCTAGTTTTATCTTACCAAAATGTGTTAAAATGTGGATTATGAGTTATCAGTAGCTAGGTAGATAGAGGATTGGGGATTAAGCAATTTGAAGTGTGTTTCTCTAGGTAGAGGCTTTTTTCACATCCCTTATTTCCATTGAGTCACATCAAATGAAGGTGTTGGGAAATGGGTCTCCCTCCCAAAATCCAGGTTTCATATACATTTGTTAGTGGGATCAAAGCATCAATCCCATAGAGGTATGGAAATCCTAAATTCAAGTGTTGTTAAGGTGTTCGATTTCAATTTTATCTTTTTGAATCCTAAGATCATTCATGACATTGCATTAGCTATTGGAGTTCCTATTAAGTTGTAAAAAGTGACTGAAACTATCATACTCAGGCACGATGAACATTTTATGGTAAGGGTGGACATATGATCTTCTCTGTTTAACACAGTCATCGTTTCTACAAACCATGATGAGTTTACATTGAAATTTGAATATAAAAAGATACCACGATTTTGTACAAACAACATGGATATTATCCAAAAGTACACGAACTATTAGAGATAGATTTTTTAACCTGTTGTTCAGAATACATAAATGAATAAAAAACATGCAATAACTGGTCTATGAATTGTACACCCATTCATCCTATGAATGTGGTGCATAATATGTTGGAGCCTCATTTTAATGGTAAGAAATTGGTGTAGGTGCGTGAAACACCCCTGGATGTCATGAAGAGTGGATATGTAGATGGGCCATCCAGATTGGTATCACCACATCAAAGAGTTTTGGAAATGGGACAACCCTCAAATAAGATGAAATCCCCTCCGTTAGATAAAATTATTTTTCTAGATTTTAGTGTGTCCAACCCTACTTTGTGCCTGAGAACATGGGAAAACTTTGGTACGTATGAGTAAGAGAATAATGACATGGAATCTGAAACATCCATCTAATTGGGAGTTAAAAGATATATTCTAGTGGATCAATCCCTGAATTCCTTTATAAATGGAAATTATAGGGTGACAAAATTATCTTCCGGTTAGGACAAGAGGAAAACTACAATGAATTTTTCTCTTTCTTCTACTACTGAATTACTGAATGGGTTTTCACCTCATGAAATTAGAAAATAGCCTTTATCCATGTTTTTGGATGAAGATGGTTTTAAATTGGATATATATAAGAAATACAGATCACCATCTATTCATTTATAGACACCACTTAATTGTGTAGTCATAATGTGTCATGTGATGTCAGATCATATGAAGACTATTATAAACCAATTAACAGGGAATCCTTCTAATCTAGATGAGGTGAAGGCATAGATACATGTAGAAGTAATGCAGGAAAATGCACCATTATAGGATTCAATATTTTTTCATGGGCTCTTCTAATGTCGAAAACCATTTCTTTTGAACCACATATTGATTTTTCTGACTTTTTCGAAGGGCATGACACCGTCAGAGAACCATCTGCTACCACAATTGACATGCCTACTATATAGGTAGAACATTCTAAAGGAATATGAAATTAAAAATCTTGGATAAGGGGTAGAAATCCCAATGTATATGGATGACGATTTGGCCAAAATTATTGGTCTACATCATGATGGTGTGGTCATAGTGTGTCCACCATGTCTTATTATATGGGGATTAAGAGACACCTCCCTCTAGAGTAGGAAATGAATAAGGAGATGTACTCTTTGTTCTTCAATCAGTGAAATTAATAGTTAGATTAGGAAGGTGCTTCTAATGACGAAAAATCTTACCATAATCATGGGAATTCATGTTATATTATTATTATTTCTTTTGGGGGGGGGGATTTTATTTTTATTTCTTTTCCATATTCTCTACAAAAAATGTTTGTCCTTATCTTTTTATTAAAAATATGTAGGAGTGAGTTCATCCCACAGAGGGACTAATTGGGTAAAATCCTTCTGTTACAATGATCTCTCATCAGTTATTAGTTTATTTTTTAAAATAATACTTTTGAGATTGTAATTTCTCCAAAATATTCACGTTTATATAACATTAATGTTTTTTAATGATGTATTATGTCTCCACATCCATTATATGTCTTCTAAACATAATTACTACATTTTATAGGAAAATCTCATTACTTACTATATAAAAATTATCTTTGATATTTTGATGACTTGATATACAAAATTACTTATTGTCCAAATTTGCATCAAATAGTTCTTATTTTTCATCAACCAAATCATAAATAGGAAATTATATTATCAATTTTTCATGCTCTACAATGTATATAACATCAAATTCATTAATTATTTTCATTAAATTATTTTTTTATCAAAATTATCTCCTTCCAATATATTCATATCTCAGAAATATCTACATATTTTCTCATTCATCAAGAATTCTTAATTTTTCTTTAATTATGATAAAACATGTACTCTTGAAAACCATCAAACTCGTCAATTTGTAACACTTCCCAAACCACATATCATATATTTCTATTGATAAAATATGTCCGAAATAGGTAATGGTTGTGAATATTTATAACTATTATAATAAATTGACTCTGAAAAATAATTATGATGTATTGTTCTTTGAAAACATTTCACTCTATATGCCAACAAAACTCTAGTTCTTAATTTACACCACTCCAATTTTGTGGGGGTTTGTACAAAACAATTTATTCATACCTTATCCCATAAATCTCAAGATATGTGACATAATACTCATTAATGTATTTGGATCCATTCTCTGACTAAAATATATTGTTTCCAAATAAAATATGATAATAAGAACACCTCTAAAAGTGATTAAACCCATTAATGGTTTGTGATTTACTTGAAACAAAATAATTATAAGTCATATGAGTAATATACTTAATAAAAGTAATAATGTACTTATCACTATTGATTTATTTCAGTCTTATTGGGACACATACATTTTTCTTTATGAATTCAACTTGATTATTCTTATTGATATAAAAATAATTTATTTTTGTTTACCATCTTTATGTTGTGACAAATATCATATGTAGCAACCCAAAATTTTATTATATATTTCTATTTCAATAAATTTAACTTCCTCGATGTCTTGACATACACACAACTCCAATTCCAAATGAATAGTGACATATTATATAATTATAACATATCCTTTAAATTGGAGGCTATGAATAAGATAAACTAATGTATGAAAATTTTAAGGGATTCAAATGTTGATAATTGTATCATTCTCCAAAAAAATATTTGAAATAAAAAATTAATTTATTTTGATTTAAAAGAGATGTTTTTAATAAACAATATTTTTTTTATATATAGAATGAATTTTTTCCATAATTACTTATATTAATAATAATTGGTGAATTATTTTAATGAATTTTAGATAATATATTTTGAATTATATGTTTTGACATTCATATACTATTTTTTATATGCATGAGATAAGAATATTTTAATTTTTATGCTTAAAAATGTATTTTTTTCTAAACAACTATTTTTGTTTTTTTTGGAATAGTCATTTTAACACAAATTTTGGCCACTTATAGAAATTTAATATTATAAAATGGAAATCATATTATAAATCATGATTCTGAAATTTGGAATATATTCCCCTTTATTTTTGGGCATTAAGAAAAGGAACCATGGTAAATAGTTTTCACCTTGGTAAGCTAAAAATGGGTAAAATACAGTTACAACAATGAGATAAGGTTGAAAAATAAATCCCACTCATTCCTTTATCAAATTTTATTTATGAAATTTAGTTATTTTTGTACAAGTATCAATTATATTTCTACATGGTGGAATTTTCTTTATTTATAAGCTTTATATTATTTTACGAAAATAAAAATACAATGTAACCCTTTGTTGAATTGAATACATCAAAAAATTATACGTATGGATAAAAAGAGGATATGTTTGGTTCGAAATGGGCGTTTAAAATATAATAAATTTTTTATCATGATAAATGATTTTAAAATTATATTTTAAATAAAATTATATTAAATTCATACACTCATTGATATAATATTTATTCCATTAATAAAAAACGATATTAAAAATAGAAAAATTAATATAATTAGGTTGAATTGAGGTTATACATGAATAGTTTATAGGAAAATAGAATATTATATTTGTGTTATACGTTAATATTTTAATTCTATTTCTTTAATGTTATCATTATATTCAAACTAAATGAATTGTTTTAAAAATGACAACATGGATATTTTATATTAAATAATATTTTTTAGGTTGTTTAAAAATAATATATTTCTTGTAATTGGTCAAGTAGGATTATAAATAGTCAAAATATTCATTCCTATTTCATTTATGTTCCAATTCAAAACTTATAAGTAAAATTATAACTATATAATATTGACAAATAATTACAATGATAATGAATAATATTGGTTAACCAAGAGAATTAAAGTAAATAAAATGTTTAAAATGACCCAATAACTATATACACTACATTTTATGAGTATATTTAGATATTATATTATTTCTATTCAAATCTCTATAAATTTGGGAACATTTTTCTAGAGAATGAAATAGTTATATTTTAATCTTTCAAGGAAATCGAAGGGTGTCCTTTCCTTTCTTTATAATATAACACCTCTTATAACTTTTATTTAAACCAAATTGAGAAAAATATATTTATTGAAAACATAACATAATCACTCTAAAACAACATTATCCACATTATAATGGTTATTTTATTACTAAAAATAACTCGTAGGGCCCTTTTGTGGGGATCTAGATGAGTTATTCCAAATAATAGGTAATCATCTTAACCAACCGGTTTCCTTTTATGATTATTATTTTACCTTATATAATTTACATATATTGATCATAAAATAATTCATTTAGTATTTTAAATAATCATAAATTTAAGTATATTTATAAAACCGCCATTATACTCCTTCTTTTTCATCTTTTGAAAAATAATAATGTCGCTTGTGCATTAGTGTGGACTAACACCTCCAAAAAGTGGTGTGGTTATTTTTTTACTTAAAATTTAAATGGATGGTAATAAGTATGGTTTTAATTAATATATAATATATATTATATTAAAATGATCTCATAAGTATGAATTATTATTTACATTTTTTTCATTCAGTCTGTTGAAATTTGAAAACAACGTTCCTGAGTACGTACGACCAACCATATACATGAATTGTTTAATTGAATTTTCTATATTTATCCATCATGGATGAATGAATATATATATTTAATATATATTATATTCATACAATTACTAATATTGTGATGATGGTGTAAAAATTAGAAAACTACAAGTACCAGAACTATCAAATAGAAATTCTCATGAAAATTGAGATAATTAACACATGAAAATAATGATATTTAAAAAATTGTTATTTAATGGGTGATGAAATATTATATGTAGATAATATATGATATTATATTTAATTAGATTACTCAACTATAAAATTTTAATTTATTTAAATTTATTGGATAGGATTTTATATTACATTCAAGGAAAGTGGAACTAGAAGAAAGTGTTTTATGTTGAAATTTCCTTGTTTACGAAAGATGACTACAATAACGTTTATGAGAATGATGTTTAATAATCTTACTATAAATAATTAAGAATAAATTTTTATAATCACTTTATATCATGAATTTACATCAATTATATTCATTTTAATATCTTTCCAAACACAAGAGACCAAAAATTGATTTTATTGAAAATCAACATTATTTATATCTTCGTTTGAAAAAACTTTTTTTCATGAACATGTTTTATAATTTTTTAGGTAATTATTTTGGTAATAAATATAGATTTTATATTGTCAATGCTACACATATTTTACTCTAAAACATTTCTTAAAATTAATCTTCTTTTCATTTTCTAAATGATACAATTTTAATTTTCAACGGAAAATGTGAATGTTTTTTTATTTTCACATAAATGATGTAATCCATTTACCATCATGAAGACTAAATGTTTTAAAATTTTGTAGTAAGTTTTCAAGTTTACTTATAATGAATTTTTTATCTTTAATATTTTTTAGATTTTATATTTAAAAATGAATTTTTTTTCATGAACTATTTTCCAAGTGATATTTTAAAGGAAAATTTCATCTATGATGAAATATTTTGATGTTAATTTTTCTTTTCTAGGGATATGTTAAAACTTACCATATTTATTGTTTCTAGGTATGTTTTAAGGATATGTTGATAAAATATCAACGAAACGCATTTTCTTTTCTAATAGGTTTTTTATTATGGATGTCGGTAAGATCTTGTGGAATACATATGCATGGATTTCTTTATTAGGTAATTGGTGGGATGAAAATTATTTATATTTTTTGTGATTTTAGTAAAGATTAATGTCTTATGATCTAATAGCATATACTAGAGGTTATCCCAATCCAATTGGATGGTACATGCGAGGTTTTCCCATACCTATAATAATAGGATACCTAAGAGGTTTTCCTATGCCCAAAATAGTGTACACAAAAGTTTTTCCCAACCCTGAAGTAGGTACAGGGGTTGTTAGACCAAGAATACAATGTTTTGAATATCTTGATTGGTATCCATGACATAAGATTTATATGACCATAATTATTCATTCCTTTATACAACTTCTTTATGAAATGATCTTTTGAAAATATTAGGTTCTAATGGGTAATATTATTTAATTCCTTTAGGATTCAAGCTAGGATCAAACAATATTTATTTTGGGATTAAATATTGTGATAAGTGATATGATGGGTATGGTATTCAAATGATAAGTTCATATTCTGACACTATAATGCTAAAGTTATCTATATGTTGTCATTGTTTTCTCCATTTTTTATCCTTATAGAGAATCTAAGATCAAATTGTATTATATTTACTTTCAAAAATATATAAATAATATTTTAATGTTTTACTTATTTAAGACGAGTTGTAATTGTCAATAAATAAGTGGAGGTGGGTGTAATTCACTTATAAACTAGTTTTTTAAAGAAACTTTTTCAGATACACTAATATATTATATGTCTTATGTAGATAATAATGTTATGTATTGAATATTTAACTAATAATATCTGATATTTAAGTATGAAAAATTATGGGTCACTATATTAGGTATCATATAATGGTTTAGTTTCCTTTTTAAATTAGAAAAGTATATGGGAACCATTTGAATAATACTATAAATTTGAGAAAATATTATGTTATAGTAAAGAAAGAAGTATGGATGTCCTAGAAATAAATCACAATCTAGATACTAAAAGTTGATGTGGGGTTGGAACAAATGAATCTAGGTGTAATATCAATAAAAAATTTAATTATATCTCATCAATCATTCTAGTGCACGATGAGTGTCCCCTTACTGCACATCTATTTTGGGACTCTCTAGGGATATGATAAGGCTAAAATATATATTATTTATGAACCGTTATAAATTATTTGAATATATAATGATCTTAGAATACCTTGGATAAAACTAAGGTGTCATGGATTGAAGAGAAGGTGTCCTTATTTAGAAATCCTAGAAATGAATTTTCAACATAATGTGGTTTCCAATTATGATTATTTTTTCTCACACAAGAGTTTTTGTATTTAGTCTTTTATTATAATAAAAAGAATTCTCATTATTAATGAATGTTAAGAAAAGTACATTTATTATGCATGTGAGAAACCATATTTTGTCAAATATGGAATAATAAATATTGTTTTTATGATAACAAAAAATTCTCAATCCATGATTCAAACTGAGCTTCCAAATGAAAAAATCATGGAATAATGTTTTATTTATTCCTTCATAACGCAACGTCCTCTTTAATTTTTTGGGACCCATTATCAACTATTTGTTGAGTAACTGATCAGTACCACTAAAAAGATATTTTTTTCTCAAGGGTTAGGGAAATGGAAATGGTTTTTGAATAATTATCCTTTAGAAATAAAATAAGATCAATGTGGGAGTCTTGTAAAAAACAAAAAGATATAGGGCGAAATTAAATCTATACAGTGGGGTAATATTAAGATATTATTATTCAATAAGTATTTTTATCATTAACTTCTTATGAAAATGGATATGGTATTTCTTTAATTTGGTTATTAGGATAATGGATCCATTACTACATATACAAAAATTTTTACTAGACTTGTGCGGCCAACACCTGGTATTATCTTTGAACAAAAAATTAAGCTTGATTGATTTTTTTGTTTTTTAAAACTATGTGCCCCATGTTAATTATTAATTAGATAAATTATTATCAATGAATAAAATGATTGATTTGATACTATGGTAGAAATGGATATTGTGGTTACCTAACAATCTCATGGATTTATTAATAAAATTAATATATATTCCATTGAATATTGTAACAATAAAAACTGTGAAGAAAATAAATGTTTTTGATTATTAATGATGTGTGGAAGGGGTCTGGAATAAATTATATTAAAAGGAAAAGTAAATTTATAAATTACATAAAGGATGGCCCCCATGAAATAAAAAACTGAAGATATTTGAAGATTTTATCCAATGATGGTGGAAAACCAGCATAAAATAGTGAACCCATATTTCTATATTTCAAATGAAATGAGTATGGTAATTATCCTAATTGGTTCTCAAATATGAAGGTTAATGATAATAAGATAGGTTAAAAATCTCCTAATCCTTGAGGTAAATTAAAATATCATCTAATCACTATTTTTGATGAGGGGTACAATAACAGTATGGTAAAATGTATACTTAAAATCCACTCTATAACTACTAATGTCATATTTGATTATTGATATATGAGGTCATTTTTATATGAATAAATTTATAAGGTTACCATAATAAAACCAAAATTATTGTACGTTAAATTACTAGTGAAATACCTAATGGAATAATGATCACACTCAAGTATATGATTCTATTATAGTTGAATATTGTGAGAAATTTCTTCCTAAAATAAAATAATTCCCACTCCTATAGAAATTAATGTTATCTAAGGCATGGATTGTCTTTCATCACATAAATTTCACAAAATTTACATGGAAGGGAAGTGATATTTGGTATTCCAAACCCAATTATAATTATCTATCAGTTTTATAGTAAATATGAATAACAAATGGAAATAACATCCATTATATGGGTGTTCATTCCTCTTCAAATGGGCATTTATCTTAGATGCATCGAGGTAAAATAAACATCAAATATATACCTGTTTACAATAGTTTTTAGGTATTTATTAAAGGGGATCATAGTCTTCCACTAAATAATGATGTTAAATTTTGTTATAACTCATTCATGGAACTACACCTACATTATTGACTCCATATAGAATGGCCCAGATTGAGTTTTAGATATTAAATAAGAAAAATAAATAGAATATTTACAAGGTTATAATTACGAAAAGTGTGACACCTTGGTGTAAAGATATTCTTTTTGTCAATAATATATATGGATCAAATTGACTCTGTATTGATTTTCATGAGCATAGAAAGATCATTATAATGAAAAAGTATCTACTACCCTATACCTGGGGATTATTTGATCGATTGTGCAGATGTCAATAATTTCCAATAAATAACCTTCGTTCTGGATAACATCAATGAAGGGTTAATAAGTAGGATTTTCCAAAGAAAACATTTTTTACAAGGTATTAACGCTACAAATTTATAGTGATTTATTTTAGTTGTATTAAAACCCCCACTATCTTCACGAATATGATGAATATATTATTTAGTGACTACCTTCATCAATTTGTGGTAGTCAATAAAGATGAAATTATTATATATATTTTAAAATAAAGGAGAAGTACGAAGACCACTTTTGTATAAAAATAAATACCCAAGGGATGGATAATTGACAGGTAAAATTTACAGATCATGCATTTTTTCTACAAAAGGTTCATTATTATGTAATATAATCTCATGATATGGTTTATTAGTGCATCCATCAATGAGAGAAATTATTGAATGTCATCCTAAACCAACCCAATGACTATGATCTATAGTTTTCTTGGGTTTTCATCATATTATCTACCCATTGGGGTAAAATTATCATGACTGTATAATATAATATCGATGTTAAATCTAAAGGCATCTGGTTCATTTGGTTCAATGAATGTGAAGAAAATTTCACGTATCCTAATATAAGGTTGGTAAATTCACATATTCTTGAATTAACATTCATTGGATAATGGTTTTTAATAAATAATTATGGATAAATTATGGGACTAGGATTTGTTCTCATGAACAACAATATAGTGATAACTTTTTTCTCATGAAAATTGATGGTACAAAAGAAAAATTACCCTACATATTATTTGTATTTAGCTATTGTAATATTTTTCAATAAAGAAATGAATGCATTATATTTATAGAGAAAGGTGTGCTATATATACTGATCATAAAAATTAAAAGTATAATCTCACTCAAAAAGCACTAAATATTTACCAGAGAAAATTTTTCAGTGTTGATTAAAGATAATTAATTCTCAATACATTACCAAATTGGGGAAGCGAATTAGGTGTTCTATGCTTCGCGTCGAAATGATCATTATGTATTATCAATATTAGGATAAAAAAGATTCAATATTTTTAGATTTTAAAAGGATTTATCTATGAATATTTATTGAAGGGGAAAATTCTAATATTTATCAAATTAGTTTTCAACCATCTATCCATGTGGGGATTACACACACAAATTGAATTTATATTGATGGGTGGAAAGATGGACAAGAGAGACTGTCCAATTAGGGGGGCCTATAAATGTGAAGACCGATAGAATCCATGAAAAAAATGTTCGTAAATCTATAAGAATGGATTAATTATTATAAAACAACATACAAGGTCCCTCCTAGGAAGAAATAGAAAAAGGAATGATATAAACATGATTCCATTTGCAACACATGTAGAGAATATCAATACCATTATAAATAAATCCTCTCAATTTGTAGACTAAATAAGTGATATTCCAAGGAGTAGATATGACACCGATAAGAGAGTCGAAAAGGATATTCCAGTTTATGTCCACTAAGGTCAAATAAATGTTTTTTACAGGCATAGATCAATGACATTTAGTATGGAATTACAATCTACCCCAAGATAATCACCCATACCACAAAATTCATTGAATTAAAATATCACCTAACCGTTGGATTCAAGAATGACACCCCCTGCATGAGTCTATGAATGCATGTGATACCAATATCTAGTTTTATGTTGAGGATGAGCAGATTCCAAAAAATACAATGGGTTGAGGGAGAGTGGATTGAAGGGGATGAAGGATAGCCCATCACTAGGAAATTCCATTAGGACAAACCCTCCTCCAAGTGTATTAGAATATGCCAGAGCTCCACAATGAGGCATTTGTCCCTCAACACCAAATCCCTACTGGATGAGGGAACAACATTATGAAATATCGTTTTTATGGATTCCTAGATACACCAACATCCACACATGTGGAGAATAGACCATTCCATTTTCTCTTGATTATTTTTATTGACACCACTCAACCAAAGATGGAGGTAATCGTTAAAGAGGTTTCCCAGAACTATAAAACCATATATATCACCAAATTATCAACAACATGCCCTCCGACACATTTTAAAAAAATAGATGCATTGATGATTATTCATTATGGACATGGAAAACTGAGGCCTTTTATGATATGTGAATTCCTTTATCGATAACCACTGCATCAGTTTCAAGCATGTGATTTTGAATAATCTAGACCAGGAAATTGAATTTAGCTAGAATTTCCATACACCATAAGAGTCTACCCCACACACAATGGTATTAAGATGAGTTTATTTGGAATATGTAACCCTAATAAGATAAATTTCAAAAAATTTAACCCATGTTGATATTTACATTAGGGATGTCCTCCATCTGGATATCTGTATATAGATTTTTTTGTTGGGGGTTTAATAAGGAACTATAGAATATTGTCATGACTATTCCCAATTTGAACCTTTATAGTGATGGAATGGTATAGTTAATGAACTGTGTATGTGTTTTATATATAATATAATTTAAGAAAGAGCTATTGGGAAAGGTTCATAGATAATAAATTTTAATTCCTTTATGATGTATAAGATATATAGAGTCATTAAAGAGTACTCATTATGGGGAAGCATGAAGAGAGATATTTGAGAGTATGAATCAAGGTTCTTGTTATGTAACCAATTTATGTAAGGGAGACAAAAGTATAGTGGGGTGTTACAACCATTGCCCATAATAGAATTAACATGGGAAAACGTTGACATGGATTTTGTCTATGGACTTAACAAAACATCAAAATCCCATGATGCTATTAGGGATGTAGTCGGTCACATTATAAAGACAATACCTTTCATTGGTATCATTCGATATTTTTTGCTTGTTCATATTCATAGGATATACATTAAATAAGTGTTAAAGTAACATTGAGAACAACATTTTGTTTTATTTAATTAGGAAACATGGTTTACCTTGATATTTTACAAAGTGTTCACCAATATTTAGATAAAAAGTTATGTTTTAGAACTAATTAAGATCCTCATATAGATGGTCCATCTAATAGGACAATTGAAACACATAAAAAGATATTGAGATCTCAGCCTATAGGTTTAAAAGGTGGTTGAGATCAACACCTTCCTTTGGTGTAATTTTTATATAAAAAATCATTAAATGAGTTATTGACATGGGTATTTATAAGGATATCTATGGAAATAAGTGTACAAATCTAATGTATTTGAATTAGTTTTAATTAAGAATGCTATTGGAGAATGATATAAATGGGGAAATTACTGATAATGTTATATCCCTTCAATATCACATTAGGGCAACACATAGTAGACAAATTTTATAATGACAATCAATAATGAGATATAGAGGTTTATGTTGGTGAAACGATTTCTCTATGAATTTTCCCATTGAAGAATATAATGAGATTTATAAATAATTGAATACTAAGCCCTTGTAATATTGTCCTCTTTGATATTCAAAATTGTATTGGGACATTTTCTTATGTAATGGAGTTTCCACCAAATCTATCTCAAGTTTACAATGTGGTCCATTTATCTCTTGTGATGAAGTACATACATGATCATTAATATTTACTATACTCATATGTCGTACTAATATATATTGATCTCTATTATGAGGAACAACTGGTAGATATTATTTGTTTGTAGAGATAAATTTCTATGAGATGAGACCACTCATATGGTCAATGTTTTTTGGTGAAACAATAAATTTAAAGATGCCCCATGGGAACCTTAAAATGTGAGGAAAAAGGGATGTACATATTTTTTTATATAAAAGTGCAAGAATTTTTTGTTTAAAATTTAGATTAAGGTTATAGAATGTAATAACAAATGATTTTATTATATGAATCTCTTTAAAAAAATTATTTTTCACAATATAAAAAGATAAATAAGCCAATGATTTTAAAGAATCATAATATAGTATACCTTTATATAATAGACATTAAATTGGTTATTATGAATATTTATAAATATAATTATGAATATTTTGTTTACAAAAGAGTAAAATAAATTCACTTTCCATCAATTGAAGCTAAAAAATAAAAATCATTTGAAGGTAAATAGGTTTATTTTTTAGAAACATATTCTTATATTTGAAATTTAATTTTATATTATCAAATTGAACTACTAAATATTGGTAAATTTTTTAAGTAATTTATTAAGGATGGTGGTTAGGACTTCTTTTATTTATGGGAAAAAATAAAATAATGCAACTTTTGAATACTGGAAGAAGAGGGAACCCATAACATGGAGGGGTCCCAAATGACTTAAAAAAGAACTCATAATCTAAAGACCACAAAGAACTGATTCCAAAATGGTAAGTAAAAATAAATAAAAGAAATATAAAAAACATTATTTCCCCTTATAAACACTGGAAAATGAGATTGGTTGTTGGAGTTTCCTCTTTCCCCTTACGAAGAAGTTGTGTCTTGCTGGAACAACACAACGTGATAGAGAACTCCTCCAAACCACATTTACATGTGGGAGTAGGACCAAACAATAATTTCCATCATAGTTATATTTATTTCAATTCACCCACCTTATAGTTTATAGGAAGACAACTACACATTCAGCCTGATAAATTGGAAAATCAGACAAAAATCCCAGTGAAAAACATCATTGAGGTGACATTCCATCCAAATGAATAGATAAATAATGATGGGTGTCATCACTGCCATCCCTCTTTCGAGTTCACCCACCAAACGTCAATTGTAGAATGAAAAAATACCATTTATATGCAATGAGTCTAACTCCAACACTCTTAAAGTTATTGGAAATGAATCAAACAAACAGGATCCAAAACACTACTGTTTGATGTGTAAACTCATCAATGTCATAGATGGCCAGAGTAATCTAGACAAGAGAAACAAAATTTCAATTCAATTTTTGATTTATAAATTCTATAAAAATATTTAAAATTCAACTAATGTTTTTATATGCATGAGATTTGAATTTATCTGGTTGTATGCATAAAATATGTATTTTTCTAAAAAAATAAATTTCATTGTGTTTAAAAAAAATGAAAATGATTTTTTAAACATATAGAATTTTAATATTGAAAAATGGATACTTTATTTGTAATCATGTGATTAAAATATGTAAAATAGGTACCTTTATTTCTTCATTATTAATATTAATGAGTGTAAATATTTTTCACCACAGTGAAGAGAAAATGGGTAAAATAGGGTTAAAATTATGAGAAAAGGTCTCACAACCAACCCAAAAAATTATATTATCCTAATTTATATATTCAGTTCTATCATTTATATCATGTACTAAAATACATGGCCACTTGGTTCCATTTTACCTTCATTATGAGCTTTAAATTAATTTAAGGAAATAATAAATAGAAAATATCACTCTCTTGAATTTAATAAATCTAAATTTATTAATTGTGGTTAAAATGTGGATAAGTAAAGTTATAAATTCTTATTTTAAAAATAAAAAATATTATTTTTTATCATGTATATTTATTTAAAATTATTCGTGATTAAAATGAAGCATTAATTAACCCACACCACTAGTATAGTATTTATTCAATTAATAATAAAATTAAATAAATGAATTTTAAAAAAAAAATAAAAGTAAAACAATTTTGTTGAATTTTTATGATCCACTAAATTTTAATGTAAAAATAGAGAATTGTTGTTATTTTTAGTGTTTATATTCGAACCCCATTACTATTATGATGACATCAATCTCAAATTGATGGAAACCTGTCAAAAGTGGCATTGATGATATTTTATGTTAAGTAATATTTTTTTTAAAAAATTATATAAAAATCATAAAATTATATAAAGATGATAATTTATATTATAAAGGGTCAAAAATTTCATCCCATGGTCATTTATTAGACAATTCTCTAATTATATGTAAAATTATAACCCTATAATATTAAAATTCCATTACCACATTTGAGATTAATATTAGTTATCTAAGGGATTGACATTAAAGAAAAGGTTTGAAATGAAAAAAACCCAATTTTAATTAGTAATTTTGATGATATTTAGAATTAAATTATTTAGTAATTAATATAATAACATTTTGATTAATTTATATTGAGAATGTATTAGTTATATTTTAATCATTTTTGTAACACAAAAGGTGCCTTTTCCATTCCTCAAAAAGGACACCCCATATCTATTTATCATATACCTAATTGAAAACTATATCTCAACAAACCCCTATCAATATATATTCCCCAAAATTTTATTGACATTATATATGTTCTTCTATTCACAAAATACTATACTCGTAGTGTGGGTTAATTAATTGGTTAATCTCTTTCATTTGTGGATGAATCTATATATATAATGAATACATATTTTATTTATATCATGATTTACATTCTATAAATTATTTAACCATTATCAAAATTCAAGGACACAAATTAACATAATCAAATTATCATTAAAAATTATACAATTAACAATCAGAAAGGATAATGTTTATAAAAAATTAATAATAAATGGGTGTTGAAATTATATAATTGGATCATATATGAAATTATAATTATGTAAATGAATCTTTAATATAATTATTATAAATTTTAACTTTTTCTATATGAGTTTAGATCACTTCCTAAGTAAGTGATGCTTGGGGTTTTTGTTTTATATTACAATCTTATTGTTTAATAACATTGTGTCAGATTAAATTTCTAATGATGAAATTTAATGATCTACCTCTCAATAATTACCATTAATTTTACTCTCTATTTTTTTCACTAATTATATAATTTATTCCTTTCATTTTACCCACATTAAGAATTCATGCAACCAAAAGAAGGTTTTGAAGGAAATCGACATTATATCACTCTTTAGTCAGAAATCCATTTTTCTATGCCCGTGTTTTCAAAAAATATTATTATGTTTTTAATTTTATAAAATTAATATTTAATTTATTTTTTATCCATGTTTTACATTTTAAATTTTTTAAATTAAATTTATTAGAATTTTCAAAATGAGGTGCTTTTAACAGTTTACATGCAATGTGAATGGGATAATTGTTTTTATATACAAGGAATGAATGGAATTTACTATAATCATAACCACTAAATTTGTTGACATTTTATTTATATGTTTTCAAGTAACATTTCAACAAAAATATTTTTTAATATTTTAGAAAATTTTATGTTTAATAATGAATAAGATATTTTCCTTAAGAAATATCCTAGTGATCTACAGAAGGAAAATTTCAACTATAATGATATAGATGGATATTAATTATACATTACTAGGGATATTTTCAAGTGATAATATATTTAATATTTCTTGAGATGGTTTATATTTTTGATGTTAAAATAACGATGAAACCCATTTTCTTTTCTATGGGTAATGTTATAATGAATGTTTTTATAATTTATGGCATACATATAAATTTTATAGGGATTATGTGACAGGTGGGACTCTAATTACAAAGACATCTAATACACTGGGTAATGATTAATATTTAATAAGCTAAAAGGTGAAATGGGTGGCTATGTCAAACCAGAAAGAGGGTACATGGGAGTTCATCCCACACCCAAACCATGGTACAAAGGAAGTTATACCAGGCTCAAAAGAGGATAGATAAGAGGTTATTCCATTCTTGAAGAAAGTAAAAGGGAAGTTATCACAATTATAACATTTATTATGGTATTTTTGTGTATACATGACATATAGTTTCTTTAATTATGATTATTCTAAACTTTATTCTACTCTTTTTATGACATTATCTTATAATAATGTTATCTTCTCCGAGATCATTTTTTAGACCCCTTTATGATTCGTGTGTTATGAACATCAATGATTTATGTTGTGATTCTGGTTTATGATATTAAATATGATGGTTATAGTTTTCTAATTATATGTTCATGATCTCAAACCCTCATTCTCATGTTATACATAAGCAATATTTGATATCTCCCTTTTTTATCATTATTAATCATTTGATCTCACCATTTATTGTATGTCGTTTCCATAGTTAATGAGGAATGGTTTTAGGAATGTTATGTCCAATAAGGGTGATTTTTCTGATGTAATAAGTGAGTGATAATGTAGTTCACTTTTAAACATGTTTTTAATGTGTTCATGCTTCCAAAGATACTAAACCTTTACAGTTCTAATGTGGATCGTACTGTTATGATTTGAGTATTCATATAATATGATGTGATATCTATATATGAAGAAGTATGGGTCACTTTATCACACATGATACTAATTTAAAAAAATATTTAAATATTTCTAATATATTTATATTTTATAATTGTTTATATATTAATTTTAAATAAATTTAGAACTATCTCATTTCATGGTTCATTGTCATATTTATACACATTAAAATGAGTTTTTTAGTTTCAAAACAGAAAAAAGCTTACACTTATTCTATAAACTTTAATGAAAATAATTCCATCTTTTATCCTACTGATTACACATCTACTCTTTCAAAATATCACCTCATTCGCATGGTATAAAATTATATAAATTCATACTATATTGTGCCTCATCCCAAGAATGAAGATAACATTATTAGATAAAAAAAATTTCCTATATTTTCTGTGCCTCTATCAAATTTTACATTGACTAATCCGTCATTTTAAGAATTAAAATATCTTCCCTTATACCATTTAATGTACTTTATTTGTTTTTTCTTTAGTTATATTTGATTAGATATTGATATCCATAAACCAATGCATTCCCCTTTCTAATGTTATATATTCGACATTAACCATAATGGATTTCTCTTCATTTCTCATCATATCATTAATTTTTTATTTTTTATTCCTATATAGATACACTATTAGTTTGATGTATTTTTGTTTGTGGTGTGTTTGGGTTACCAATACCTCCCACATGTTTTCTCAATACATTCAATATTTTTTAATTTTAATTTTAATTTTGAATTTTATCTCAATTAGAATTTATTAACAATCACTATTATCCCTATCAATTCTCAAAATCAATTTTATTGAGGTTGTATGATATTACAGAAGAACTGATATGTGTTGTGGACATACAATATGTAATATTAAAATCTTCTTAAATACAAAATCTTTTTAGCTTGTAATATTTAACAAGAAAATATGCTCATTTATTTTTATAATGTATTGATTCTATTTCATTAAAAAAAATTCATGAATTGGAATATTCCATATTAAAATTTAGATTACAGTACACATATCATCTTTTTTTCATCTTATATGACACTTTTCTTTTATGAATTTCAGCACCTTCTCATTAATTATAAATGTCTGTATTAAATTTATTTCATAATTTGATACCTTATTCAATTTATTTCCACTATTTCATAATTTTTATAAAAATAATACTTTTCAATGAGAGTTTTTTACGATGTTATATAAAAATATTCTTATCAAAACTAAAAACATTCTATATTGAAATAAAATATTTTATTATTTCCCAAAAAAAAATTGAAACTCTAATCATGAAATTTTAATGGATTATTTTTCTTTATTAAAACTGACATAAAAATATTTCAAAATATAATTATTTATGTGAAACATTATTGATGTTATGTCAATAATCCTATAACTATATTGAATGACTATATTGAGATATACCATTTTCTTATAAACATTATTTCCATCTTAGGAGTCTTCTTAACACTTTATTCATAATGGGATTTTTGTAGAGATTCATTATCATTATTCAATGATTTCCTTTTAATTGTGATCTTTTATTATTATATAAAATATTTAGATCTTTAAAAATAATTTAAACTCTATCAAGGTCCCCAAATCAATATTTTCCACATTAATATCATTGTAACACCACATGATTTCATAGTAGGTTATCTATTTAAATTAATTCAATAGCTTCTATTACAAGCAAAACCGAGTACAAGCACATCACATTCTATCAATCTAGAAATTTAAAAAGTTTTTATGAATAGTATTAACCATATTTTTAATTTTATATATATCCTATATAATTTTAAATTCATATTTTGTGTTTCTTAGTAACAATATAATGACTAATTCAATTTTTTAGATAAAAGAAGTGTCTTTCAAAAAAATATAATTTTACCGACTTTTAATGGAGAACCGTTTTTAAATCCAATATTTTATACTATTATATATTCAAATTAAAAAATAAAATTTTTATTTAGAAAAGGTAAATAACAATTTAGTTTTGTTACTGTTTTGGTACTTTTTTGATAACATTCATATTTTGAAGAATAGTGAAAATACTAAATTTTAATTAAAATCAACTTTTTTAAATTGAAAAAAATTATAGTGGTAAATTATATATTTGACTGGTTTCTATGTATAATTAGATTATACTTTTATCATTTAATATAATATTAGTCATTGGAAGTAATTTTACATTTAAATTGAACATGAGTAGTAATTAATCTTTTAATAATTTCTCTAACACCCTGAGATTTTATGAGAAATTTTTTTATGTCTTATGTTATACGAAACACCAAAGGAATCTTTCACAGCACACAATACAGACTTGGCTTGCATTACACGCAATCACGACCTTCCTCGATAGCGTGTGTAGTACGTAATACCGGGTTTCACTAAACAAAGATATATTATTATGAACTAGCCGTTATGAATAGTATTAACCACATATTTAATATTATTATTCATCTTACACATTTTCTAGAATATGGTAAGAGAACAAAATAAATTTTTTAGGTAAAATAAGTATTTTAAAAAAATGCCGTTTTGTCGCCTTTTGATGCCGCATACAAATTAAATCTAGTTTTTGACATGTTCATAAGTTCAATATGACAAAATAAAATTTTTCTTTTTAATCAGGGTATAAAAATTTACTTTGGATAAAATTTTGATATTTTTATGATAACTTTCATATTTTGATGAATAGTAAAAATACGCTAATTTTTAATTAAAACCAACTTTTTTCATTGTGATAATTTATATGGTTAAATTATAATATTGAATGGTTTTAAAGAATAAATAGAATATATTTTAACCATTTAATATAATTTATGTCATTATCATTAATTTCACATTGAATTCATAGGTAAAAACATTTCAATCTTTGGCAATGTTTTATCGTCTAAAACTTGTTTTCATTACAACGAGATTTATTTAAAATTAATTACTGCAACTTATATGTTTTGAATTTTGAAAAAATGGATTCAATATTCGGAATCAGTGGGTACAAATTATGTTAATAGGCAACTTTTTATTTTTTTGGGAATTAGGAATAGTAACTACAGTAAATTTTATTTACCATAGTTAAAGGTAAATCTGGTAATTAAGGGTAAATATAAGATTAAAAATTAACCTAACACCTGCCAAAATCCTACAGGATGACTAAAAGTCGACCCATATCACCTAAGGGTCGGATTAGATTAATTTAATGGACTTTTGTCCATGAAGATAATTTAATTATTATTAAAACCAAAGAATGTGACAACATGTCACTTTCTTAAATCTTATAAGTATAATAATTTTAATTTAGTAACAAACATAAAGAAACGTAGAACATGAATAGTTTCCAGATCTCTAATACAATTATCTACATCATAAGAATTTATTTAGAATTTTTAGGGATTAAATAATTATCATTAATTATGACACAATAGTGATGTTGAAATTATTTTATTAATTAAAATGTCAAACAAATGGTTTTAAAAATATTTAAATAAAAATTATATGAACTATTTAATGTACTTCACTAATTTTATAGATACATATGACATTTTATGAATCTATTAAAGCTTTTAGTTCGAGCATATATTCTGTATATATTGTATTTTAATTCAAATAAATGAGTAGTGTCAAAATTGGCACTATTGTTATTTTATAAAAATAACATATTATAAAATTGTTTAAAAATCAGAAAAATATTTAAAAATTATAAATTAAAATTTATATGGTCTAAAATGTCATAAAGTGTCAAATTATGGAAAATTCACAACACATATGTAATTATTTATAAAAATTTAAAAATTAGAATATTATTACCACAAATAAAATTAAATTGATAAATAAGGATAAATCAAGTTGATAATGTTTCAAATAAATTCATAACATGTCTAAATTTTATTGGTTGATGATATTACAACCCTATCTCATCTAATATTGAGATATGAGTCATTTTGGAAGTTTTTACGTGGGGTTGGGATTTAATATAAACTAATATTTCTTATATTTCCAATGGTGCCCCTCTCCTCCCTTATAAAAGGGAACCTCCTCCCTCTCCCTCTCACACCAATTTGAGCCTTTAGGATCATCCAATCCCTACCGATTTCACTTCCCCACTTCCCTAGAAACATCATAGAGGTCTTGGTCTTCTTCAAAGACCAATTTTAGTGCCCTAAGAGGAGGTCTCAAAGAGGCGCTTCAAAGAAGAGGTAATGTCTGTTACTGATTCTTTCAATTTTATTTCTTCTTCCAATTATTCTTATTTAGTTTTTTCATTATGAATTAATAACATTAGTATCACTCATATACTGATATGTTATTATAAGTATGAAACATGTAACGCCCCAACCCCAGCTACCCAGAGTCGGTGCATTACTTCGTAACATTGGCATGATCACAAAAGATCAAGTCTCGAAAGACCGATTAGTTTAGTAGCCTTGGAAACACTAGATACATTCATAAATGTTACATTACAACATAAGGTGAAAAACTACAATAACAAAGTCTTCATAGTCCACACTCATATCCTCTTCTGACTATCCCTACATGTCATTCCTAAAATACTTCTTCACATCCTGGAAAATATTAAATCATTGAAAGGGGTGAGCTCAGATGCTCAGTAAGGATAACAATATTGTGGAAGCTTTCATAAATAAACATAAACATTTAAGGCAATGTATAACTAAAACAAAAGACTTTTAAACTTGAACATCAACATAATATGGCAAAAGTAAAATGAGATAATGTCATTTACTTCTTCACATGGATATTCTACGGGTCGAATAATCACATGAAATATCATTGACCACTTTCATAATGAGGGAATGTATAATGCCAGAAATTCTGAAACATTTTGTCAAGGCCTCGGCCAAGACGTCTAAAATGATTTAAGGCCTCCGCCAAAACCATAAATCAAATTGGGAAAGGGCCTCGGCCAATTCCACGTCTAGTTGTCTCATGAGACCTACCGATGCAATCTTTTTAGAGGATACTTACGTTTAAAATTGCTCAAATATACTCCAGTGTTTTTCTGAAAACATTATGCAAGATTCTGAAAAAAAATAACTAATTCTGAGACTACTCGACTAATTACAGGCCATGATGGGTCCACGCCCAATCCCTTCCTGTCTACCACACTTGAGAGTCGGGTTTTCTGAAAACATTTTTAAGCTTGCGTTAAATACGTATACATTTGCACTGGATTTTCCTATATTGGGAAGAAATATCTCTTTTTTGAAATCATCTAAAAATCACATAATTATAAAAGAAAACCTTTTGAATAAACGTAAAAGTCAAAGGGGCTTATACACCGTATAAAACAAATTTGTGTATAAAACCAAATATGCCTCAATGAAAAGAGATTGAGACGAAGTCCTTAAAAAGATAATTTTTAAAATAAAATATATCTATTATGTGTATTCACTATAGGTAAACATAAAGAAAGTAAAAATACAAAATAATACATAATAATATCATGAAATAATTTGAAAGTAGGAGATTAACCCAAAGAATGGAAATTGGGTTAAGAAGTTCCCTTACCTTGCATCTTGTCCTGACTCGACTGTTCTTTAACCTCCTGAATAATAAACTAGAGTTAATTTATATTTACTTAATAACCTTTTTCATTTTCATTATCCCTTTTATATCACTTATTACAATGATATGAACATTATTTAATTATTTAAGTTAATAACGGTCGTTTTGTCGATCTTTGGTACTTGAGTCAAAAATAGACTTCTTATAATTACGAGTTGTTCATGTGGTGAAATATCCGTTATATCCAGAATTATATTCATGATATAGATATACTATATCTCATATATATCCAGTATATACATAATATTACATGACATTTAGAGGTAAGAAATGAAATGCACCATTCATGGAGACGGTAAGCCGTACGTACGCATGAACGCTACTTTCATTTCTATTTAATATTTAATGGAATGAAGTTATAATTATATAAAGGTATAATATAATTCCAGTATAATATAATGTATAATACCATTTAATCTATCCTTTATACATCCCACATATGGCATTAACGATTCAAATCACTTTGAGGGGGCGGTAGTCCGCACTTCCTAAAATGAAATTATCGCGTTTACCCATAATGGAAATCATAAAGTATGCCATAAATGAGAAATACAGAAGCATAAGTAAAATATAAACACATTATATATCATATATAAATATAGTGACATCTTAATGTCCACCTTTTAAGGTGTTATATGAGTGTTGAACAATCATCGTTTCGTGAGGCAGAAATTCGCCATCCACAGAAACCGTATGTTCTTTAACCATTAGATGTAGGTGTGTGTAAGTGTAGCCCGAATCATTCATATAACAACATCCTAGTATATTTAGGATACTGGTGTTGTTACAAAAGAAATGAATAGAAAGAGTTTAGGGGGGTTGGAGAAGAAAAATAAAACAAAACAACATTAGAAAAGACATTACCTCAAAATCGGGTAACTCTTTTTGATTTGAGCCAAAGGCTTTTTTGGGAAGAGTTCTGCCCAAAGTGAGGCTTCTAGGAGTAAGTGAGGGATTTTGGGAGAGTATGTGGGGAGAGGTTGGCCGAGCCAAATGGCTTGAAGGTGTGAATAAGGTGGGAGAGGTGGGGGCCTTTTATAAGTGGAGAGGAGGGGCTCTTTTGGAATGATTGAAATGTTACATTATTATACAATGATTTTCGGATTATAAAGGACCAAAACTTATATAATTCGTGGCTAAGGTGATAAGGGTTCTACATATCCTCATCCAATAGGCTTTGGACAAGTGTAAGACTTGGATTTTGCATTATCTTATCATTTTATTTAAATCGTTAAATAATGAGGTCATCGCTGCCTCATAATGATGTCATAAATAATTTAATTTATTTAATGTATAAAAATTATAAAAAAATACTATGATGTAGGAAATCTTTTTAGCTTTCTAATGAATATTTATAGTCCAAATTTGTACTTGTGTAACCCCACTTAAAAACTGTTTTAGTAAAACAACTCATGTTTATGGCAATTTAATTTTAACATTAAATAAATATATATTAATGTCATTTTCCAAATAATGTCGCTCCATGGGGTCCCCAAGTTGACCCATGGGTTTTATTGGTCGGCCATGACTCATCCAATAGGATGAGGACAAGTGTCATGCTCATCTCATTTTATTAAAACATTATTTGTACCTGAAACTACACTAATTACCTCTAATCGCGATTAAGAACTTAAAAGTTACTATTCACCAAAAAATTATTTTAATCTCACTGAACCACATTTTACTTCTTCATGACAACCATGTATGTTGGATTTTTGAAAATCAAAACACAGTAGTGGTAATATTTTGTTTAAACGAAAAATCAGTTATTTAACTACCACTTAGTGGTTTCACTATTCATCAAAAATTGATGTTTTTCAGAAAAAAGCCAAAATTTCACCCTAAGCTATAATTGATATTCCGAATTCAAAAATGATGCCTATTTTAAAAAATTCCAAACATATAAGTTGCATTAATTAATTTTATAATTAATTTCCACTGTCACAACAAATAGCGTGTTTTTAAGAAACAATTTATATCAAAAGATTGGCAATTGTTTATGTCCAATTTCAATGTTAAATTAATTATAATGACCACCACTGGATAAAATGGTAAAAATATATTCTGATTATACTTTAAAACCACTAAATAGTATAATTTATCACTATAAATTATTTTGATTTAAAAATTTGTTTTTATTTATTTTTCACTATTCATAAAAAATTAGAAGTTCTCAGAAAAATACCAAAAATTCAACATAGGCTAATTTCGATATTCCGAATCCAAAAATGAAGTCCATTTTGAAATATAAAATTTCTATAATTTTAAAAAGTGGTTATTACTATTCATAACGGCTACTTTGATTAGTTGTTGTGTTTTAGAAATCGAAGTTGCGTATAATGCAAGCCATTGCATTATTGAATGAGAAGCGTATCGTGGAAGCTCGAGGTGTTACATTCTCCCCTCCTTAAATAAATTGCGTCCTCACAATTTGAATTTTTTTTCTTTGAAAATAAAAGGTTGAAAATAGAACATACCTTTGTGGAAAACCCACATCGGAAATAAGGTTAATAAAAATATAACATTAAAAGAATGAAAGATTAGTACAAAGGTCACCCGAGATAGCCCATTCTAGGATTCTATGAAAATATGGATATGGAGGAGAAACAAACCATCAAGGTCTGGTGGAGACTTATAGAAAACAGGATTAGGATAAAGTTTAACTACAAGAAAATCACAAACTTGTGATTGGTTAAACGATCATTTATTTCCCAGTAGGAAAAGTTAACCGACAACATTTTTGTTTTGAGTTACCTTTTATAAAGTTTAGGAATTTATTTAGGTGATTTACTTAGAACGTAAGGGAATATACATACTTGTCATGTAGACTTTCATTCTTTAATAAATTTTTACCACAAACGCATCTTTCACTCTAAAATGTAATACAACTCAAAAATATTCTATTTATGCTAATTGTATAAGGTTCCAAATATTAACACATATAATTTAGATTATTAAAACTATTTTCTAATAACCAGGGACTTCCTGTAGGCAAGTGGTAGGAAATAAAGGCATGTCACACTATGGTTATGTGTTCGATTCCTATAGCTTTGTCCGACACGACGGGTTATGCCCCACCCTGCAGGTTGTCCTTTTCCTAAAACTATAATATTCCAAAAATAATCTTCAGAAATGTTTTAACCTTAAACAATAATATCCAAAGATCAACTTAATCCATTCCAACCTTTATAGTTATCCAAAATACCTCTGTCCGGACTTTCTCTAAAAGGTCTCTAAATTCCAAAATCAATTGTAACCTCAGATTCCCCAAACAAAGTAATGTTTCTCTTATTGTCGCATACTAAAAATATGATTACCTTCCTCATATTAAATCCTCAATGAAAACAACATGCACTGCAGTACAATCCTTATATATATATCACATTATTCAAATAACCAGAATATAATCCATGAGTCCAAAAGCACCAATACATTAGTTATTCTGCTTCAACTGTAGTAACAACATAAGATTGTCCTTGATCCCTTGTCCTTTTCTGAGGTAAGTTTCCCTGACGCTTAGGGCATTCATTTTCATAATGCCCCATTTCCCTACAATTGTATCATTCAACATTGATATCCTCTTTCTTTCCCTTGCAATAACGCGCCTGGTGATCTTTTTCCCCACATTTATAACAAACTCCCATTCCTTTTAGGCAAGTACTAGGGTGATTCTTCCCACAATTATCACATAATGGAAAATCCTTCTTTCCCTTTTCCCTTTATCCTTTTCTTGTTCCACCGTTCTCTTCTTTTCTTGCTTTGCTTTAAAGTCATGAGACTTACAGAATTCCTTTTCCGTCTTGATAGCACATGAGACAATATCTTCGTATGAAGAGAAGGTTTGTGATACTAAAGCTCGACGGAGAAATGGTTTTAACCCATCAAAAAAATGGTCAATCTTACTTCTTTGGTTACATATATAATCTACAGCATGCCTCACTAACCTTGTAAAGTTGGCCTCATACTTTGCGACATTCTCATCCTCCTATTGTCTGAGACTCAGAAAATTCCTTTCCATATCTGCTCGATGGTCATGTGGAAAGTATTTTTCTATGAAAATCTCCTTGAACTCCCTCCATTCCATATTCGATATGTCATCATCTTCCTTTGTGTTTTGAATCAACGACCACCACTGATCGGCATCTCCAGTGAGGCGGTAAACTGCCATGACAACCTTCTCCCTTTCGCTACTTCCCAAGGCATGGAATATTTTCTCTAAGGAGTTTATCCATTGCTCAGCTACTAAAGGATTTGTACCCCCATTAAATGTTGGTTGTTGTTGCCTCATGAAGCGGTCTAACATTGATCCTCCATGTTGTGGATCAGGGTGATCCATACGAGTAAGGTTATTATTCATAACTTGAGTGAGTTGTCCTAGTATGGTAATAAGTTGATCAACACCAGTTGTATCTCCAGATCCATAATAATTATCTTGAGCAGGAGGGAAATCCCTACACGGAGTGCGTGCATTGATACGGTTTCCATTCCTTCCACTAGGCGCCATTTCTGAACAATGGGATAAACTAGATTAGTTTATGAATCAAAATATATAATCCAGTAGTTGTAAAACACTTAAAACTAATTGAACTATTTTATGGATATAATCCATAATCATAAAAAAAAGTTTTCTTTGAGGAAGTATATACTCATAAACCTTCATAGTGGTTTGTAATGAAATGAGAATTATCCCAAGCATATCCCCCGGGAGTGTCGTAACCAAGAGTGCAGCAAGGCCCGTTGTCGTGCACCAGTTCCCGTTCGAGTCTAGGTCAAAGCGGTGTTTTCGGGTTTTACCCCTAGGAACATCTGTGCCAGAGCCTCCTCTACCTACTCGTATCCAGACAGGGTTGTATTGCTCAGAAAACTCACAAAATCTCTACAATACCAAAATTCTAGGAAGTTCTTCTACACTAATCCTCAAAGTCTATCTTCGGGCTATGTGCTCTAATCAGAGTTTATCTAAATCTAGCTTCCAAGGTTAGTACTAAACTGCCTCTGATACCAACTGCAACGCCCCAACCCCAGCTACCCAGAGTCGGTGCATTACTTCGTTACATTGGCATGATCACAAAAGATCAAGTCTCAAAAGACCGATTAGTTTAGTAGCCTTGAAACACTAGATACATTCATAAATGTTACATTACAACATAAGGTGAAAAACTACAATAACAAAGTCTTCATAATCCACACTCATATCCTCTTTTGACTATCCCTGCATGTCATTCCTAAAATACTTCTTCACATCCTGGAAAATATTAAATCATTGAAAGGGGTGAGCTCAGATGCTCAGTAAGGATAACAATATTGCGGATGCTTTCATAAATAAACATAAACATTTAAGGCAATGTATAACTAAAACAAAAGACTTTTAAACTTGAACATCAACATAATATGGAAAAAGTAAAATGAGATAATTCCATTTACTTCTTCACATGGATATTCTACTGGTCGAATAATCACATGAAATATCATTAACCACTTTCATAATGAGGGAATATATAATGCCAGACATTCTGAAACATTTTGTCAAGGCCTCGGCCAAGACGTCTAAAATGATTTAAGGCCTCGGCCAAAACCATAAATCAAATTGGGAAAGGGCCTCGTCCAATTCCACGTCTAGTTGTCTCATGAGACCTACCGATGCAATATTTTTAGAGGATACTTACATTTAAAATTGCTCAAATATACTCCAGTGTTTTTCTGAAAACATTATGCAAGCTTCTAAAAACAAAATAACTAATTCTGAAACTACTCGACTAATTATAGGCCATGATGGGTCCACGCCCAATCCCTTCCTGTCTACCACACTCGAGAGTCGGGTTTTCTGAAAACATTTTTAAGCTTGCGTTAAATACGTATACATTTGCACTGGATTTTCATATATTGGAATGAAATATCTCTTTTTTGAAATCATTTAAAAATAACATAATTATAAAATAAAACCTTTTGAATAAACGTAAAAGTCAAAGGGGTTTATACACCGTATAAAAGAAATTTGTGTATAAAACCAAATATGCCTCAATGAATGGAGATTGAGACAAAGTCCTTAAAAAGATAATTTTTAAAATAAAATATATCTATTATGTGTATTCACTATAGGTACACATAAAGAAAGTAAAAATAAAAAATAATACATAATAATATCATGACATAATTTGAAAGTAGGAGATTAACCCAAAGAATAGAAATTAGGTTAAGAAGTTCCCTTACCTTGCGTCTTGTCCTGACTCGACTGTTCTTTAACCTCATGAATAATAAACTAGAGTTAATTTATATTTACTTAAGAACATTTTTCATGTTCATTATCCCTTTTATATCACTTATTACAATGTTATGAACATTATGTAATTATTTAAGTTAATAACGGTCGTTTTGTCGATCTTTGGTACTTGAGTCAAAAATAGACTTCTTATAATTACGAGTTGTTCATGTGGTGAAATATCCGTTATATCCAGAATTATATTCATGATATATATATCATATATCTCATATATATCCAGTATATACATAATATTACATGACATTTAGAGGTAAGAAATGAAATGCACCATTCATGGAGACGGTAAGCTGTACGTACGCATGAACGCTAATTTCATTTCTATTTCATATTTAATGGAATGAAGTTATAATTATATAAAGGTATAATATAATTCCAGTATAATATAATGTATAATACTATTTACTCCATCCTTTATACATCCCACATATGGAATTAACGATTCAAATCACTTTGAGGGGGCGGTAGTCCGCACTTCCTAAAATGAAATTATCGCGTTTACCCATAATGGAAATCATAAAGTATGCCATAAATGAGAAATACATAAGCATAAGTAAAAAATAAACACATTATATATCATATATAAATATAGTGACATCTTAATGGCCACCTATGAAGGTGTTATATGAGTGTTGAACAATCATCGTTTCGTGAGGCAGAAATTCGCCATCCACAGAAACCATATGTTCTTTAACCATTAGATGTAGGTGTATGTAAGTGTAGCTCGAATACTTCTTATAACAACATCCTATTATATTGAGGATACTGGTGTTGTTACAAAAGAAATGAATAAAAAGAGTTTAGGGGGGTTGGAGAAGAAAAATAAAACAAAACAACATTAGAAAAGTCATTACCTCAAAATCGGGTAACTCTTTTTGATTTGAGTCAAAGGCTTCCTTGGGAAGAGTTATTCCCAAAGTGAGGCTTCTAGGAGTAAGTTAGGGATGTTGGGGGAGTATTTGGGCAGAGGTTGGCCGAGTAAAATGGCTTGAAGGTGTGAATAAGGTGGGAGAGGTGGGGGCCTTTTATAAGTGGAGAGGAGGGGCTCTTTTGGAAAGATTGAAATGTTACATTATTATACAATGCTTTTCGGATTATAAAGGTCCAAAACTTATATAATTCGTGGATAAGGTGATAAGGGTTCTAAATCGCTTCATCCAATAAGCTTTGGACAATATTATGCCTTGTATGTTTCATTATCTTCTCATTTTATTTAAATCGTTAAATAATGAGGTCGTCGCTGCATCATAATGATGTCATAAATAATGTAATTTATTTAATGTCTAAAAATTATAAAAAAAATACTATGATGTAGGAAATATTTTTATCTTTCTAATGAATATTTATAGTCAAAATTTAGACTTGTGTAACCCCACTTAAAAACTGTTTTAGTAAAACAACTCATGTTTGTGTCAATTTAATTTTAACATTAAATAAATATATATTAATGTCATTTTCCAACTAAAGTGGCTCCATGGGGTCCCCAAGTTGACCCATGGGTTTTCTTGGTCGTCCATGACTCATCAAATAGAAGTAGGACAAGTGTCATGCTCATCTCATATTATTAAAACATTATTTGTACCTTAAACTACACTAATTACCTCTAATCGCGATTAAGAACTTAAAAGTTACTATTCACCAAAAATTTATTTTAATCTCATTGAACCACATTTTACTTCTTAATGACAACCATGTATGTCGGATTTTTGAAAATCAAATCACAGAAGTGGTAATATTTCGTTTAAACGAAAAATCAGTTATTTAACTACCACTTAGTGGTTTCACTATTCATCAAAAATTGAAGTTTTTCAGAACAAAGCCAAAATTTCTCCCTAAGCTATAATTGATATTCCGAATTCAAAAATGATGTCTATTTTAAAAAATTCCAAACATATAAGTTGCATTAATTAATTTTATAATTAATTCCCGCTGTCACAACAAATAGCGTGTTTTTAAGAAACAATTTATATCAAAAGATTGGCAATTGTTTATGTCCAATTTCAATGTTAAAATAATTATAATTACCACCATTGGATAAAATGGAAAAAATATATTTTGATTATACTTTAAAACCACTAAATAGTATAATTTATCACTATAAATTATTTTGATTTAAAAAGTTGTTTTTAAGTATTTTTCATTATTCATAAAAAATTAGAAGTTCTCAGAAAAATACCAAAAATTCAACATAGGCTAATTTCGATATTTCGAATCCAAAAATGAAGTCCATTTTGAAATATAACATTTCTATAATTTTAAAAAGTGGTTATTACTATTCATAACTGCTACTTTGATTAGTCACTGTGTTTTAGAAATCGAAGTTGCGTACAATGCAAGCCATTGCATTATTGAATGAGAAGCATATCGTGGAAGCTCGGGGTGTTAAAAAACAACCCTATTTCACCATCTATCCATCCTTTGGAAAACGAGATCCCCGCGCGTGCGTACGTACGGAATACCGTCTCCACGCCGTGGTGTAATATATTTTCCATCACCACCTTACTTGGATGGTTATAACGGTGAAAATAAATAAATATATATGATTATTGTAAAGTTTTATTGATTATGAAATAGTATACATACACTCCAATACAACTCCACGATCATGGGAATGATATCATCGCTCGTGCGTACATACAGAATATCGTGTCCACGATGTGATGCGATTCGTTCTACATGATCTTCATTGCATAATGATTATATAAATGAATTTAATGAATAAATATGATATATATTACACTAATACCATTCTGAAAATGAGGTATCTATAACCTAAAGAGAAGAATAAGAAATTATTCGACAAAACACGCATAAGAACAAAAAGTAATAAACACCCGAATAACAGGAAATAATGAAATATTACTAAAAAGAAGCTAATAATATAACCATATATGATATAATACCAATAATTATGATTCTATAATAAGTCAATAACATTATTTAAATCATTATACTGGAGGTTCGGACACTTACAAAGAAAATCGGACCTAAGGTAAGGGAAAATATCACAATCTCATTTTTATCCGAGATTGTTTATAATTTGGTGTATTTTATCATCCACATCCATGTTACCTCAATATGTAATAATGTTTCCATCCACTTAAAATTTTTTAAATCCAATTTTACCCTTCGGTGAGTTTTTAGTTAATGATATGAAAGGAATATTTTGTCGTTTTTCGTATGAAGTACTTTTTGTCTTTCCGACAAAAGTATGAGAAGAATGTTTTTCTTAACTTATATGGCATGAATGGGTTCTTAAAACATTATTTCCAAGAGGCTTACTTCACATGTTATACTTTTTAGTTTTAATCAACTTCTTCTAGTTTAAAATTGTATGACATGTTAAAAAAGGAAAAATGTTTTTGAAGTAGAAAGGATATTTTCCTCAAAAATGGAGTTCAAGTTTTTTTTATCAAAATTATTTTCAATCTAAGATAATATATGGTTCTGTTTCTCTCCCTATTATTACATTGATTTGATCATGTTGTGATGGAATTATTTTTATGATTTCCTTTGTCTTATATGAATTGCTTTATGATGTCACGATGTTTAAGAATCCCATTTTTATTACATGGGTTATGCAAGGATGTATGATTTATGATTTTGTGGCACACATAAGAATGGTATCATTATGAGATGGGTGGGACCTATAACTCCCTCAAATACATTGGGTAATGATTTTATATCTCATGATATAGACATGGCTGGAACAGCAGGTTAAACCAGTTCAGTGAAACAGGACTGAAACAAGGAGTGAACTTGGTTCAGAAATGGACTATATCCACAAAGATAGTCTTCTCAATGATTCTTGACTAATTAGAAATGATTCTATATGATTATTTGTGTATGCCATTATGATGTCACTATTTTTATATATGATATATAATATGTTTATGTTTTACTTATGCTTCTGTATTTCTCATTTATGGCATACTTTATGATTTCCATTATGGGTAAAACGCGATAATTTCATTTTAGGAAGTGCGGACTACCGCCCCCTCAAAGTGATTTGAATTGTTAATGCCATATGTGGGATGTATAGAGTATGGAGTAAATGGTATTATACACTATATTATACTGGAATTATATTATATATTTTTATCAATATGATTTCGTTCCATTAAATAAGAAATTGAAATGAAAGTAGCGTTCATGCATACGTACGGCTTACCGTCTCCATGAACGGTGCATTTCATTTCTTACCTCTAAATGTTACGTAATATTACAAATGAATGTATATAATGGATATATAGGATATATATGACATCTAAATCATGAATATAATTCTGGAGATAATGGATATTCTACCACATAAACAACTTGTAATTATAAAAAGTTTATTGTTGACTCAAGTACCAAAGATCGACAAAACGACCGTTATTAACTTAAATAATTACATAATGTTCATATCATTGAAATAAGTGATATAATAAGGATAATGAAATTGAAAATGGTTCTTAATAAGGTATATATTAACTCTAGTTTATTATTCAATAGGTTAAAGAATGGTTGAGTCAATTCAGACACGAGGTAAGGGAACTTCTTAACCCAACTTCCATTCTTTGGGTCAATCTCCTAATTTCAAATTATGTCATGATATTATTATGTCCTATTTTGTATTTTTAATCTCTTTATGTGTACCTATAGTGAATACACATAATAGATCTATTTTATTTTAAAAATTATCTTTTTAAGGACTTCGTCTCAATCCCCTTTCATTGAGGCCTATTTGGTTTTATACACAACTTTCTTTTATTCGGTGTATAAACCCCTTTGACTTTTACGTTTATTCAAAAGGAATATTTTTATACGAAGCATTTTGCTAAACGACAAAAGGGAATGTTTTCTTTCCGTACTTATGCGGCGGCAACGACTTCTCCGCCGCCGTGACCATTATTTGAGTTTCGTCTTCCTCTACAAGCAATCATTTTTTAATGAAAAGTAAATACAATGTTTTAACTTTCTTTTATTTTGGTATTGAAAATGGTTTTGAAAGAGTTTTTATTATATCAATGTGTTATATTGATATCTTGTGATTGAAATGTGGAAATGTTATGTTTCCTTTATGCATGTTTTATATGGTACGATTATGTTATGGTTTATGATATGTTTAAACCTATTCATATGAGGAATGTATTGCACTTAATATGTGACGGGTGGAGCCCGCTATAGCTTCTCGATGCATCGGTAGGTCTCATGAGACAACTAGACGTGGAATTGGCCGAGGCCCTTTCCCAATTTGATTTATGGTTTTGGCCGAGGCCTTAATCATTTTAGACGTCTTGACCGAGGCCTTGACAAAATGTTTCAGAATGTCCGGCATTATACATTCCCTCATTATGAAAGTGGTTATTGATATTGCATGTGATTATTCGACCAGTAGAATATCCATGTGAAGAAGTGAATGGCATTATCTCATTTTACTTTTTCCATATTATGTTGAAGTTCAAGTTTAAAAGGCTTTTATTTTAGTTATACATTTCCTTAAATGTTAATGTTTATTTATGAAAGCTTCCGCTAAATTGTTAACCTTACTGAGCATCTAAGCTCACCCCTTTCAATGTTTTAATATTTTCCAGGATGTGAAGAAGTATTTTATGAATGACCTGTAGGGATAGTCCAAAGAGGATAGAAGTGTGGACTATGGAGACTATGTTATTATAGTTTTTCACATTGTGATGTAATATAACATTTATGAATGTATCTAGTGTTTCCAAGGCTACAAAACTAATCGGTCTTTCGAGACTTGATCTTTTGTGATCATTCCAATGTTACGAAGTAATGCACCGGCTCTGGGTAGCTGGGGTCAGGGCGTTACAGTTGATATCAGAGGCAGTTTAGTACTAACCTTGGAAGCTAGATGTAGATAAACTCTGATTAGAGCACATAGCCCAAAGATAGACTTTGAGGATTAGTATAGAAGAACTTCCTAGAATTTTGGTATTATATAGATGTTATGAGTTTTCCGAGCAATACATCCCTGTCTGGATACGAGCAGGTAGAGGCGGCTCTGGCACAGATGTACCTAGGGGTAAAACCCGAAAACACCGCTTTAAGCTAGACTCAAACGGGAACTGGTGCACGACAACGGTCCTTGCTGCACTCTTGGTTACGACACTCCCAAGGGATTTTCTTAGGATAATTCTCATTTTCTTTACAAACCAATATGTAGGGTTTATGAGTATATACTTCCTCAAAGAAAACATTCTTATGATTATGGATTATATCCATAAAGCGTTCAATTTACATTTAGTATTTTAAAAGTTTGGAATTATTCATTGTAATTCATAAACTAACCTAGTTTATGCCATTGTATAGAAATGGCGCCCAGTAGAAGGAATGTGAACTCCAGCAGTACGTATGATCCAAAGAGTAAGAAGGATCGTATCTTTCACGGTATTAAGCCAACATTTCGAAGGGAAATAGTCTCCCTTGTGTTCTCAACATATGAAGAAATAGTATCATGTGTTAATAAGATAAGTATAGAATTCTCTGAGTCATATGGCTTTGAAGCGAAGCAAGAGACGAAAGGGATGGAAGAGAGAATGATGGATAAAGGGATGAGGGGAAAGAAGAATTTTCCAATATGTGGTAATTGTGGGAAGAAAAATCATGGAACTTGCCTAAAGGGAAAGGGAGTTTGTTATAAGTGTAGAGAAAAAGGACACAAAGTGCGTGACTGCAAGGGTAAGAAAATGGTTTCAAATGTACAATGCTTCTTCTTCAAGGATTGGGGACACTACGCAAAGAAATGTCCAAATCATCAGAGTATGCCCCAAATGATGTTATTGGATAATAATCAAGTTATGATACTACCACAGATGAGGAGTAATGATTAGAGTTCTTATGTTGTTATTAAATAATTTTGTAATTTCAGTGTTGTATCAATGATGTACTGGTTATAATAATTATGGAGTATATAAGGATTGTACTGCAGTACTATTTCATCAAGGACTTGAGATTGTGTGGAACCAAGAAAAGTGACTCCACAGTAGGATTAAATTTTTGGGAAATATATGGTTGAGAGAAATATAGACCATAATATGGTTCTGATACTAAGATTGTGATTTTGGAATAAGACGTGATTGATTTGGATAAATTATATTGGATATACTTAACTTCCTTGAAACTGATTGATGTTTTGTATAAATTTTTGGATAGAAGGATTATATCTAGTATTCTATAGGGAATAAGGGATCATGGTAATTCAGTATGTTTAAAAATAATACATGATGAAGGTATTCATATGTTTTTACGTGGGAAAAAGGATCTTCATTATGTTTACCTTCCTTATAGAATTTGGACTGTGAGTTGGACAGAAGTATTTTGGATAACTATAAAGGTTGGAATGGATTAAGTTGATCTTTGGATAGTATTTTTTAAGGTTAATGCATTTTTGAATATTATTTTTGGAATATTATAATACTATAGTTTTAGGAAAAGGACAACCTGCAGGGTGGGGCATAACCCGTCGCATCGGACAAAGCTGCAGGAATCGAACCCACAATCATAGTGCGACAGGCCTTCATTTCCTACCACTAGCCTACAGGAAGTCCCTAGTTATTACAAAATAATTTTACTAATCTAAATAGTATGTGTTAACATTTGGAACCATATACAATTAGGATAAGTATAATATTTTTGAGTTCTATTATCTTTTTGAGTGAAAGATGAGTTGATGGTTGAAACTCTAATTGTCAAGAATAAATATATATATACCTATCTCTTATTCAATGAATAAATTAATTCTTAAACATTAGTAAAGGGATATTAAAACAAAAAATGTGTTATTCTAATACCTTATGTCTTGTTGAACTGATGATATTTTAAATCAACATAGATTGACGGCTTTAAGGCCCTCAATTTGACAGTTGATTGTGATTGATGACCTCAATCACTCCCTACAAATATTTACGTTTTTCCTCCAATTATATGTCTCTAATTGCCACCAAGGTTCTCCTAATCAAGATCATAATTGGGTGGTGACTTTTTCATTTCCCTTTCCCTCTTATTAAGGCTAAATTTTATTAATCTAATTTCCGATGTGGGTGTTCCTCAAAGGTAATTTCTCTTTTCAACCTTTTATTTTCAAAGAAAAATTTCAAATTGCGAGGATGCAATTTATTGAAATAGGGGAGAATGTAACACCCCGAGATTCCACGATACACATCTCATTTAAAAATGTAATAGCTTGCATTGTACACAAATTTGAGTTCTAACACACCGCAACTAATCAAAGTATCCGTTATGAATAGTAATAACCACTTTTTAAATTTATAGAAATTTATATTTCAAAATGGACTTCATTTTTGTATTCCTAATATTGAAATTAGCCTATGTTGAATTTTTTGTAATTTTCTGAGAACTTCCAAATTTTTATGAATAGTGAAAAATACATAAAACAACTTTTTTAATAAAAATAATTTATAGTGATAAGTTATACTATTGAGTGGTTTTAAAGTACAATTAGAATATATTTTTACCATTTTATCCAATGGTGGTCACTAGAATTAATTTAACATTGAAAATGGACATAAACAATTGCCAATCTTTTGATATAAATTGTTTCTTAAAAACACGCTATTTGTTCTGACAGCATGAATTAATTACAAAATTAATTAATGCAACATATATGTTTGAATTTTGTAAAATAGACATCATTTTTGAATTCGGAATATCAATTATAGCTTAGGGTGAAATTTTGGCATTATTCTGAAAAACATCAATTTTTGATGAATAGTGAAACCACTAAGTGGTAGTTAAATAACTGATTCTTCGTTTAAATGAAATATTACCACTTCTGTGATTTGATTTTCAAAAATCCGACATACATGGTTGTCATTAAGAAGTAAAATTTGGTTCAATGAGATTAAAATAATTTTTGGTGAATAGTAACTTTTAAGTTCTTAATCGCGATTAGAGGTAATTAGTGTAGTTTAAGGTAAAAATAATGTTTTCATAATATGAGATGAGAATGAAACTTGTCCTACTCTTATTTGATGAGTAATTTCCGACCAAGACAACCCATGGGTCAACTTGGGGACCCCATGGAGCCACTTTAGTTGGAAAATGACATTAATATATATTTATTTAATGATAAAATTAAATTGACACAAACATGAGTTGTTTTACTAAAACAATTTTTAAGTGGGGTTACACAAGTCCAAATTTTTACTATAAGTATTCATTAGAAAGATAAAAATATTTCCTACATCATAGTAGTTTTTTATAATATTTAGACATTAAATAAATTAAATTATTTATGACATCATTATGATGCAGCGATGACCTCATTATTTAACGATTTTAATAAAATGAAAAGATAATGTAAAATCCAAGGCTTACACTTGTCAAAAACCTATTGGATGAGTATATTTCGAACCCTTATCACCATATCCTCGAATTATATAAATGTGGGACCTCTAAAATCCGAAACTCGTTTTATAATAAAGTGACTTTTCTTTAATTTCCAAAAGAGCCCCTCCTCTCCTCTTATAAAAGGCCCCCAACTCTACCACCTTATTCACACATTCAAGCCATTTGGCTCGGCCAACCTCTGCCCAAATACTCTCCCAAATTACCCTTATTACTCCTAGAAGCCTCACTTTGGGCATAACTCTTCCCAAGGAACCCTTTGGCTCAAATCAAAAAGAGTTACCCGATTTTGAGGTAATGTCTTCTCTAATGTTGTTTTGTTTTATTTAGCTTCTCCAACCCCCTAAACTCTTTTTATTGATTTATTTTGTAACAACAACAGTATCCTAAATATACTAGGATGTTGTTATAATAAGGATTCGAGCTAAAATTACACAAACCTACATCTAATAGTTAAAGAACATACAGTTTCTGTGGATGGCGAATTTCTGCCTCACGAAATGATGATTGTTCAACACCCATATAACACCTTAAAAGGTGGCCATTAAGATGTCACTATTTTTATATATGATATATAATATGTTTATGTTTTACTTATGCTTCTGTATTTCTCATTTATGGCATACTTTATGATTTCCATTATGGGTAAAACGCGATAATTTCATTTTAGGAAGTGCGGACTACCGCCCCCTCAAAGTGATTTGAATCGTTAATACCATATGTGGGATTTATAGAGGATGGAGTAAATGGTATTATACACTATATTATACTGGAATTATATTATACATTTATATCAATATGATTTCGTTCCATTAAATATGAAATTTAAATGAAAGTAGCGGTCATGCGTACGTATGGCTTACCGTCTCCATGAACGGTGCATTTCATTTCTTACCTCTAAATGTTACGTAATATTATAAATGAATGTATATAATGGATATATAAGATATATATGACATCTAAATCATGAATATAATTCTGGAGATAATGGATATTCTTCCACATAAACAACTTGTAATTATAAAAAGTTTATTATTGACTCAAGTACCAAAGATCGACAAAACGACCGTTATTAACTTAAATAATTACATAATGTTCATATCATTGTAATATGTGATATAATAAGGATAATGAAATTGAAAATGGTTCTTAATAAGGTATATATTAACTCTAGTTTATTATTCCGGAGGTTAGAGAATGGTTGAGTCAAGTCAGACACGAGGTAAGGGAACTTCTTAACCCAACTTCCATTCTTTGGGTCAATCTCCTACTTTCAAATTATGTCATGATATTATTATGTCCTATTTTGTATTTTTACTTTATTTATGTGTAAATATAGTGAATACACATAATAGATCTATTTTATTTTAAAAATGATCTTTTTAAGGACTTCGTCTCAATCCCCTTTCATTGAGGCATATTTGGTTTTATACCCAACTTTCTTTTATACGGTGTATAAACCCCTTTGACATTTACGTTTATTCAAAAAGAATCTTTTTATACGAAGCGTTTTTCTAAATGAAAAAAGGAAATGATTTCCTTCCGTACTTATGCGGCGACAACGACTTCTCCACCGCCGTGACCATTATTTTAGTTTCGGCTTCCTCTATAAGCCATCATTTTTTTAATGAAATGTAAATACAAAGTTTTAACATTCTTTTATTTTGGTATTGAAAATGGTTTTGAAAGAGTTTTTATTATATCAATGTGTTGTATTGATATCTTGTGATTGAAATGTGGAAATGTTATGTTTCCTTTATACATGTTTTATATGATACAATTATGTTATGGTTTATGATATGTTTAGACCTATTCATATAAGGAATGTATTGGACTTAATAAGTGACGGGTGGAGCCCGCTATAGCTTCTTGATGCATCGGTAGGTCTCATGAGACAACTAGACGTGGAATTGGCTGAGGCCCTTTCCCAATTTGATTTATTGTTTTGGCCGAGGCATTAATCATTTTAGACATCTTGGCCGAGGCCTTGACAAAATGTTTCAGAATGTCCGACATTATACATTCCCTCATTATGAAAGTGGTTATTGATATTGCATTTGATTATTCGACCAGTAGAATATCCATGTGAAGAAGTGAATGGCATTATCTCATTTTACTTTTGACATATTATGTTGAAGTTCAAGTTTAAAAGGCTTTTATTTTAGTTATACATTGCCTTAAATGTTAATGTTTATTTATGAAAGCTTCTGCTATATTGTTAACCTTACTGAGCATCTGAGCTCACCCCTTTCAATGTTTTAATATTTTACAGGATGCGAAGAAGTATTTTATGAATGACCTGCAGGGATAGTCCGAAGAGGATAGAAGTGTGGACTATGGAGACTATGTTATTATAGTTTTTCACTTTGTGATGTAATGTAACATTTATGAATGTATCTAGTGTTTCCAAGGCTACTAAACTAATCGGTATTTCGAGACTTGATCTTTTGTGATCATGCCAATGTTACGAAGTAATGCACCGGCTCTGGGTAGCTGGGGTCGGGGCGTTACATTATCACCATATCTTGATAATTCCAATGATTTCAGGAGAATGATAAAATCTTGATGGTAAATGCCGGTGGATTAAGGATCTACGATGACTATTCTTCATCAATGACTAATAAAACCCTCGAGGTAGGGTCTGGATCCCTTTGTGATTTTTTCCCTTTTATAAATTCAACAAAGAACTCGGACCAACCCATGAATAGGATGATTTGAGGTTTTATTGTGCACGTGGGATGTGTAATCTTTACTTAATTATTTAAGGTAGATTGATCGATGGATTTCTTTTACCAGGTTTTCTAAAAGGATCAATGGATGTTGAGGCCAAAAATGTTGATGTTAATACTTTTGGAATTCATTTTTATTATTCTATCCCTATTCTTGGGGTTCTTTTTGAACATGACTTCATTTTAATAGTGTGATTTTCTAATAGGTTCGGAATGTGTGTGTTCCCCTAGAGGGATGTCAAGAAGAAAAAAAGGACAAGGTAGTGAATATTGTGATATGGGTATCACAAAGATGGACCCATCTCAAAAAACAATGTATCGATGTAGCAGTGGAAGCTGTGAGAACGTGGAACACCAGAACGAAGGCCAATGAGGGTGGTATTTAGTGGTCCAGGCTGGACCACGGTGTTAGGAAGGCCCACGACCGACAGCTAGCTATTAGTGCGATCAGACAAGGGTTCCAAAAGGGCAGCTCGTGGGGTATGCATTAGAGAATTACCACATAAGATGGGGTACCCCATGATGGCTGGGAGACCATGGGATCCAACGGGGCATGTAGACTAGCCACGTTAAACACGGTCTATCTGCAATGACTTTTCCAGCTAGGTGGACACATGTTCAATGAACCGCATAGACCAGGTAGGGGTGCGGTGGGGCAGGACATGTCCGGTGGAGTAGGTTCCTCCACACAAACCTAGCCAGAATAAAGAAAACAGGCCTCTCCTGCACATTAGTGGGATGGACCGCGTGACCAAACAGGCTGGGCTAGTTTAGGCAGTCCCAAATAGACCATGTCGGTTAGGTCATCCAAACCGGGTCGGGTCTTGTCGACCGAACCACTTTGGGTCAAGTGGGTCCCCTTTTCACTAAATTGGCCATATCATGCAAACCATACATTCATTTATGGGTTTTTTTACGAAATGTGGATCCTTGTGTTGAGATGATCCACTTATGATACTCTACGTGCATTTTGTGGGTGTTTTCATAAAACCTAGTGTCTTGAAGAGTAGGTTCTCCTGGAAGAAGCATGATACAAATGGAATCATGTGGATGGATGAGACTAGTGACTAATCGACTAGTTGACTATGTGACTTGGGTGCTGTATGACCCATTGACACTCTGTGAACCCGCTATGACAATCTTTTATTCATCACTGATGCTCTGGTCACTGATGTTGATGCTCCATTCGCTGACACTAACACTCCATTTGTCAACACTGATGCTCTATATGCCAATATTGATGCTTTTTGTGCCAACACATAGGCACTATTCACTAATGTTGAGTCTCCAGGCACTTCTAGTGGAACTCCATGCATAGATACTAACACTCCATAGTCCAACACAGAACCATTGTATGTGGACCTTAATGCTATGAGCTCCATCGATGCTCAATGTGTTATTGTGATAGATTCGGTACTCCCCTATCCCACCAGGGTGAAGGTCCACTAGCCACGAAGTGAAACAAACATTCCGAGTTAGGGTGGAGGTTCTTGAGATTGTGTGTCTTATCAAGACTATGTGATTATCATGTGGAAGTAGGTCCTCTATTTTAGAAGGGGCTCCCTCATATTTTGGAAACAATTACAAGGTTTGGGATCATTCACTTGGTGTGAATGATACCTAGATAAGGTTTATCTATTTTTTGATAGACTTAGTAGTGGGATACTCAATCCAGGAGAGATAGATGTTATATGGGTTAGTAAGGTAAATTACTCCATAGATTGTGTACAATAGTGAGGGACAGTTCTATTCACTAAGGATTCATATCTTGCCTTGGGAACAAGGAGATAATGAATGGGACCCTAGTGCAAGGAACTAGAACTAGACTTAGTAAGGTGTTCATGATAGATTGTATATCTATGAAAAGTTCCATTTGAGATGTCTAAGCACGTGGAGTGTTCCCTCCTAGTTTTTATATTATTATTACTGCCTTTGATGAGAATCATGTTGCTGGATTTATGGTTGGAACCTTATAATGATTTTTTCCCTAGGTGAGTGTATATATATGTTCTTGATATATGTGTTTCTAATATATATATGTCTATATCTAACTGTACTTCATGTAATTCATTTATGGCATACTTTTCATAATTCTTTTATGGTGTACTGCATGTAATTCATTTATGGTGTACATCAGGTAATTCCTTTATTGTGTACATCAAATAATTCTTCCCTGGTGCACTATATGTAATTCCTTTGTGGTATACTTCATGTAATTCTTTCATGTTGTACTTCACTTTATTCCATTGTTGTGTACTTTGTGTACATTCCATTGTGTTATACATGGTGTATTTCCATAATGGTTTCCTTTGAGGTTTGACATGTCCTAATGAGTATTGTTTTACTCACCACTACACTGGCTTTTCTCTCATGTATGATGTACTATTCAGATTAGGGACACCTTGACAGAGTCTTTGGTGGAAGGGGTAAAATTGGTGCATAAAGAGAGTCTGGAAAGAATAGGCACGATTCAATGACTTGAGATAGCTATTTTTGTACCTACCCTTCAGGTAGTGTTTTCTACTGATGAGTATCACGAGCTTGTACATTCATTTTTGTTGGGCTTGAATTAGGGATCTATTTACATTCAGTTTCCTACTATCTTACACTATTGTTCGTATCATATTAGTATTCATGCTAATTTACTTAGGGTTTTTAACATTTTACGATTTGTGAGCTTGGGTATGGGTGTGTGTGCACATGTACAAATGTTAATTCCTCTCATTTTTTTTGATATGACTACTCGGTTCTAGTCACTCTCCCATGGCCTATCAGAGGTTGTCTTATAGTAGTCATGAAATAGGCCCCCAGGTATGTGTCTTGATAAGATAGCTTAAGCAATATGATTCAAGTGAGGTCTATTTATATTAAAACCAATTAATTATATAAAATTATAATAAATGAAATTATATATTTGGTAGGATTCTTATCTAATTCATAATTCTATTATCCATTTTTTATTTTCATAATTTTATATTTTTAATAAATTTATGATTACATTATTTTCTTAAAGAATATATTCATTGAAGGTTAATTTCATGGGAATTTTTAGACTCTATTGACTATTTGAGGGAATTATTCATATAATAAATTAAAATTAATGACTTCGGATATTGGAAAAACATTAGTGGTGTGGATATTTTAAAAAATACAAATAAAAATATTTTATTTATCATTGTAAACAAGTATTTCCTTCTCTTCTTGATAACTTATATAAACAATATTAAGCAAGTTTCTATTTCTCTAGAAAATAATTAAAAATTAATATAGAACAACATTCATCAATAAAAATAAAAAATAATTCATATATTGATGTTAGTATAAAAATGTTTTTGTAATGATTATATAATTATGGTTTGTACTTTTCCAAACCCTAATTTTTTTGTTTTATTTATTTAGAATGTCCATGTACAACTCTGAATTGATATTTAAACTTTTTAAAAAGGATACTATAGTATGTTTATAGATTTTATATTTTGGTTTATAATTATTTTATAAGGAAAATTATTTAATTAATGTTAAATGGTTTATTTTTTTTATTTTAGGAGTATATATTATAGGAAATATATTAATAATTATATTTTCACTTCATATTTTAGATAATTTAGTTATAAATCTTACATTTATTCAATTTTGATATTTTCTATAAAAAAAATCGAACATATAAATTTGACTAAAATTGAAAAATTGGAATTATTATTCATTTCAATAGTGCTGGAAATTATGTTATTAAATTAATATATGGTTTTACATTATATAAAAATAAGTTTTCATTTTTTCTAAATCATGTTTTTTGGTCAAATAATATAGATATAATAAAATTGTTAAACTACATAGGCGATTGAAAAAAAAATTAAAGTAAAAACCTAACAATAATTTCTTTCTTTTTGATAGCTAACTAAATCCTTTCCAAGAATTAATTTTAATAATGAATAAATTTCGTAAATTTTATTCAAATATTTTAATTTCTAACTCAAGGTTCAATGAGAAAATCGATAAAACTATATATGTTTAATTGTTATGTTTGTAATATTTATGTCTTTTTCATAATTTTATTTTATTATATGTATCATACTCTAGTGATTAGTACATGAATTTGTAAAAATAATTTGACAACATCTCATCTAATTTTATTAAAGATTAATTCACCTATTTCTAGTTCTTATTATCTGGCTCCTCCTACTCTGTCATTTGGACTTTCGAAATAATATGGTATTCTGAACTATTTTTTTAGTCAAGCATCATTAGAAAAAATCAAAATAGTGCCATGTATATCTCATATTTTTTAGAAAATCTTTTGATTGTGTTTCTTTTCAATATTCTGTGTTTCTATTCAGATATTCATCAATAAATTTGAAACCCACTTTAATTGACTAATATCTTTATCCAATGCCGCATGAATAGTGTGTGGATGAGTTAACTATAGTGGTAAACATATAATAAGAACCTATAATAATTTAAATAGAATATTAGTTTAATATTAAATATTATTTAATTACTAATAGATATTGAAATATAAATAAGATTATATGAATAATGGAGATGGAAAATATTTGTCATTTTACCTAATAATAATGGAAAAATATAAAAACATTAGAAGGATAATTTTGAATATGTCTGATACATTTTATAAGGTAGAGTAAGGATCTGGAGACAAAATTTTACATTTATTATCATGGATAAATATCCCCATTATATTTTCATTTCAGTTAATTTTCTCAATAAATTTTCCCATGCTATTTCATGACTCTAGTTATAGTTGTAGTCCAGGTGTGTCAGTTACATATATGTGTTTAATACGAATTTCATTATCTAAAGTGATAAATGTATTTGATTTTTAATGTTTCTAATTATTATCTCATATTCGTATAACTCAATTTATATTTTTTCTTCTTATGAAAACATTTGTATGAAAACCCAAAATGGAGTAGTACTTATAACCCACGATTTATTAAAAAAATTAGTTCTTTTTCAATTATTTTAATTTGATGATTTTTTCTATTGTATTATGAGATATTTGAACCTACAATAACATTATTAACATAGTGTGTGATAAAAATATATGTTTTGGTGAGTTACATTTTTTTTCATACGTAGTGGGTATGTATCATCCTTTTCATCAACTATGATCATTTGTTTATTTTGATCATGGTTTGGAGTCATTCACAAAGTGGGTTTCCTAGTCATTTGTCTTTTCATGTGTCAACAATGGGGGTTATATTCATCCATGTGAGTGTCCTTCCATCCCAATGTGGTGTTTGAATATCACCCTAGACCCTATAGTAACCCAGAGCTTTGGTGATCTCATACCCTCCCTGTAGAGAAATTGGGGTGTTGGCTATTGAGGATCGATGGCTTTGGATGTTTTTTTTTTGTTATTTGGGTTTCTATGGTTTTCATGATTCTATGACTATAGTGGATTTTTATTTTTCAACCAGAAATCAAATATGGTGTTACAATGCTGATGGTGTTACACGAGGAAGGAAATACTTTGGAAAAGCTGGTTCTAATTAGGTTGAGGATTTATTTTTTCTCGCTTCCCTCTCTATTTTACGGTGGGTATTCACATTTCATGTTTTTGGTTATGGTGAGGTTGATAGTGTTTCTGGGGTTGTGTTTCTGGGTCAATGGAAACATTGAAGATCTAGGATTATTTTATAGCATAGTGTGAAAGGTATTTCGATTATGATGAAGTTGTCTAGGACATATAGTGATGAATTCAATGGTAATAAATAACGACTCCTATTTTGATTCAATTAACATGTCCTCTGGTGATGTGGGGGTGGATATCTTGCGGAACAAGTTTTTTATATTGGTAAATTATTATAGATTTTATAGAGTGGATATGAAACAGATTATAATATTCTTATTTGATATAAATATGTGAAAAAAATTCACATGTGTCATGTAATGTTTATGATTTTTTATAAAAAATAACAAAATTATTTAAAATAAGTAAAAACATAATATGTTCTCATAATATTTATCACTAAACATGGGATTAAATTTTTAATTAATAGGGAGATATTTATGTGGACCGTCAAAATATATTAAAATATTTATTCAGTGTAGTGATCATATTAATTCTTTTTTTAATAGTAATTATAATTATTCATATTTTATTATCATATCAAAGTGTATTATTCGTTCTACCAATTTAACTCAAGGATGTTTTTTTAGTGGATGAATCATCAGTGTTGTATATCATGAATAGAGAATTAGAAATATTTATTATAGGTTTGATAAAAATTCATTAAATAATTTTGATCTCTAACATGGTATGTGATATAATAAATAACTGAATTAATGTGATTTTTTATATATTTTTCATTCATAGTTATTATGGGAGGATATATTGATTTGGTTATCTTTTTAATTTTAATGGTGGTTTGATAAATAATGGGTTTCATTTGAATAATTTATTCTATTTTGTTTTAATATTATACCAATTTATTATCAATGTGAATTGGTGGATCATGTTTATAAAACTATTTATACATGATATTGGGTTTTTGATTGAATTAATGAGATGTTATATATTAAAGTCGTAATAGATTCAAAATTGTATATTAAATAGTTAGAAAAAATAATTCGGAATATTTTTACATGAAATATATTGTTACTATAATGAGGGGTTTATGTGATTATTGTAACACCCCATGTAAATAAAGAATATGACATTTTCATATTTATCCTTATTTTTGAATAAAATATTAATATGACTTTAAAGGGGACTCTATGCTCGATGGCATACCCAACACGCAACAACGAGTTTCTTGGGAATCTTACGTTGCACTCTAATAATAAAATAATATTATTTTAAATGGTAGTTAACATGTAGCCGTTTTATTGGAGGGAATGGATAGAAATAACTAAAATATGATTATATATGTTTTTAAATGTTTTTACATTTATCCAATAAAAGATAAAGGCATAAAATACGAAAAGAATTCAATTTTAGGCGTATATGACCTAGTTTTTACTAAAGGTTCACTTATCGCCTTTTGATGGCGAACCGTCATTAAATATAGTTTTTTTTCTCTTATACATCCTTTTGGACCAAATAAAACATTTCTTTAGAATCGGGACATCAAAATTTACATTGTGTAAATTTTTGGTATCTTTCCGATAAAGTTCATTTTTTAATGAATAGTGTAAAATGTTGTATTTTAATTCAAAACCCCTTTTTAATCTAATTAATTTATATAATTAGATTATCTTTTTAATTGGTTTTAAAGTGAAATTAGAATATATTTTTACCATTAAATCCAATAGTGGTCGTTGGAATTAATTTTACTTTGAAATCAGACTTAAACTAGTGTCAACCTTTTGATACTTATTGTTTAATAAAAACACGCTATTTGTCATGACAGCGGGAATTAATTATTAAATTAATTAATGTGACTTGTATGTTTTTAATTTTGTAAAATAGACTTCATTTTTGAATTTGGAAGATCAAATATAGCTTAGGGTGAAGTTTTGGTAATTTTCTTAAAAGCATCAATTTTTGATAAATAGTGAAACCACTAAGTGGTACTTATAAAAACTGATTTTCCGTTTAAATGAAATTTTTCCACCTTTGTGTTTTGAATTTCAAAAATCCGACATACATGGTTGTTATTAAGAAGTAAAATGTGGTTCCATGGGATTAAAATAATTTTTTGGTGAATAGTAATTTATTAAGTTTTTAATTGTGATTAGAGGTAATTAGTGTAGTTTAAGGTAAAAATAATGTTTTAATAATATGAAATGAACATTACACATGTCCTAACATCATTGGATGTGTCATGGCCGACCAAGACAAGCCATGGGTCAACTTTGGGACCGCATGGAGCCACTTTGGATGGGAAATGATATAAATAACCTTTTATTTAATGTTAAAGTAAAAATGACACACACATGAGATGTTTTACTAAAACAATTTTTACATGGGGTTATACAAGTCAGATTTTTTATTATAAATAGATATTGGAAAGATAAAAATATTTAATACATCATAGTATTTGTTTTATAATTTTTAGACTTTATATAAATTAAATTATTTATGACATCATGATGATGCAACGATTACCGCATTAATAAAGGATTTAAATAAAATGGAAAGATAATGTAAACTCTAAGACCTACACATGGACAAAACCAATTGGATGAGTGGATTTAGAACCCTTATCACCTTATCCTTGAATTATATCAATGTGAGACCTTTTGAACCCGAAACTCATTTTAAAATAAAGTAACTTATCTTTACTTTCCAAGAGTGCCCCTCCTCTCCTCTTATAAAAGGCCCCCACCTCTACCTCCTTACCCACACTCCAAAAGCCTTTGGATCGGACAACCCCTGCACATTTTGTCTCTGAACTTCCCTATCTTACTCCTTGAAGCCTCACTTTGGGAAGAAGTCTTCCCAAGGAAGCCTTTGAGATCAAACCAAAGGGAGTTACCCGATTTTAAGGTAATGTCTTCTTTTGAGTCCTTTTGTTTTATTTTTCTTCTCCAACCCCCTAAACTCTTTTTATTCTTTTCTTTTGTAACAAATCCAGTATCCTCAATATACTATGATGTTGTTATAAGAATTTTTAGAGCTACACTTACACACACCTACATCTAATGGTTAAAGAACATACTGTTTCTGTGGATGGCGAATTTCTGCCTCCCGAAACGATGATTGTTCAACATTCTTTTAACAACTTCAAAGGTGGCCATTAAGATGACACTATATTTATATATGATATATAATAAGTTTCTGTTTTCTTTATGCTTCTGTATTTTTCATTTTGGGCATACCTTTATGGTTTCCATTATGGGTAAAAGGGATATCTTCATTTAAGAAAGTGCGGACTACCGCCCCCTCAAAGTGATGTGATTCGTTAATGCCATATGTGGGACGTATAAAGGGTGAATTTAAAGTTATTATAAATGATGTTATACTGGAATTATAATATACATCTATATCATTATTATTTCTTTCCATTAAAGTATAAGATAGAAATGAAAGTAGCGTTCATGCGTACGTACGACTTACCGTCTCCATGAACGGTGCATTTCATTTCTTACCTCAAAATGATTATGTGATATTATAAATACATGTATATGATTGATATATATGATATATAGGATATCCAAATCACGAATGTCATTCTGAATATAAAGATCTTTTGACCACATGAACAACATGTAATTGTAAGAAGTCCACCTTTGACTTAAGAACCAAATATCAACAAAACAAACATTATTAACTTAAATGATTAAATAATGTTTATAACATGGAAATAAGTGATATAAAAGGAATAATGATCTTGAAAAAGGTTCTTAAGGATGTAGAAATTAACTCAAGTTTATTATTCAGGAGATTAAAGAATGATCGAGTCAAGTCAGACCCAAGGTAAGGGATCCTACTCCTCTCTTTCTTTTTAAGTACACTCTTTTATGTCATTCCTTCTAAGCTCATATTTCTTGTTATTGGGATGTTATTTTATATTAATATTACTGTAATTTTTATTTTCATATGATGAGAGACCCTATTTCCTCTCATCAATCCATTTTGGATGTTTTGAGTGGCGTTGTTAGGCTGCCGAGTTTTCGTAAGAGATCTAACCTCTCTCTTTCTTTTTACGTACTCTCCTTTATGTCACTTCTTTTAAGATCCACTTTTTTTATGATGGGGGATGTTATTTTATATTCCTCTAGCTGAAAATTTTATTTTAATGAGATGAGATACCCTATTTTATCTCATCAATCCATTTTTGGAAGTTTTATGTGGTGTCGTTAGGCTGCCGAATTTTCGTAAGGGATTTTTCATCTCACTTTCATTCCTGTGAGATTTATGCTACATTTGCCACAATTTCATTTGAGTGGTTTATGTACTGCCCATTATTACAATCCTTTTGAAATATAATTTCATTTATGGGTATTTAAATATTCATTTAATGACACTTCTTCAATGGGGTGTACTTTTCGAAAGTTACCCAAGTCTGTAAGGGAACATTTCACCCTCCTCATTTTAAAAGTCTTCGTTTGTTATGTCTTTTAATTCACATAATATTATGTTGGGATATGTTCTTTTATATCCTGATTGATGTAAATTTTATGTCCAAGTGACGAGATTCCCGTTTCATCTCTTATCAACTCATTTTCTGAATTTTTGAAGTGACACCGTTAGGCTGTCGAATTTTACCAAGGGAACGTTTTAACCCAATTTCGATTTATTTGGGTCCAACATGTAGTTATTGAATATGTCATCCTTTGAATATGTGTGAATGAAATTTTATTGTTTTAAACTTAATATCCAATTATATTGGGTGTATTTATATTTGTCACACACAATTTTGAGATTGATTTATCCTTAATTTAAGAATACCTTCTTTATAAGGGATTTCATCACATTTTACATCCTTATTGAGACTTCATTGTTGTTATGCACCAATTCACTCTTATATGGGGTATATACTGTCCTTTGAAATATTATATCATGAATACATTTATTCTCATGATATTATAAAGTTCTGATTAAATGTTATTCCTCAATTATTGTATTCAAGTGTCTCTAATTTTGGTAAAACCCCTTTGACCAAAATATCGCATTAAATGTATTAATGATTTGTTCTTATTAATATCCATATTTTCAAAATGGTTTTAAGGATTTATTTATATGGATATTAATGGTTTAAAATGTTAAACGCTTCAAGGTGGTATGGGACACTTTGATTCAAAATTCTCCTTATTAAATGTTTTAAATGGTTTTGGAAATGGTTTCTTTTTGAAAAGATTCATTATTTCGATATACTAAAATGTTATATTGATATTGAAATGTGGAAATGTTAAGATTCCTTTATGCATATTTTATGTGATACATTTATGTTATGGTTCTTGGGCATTGTTATGAAAATGGGTGGTTCCGTGATAAACTAAGGGCGGGTGAGCCCGATATAGCTCTCTAATGCATTGGGTAATGCGAAGGAGTGAAACGTTAAGGTTTATCCGAAGATATTTAGGGAATATACTGTGATGAATATTCCAAACGTAACCAAGAGGGTTACTCCCTACGTAAGAATGTTATGAATGCCTCAAGTTACCTTTATGTCTTAGGATTTCTATGATTTATTCATGGTTTGATGAGGTATGTTAAAGTGACTATGTTTTATGGGTAAAGTATGATTTCATTCTTATGTATATATGATCTCATGTTTCCTTTCCATATTTTTATAACCCTTACTGAGTTTTTTATGCTCATCCCATGTTTTTGAAATGTTTTTCACAGGTCAAGGGAAAGGTACATGATGTGATGATATTGGCAAGGATTTGTCAAGAATGAATCCGTGTTTTATTTTAAATATGTTTCCGTTGATGGGAAGAATGAAAATTTTCTTTTATGTAACCACTTTGTTTAAATGTGGAATGTAATGAAAGTTTCATGATCTAATTCTCTAAAACTCTAAACGTGAAAAGATCCTAAATGTGTAATCTTGTAATAACTCAAGATTAAGTAAGGTTTAAGGCTGGGGCCTTATAGTTGGTATCAAAAGTCGGTTTAGATAACTTTAGAGGTTAGAGTATTCTTTAAGGATAAGTTACATTACCATAATGGTTAGGATTTTAGAAAGTGTCCTGATTTTAGAAAAAGTGAATGAGTATGTATATCTTAGTGTTTATCTTCGTCATAAGTACATGATGGTTTTGTTGATATACTCACACTGACCTTTTTGGTTTTAGTAATTGGCTGGATCTAGCAGGAACCAAAGTAATAGTGGATTTGAAGGAAACTTTAATAGTTTTTTTGAGAAAGAAACTGAATGATATGGGAGCTGCAATGAGAACCCTTGTGTTTATCCTAAACCAACTATCAAGGAGTCATGATCAACCACTTTAACCATGGTATGTTCTGCAATGCATCATGTACGAGATGACTAATCGATGTGGAAGTTCAGGTAATAATTATAAAGGTAACCATGAGAGTTTATATGATCCTTACTTTTGAGGTAATTATGGGTTATTATATGATATGCTGGAAAATGAAAGACATGAGATAAACATGAGGTTAAAATATGTTACGATCATTTTTGATGATTTTATCTCTTTTTGGGGAATGATTTAAGAATTATGTAGTTTTGGAAAAAGGACAACACACAGATTGTGTGACAACCCGTCACGTCGGACAAAGGTGCAGGAATCGAACCCACAACCAAAGTGCGACTGGTATTTATCGCCTACCACTGGACTACGTGAAGTCCCTAGTTTGTTTGACTGATTCTTTTTAGTTATATGATTTTATGAATTAATAGTAAGTTGATTTTGGGATTATTTATGAAAATGATTAACCTATCATGGAGGATATGTGATTAGGTTAATTACTTTTCAATACGAGACATTAGGAGCAACTGATGTTGTTTGGAGATAAATGTTACGATTTAACTTGGAAGACTATGTGAATAAATTCGTAAAATATTTGGGTTTCAATCTTAGATTGGTTTACTTTGAATAATTTTATGGACAAATTGTTTATCGGATGGTCCTTGTTGAGCTTTGGGTTTTGTTGGACAAATTTTGGAGATTAATCATAGATTTTCCTTTTAAAGGGTTACCCTTTTCTGGATTATCTGACCTTGTACTAACCTTTTTGGTTTTGGTTTTGGTAAAAGACTAATAACATGGGATGTATATAGTTCTCTTTGGTGGATTAGGTGATTCTCTAGAAGTTGATTATAGTACTCTTAATGCGAACAAGTCTCCCTAAATACTCGTCTTTTGGAAAAAATATGAGTTTGATTAAGGAATCTAGTAAAAGTTGAAAGTCAACATGATAAGTGATTATGTTTCCTTATTAATAAATTCCTCAATAAAAAGTAACTTAAAACAAAAATGTTGTCTATTAACTTTTCCTACTGGAGAATGGAATACCGTTTAACCCATCACAAGTTTGTGATTTTCTTGTGGTTAACTTTCTCCTAAACATGTTTTCTATCACTCTCCATCAGAACATGACCCTATGTTTTCTCCTCCATGTCCATATTTTTCTACATGGAATCTTAGTATGGGTTAACTCAGGTGACCTTTGTACTTATCTTTCTTTTTTTTAAAGTGATTGTTTTACCGACTCTTGTTCCGATGTGGGACTTTCAGGGATGTTTCCAAGCTCAATTTTAAAAATTGCGAGGACGCAATTCCCAAAAGGGGGGAAGGATGTAACACCCCAGGTAAATAAAAAATATGACATTTTCATATTTATCCATATTTGTGAATAAAATATTAATATGACTCTAAAGGGGATGCTATTCTTGATGGCATACCCAACACGCAACAACGAGTTTCTTGGGAATCTTACGTTGCACTCTAATAATAAAATAATATTATTTTAAATGGTAGTTAACATGTAGCCATTTTATTGGCGGGAATGGATATAAATAACTAAAATATGATTATATATGTTTTTAAATGTTTTTACATTTATCCAATAAAATATAAAGGCATAAAATACGAAAAGAATTCAATTTTAGGCGTATATGACCTAGTTTTCACTAAAGGTTCACTTATCGCCTTTTGATGGAGAACCGTCATTAAATATAGTTTTGTTCACTCTTATACATTGTTTTGGACCAAATAAAACTCTTTTTTAGAATCAGGACATCAAAATTTACTTTGTGTAAATTTTTGGTATCTTTCCGATAATGTTCATTTTTAATGAATAGTTTAAAATGTTGTATTTTAATTCAATACCTCTTTTTAATATAATTTATTTATATGATTAGATTATCTTTTGAATTGGTTTTAAAGTGAAATTAGAATTTATTTTTACCATTAAATCCAATAGTGGTCGTTGGAATTAATTTCACTTTGAAATCGGACTTAAACTAGTGTCAATCTTTTGATACTTATTGTTTCATAAAAACACGCTATTTGTCATGACTGCGGGAATTAATTATTAAATTAATTAATGTGACTTGTATGTTTTGAATTTTGTAAAATAGACTTCATTTTTTAATTCTGATGATCAAATATAGCTTAGGGTGAATTTTTGGTAATTTTCTGAAAAACTTCAATTTTTGATGAATAGTGAAACCACTAAGTGGTACTTATAAAAACTGATTTTCCGTTTAAATGAAATGTTGCCACCTTTGTGTTTTTAATTTCGAAAATCCGACATACATGGTTGTCATTAAGAAGTAAAATGTGGTTCAATGGAATTAAAATAATTTTTTTGTGAATAGTAACTTATTATGTTTTTAATCGCGAATAGAGGTAATTAGGGTAGTTTAAGGTAAAAATAATGTTTTAATAATATGAAATGAACTTGACACATGTCTTAACCTCATTGGATGTGTCATGGAAGACCAAGACAAGCCATGGGTCAACTTGGGGACCCCATGGAGCCACTTTGGTTGGGAAATGACATAAATAACTTTTTATTTAATGTTAAAGTAAAAATGACACACACATGAGATGTTTTACTAAAAAAAAATTTACATAGGGTTATACAAGTAAGATTTTTTATTATAAATAGTCATTGGAAAGATAAAAATATTTAATACATCATATTATTTGTTTTATAATTTTTATACTTTAAATAAATTAAATTATTTATGACATCATGATGATGCAGCGATTACCTCATTAATAAAGGATTTAAATAAAATGGAAAGATAATGTAAAATCTAAGACCTACACATGGCCAAAACCAATTGTATGAGTGTATTTCGAACCCCTATCACCTTATCCTCGAATTATATCAATGTGGGACTTTTTTAATCCGAAACTCATTTTAAAATAAAGTAACGTATCTTTACTTTCCAAGAGTGCCCCTCCTCTCCTCTTATAAAAGGCCCCCACCTCTACCTCCTTACCCACAATCCCAAAGCCTTTGGCTCGGCCAACCCCTGCCCATTTTGTCTCTAAACTTCCCTCTCTTACTTCTTGAGGCCTCAATTTGGGCAGATGTCTTCCCAATGAAGCCTTTGATATCAAACCAAAGGAAGTTACACAATTTTAAGGCAATGTCTTCTTTTGAGTCCTTTTGTTTTATTTTGCTTCTCCAATCCCCTAAACTCTTTTACACTTTTATTTTGTAACAACTACAGTATCCTCAATATACTAGGATTTTGTTATAAGAATGTTTCGAATTACACTTACACACACCTACATCCAATGGTTAAAGAACATACTCTTTCCGTGGATGGCGAATTTCTGCCTCCCGAAACGATGATTGTTCAACATTATTTTAACACCTTCAAAGGTGGCCATTAAGATGACACTATATTTATATATGATATATAATATGTTTATGTTTTCTTTAAGCTTCTGTATTTTTCATTTTGTCATACCTTTATGGTTTCCATTATGGGTAAACGCGATATCTTCATTTGAGGAAGTGCGGACTACCGCCCCCTCAAAGTGATGTGATTCGTTAATGCCATATGTGGGATGTATAAATGGTGAATTTAAAGTTATTATACATTATGTTATACTGTAATTATAATATACCTCTATATCATTATTATTTAATTCCATTAAAGTATGAGATAGAAATGAAAGTAGCGTTCATGCGTACGTACGGCTTACCGTCTCCATGAACGGTGCATTTCATTTCATACATCAAAATGATTATGTGATATTATAAATACATGTATATGCTAGATATATATGATATATATGATATCAAAATCAGTAATTTAATTCTGGATATAAATAACCTTTGGCCACACGAACAACATGTAATTGTAAGAAGTCCACTTTTGACTTAAGAACCAAATATCGACAAAACAAACATTATTAACTTAAATGATTACATAATGTTTATAACATGGAAATAAGTGATATAAAAGGAATAATTATCTTGAAAATGGTTCTTAAGGAAGTATAAATTAACTCAAGTTTATTATTCAGGAGATTAAAGAACGATCGAGTCAAGTCGGACCCGAGGTAAGGGATCCTACTCCCCTCTTTCTTTTTAAGTACACTCTTTTATGTCATTCCTTCTAATCTCATCTTTCTTGTTATTGGGATGTTCTTTTATATTAATCTTACTGTAATTTTTATGTTCATATTATGAGAGACCTTATTTCCTCTCATAAATCCATTTTGGATGTTTTGAGTGGCGCCGTTAGGCTGCCGAGTTTTCGTAAGAGATCTAACCTCTCTCTTTCTTTTTAAGTACTATCCTTTATGTCACTTCTTTTAAGCTCCACTTTTTTTTAAGATGGGGGATGTTATTTTATATTCTTCTTGATTAACATTTTATTCTAATGAGATGAGATACCCTATTTTATCTCATCAATCCATTTGTGGAAGTTATAAGTGGCGTTGTTAGGCTGTCGAGTTTCCGTAAGGGATTTTTCATCTCACTTTTATTCCTGTGAGATTTATGCTACATTTGCCACAATTTCATTTGAGTGGTTTATGTACTTCCCATTATTACACTCCTTTTGTAATATAATTCCATTTATGGGTATTTACATATTCATTTTATGACACTTCTTCAATGGGGTGTACTTTTCAAAAGTTACCAAAGTCGGTAAGGGAACCTTTCACCCTCCTCATTTTAAAAGACTTCGTTTGTTATGTCTTCTAATTCACATACTATTATTTTGGGATATGTTATTCTATATCCTTATTGATGTAAATTTTATGTCCAAGTGATTAGATTCCCTTTTTATCTCTCATCAACTCATTTTTTGAATTTTTGAAGTGACGTCGTTAGGCTGTCGAATTTTACCAAGGGAACGTTTTAACCCAATTTCGATTTCTTTGGGTTCAACATGTAGTAATTGAATATTCCATCCTTTGAATATGTGTGAATGAACTTTCATTGTTTTAAACATAATATCCAATTATATTGGGTGTATTTATATTTGTCATGCATAATTTTGAGATTGATTTATCCTTAATTTAAGGATACCTTCTTTATAAGGGATTTCATCACATTTTACCTCTCTATTGAGACTACATTGTTGTTATGCACCAATTAACTATTATATGGTGTATATACTGTCCTTTGGAATATTATATAATGAATCCATTTATTCTCATGATATTATAAAGTTCTGATTAAATGTTATTCCTCAATTATTGTATTCAAGTGTCTTTAATTTTGGTAAAAACCCTTTGACCAAAATATCGATTTAAATGTTTTAATGATTTGTTCTTATTAATATCGATGTTTTAAAAATGGTTTGAAGGAGTTATTTATATGGATATTAATGGTTTAAAATGTTAAAAACTTCAAGGTGTTATGGGACACTTTGATTCAAAATTCTCCTTATTAAATGTTTTAAATGGTTTCTTTTTGAACAGATTCATTATTTCAATATACTAAAATGTTATATTGAGATTGAAATGAGGAAATATTATGTTTCCTTTATGCATGTTTTATGTGATACGTTTATGTTATGGTTCTTGGGAATTGTTATGAAAATGGGTGGTTCTGTGATAAGCTAAGGGTGGGTGAGCCCGATATAGCTCTCCAATGCATTGGGTAACGCGAAGGAGTGAAACGTTAAGGTTTCTCCGAAGGGATTTAGTGAATATACTGTGATGGATATTCCGAACGTAACCAAGAGGGTTACTACCTACGTAAGAATGTTATGAATGCCTCAAGTTACCTTTATGTCTTATGATTTCTAGGATTTATTCATGGTTTGATGAGGTATGTTAAAGTGCCTATGTTTTATGGGTAAATTATGATTTCATTCTTATGTATATATGAACTCATGTTTACTTTCCCTATTTTTATAACCCTTACTGAGCTTTTTATGCTCATACCATGTTTTTGAAATGTTTTTCACAGGTCAAGGGAAAGATACATGATGTGATGATAGTGTCAAGGATGTGTCAAGAAATAATCCGTGTTTTACTTTAAATATGTTTCCGTTGATGGGAAGAATGAATATTGTCTTTTATGTACCCACTTTGTTTAAATGTGGAATGTAATGCCAGTATCATGATCTAATTCTCTAAAACTCTAAACCTGAAAAGATCCTCAATGTGTAATCTTGTAATAACTCAATATTAAGTAAGGTTTAAGGCTGGGGCCTTATAATTATAATATTTTGAAGAGAAACAACAACATTTAAGTTATATATTTTTACATGAAATATATTGTTACTATAATTTTATAATTATCAGGATATGGAAAATATATAATGAAATTTGTTTATCCCATTTTAAGTGATGACTGAATGATTTGTGAGATGATTGAATTCAAATATGTTATTTATATGGATAAAAAAGTTAATGGTAATTTTTTTATAGTTTAAATATTTTATAATATTTTTGATTACTATGAGTGTATCTTGATGTTTCCTAGGAGGAATTACACCAATGAGATAGGGGTTGAATCAGTAATGATATTCAAAATTTTTCATTATTTTGAAATTAACCTCTCTTGAACAGTTAGAATCTGATAATGTTTAATAATGACAAATCCTCTCCAAAATGGTGTAAAAATGAGTATCTCATTAACAAAATATATTTACAAAGTTCTTTTTCAATATTTTCCTACTCATTATTATGATTGGTTAGAATCCCCAATTATAGATTCTTCACCAGAGTCATAAATTGTTACAACACACATTTCTTCACTATCATAGATTCCTAATATGATTTCAAGTGTCCCATTGGAATAAAAGATTGGCCCCATAAGTTAAAATAAAGATATAAAATACACAATAAAGGATCAAATATGAATGATGTATTCTTATGAAATAATTTATGAATAACCTTTCTTTTGAGCCTTCACGATAAATTAAATATATTATGATCACATTATAAAAGAATCACTGAACTAGAACCTCCTTGATTTATGACTTTTGATATTTCAAATATATGATAAAAAATTGTATTATACAAAATAATTACATAACTAAAGTAATTATCCAATATCACATTCATGTTGTGGAATATTTTTTAACAAATACTCTTACTTATTCACAAACTGATAACTACAGGAGAATCAAAATATTTTTTCTGAAAATATTCACTACATGTCAGTTCTCTCCCTCAATTATTATTTTAAATATATGTCACAAATAATATTATCTAAAAATATTATCTTCACATCAATTCGCACAGAAACTCACATACTAAACTATTTGATCATAGAAATGATTAAGAATTTATAAGAATAAATTCATCTGTTATTTGAGAAGTTATTGCATAATGATTCACCAAATTAGAAAATATATTTAAATAGTTTCAAAGGTCTCCACATAGAATATTCATATATAATGTTTAACCATTTTTTCATTGAATTTTCACTCATGTAAGAAAAGGATTTTAATTCATCACCATAATGAAACATGTCTTCATAGGATATCCAAATTGAAACACTACAAAAACTCACAGTGTAGTAATTTATATTTCTCACATTTAAATTATTGTGCTATGTGGTTTAGTATGAAATATCAATACAATATCACCATCATACTTACCTTGAATTCATAATCACACTAAAAGAATTTTGACATCAAATTTATTCATTAGTAAATCACTGACTGTGAACTCACCTTCTCCACATAGAATCTTCACATAACATAAACCCAAACCATTACCCTAATTCAATACTCATCCATATTGAATTACTTAATCCTCAGTCACTATATTCTAGTTTTTTATGCCAAAAAACTCTATCTGAATCTATAGTTGAATTACAGTTTTTATTACTCTCATAGTCACAAGCCAATATGGTTCATCCACAAATCGTAAATCCAACTCATTATAATGTTGAATACAGTAGTGCACATAAAATATGTTTTTCTATGCATCCATACGTATGATCTTCAATGAATTAATGTAATCACGCCAAAATCATCATCATGGGAAATATTCTATGCGATATCATCTTATTAAGAACTATTCTCTACAAAACCTTCATCACAAGAATTTTTATGGTTTTCAAAAACTCATCTTACGATATTTTATAGAATCCCCACAAGTTTCGGATGATCTCACATATTGTTTAAGGTCATACATGATCAATTAATGATAATACATTTTCTGTAGAAAGATTATTATTTTGTACCACATCCTACCAACCCCCGTTAGTAATGGACTCATACATTGGAGTATCAGGATGATCTCTCACATGGATTACATAGATCATTTTGAAGTATTAGAAAAAATTTGGTAGTCTCTATTATTTCATTATTTTTAATTGATGTGTGAAAAATATAATCTTGGTGTTGTCCCATATTAAACCTTAAACAATTCATTTTAGTTTATTCCTTAATTGATGTTGTTATACAATAAAGTTGACCCTGGGTTCAGCCCTAGAATACACTACACACAGACCACATGGGCTTTGGCCTAGGGGCCACTAGCCTAACCATTTCATTCCATCGAGTAAGAAATCTATGGGTCCTAGGCACATTCCAATAGGAAAATATGAGCTTCATATACATAGGAAAACTTATGTGGTCCTATAAGAATTACTACCTAATTCTTGCTATATTGGGACCATGGTTGACCTTTGGGTATCACATGTGTCTAGGGTTGATATTTCCTTTGGGTTTTTAGAGGTTTAACACCTAATTTTTTAGTAAAAACTAAATATATTCATTGAATTATAAATATAAATAACTCTTAAAACAAACCATTCTCAAATTATTTGTCAAGAAATATATTCCTTTCATCTTATACAATAAAATATATTCATAATGATGATAAAAAGTTGCATATAATTCTTCTTACCTATGAAATTTCCAATCTCCATAGACCGTAGAATTGAAAATTAAGATGAACTCAAGTAATTGGCACATTTATACCAGAACAATTTTTACTGGCGTAACATCCCAGGACTTAAGATGATTACCTTACAATTATCTAGGAATAACTAATTAATAATTAATAATTCTCCAACCATCACCAAATGTTCCAAACATACTAAAATAATAATAATAAGTGACAAAAAATGTAAAATGTTAGACAAAAAATGAAATACTTTAGTTCAAACATCTCCACTTTATATTATTTTGTCAGTATCTCTTCCCATATACCCCATTACAAATAATTCAATATGTGGGTACCATATTTACTTATACTAAATTAAAATAAAATTCACACTATATGAGGGGTCATCTTATCTCATAAGTCTCCTAGAAAACCTCATCTATTGATTTATTTAAAGAATGAATGTAATCACATGATACTTGGAAATGAGGATTTAGTTAATCACGTCCAAGTATATGTAGGTGAACACTATATAGAAAATAGGAGAGATATAACTAAGGGTACCCATAGTGTCTTTTATATATCATGTCATGTGAAGTAATTCTTAGAATATCTCAATGGAAATTTAAGATCTTGAATGCACATTATTAAACACATCGGAAAGTTCAATTGTAAAAGATTAATTTCCATCATTTATCATAAATTCCTCAATCATGAACTCCCCTAAAATAAATACAATTTTGAATGAGATATGAGATATTGATTTTTTTACTAAAACCTCATGAAGTCTCCCATTTAAGAAATTGATCCACTTTTATAATTATGGAATTAAGGGAAATCCATGATGAATAAAACATCTCCTTAAATTTGATGATATGTTAGAAAAATATAAATAAAATAATAAAGAATAAGTAGATACATATTTATTGTATTAAAGTTAGAGGATAACTGTAAACATGATGTCTCAGCCTTAAAACAATTAACTTATCTCTAGGAATTTCTTTCATAAAAATATTGACTCCCTGATCTTCTATAGAAATGTATTCTAGATTGATATCTCCATATAACATCTTTTATTGGATAAAATGATACCTACTATCGATATTCAAGGTTATTTGAATTTGGAATGGGTTTTTGTAGAATTTAATAGCACATTGATTATCAGATGAACTATTCATTGGCCTCTCACTATTAACATTAATATCATCCAACTATACTTGCATTAAAATAATTGTTACATGAATGTGAAGCTACAAAATATTGAGCCTTATCCATTATCAATGATACTAAATTATGATTCTTGTTATACAAGATGATACAAACTTCTCCCAAAAAGAATGTTCCACCTTATATTGATATCATGTCTGTATAATCACCTTCCCTAAAGATATCATTTTTGTTTTCACATAACATTTCATGATTTTATGAAAAATTATACATCGTAATACAAGACAAGGATCAGGATGTCTAGTGTCTTTTTAGTATATGAACATAAAACTAAAAAAATAATAAATTTATTTATTTTATAATAATATTAATCTTTTAAAATACATTATGCTCATCTGTCGACATAGGATAACTTAAGGATAACATGAAAAAAGGGGTGAGCTAAAAATCCCAACAATGGACTAATCATAAGAATAATGATTTAGCACATTAGTTAAGAAGCATGACATAATGATATAATGAGGTAATAACGTAATTGAACAAATGAAATTGTAACATGTATAACTTGGGATCATATAAACATGGAATCATAGTAACGTGGAAGAAACATAAAACATACATTTAGCATAGGCCAAGGATCGTTGAACATAGAAAAGTACAAGTCAAGGTTAACCACTATGGCCGCTGCATATGGTTTCACAAGTCAATGCTAACCGCTGAGGCCATTGAACATAACATCTCATGGGAGTCAATTTTACACAATGAATTCTAGATCAATCTAGGTTAACCCATCACAACATGTTCATGAAAATTATTTCAAAATATTGAATCATACACAATCAATCATACAAAAAAATAAGGGTATCAATGAAAAAAATGGTATCATAAAAATTTCATAAAGCCTAATAGATGGGAGTATCATAAAAGTGTCCATGAAAAAATTTAATCAAATAATTAATAGAAATTGATAATAAAAAATTGTCATTTATCATGGTATGTGGTTCCAGACCGAAGTGACAACATATAATAAGAGTATTTATGAAGTTTATTCATTAAAACATTTTAGTGTGGTTTTAAGGAAAATAATAAAGAGACATTAAAATAGAAAAATCAATATTATTTTATATAATCTAGAAGTGAACAAAGATTATTTTCATAATAAAAATAATAATTTTATAAAAACAATGGAGTAATAAAATATATGATAGAGTGCACATCAAATTGGGAAAGAATTCGGGAAGTTCCCTTAAAACGGGTTTGCATATCGGGAAGTATTGAGAAGGGAATCATGTAAAATCATGTATATACTAGAAATATAATTATTAATGGATCTTAATACATGAGTTTGGAAATATAATTTTTTTTAAATATATTCATAAACATAATATAGGATTTAAATTGGGAAAAAATGGAGTAAGAACAACCCGAAGGAATAATAGAGGTCTAGGTAGAATACCTTACCTTAAGTACAATGGTGTTATCCACTTGATATTAACGAATTGAGTAATAAAATTAGGGTAATTAACTAATAATTAAAGAAACTATGTTACATTTAATTGATTTATTATAACTTTTTTTAGTTAATTTATATCCTCTATGATTGGTTGTGAAGTTCAATTTCATTATTCAAATTCGTTTGATTCGTGATCAGTTTACATAAACATATGAATGGGTAATCCTGTAAAATGAAGTTGGATGTCTATAATTAGAGTTATATTATTGATCATATAGAATATTAAATGGGTTTAAATTTCATTTGGTAGCTTTGTGTGAATATGATTCATTATATAAAACTTTAGTGATAACATTTTGGAATAATTGGCGGTTTTTGATCACAATGAAGACATTTTTTATAAATTAAAACCGTGTGTAAATTATTTTCCAACACGATAGATGAGAAAAAAAAATACTATAGTCTGGTACAACCATAATAATGGTCTCATGACCATTATTGATGATGGTAATGAAAATCAAAAACCCATCATCCTTGAATGTGGGAAATTAACACATCTCAGATGGTATTTTTACGAATAGTATAAAATAAGTATCAAACATTGACAATAATAACTTATTCTAATTTCAAAAAACCAATCAAGTACATGAAATATTCATGATTTTTCATTACATTTAGATGAGGAGAGGTAATAATAGAAAAAAATAATAGAACTTGAATGGAATGAAAATGAATTGAAAAGAAGAATTTACCTATGGAATTAATCATCCTTGAGAGCCTATTAAGGGGATATGATTTAGTATTTTGAGGAGACCAAGGGATTTTGGACGTGGGGGAAGATCTTGTGGCTAGATTTGAGCTGACTTTAGGCAAGGGACAAGGCTTAAGAGGATTAAAGAGAAGAGGAGAGTGCGAGTGGTTATTATAGTGAAAGGGAGGATGGTTTTCTAAACATTTGAATAATTATTTTATTATTTTTCTATAAGATGAGAAATATTAATGATTACCTGGAAAAAAATAGTAATACGTGCATTTGAGTTCGAACCAATGGTTCTCACATCTATAGAACATCACCCATGACTCAATAATTATGTATTTATCTTATTTTGTAAATTATCATATTTCACTATTCATCAAAATTAATGTAATTTAGAAAAATTACTAAAACTCACCCTAACTGATTTTTGATGTATAGAATAAAAAATTGAAATTTATTTTTTTGAAAAAATTTTCTAAATTTTATAAATTGATTTTTAATTAAAATTATAATATACATGAAAAATAACGATTATAAAACTGTAACTAATTTTATAATTCTTTATAACATTATATAAGGTATTATAAAATTATCATAAAAGAAAAAGACATAAAATTATTTATTTATGAAAACATTTTGGGAAAATTCATTTTCTTTTAAAATAAATAATTAAATGAAATTAATTTTTTATGACTTATAAAAATACCAATACTTTTATGATGGTCATATTATCACTTATAAGATGACTAAATTTCATTTATACATTCACAGGTGAGGTTAGTATTTTTTGTATGATTTAATACTCATAAGGTTCATATTTCTATTCATAATGGTAGGTTACTATTCATAAGGGAATGTTACTATTCACCAAAAATAATGTTGTTTCCATCAGACCCTAAAAATCTTCCTTAACATAACTGTAAATGTCTGATTTCATAAATTCAATTCACATATGGGAAAAAATTATGATTAATGGTATCATAGTATGTATTATAATGATAGGTCATTATGTTACCTAATGTGATTATACTAAGAGGAATAATTAAAATAATGGAATTCCATTTATTAAACAATGGTTCGTTACAATCTTCTTTATCATATTTAAATCCCAACAATCTTTAATACACACTGTATATTTACAGAATCCCATATTTAAGAGTTACTTTCACATTTACTTTAATTCATTTAGTAATCTAAAATTTTGACACGTTTGGTTTACTTTTAAAACTATCACATAGATTCACTACATAAGTTATATCTGGCCTTGATACTGTAAGATAAAAATACAACCAATGATTCTTCTGAATTATTTCTGGTTAATAGTTCTTCCAGCTTCATCATTGAATAATTTAGTTCTAATTGAAATGGGTGTTGAAACATTTTTTTCATTTACCATTCAAAACATTTTTAAAAATTCCCTAGAATAATTTTCCATTTATCGAAATAAGTAATTTGGATTCTGCTGAACCAAAAATCATGGAAAATATGTTATCTGACCAAGCATGGTCATCTCAGTATTTATTTCATTTTTTGGGGAAATCATGACATATAACATAATTTTCACGAGAAGCTATGATTTCCTCCACATATACAGGGGATATGAGAGTATCATTGTACATTTCTCTCACATAATGTTTACTATCAACTCTTCCTTTTATAGGATTCCTATCACATAAAGAACCATCTAATTTGTAATACCAAGATATATGAGACTATTTCAAACTATAAAACGCATTCCAAAATATTAATACATTGATGCCACTATTTTCTAATAAAAAACAACCAGGTAATTCTATATATATTTATTCTTCAAGATCACCATTTAGAAAGGTAGATTTCATATCCATGTGAGAAATATTATAATGTTTGTTTGATAATACTCCCTTAAATATTCTAATATATTTCTGTTGTATATTTAGTGAAAATTATTCTTCAATATCAATTCCTTAAATTTTATAACATCCTTTGACCAACAACCTATAATAGTTTCTGGATACTTCAACATTGAAAACTTTCTTATTTTTAAAAACCCACTTCATTATAATAACATTTTTAGGTCTTGATAAAAGATCCCATGTGTATTTCTTCTATATCCGATTAAGTTCCTCATTCATAGATTCATTCTATTATTCATTACCAATTGCTTATTCTACTATATGAGGAATAATTTGTGAAATATGCACAATTAGATCTTTTATAATTTATATTATTATTATTTGGTTATGATCATATTTATTTGAATTGAAATTTGTAGTCTCAACATGTTTATTTAATTTATTGTAATGTTTTATATTATTTTCATCAACATTATACTCATAAAAGGTAAGTTGGGAATCAATATCAATAATTTTTGGATCCTTCTCAATAACTTCATCACACCATTTTTCTATTCTCACACCATGTTTCATTGAATATTATGAATTAAAATCAATTAAGTTAGTTGATTTGATCTTGATTTCACCAATTTTTGCATCATAATAGTCAACAAAATTTTTCATATGTTTTTTCAAACATCTTTATCATATACCATTATATATCTAGCCAAATAAAATTCATTCCTTGATTTTTTCTTGAAATTTACCCAAATTGATTCTATTGATATTTATAATGAAAAGGTTTCCCAAAAAACAATGAAATATATAATAGTTGGATTTTTTTGTACCACATTTTATAATTTTTTGTGTATCTAGTATCCATAGAAATATATTATGTATACGTATAATAGTACATATAGATTCCCTCCATAAATACGTTGAGATATTGTTTTTAACTAACATAGACCAACCCATCTCAACTATACTTTTGTTCTTTATTTTAGCAACCCCATTTTACTATAGAGTATGGGGTGTATTTTATCGATGCTTGATTCAATTAATGGAAATATAACCTTCCAAAGAGTCACAAGTAAACTCTTTGCCATTATTTGTTCTCAGTTTCTTGATATATAGACTCATATCCTTCATAGGTTTCCTTTTAAATTTTTGGAGCATTTTAATTTCCTCTAAATTATTCCTGATAATCATAAAATTGGTTAAATGAGAATAATCATTAATAAATGTAATGAAATACATATCAAATTTGGTTTACTTTGGTCACATTGGTCCACTTATGTCATTATGAAAAAGTTTAGGGTGTCTAGATGATATAATTTCCACCCCTATGTGTGGAATTTGAGCAAATTTCCCCTTTTTATTGGTTTCATAGATTTCATACATTTCCATATGTTGTTTCGGAAAATCACTCACAATATCATGATTCTAGATATTAATTATCGTCTTTGACCAATAAGAACAAGAATTTTATTCCATAAGTTGTTTTCAAATATTTCAATCAAGTAATAAGAATTTATAGATTCATAAATTTTAAATGAATTACAATTTTGTTTCTTATATTGATAATATTCCCATAATTTGTGCTTTAAATGGTTCATAAATACTTTTTGAACAATACCCCTGCGTATTCATCAATATATTGATTGAAATTATTAAAATTATACTATTTTACCTTAAAAAAATAACACATTATGATATATTAGATTTTGGGATTAAATATCTTCGTTTTCCAAGTCCCTTAATTGTCAACAAAAAACCATTTACTGAGGCTACTACTCCTCCCTCAAGATTTTTAATATTGCTCATAATTAATGAGTCCCCATGAATGTCTGATTAGCATCCACTAAAAAAATAAATAGATTCGGTTTTCTACTAGATTTCAAATTATCATCAATGAAACATGAATTTTTATCATTTATTTTTTTGACTATATTTTCAGCTATAATATTTGGTGTTTATTTAGGGGGAATACTCATGCATATTTTAGATGTATGGATACAATGAAATTTTTTTCCATATATTTATGTTAAAAAATAAATTTTATTTTTGTTGGAAAGTTGGATGACTTCAGAATATCTACTAAATCTGAAATGTTTCTCTCCTTTTAACAAAATTGTTCCTCATGGGTTCATGTATCATCCATTAGAGGGAAATGTTATACCAATATACATATGAATTATATCAAAACACTCCAAAAAACAAGAAATGGAATCAGAATATTGATGTTCCCAACTAATAATATCTTTATCTTTAAGATTTTTATTTTTTATTACCATATATTGATATTTTTTTGAGTGAAACAATGTTATTAGAGAATGTATTTCTACCATCCAATTAGAAGATGATTTCTCACTAGTATTCATGCTCCATTCATATACAATCATTATCCTTGAAATTTAGTTTTTAAAAATAATAGATTTATTTTGATATTCATAGAGTAATGGAATAAGATACATCTTTAAACCCATGTTCTCACAATTTTGTGTTAATTATTCCTTGAACTCAACACCCTTGTTGAAAGACTCTCTAAACACATTCAAGTTGTTATATTATTAAGCACATTTAATCTGATTGTTCAATTTTTATTCTTCATTGGGGGAATTATTTTCTTCAATGTCATTAACTATATTTTCCATTTCTACCACTTTCAGTTTGTGGGTTCTAATTTATTAAATTAAAATAACATATTTATATTCACATTAATCATTTTCCTCAATAATATTTTTTTTTCTTTAAATAACAGTCTCTTTTGATTTTTGATCTCTGTGTTTTCATCAAGACAAGATTAGAATTCATTTCTCAACATTCACTCTAGCTTTGTTTATTCATATTCATTAACATCACTTGCAGAGTTGTCCAAAACGCATTTGACATGAGCTGTGAAGTTGGTTTTATGATATGATCTACTCATTGACATGTATTTAGCTTCATCTTTATTTCTCACAAAAAAAATTCTTTTTATTTTCTTGAAATTTATATTAATTCCAAAAATTTTGTTGCCTCTTTTGATCTATCACCTATTTAATTTCTTGTGGTTTTTCAACATCAATCCCAGGTTCCATAAACAACTTTTTAGGACAATTTATAGTAATAATCATATTTTCATTATTGTTTTAGCAACTTTGGGGCAATTTAATATTAACCATAAAAATTAAACCCTAGAATATTTCTTATACAAGGGAAATGATTCTATTTTAATATTCATCCACATTTCCATCCTCAAATTCACTTGATTTTGATATTTTATCATATCTGATTTTGAGCTTTCTCATGTATTTAAAAATCAATCTCATATTTGATCTTCTTCTTAAAAATTAGAGTTTTACACATTTCAAATAAAATGAGAATGTTATATAATCAATAATCGGTAATATCACATATATCCACCAAAGTTGATATTTTAGGGTTGAACCTGTCCAAAAATACGTTTTATCATTTTTTCGACAATAGTTGAATAATCCATTTTTTCATCAAATCCTCAAATATTATTGGTAGTTTTCTTAACTTCTGTGAAGTATTAATCAACATTTTCTTGTTCAACCATCATTATATCATCATATTTTCTCTTCCAAATTATCAATTTAGCCTCCTCGACTTTCATATTTCCTTTATAACTTCATTCCATGTTGTCCAAATTTTCCTTATCATTTTTTATTCTCATAACCTTTGTGTATGTTTTATTCTAAAAGAGAAATAAAAATTGAATTTTTTCCTTTCCATCAAAATACATATTTTTCTTATTGGTAAAATTTATAAGAGATTCCCCATCAAAAGGTGAGAAATAAAGATTATGTACAACTTTATCTTCAAAGAATAGAGATAGAATATAGGGAAAACCAATCAATGTCAACTGGAATAGTTATTTCCATAGAAAGTAGAAAAACACATAATATTGACAGAATTCATATTATCCATATTCAATACAAAGTGTATCTGGATAGATGGAACCTTCCTTTAATACCAATTGTAGTGCCTATAGGGGAGTTTTACCGTTGAGTAGGGGGTGTTGAATTGGTGGTAAATTATATAAATTTTCATTCATTTGATATTATCCTCTATTAACTTGTTAAGATATTATCCACTCTTGTGATTACTCAACCTTGATGAATATAAAAAAATTATATAAAACCCAATATCATTTCAATTTTCTATATCTCTATGATCCTACTCCTTGCTGTGATTAGTTTGGATCCCCAATCATTGATTATCCCACAAAATCACATGAAGTTACTAGGAACATTTTTTCACTACAATAGAGTCCCACTTGGCTTTCCTGAGTCCCATTGGAATAATAGCTTCAAACTTTCAGATATAAAAGTAATACAAAAGACACGTAAAAGGATAACTTTTGAATGTTGTCTACTAATTCAAAAATTTATTAATATATTTTATTTTGATCTTTTAAGATAAATTAAACAACATAATCTCACAATTTGAAGAAATTCTTGAATTAGTTCTTCCCGAATAGTTTACTTTTGACATATCAAATACATGCTTCTTAAATTGTATAAAAAATTTCCATTATGTACATTAAATAATTATCATAAACCACATTAAAAATCCTGAATTTCTTATATTTTTAAGGATTATTAGATAATACCCTTTTTATAGGTTGAGGTGGTTCCCTTTACAAGAATCGTAGGACCAAGGAATAAGGCCCATACATGAACTGAAGTCATTGAGGCATAAGGACCAATACATGAACTTAAAGGACCAATGCTAAAAAAACATAAAGTATAACATCCAAAGTATCTATCTCTTGAAGGCACATAACTCCCCACCCCTCATGGCTAATTTGCTAGCATTGACTAATGCCCAGATCCACGGTTCCTGGTACTAATGATAGTTTCCATACACTCTCATTTATTATATTTTTAATTTTCATATGGTGGTAACATGTTTACTCAAAATCCATCTATTGGTTCTCTTCTATGTGGTCTGCCTAGGATGGTTCATGGTCTATGTGTCCCAAATTCCCTTCGTATTAATGGTCATTTTTGTCCTGAAATCCATATGCCCTGAATTCCCTTGGTGGCTTGATGGACAATAGTGTCCGAAAGAACCTATTACTCGATGGTATTTGGTGACTCAATTGACCTAGACCTATATGCCCAAACAGGTGGCCCAAAGGACAAAATTAGATGAATTGTTCCGGAAGATATTGTTCCACACATTTACTGCTATAATAACTGCTATAGTACCGCTATAGTAAATCAACAATTCGCCCCATTTGGATTTTATGGTGGGTTTCTTTGATTCGAAGAAAAAGCCTCTACCACTCAGATACAAGCTCATGGGAATTATTTTATATCACATTCAGGATTCTGTATACTATAGGCAAACATATTCTTACTACTTCACACAATGATATTTTCACATGCATCAGAATATTTTCTCAAAATACATAATATACACTTCACAACTATAGAACACATGTTTTCTATACTATATGAGGAAATTAATTTTCTCTTCAAATATTATATTCACCTCAACACTCACACACACTCATATACTATAATTTTTAAAATTAGAATAAATCCGGAAATTATAAGAAAACATTCAACAATTATTAGAGCATTTATTTCATAATGATTCAATGAATGAGAAAAATTGTTTAAAGTGGGTCAATTCTCTCCAAATAGCAATTCCATTAAGTAAATATAACCATATTCACATAAAAGTTTCATTCATGTATGAAAATCATTTTAACTCTTAACTATAATGATACTTATCTATATAACATATCAACATAGAAACATAAAAAAAATTGACCAATAATATTAAATTCATCTTATAGGATTTCATGTGCTGGGAAGATTAGTATCATATAACTTCATAAAATTTCCCTCAAACTTACCATTAATTAAAAATCACACCGCAAACTATTTTAACTTCAAATAAATTCATCTAGAAATCATTTTCAATGAAATCACCTTATCCATAATGAATCTTTACATGAAATACCTTTAAATTTTAACCCTCATGTAGCACTCATACACATATAATTTGTTCATCCAAAGGCACCACATACTAGTTTTAATTTCTAGAAAATACACCATATGTATCTATAAAGTAAATCTTCTTTGTATTACCCTCATCTTCATAAATAAAGAGGGTTTATCTACAATAAAAACATCTGACACACACTAATGAATAAAAAAGTAGTCCACATAAACTTTTATGTACTATTCATCTACACATATGATATTCGTTATGTATAACAAATCCTCACAAAATCCTCATCATGAGCATTATTCCCTGTAGAATAATAATCATAAGTACACCTCCACATAAAATAATCATTTTAATGTTTCAATGATTTGTAAGAAATCATCCTTAGCCATATTTTAGAGCCCCCCATATCATTGTATGTTCTCACATAGAGTTTATACATGTACATGATCAGTAGATAATGAAACTTAATCTATAGAAGTATTTATATATAGTTTCTCATCCAATAAACCCTTACTTGGAAAGGAATCATACAAGGGAGTTTGAAGATGATCTTATTTATGGATCTGATGGCTTAAATTTAATTGGATGATCAGATTAGATGACAACCGTTATTTACATATTTTTAATGGATAGTAGAACTGTAACCAGGCGACGTTGTCCCTTATGAAACCATCAGTTGAACATCACATTGGTTTATTACTCAAGTGTTGTTATTATACCATTGAGACAACACTAGGGTTGGTAATGTGATACACATCACACACACCACTTGAGCTTCCGCCCAATGGATACATGCCAGACCTCTACACGCTTACAATTATAAGATTTATAGAACCTATGAATGTACCCTCTGTAAAATAAAATCCACTTAAACATGTGTGAAATTCATTGGTCCTATAAATTGTCCCTATCAGTTTCAATCATGATTAGGTGGTTCCCTCAGTAATGGTTATCCTCCATGTCCTAAATGTTTCTTAGGTTGAGATGACATTATAATTTTTAGAGAGATGTAAATGGTTTTTTAAGTAAAAATTAAATAAATATTTAAATAAATATTTAAATAGAAGTCAAAATAAAAAAATATGTTAAAGAAACCTATCTCAATTAATGTATATGACAAAATATTCCTTTATTAATTTATTCTCAAATGTTTTCTTCATGAAAATAAATACATTAATGTAGTTCCTCTTTTTTATGCAATGTAAAAACCACATAGCACATGACATTGAAAATTTAGATCAACATAAGTGATTTTCACATTTATACCATGAGAAGTTATATATGCAAGACACATAATTCCATAAGATATATCTATAATAATTATTCATGCATCACAACATCAACCATATTTACCAAAAACATATTAACACACCATGACAACATATTAAACACCTATGAAAAAAAATATGACACTTAGGGTCAACATATATTATTATATTTTATTAATTTATCTATAGTTTATTATGTGATCACTATTAATGAGATGGATACATAATGAATTTTATATTTTTAGATAAGAGATACCTTTTATTTTAGATTAAAAATGAACCCTAATGTCAATGTTTTTTAGATGTATATTGACCAACTTCTCATGTTTCCATTACTAGATGGTGTGTTACCCCTAAAAATGTTTTATTCAAACGATATATTTCCTCATGGGATTTTTTCTTCCATTTGCTTATATTCCTCAATGAATATATATTTTTGGAGGAAATTTATGCTATATACTCATCAGTATTTATTGTTTTGATGATAGTTTTACACTATTAAATTTTTTAATTTTTTGGAGAGTGTGCTTTTGGATAGATTAGACATGTTGGACATACTATGGGATAAAAAGAATTATATTTTTTCTATTTAGTTTATATGGGATATTATATACATTAACCACATTGATAAGAGGTGTTTTGATGAATACCCTACTAAGTATAGTTGCAACCCGGAAAATTTATTTATTTTTCAACTACATTATCATTTATGTATTTTTGTTGATATTTTTTTATAATTTTAATCTTTTTAAGAGTTTTAGTGTCTAGATCATGGTCTATAGTCTGTTCATTTCGATTATAAAATGGTATTTTATTAGTTAGTAAATAATTCATGGTTAGGTGAATAATCTGAGAACTATTAATAATGATCTGCCATCCATGAAAATATCTACAAACAATGTTTTTTCTTCAAAACTTTTATAGATATTTTGTAATCAATTTATGGAAATAGTTTTTGATATTATTTTTTGATTATAATTATTTTCTTTTTCAGATTATGTTTTAGGAATATTAGAATTTATTTATGAAATAATGGTGTCATGTGTCATGTATCGTTATTATATCATTAATATTATTGTCATCATTAGTTCAAATAATTAACATGGGATATAAATGTTGTGTTATGAAAGGATGATTATAATGAGAAAATGTGTGCGATATTATTATTATTATAAAAACCCATATAATTATAGTATAAGTTATTATTATATTAGTATTCTTGAATTGGATATTAATATTTATTACATATATATTAAATAATTTAAAACATCATAATTTTAACAGTACTATTAAACTAATTTCTTATAATTTTTTATTTAAAAGTTTAATTTTCAAATTAAGGATTTTTATTTTTTAAAACTATTCTATTTTTTAATTCATCATTCCATATATTCTTATTGTACTACCATAATATTTTGTGAATTAATTTTTTAATTAATTAAATCATTATTATATTTTTACATTTCACACAACATGAAAAATATTTTATTTTATGTTAATGGCCTATGTTTGTCTTGCATTATACTCAAAACCAACATAATTATACACTAAATGAAATATAAATTCTAGCATAATTGACATGGAAAATCGATGTTAGCATGTCTTATATGAAATAGTGGCATTCTTTGATGGCTTGCGTAACACATATGACCGATTATTAATGAATAATAGTATATCATTAAAATGTTATTATTCAAAATAAAAAAATATAACCTCGATATTATGAATAGTATTTACTAATTTATGAAATTATATGTTTTTAAAAAATATAATATTAATGCATAGGTTTCCAATTAGTTAGAAATAAATTTGAAAACCGATTGAATCTAAAAGAAAATAAGTTTATTTTTAGTGTCACGGAGTTGTTTTACCATAATAAATTACATTAATTAGAGTAAGTGATTGATATTAATTTAATATTTATTTTTTATATTCAATAAGATATTTTTGATATTCGCCCAGTAAATTTGATTAAAATAAGATAATAATAAACTCATTTTATGCTTAAAACCAATTTTTATAACAATAGTTTTACTGCCTTTTAATGGAGAATAAATTTTAAATCCAGTTTTTGGAAGTCTTATAGTATTAATATGTCAAAAAAACATCATATTTTAAATTGAAAAATAAAAATTAGGTTCTGATAAATTTTTAGCATTATTCTTTAAGGTTTCATTTTTAATATGAATTTTTTGAAATACTCGATTTTAATTAAAAACTATTTTTTTATTTAATATATTTATAGGGATAAATTATATTAAAATTGGATTAATAGTTTAGTTTGATAATAATATTTTAAATAAATCCATTTTATGTCATTGTAACCAATTTTACATTGAAATTGGAAATAAAAATTTATCAATCATTTGATCATTTTACATTAAAACCCGTAGTGTCACCCCGTGAGGGGGATTAATTATAAATTTTTTTTTTTCGGTTTTGTGTTTGGAATTTGAAAAAATGGATTCCATATTTTGAATAATCATAACTTATAATTTAATATAAGGCCATAATAGTTTTCTACAATTAATATTTTTGAATTTAGTTAAAATTAATTACGTCTAATAGTGTAAAATTAAGGTTAACAAAGGACTAAACCTTTAATTTAAGAATGAAGATGACGTAGAAACTTTTCCAAGAGACATTTCTAGACATGTTTCTACCCTATCCTACCTTTTATATACCTTTTATCATAGTTGGTTCCACTTTAAACATGGTGGATGTTGGTTTAATTCCCCCTTCAAATATTTATAAGAGTGCTACTCCTTCCTTATAAAAGGCCACCACTGCTAACTCTTTTTCACACCTCTCAACACTCTTACGTTCAAACAAGATATTTCCAATAAAGTAAATAAAATACAACCATTCTTCTTTTAATCATCATATTTTAAATATATTCTTCCATGGAATTTTTTAGCAAAATCCAAAAGGAGTTACCCGATTAAGAGGAAACACCTTTTGTGAAGATTTTTTTTATTTTCCTTTTCCACCCAATAAACTTGATTTATTACATGATTTTATAACAACAACAGTATCCTGAATATACTAGTATTATTTTATGCTAATTTTATTACCTATACGTATAGACAAATCTATCTAATGGGTAATGAACATACCGTCTATGTCTACGAAGAACAGCCGTCTCACTAAATAATTATTGTTCAATTTTCCTTACTCCCTATATAAGGCCCCAGCCTTAAACCTTAATTAATATTGAATTAAATGATTAATTCACATTGAGGATCTTTTCAGGTTTAGAGTTTTAGAGAATTAGGACATAACTAATACATCTCAAAAGATTACAAAGTAGTCGCCTCTACTAAATTTCAATAAAATAAAAACTCTTAAAAAGAAACATGTATAGTTCCATGTTTTAGGTAGCATGACTTTCCCTTGATCCCATCCTTGACCCTATTCCACGCTAAGTCCTGTGAAAACCATTTCAAAAACTTGGGATGAGCATAAAAATCTCAGTAAGGGATACACAAAGAATGAAAACTGTCAGTTTTTCAAAACAACAAGTAAACCATGAATAATTTATTAAAGTAATACTTTTCACCTTCATGAAGTAGTAAAAACTATTCACTGAAAAAAAGTATCATTACATACCTTTTTGTAACCAAAGGATTACCATAAAACCCATATAAAGAACACATAACATATATAAAGGTAACTTGGGACATAACTATACTTGTAACGCCCCGACCCCAGTTACCCAGAGTCGGTGCATTATTACATAACATTGGCATGATCACAAGAAAGATCAAATCTCGAAAGACCGATTGGTTTAGTAGCCTTGGAAACACTAGATATATTCATAAGTTTTACATTACATTATAAAATGAAAAACTACTACAACAACATAATTTTTCCACAATCCACACTGTTAACCCCTCATAAAATCCCCGCAGGTCATTCATAACTTACTTCTTCACATCCTGGGAAAAATAAAACATAGAAAAGGGGTGAGCTCAAATGCCCAGTAAGGATAACAATATATCGGAAACTTTTATAAATAAGAATAAAACTTTAAGGCAATGTATAACTAAAACAAAAGCCTTTTAAATATTAACTTTCAACATGGTATGGCATAAATAAAATGAAATAATGCCATTTACTTATTCACATGGATATTCTACTAATCGAATAATCACATGAAAAAATCAATAACCACTTTCATAATGTTGGAATGCATAATGCCAGACTATCATAACCACATATCCAAGGCCTCGTGCCAAGACTACAAATAAGATTTTGTCAAGGCCTTGTGCCAAGACACTAGTTTGTCTCATGAGACCTACCGATGCATCGAGGAGCTATAGCGGGCTCCACCCGTCACTTACTAAGTCCAATGCATTCCCATATGAAAAGGTTTAAACATAACATAAACATTCGTATTAAAACTAGCATACGAAATGTCAATTATTTCACCACAAACTATGAATGGTATAAAAATAGCACATCCACAGTCAAACATACCACAAAACCTTCAATACAATATAGAAGTTTTGTATCACAATAGATCAAATTCAAATAAGCGTAAAATCCATCAAAGGATGTTGACATAGATGAAATCAAAATTCTTTTTAAAGAAATATCTCTTTTTATTTTGAAATCATTTAAGATCCATATAAAATAAAACATTTTCTTTGAAAATATTCTTATAAGCTTGTAAGGGAAGTTTTCAAGATTTTATAATGGCGGAAATTAGCCGCACCCGCCGTATAAGTTAAAGAAACATTCTTACCTTAATTCTGTCGAAAAGGTTAAAAATGACCTTGTTTTGAAAACGACGGAAAGATTCCTTTATAAACCTCTTATAAAAAGTCAAACAAGGGTATAAATGACTTTAACCCATATTCTTGTAAATAATAAATATGTTTTGAAATACATTTCGAAGAAACATAGATGTGGATGATAAAGAAATCCCAGTAGATTATTACGTATAAACAACCTCTGATAATGAAGAGATTGTGAAATAACCCTTACCTTGTACTTTTCCTTGGTTAGGGTAGGTTAACCTCCTTTATAATGGTGAAATAATTTTTATTAAATTATACAAGAATCATATATATTAATATGATATCATATATGATCTTTTAACATTGATTTGTTAATAATATCTTAGAATTATCGTCGTTTCGGGTGTTAACTTACTTGTTTTCTTTTATATGTTCTGTTACGTAAGACATGTTTGTAAAGGATAGGTTGTATATTATTCATATCCTGAATGATATCAAGTACTTAAACATCATTTTTAAATCATCAAATGATAATTATACTTGAATGGATACGATGGAGAATGAATCTCATCGCGTTCGTGGAGACGGTAGTCCGTACGTACGTACGAGCGACAATATCATTCTTTTGATATTAAAATAATATATAAATGAATGGTATATCATATATACAGAATCATTAACATGTTATATTTATTATTTACATGAGTTACACATCATTATTATACCCATCCAAATAATATTATATTGAATAACAATTACACCACGACGTGGAGACGGTAAGCCGTACGTACGCACGTATGGTGACATGTTATTCAAAGGGTGGATAGAATACTGAATATGGTTGTACCATATTTATAATAACATCACAGTATATGTGAGATACTGGAGTTATTATTTTATAATGGTAAGAACAAAGGAAGAAGAAGTGGAAGAAGAAATGAACTTAGAAAAGGGTGGTGAAATCATTACCTCTTCTTCGGGTTCTTCCTTTTGATTTGATCAAAAGGGCTCCTTAGGTTGGCTTTCTGATAAAACTAAGGCCTCTAGGTTGTAGTGAGGGATGTTGGGAGAGTATTTGGGCAGAGTTTGGCCGAACCAAAAGGCTTGGAAGGTGTGGAGAAATGAGAATGAGGAGTTCCCTTTTATAAGAGGGGTGAGGGGCACCTTTGGAAAAGGTAGAAATATTAATTTATAATAAATTCATATTCGGTTTCTAATGGCTCAAAAGTTGATTATTAAAAGGTTAAGGTGGGGCTAGGTCGAAAACCACTCAACCAATAGAATTTAGACAGGTTTGGGTACTTATATTAACCTTATCTTTAAGTATTAACTCTAAGTTAATTAGTTTCACTTTTACAATGTCTCTTTGTATTTTTATATAATATGGTTAATAAACTTACTATATACATCCAAGAGACCCCCAAGTGGTACATTAATGATGAACCTATCATGATATAAGTCTTTCGGCCTAACCTTAGATTTTTAGGAATTTAATATCAATTAATAATATAATATTTGTTTTAAGAACTCTTTTATGTCAATTTTGACACTATTCAATAGTTGATTTTTGTGAAACTCATAATAGATTTATTACTTCGAAAAAAGTCAATTAAATCAATCCTAATATATCATATTATCCTAGAAAATTAGTTTAATTCATTAAAAGTTTCATATTATATTTTATTGGGTATTTATAATATCAATTATTTTAATTTTTCACTATTATAGTAATTACTGCATCATCATTGTGTCATAAATAAAATAAATTATTTAATGTCTAAAAATTATAAATAAAATATTATTATGTAGGAAATCTTTTTATCTTTCTAATGAATATTTATAATCTAAAATCCAACTTATATAACCCTATGTAACAATTGTTTTTCTAAAAGATATATGTTTGTGTTATTTTTGTATTCATTTTAACTTAATTAAAATAAAGTGTCATTATCACTTACAAGTGGATCCATGGGGTCCCAAAATAGACCCAAAGATTCCCATGGTCGACCATGTATCAACCAATAGGGTTAAGACACGTTTTATGGTAATTTAGTATTATTATAATATTATTTTTTAACCCTTATTTACTGGATTTACCCTTAACCATGGTAAATAAAATATTTACCGCAGTAATTATTCAAAATGTCTAAAAATAAAGGTTACCTATTTACACAATTTGAACATCCTGATTCCAAATATGGAATCCATTTTCCTAAATTAAAAACACAGAAGTGGCAGAAATTAATTTAAAATTAATTCCCGCTGTCAAAACAAAAAGCGTGTTTTTAAGAGATAATAACTATCGAAAGATTGACACTCGTTTATGTTCGGTTTAATTGTAAAATTATGTACAATGACCAACATTATATTAAATGGTAAAAATATATTCTAAATATACTTTAAAACCACTCAAATTCATAATTTATCACTATTAATTATTTTGATTAAAAAAGTTGTTTTTAATTAAAACTTAGTAATTTTCACTATTCATCAAAATATGAAAGTTATCCGAAATGTACAAAAATTTCACCTTAGGCTAAATTCGATATTCCGAATCCAAAAATGAAGTCCATTTTGAAATATAAAATATATATAATTTCAAAAAGTAGGTATTACTATTCATAACGGCTGGTTTGATTGGTTGTGGTGTGTGTTAGAACTCGAAGTTGCGTACAACACACACTACTGTATTATTCAAAGGAAAGCGTACCGTGGAAGCTTGGGATGTTTCATTTTAAATTGTTTTTGATGTCCCCATTTAGTCAAAAAGTTTAAAATATTGTATTTAAAAAGTTTTCACTATTAAAAGTTGATAAAAGTGCAATACTGAAAATGAATCTGTTCTTGCATTATGTCTAAGAAACTCATAATATGGATTCTAAAATTATAAGGATTATATAAAGTTTAAAATTTAGTTAATACTATTCATAACCCCTTTTGAATGTTTTTTTTTGTAAGTCATGGTGTGATTGAACTCGGTGTTGCGTGTAGTGCAATTTATTGAATTATTTTGAAGAAATAACACGCTATGAAATCTTGGGGTGTTACATTCTCCCCTCCTTCAATAAATTGCGTCCTCGCAATTTGAAATTGTTCTTCAAAAATAGAAAATATATTTTTTGGAAAACCCACATCGGAAATTGGGTTACTAAAATTTAGTCTTAATATGAGGAAAAGTGAAATGAAAGGGTCACCACCAAATTATGATCTCGATTAGGAGAACATTGGTGGCAATTAGAGACATATAATTGGAGGAAAAACGTAAATATTTATAGGTAGTGATTGAGGTCATCAATCACAAACAATTATAAAATTGAGGTCCTTAAACTCATCAATCTATGATGATTTGAAATACCATCGGTTCAACAAAACATAGGGTATTAGGATAACAAATTTTTGACGTTTCAAAATATCTTAGTTGAAATCCCACATCGAAAAATGAATTAATGAGGCCTCTATTTAAAATAAAGAGTCGAAAGTATGAAGATTACCGAAAATAACATATACTAGGGTTCCATGTAGGAAAATATGGATATGGAAGAGAAATCTAACCATCAATTATCTGATGGAGAGTGGTAGAGAACATGGCTATGAAAAGGCCAACAATCCCAAAGCCATAAATTAGTGATGATTTAAGGTACCATCTAGGACAACATTTTTGTTCTAAGTTTCTTTTATTAACGTTGAGGATTTTATTTATGAGATTGGCTAAGATCATAAGGAGATATACATACTTTATAATTAGAGTTTTATCCATTAATAAATTTCTACCACAAACTCATCTTTCACTCTAAAAGATAATAGAATGTAATTTTTTTTCTATTTATACTATTCGTACAGGGTTCCAAAATAAATGAATTTATAATTCATCGACCAGATATTTTAAAAAAAACTACATTATTTAATCCATGACATCTCGTGGGCTAGTGGTAGGTGATACACCCTTGTCGCCCTTCGGTTGCGAGTTCAAGTCTCGCAGCCTTGCCGGACGCGACGGGTTGCCGCCCGACCTCCGGGTTGTCCTTTTATGGCAATCTAAAATAATCCAAACTAGAACTATCCAAAATACTTCTGTCTAAACTCACAGTCCAACATTTATAAGGAAGGTAAACATAATATAGATCCTTTTTACCCCGTAATAGAATATGAATACCTTCATCATGTATTACCATATTCCTTATTGATTACATTCATGATCCCTTATTCCATATAGAATGCTGGATATACTTCATTAATCCAAAAATGATTGAAACCCCAACAATGATGGAATATACAAATCATTAATCAGTTCCAAGGTAGTCAAGAATATCCAATATAATTTATCCAAATCAATCATGTATTATTCTAAAATCACTATCTCAGTATCAGAACTATATTATGATTTATCATTCTCTCAACCATATATTTTCCAAAAATTTATCCTGCTATTGAGTCACTTTTCTTTGTTCCACACAATGTCATGTCCTTAATGAAATAGTACTGCAGTACAATCCTTATATACTCCATAATTATTATAACAAGTACATTGTTGATACAACACTCAATTGATATAATCAACATAATAACTCTAATCATTCCTCTTAATCTGTGGTAGTATCATAACTTGATTATTATCCAATAGCATCATTTGCGGCATAGTCTGATGACTGGGACATAGGTTCGCGTAGTGTCCAAACTCCTTGCAAATGAAGCATTGTACATTTGAAACCATTTTCTTACCCTTGCAGTCACGTACTTTGTGCCCTTTTCCTCCACACTTATAACAAACTCCCATTCCTTTCAGGCAAGTTCCAGGGTGTTTCTTTCTACAGTTACCACATATGGGAAAATTCTTCTTTTCCCTCTTCCGTTTATCCATATTTCTCTCTTCCATCCTTTTCTTCTCTTGCTTCCCTTCAAATCCATAGGACTCAGTAAAATCTTTACTTATCTTATCAACACATGATATTATTTCTTCATATGATGATAATACATGCGAGACTATTTCTCTTGTAAATTTTGGCTTAAGACCATAAAATATATGATCCTTCTTTCTCTTTGTATCATGTGCATTGCTAGAGTTCTCATTCCTTCTACTGGGCGCCATTTCTAAACAATGGCATACACTAGATCAGTTTATGAATCAAAATACATAATCTCATACTTATAAAACACTTAACATAAATTTAACTATTTATGGATATAATCCATATTCATAAAAATGTTTTCTTTGAGGAATTATATACTCATAAACCCTTCATAATGATTTGTAAAGAAAATGAGAGTTATCCTAAGCATATCCCCCGGGAGTGTCGTAACCAAGAGTGCAGCAAGGCCCGTTGTCGTGCACCAGTTCCCGTTCGAGTCTAGCTCAAAGCGGTGTTTTCGGGTTTTACCCCTAGGTACATCTGTGCCAGAGCCGCCTCTACCTGCTCGTATCCAGACAGGGATGTATTTCTCGGAAAACTCACAAAATCTCTACAATACCAAAATTCTAGGAAGTTCTTCTATACTAATCCTCAAAGTTCATCTTAGGTCTACGTGCTCTAATCAGAGTTTATCTAAATCTAGCTTCCAAGGTTTGTACTAAACTTCCTCTGATACCAACTGTAACGCCCCGACCCCAGTTACCTAGAGTCGGTGCATTATTACATAACATTGGCATGATCACAAGAAAGATCAAATCTCGAAAGACCGATTGGTTTAGTAGCCTTGGAAACACTAGATATATTCATAAGTTTTACATTACATTATAAAATGAAAAACTACTACAACCACATAATGTTTCCACAATCCACACTATTAACCCCTCATAAAATCCCTGCAGGTCATTCATAACTTACTTATTCACATCCTGGGAAAAATAAAACATAGAAAAGGGGTGAGCTCAAATGCCCAGTAAGGATAACAATATAGCAGAAACTTTTATAAATAAGAATAAACATTTAAGGCAATGTATAACTAAAACAAAAGCCTTTTAAATATTAATTTTCAACATGGTATGGCATAAATAAAATGAAATAATGCCATCTACTTATTCACATGGATATTCTACTAATCGAATAATCACATGAAAAAATCAATAACCACTTTCATAATGTTGCAATGCATAATGCCAGACTATCATAACTACATAGCCAAGGCCTCGTGCCAAGACTAAAAATAAGATTTTGTCAAGGCCTTGTGCCAAGACACTAGTTTGTCTCATGAGACCTACCAATGCATCGAGGAGCTATAGCGGGCTCCACCCGTCACTTACTAAGTCCAATGCATTCCCATATGAAAAGGTTTAAACATAACATAAACATTCGTATTAAAACTAGCATACGAAATGTCAATAATTTCACCAAAAACTATGAATGGTATAAAAATAGCACATCCACAGTCAAACATATCACAAAACCTTCAATATAATATAGAAGTTTTGTATCACAATAGATCAAATTCAAATAAGCGTAAAATCAATCAAAGGATGTTGACATAGATGAAATCAAAATTCCTTTTAAAGAAATATCTCTTTTTATTTTGAAATCATTTAAGATCCATATAAAATAAAACATTTTCTTTGAAAATATTCTTATAAGCTTGTAAGGGAAGTTTTCAAGATTTTATAATGGCGGAAATTAGCCGCACCCGCCGTATAAGTTAAAAAAACATTCTTACCTTAATTCTGTCGAAAAGGTTAAAAATGACCTTGTTTTGAAAACGATGGAAAGATTCCTTTATAAACCTCTTATAAAAAGTCAAAAAAGGGTATAAATGACTTTAACCCATATTCTTGTAAATAATAAATATGTTTTGAAATACATTTCGAAGAAACACGGATGTGGATGATAAAGAAATCCAAGTAGATTATTACGTATAAACAACCTCGGATAATGAAGAGATTGTGAAATAACCCTTACCTTGTACTTTTCCTTGGTTGGGGTAGGTTAACCTCCTGTATAATGGTGCAATAATTGTTATTAAATTATACAAGAATCATATATATTAATATGATATCATATATGATCTTTTAACATTGATTTGTTAATAATATCTTAGAATTATCGTCGTTTCGGGTGTTAACTTACTTGTTTTCTTTTATATGTTTTGTTACGTAAGACATGTTTGTAAAGGATAGGTTGTATATTATTCATATCCAGAATGATATCAAGTACTTAAACATCATTTTTAAATCATCAAATGATAATTATACTTGAATGGATACGATGGAGAATGAATCTCATCGCGTTCGTGGAGACGGTAGTCCGTACGTACGCACGAGCGACAATATCATTCTTTTGATATTAAAATAATATATAAATGAATGGTATATCATATATACAGAATCATTAACATGTTATATTTATTATTTACATGAGTTACACATCATTATTATACCCATCCAAATAATATTATATTGAATAACAATTACACCACGACGTGGAGACGGTAAGCCGTACGTACGCACGTATGGTGACATGTTATTCAAAGGGTGGATAGAATACTGAATATGGTTGTACCATATTTATAATAACATCACAGTATATGTGAGATACTGGAGTTATTATTTTAGAATGGTAAGAACAAAGGAAGAAGAAGTGGAAGAAGAAATGAACTTAGAAAAGGGTGGTGAAATCATTACCTCTTCTTCGGGTTCTTCCTTTTGATTTGATCAAAAGGGCTCCTTAGGGTGGCTTTATGATCAAACTAAGGCCTCTAGGTTGTAGTGAGGGATGTTGGGAGAGTATTTGGGCAGAGTTTGGCCGAACCAAAAGGCTTGGAAGGTGTGAAGAAATGAGAATGAGGAGTGCCCTTTTATAAGAGGGGTGAGGGGCACCTTTGGAAAAGCTAGAAATATTAATTTATAATAAATTCATATTCGGTTTATAATGGCTCCAAAGTTGATTATTCAAAGGTTAAGGTGGGGATAGTTCGAAAACCACTCAACCAATAGAATTTAGACAGGTTTGGGTACTTATATTAACCTTATCTTTAAGTATTAACTCTAAGTTAATTAGTTTCACTTTTACAATGTCTCTTTGTATTTTTATATAATATGGTTACTAAACTTACTATATACATCCAAGAGACCCCCAAGAGGTACATTAATGATGAACCTATCATGATATAAGTCTCTTGGCCGAACCTTAGATTTTTAGGAATTTAATATCAATTAATAATATAATATTTGTTTTAAGAACTCTTTTATGTCAATTTTGACACTATTCAATAGTTGATTTTTGTGAAACTCATAACAGATTGATTACTTCGAACAAAGTCAATTAAATCAATCCTAATATATCATATTATCCTATAAAATTAGTTTAATTCATTAAAAGTTTCATATTATATTTTTTTGGGTATTTATAATATCAATTATTTTAATTTTTCACTATTATAGTAATTACTGCATCATCATTGTGTCATAAATAAAATAAATTATTTAATGTCTAAAAATTATAAATAAAATATCATTATGTAGGAAATCTTTTTATCTTTCTAATGAATATTTATAATCTAAAATCAAACTTATATAACCCTATGTAACAATTGTTTTTCTAAAAGATATATGTTTGTGTCATTTTTGTATTCATTTTAACTTAATTAAAATAAAGTGTCATTATCACTTACAAGTGGATCCATGGGGTCCCAAAATAGACCCAAAGATTCCCATGGTCGACCATGTATCAACCAATAGGTTTAAGACACGTTTTAGGATAATTTAGTATTATTATAATATTATTTTATAACCCTTATTTACCCGATTTACCCTTAACCATGGTAAATAAAATATTTACCGCAGTAATTATTCAAAATGTCTAAAAATAAAAGTTACCTATTTACACAATTTTAACATCCTGATTCCAAATATGGAATCCATTTTCCTAAATTCAAAACACAGAAGTGGCAGAAATTAATTTAAAATTAATTCCCGCTGTCAAAACAAAAATCGTGTTTTTAAGAGATAATAACTATCAAAAGATTGACACTCGTTTATGTTTGGTTTAATTGTAAAATTATGTCCAATGACCAACATTATATTAAATGGTAAAAATATATTCTAAATATAATTTAAAACCACTCAAATTCATAATTTATGACTATTAATTAGTTTGATTAAAAAAGTTGTTTTTAATTAAAACTTAGTAATTTTCACTATTCATCAAAATATGAAAGTTATCCGAAATGTACCAAAATTTCACCTTAGGCTAAATTCGATATTCCGAATCCAAAAATGAAGTCCATTTTGAAATATAAAATATATATAATTTCAAAAATTAGGTATTACTATTCATAACGGCTGGTTTGATTGGTTGTGGTGTGTGTTAGAACTCGAAGTTGCGTACAACACACACTACTGTATTATTCAAAGGAAAGGGTACCGTGGAAGCTTGGGATGTTTCATTTTAAATTTTTTTGATGTCCCCATTTATTCAAAAAGTTTAAAATATTGTATTTAAAAAGTTTTCACTATTAAAAGTTGATAAAAGTGCAATACTGAAAATGAATCTGTTCTTGCATTATGTCTAAGAAACTCATAATATGGATTCTAGAATTATAACGATTATATAAAGTTTAAAATTTAGTTAATACTATTCATAACCCCTTTTGAATGTATTTTTTTTGTAAGTCATGGTGTGATTGAACTCGGTGTTGCGTGTAGTGCAATTTATTGAATTATTTTGAAGAAATAACACGCTATGAAATATTGGGGTGTTACAATACTTAAGTGGAATAACCATACGGTCGACTTCCACACATATCACTTAATGGAATAGCCATTCGGCCAACTTCCATACATACTTAATGGAATAGCCATACGGCCGACTTCGATACCCAATGCATTGGAGGTTATAACGTAACCACCCGTCCTAGTACTCATGGCACTGCCCGTCATATGGTTTGTCATGTAACCACCCGTTAAATGTCCAAGTACCATAATAAAATCATAAGACATAAAACAAATATAATGGAAAGAAAACATTTCCACATTTTGATCACAATATATCACTCAAATATATTGACATAAAAAATCAATTATAAAAACCATTTTCAATACCAAAATACATAAAAGAGTATGTGGTATTTATGTCAATTTAAAAACATCACGACTTGTTGAGGAAGCCAAAGACTAAAAAATACTCGCGGCGGTGGAAAAGTTCGTTGTCACCGCGTACGTTAAAAAACATTCCTTTTTTTCATTTAGTAAAACACTTAGTAGTAAAATATTCCTTTTGTATAAAAGTAGAAGTCAAAGGGGTTTATACACCATATAAAAGATAGTTGTGTATAAAACGAAATATGCCTCAATGAAAGGAGATTGATACAAAGTCCCTTACAAAGACGGTATCCTTGGTTTAAGGATAAATCAATTACATAATTATGTGTCACAAATGAATACACCAAATATAAGTGGATATTAAGTGTAAAATAATCAAAGTACATTCACACATATTCAAAGGATGACATATTCAATAACTACATGTTGAACCCAAAGAAATCGAAATTTGGTTAAGAAGTTCCCTTGACAGCCTAACGACGTCACATCAAAATGAGTTGATGAGAGATAAAAAGTGTATCTCATCACTTGGACATAAAATTTACATCAATATGGAAATATTAGAACATATCCCAACATAACAATATGTAAAATAAAAGACCCAACAAAAGAAGTCTTTTAAAAAGAGGAGGGTGAAAGGTTCCCTTACCGACTTTGGTATCTTTCAAAACATATGCCCCGTGAAGGAAGGACAATACAACATTGATGTAAATACTCATAAATGAAATAATATTACACAATGAGAAAAATAATGGTCATTACATACACCACTCAAAGGAAATTTTGGCAAATGTATCATAAATCTCACAGGAATAAAAGTGAGATGAAAAATCCCTTACGAAAACTCGCAAGCCTAACGGCGCCACTTAAAACATCCAAAAATGGATTGATGAGAGAGAATAGGGTCTCTCATCACATGAACAGAAAAATTACAGTAATATTAATATAAAATAACATCCCAATAAAAATAACTATTATCTTTAAAAGGAATTACATAAAAGAGTGTACTTAAAAAGAAAGAGTGGAGTAGGATCCCTTACCTCGGGTCTAACTTGTCTTGTTCGTTATTTAACATCCTGAATAATAAACTTGAGTTAATTTATACATGATTAAGAACCTTTTTAAAGTTCATTATTCCTTTTATATCACTTATTACCATGTTATACACATTATGTAACCATTTATGTTAATAATATTTGTTTTGTCGATATTTGGTTCTTAAGTCGAAAGTGGACTTCTTACAATTACATGTTGTTCTTGTTGTCAAAGGTTCTTTATATCCAGAATTAAATTCATGATTTGTATATCATATATATCATATATATCTAGTATATACATGTATTTATAATATCACATAATCATTTATAGGTACGAAATGAAATGCACCGTTCATGGAGACAATAAGCCGTACGTACGCATGAACGCTACTTTCATTTCTTTGTCATATTAATGGAATTAAAACTAAATGAGAGGTATGTATATTTTAATTACAGAATTATATTCATCATTTAGATGTATCATTCATCATATATATCCATTATATACATGTACATATAATAGTACATTACATTTGGGGATAAGAAATGAAATGCACCGTTCATGGAGGCGGTAAGCCGTACGTACGCATGAACACTACTTTCATTTCTATATCATAAATTAATGGAAAGAAATAATAATGATATATAGGTATATAATAATTCCAGTATATCATCATATAAAATAACATTAAATCCATCCTTTATACATCCCACGTATGGAATTAACGAATCACATCACTTTGAGGGGGCGGTAGTCCGCACTTCCTAAAATGAAGATATCGCGTATACCCATAATGGAAGCCATAAAGGTAAGCCAAAAAATGAAAAATACAGAAGCTCAAGTAAAACATAAACATATTATATATCATATATAAATATAGTTACATCTTAATGGCCACCTTTGAAGGTGTTATATGAGTGTTGAACAATCATCATTTCGTGAGGCAGGAATTCGCCATCCACGGAAACAGTATGTTCTTTAACCATTAGATGTAGGTGTGTGTAAGTGTATCTCGAATACTTCTTATAACAACATTCTAGTATATTTAGGATACTGGATTTTTTACAGAAGAAAATAATAAAAAGAGTTTAGGGGGTTGGAGAAGCAATGTAAAACAAAAGGACTCAAAAGAAGACATTACCATAAAATCGGGTAACTCCTTTTGATTTGAGCCTAAAGGCTTCCTTTGAATGGCTTATACCCAAATGGAATCCTCTAGGATGATGAGAGGGATGTGGAGAGAGTAAATGGGCAGGGTATGGCCGAGCCAAAGGCTTGAGGAGTGTGTGAAATGAGGTAGAGGTGGGGGCCTTTTATAAGAGGAGAGGAGAGACACTTTTGGAAATCATGAAACTATTATTTTATTTTCAAAAGTGTTTCGAATTTATAAGGTCCCACATTGATGTATTTCGAGGATAAGTTGACAAGGGTTCTAAATCCACTCATCCAATAGGTTTTGGACATGTGTAGATATTATATATTACATTATCATTCCATTTTATTTAAATCTTTAAATAATGAGGTCATTGCTGCATCATCATGATGTCATTAATAATTTAATTTATTTAACGTCTAAAAATTATAAAGAAAAACTATGATTTAGGAAATCTTTTTATCTTTCCAATGAATATTTATAGTCAAAAATCTGACTTGTATAACCCCATGTAAAAATTGTTTTAGTAAAACATCTCATGTGTGTGTCATTTTTTACTTTAACATTAAATAAAACATTATTTTTGTCATTTCCCAACCAAAGTGGCTCCATGGGGTCCCCAAGTTGACCCATGGCTGGTATGGGTCGACCGTGACACATACAATGAGGTTAGGACATGTGTCAAGTTCATTTCATATTATTAAAAAATAATTTTTACCTTAAACTACACTAATTACCTCTAATCGCGATTAAAAACGTAATAAATTACTATTCACCAAAAATTATTTTAATCCCATTGAACCACATTTTACTTCTTAATGAAAACCATGTATGTCGGATTTTTGAAATTAAAAACCCAAAGGTGGAAAAATGTCATTTAAACGGAAAATCAGTTTTTATAAGTACCACTTAGTGGTTTCACAATTCATCAAAAATTGATGTTTTTCAGAAAATTACCAAAAATTTACCCTAAGCTATATTTGATATTCTGAATTCAAAAATGAATTCTATTTTACAAAATTCAAAACATATAAGTCACATTAATTAATTTAATAATTAATTCTCGATGTCATGACAAATAGCGTGTTTTTATGAAACAATAAGTATCAAAAGATTAACACTAGTTTAAGTCTGATTTCAAAGTGAAATTAATTCAACGACCACTATTGGATTTAATGGTAAAAATATATTCTAATTTCACTTTAAAAATAATTAAAAATATAATCTCATAATATAAATAAATTAGATTAAAAATAGGTTTTGAATTAAAATACAACATTTTACACTATTCATTAAAAAAATGAACTTTATCAGAAAGGTACCAAAAATTTACACAAAGTAAATTTTGATGTCCCAATTATTAATAATAGTTTTATTTGGTCCAAAAGAATGTATAAGGGTGAAAAAAACTATATTTAATGATGGTTCGCCATCAAAAGTCGATAAGTGAACCTTTAGTGAAAACTACGGCATATACGCCTAAAATTGAATTCTTTCCTTATTTTAAGCCTTTATCTTTTATTGGATAAATGTAAAATCATTTAAAAACATATATAGTCATATTTTAGTTATTCATATCCATTCCTGCCAATAAAACGTCTACATGTTAACTTCCATTTAAAATAATATTATTTTATTATTAGAGTGCAACGCAAGATTCCCAAGAAACTCATTGTTGCGTGTTGGGTACACCATCGAGCATAGCGTCCCCTTTAAAGTCATATTAATATTTTATTCACAAATATGGGTAAATATGAAAATGTCATATTCTTTATTTACCTGGGGTGTTACATCCTTCCCCCCTTTTGGGAATTGCGTCCTCGCAATTTTAAAATTGGGCTTGGAAACATCCTTGAAAGTCCCACATCGGAAGAAGAGTCGGTAAAAAAATCACATTAAAATAAAGAAAGATAAGTACAAAGGACACCCGAGTTAACCCATACTAGGATTCCAAGTACGAAAACATGGACATGGAGGAGAAAACATAGGTTCATGTTCTGATGGAGAGTGATAGAAAACATGTTTAGGAGAAAGTTAACCACAAGAAAATCACAAACTTGTGATGGGTTAAACGGTATTCGATTCCCCAGTAGTAAAAGTTAATGGACAACATTTTTGTTTTAAGTTACTTTTTATTGAGGAATTTATTCATAAGGAAACATAATCACTTATCATGTTGACTTTCAACTTTTATTAGATTCCTTACGCAAACTCATATTTTCTCCAAGAGACGAGTATTTAGGAATACTTTTTCACATTAAGAGTACTATAATAAACATCTAGAGAATCACCTACCCCAAAAAAAAAGAGAACTATATACTTCCCATGTCTTTAGACTTTAACCAAAACCAAAACCCAAAAGGTTAGTACAAGATCAGATAATCCAGAAAAGGATAACACTTTATTAAAAGAAAATCTATTCTTAATCTCCAAAATTTGTCCAACAAAACCCAAATTTCAAAGAGGACCATTCGATAAAAAAAATTTCTATAAAATTCATCAAAGTAAAACAAACTAAGATTGAAACCCAAATATATGAAGGATTTAGTCACATAGTCTTCCAAGTTAAATCGTAACATTTATCTCCAAACAAAATCAGTTTCTCATAATGTCTTGTATTGAAAAGTAATTAACATAATCACATATCCTCGATGATAGGTTAATCATTTCCATAGAGAACCCAAAATAAACATACTCTTGATTCCTAAAATCATCCAACTAAAAGGAATCAGTCAAACTAACCAGGGACTTCACGTAGTCCAGTAGTAGGCGATAAATACCAGTCACACTTTGGTTGTGGGATCGATTCCCGTAGCTTTGTCTGACGCGACGGGTTGTCACACGGTCTGCGTGTTGTCCTTTTTCCAAAACTATATAATTCTTAAAACATTCCCCAAAAAGAGATAAAATCTTCAAAAATAAACATAACATATTTTAACCTCATGTTTATCTCATGCCTTTCATTTTCTATCATATCATATAATAACCCATAATTACCTCAAAAGTAAGGATCATATAAACTCTAATGGTTACCTTTATAATTATTACCTGAACTTCCACATCGATTGGTCATCTCATACATGATGCATCACAGAACATACCAAGGTTCAAGTGGTTGATCAAGACTCGTTGATAGTTGGTTTAGAACAACCATGAGATTCCTCATTGAATCCCCCATTTTATCAAGTATCTTAATCAAAGAACCACCACAGTTTCCTTCAAACCTATTGTCTCTCTGGTGCCTGCTAGATCCCGCCATTTACTAAAACCAAAAAGGTCAGTGTGAGTATATCAACAAAACCATCATGTACTAATGAGGAAGATAAACACTAAGATATACTTACTCATTCAATTTATCTAAAACTAGGACTCATTCTGAAATCCTAACCATTATGGTAATGTCACTTGTGCTTAGAGAATACTCTAACCTCTAATGTTATCTAAACCGACCTTTGATACCAACTATAAGGCCCCAGCCTTAAACCTTACTTAATATTGAATTAAATGAGTAATTCACATTGAGGATCTTTTTAGGTTTAGAGTTTTAGAGAATTAGGACATAACTATTACATCTCAAAAGATTACAAAGTAGTTGCCTCTACTAAATTTCCATAAAATAAAAACTCTTAAAAAGAAACATGTATAGTTCCATGTTTTAGGTAGCATTACATTCCCTTGATCCCATCCTTGACCCTATTCCATGCTAAGTTCTGTGAAAACCATTTCAAAAACTTGGGATGAGCATAAAAAGCTCAGTAAGGGATACACAAAGATTGAAACCTGTCAGTTTTTCAAAACAACAAGTAAACCATGAATAATTTATTAAAGTAATACTTTTCACCTTCATGAAGTAGTAAAAACTCTTCATTGAAAAAAAGTATCAATACTTACCTTTTTGTAACCAAAGGACTACCATAAAACCCATATAAAGAACACATAACATATATAAAGGTAACTTGGGACATAAACATACTTAAGTGGAATAACCATACGGTCGACTTCCACACATATCACTTAATGGAATAGCCATTCAGCCAACTTCCATACATACTTAATGGAATAGCCATACGGACGACTTCCATACCCAATGCATTGGAGGTTATAACGTAACCACCCGTCCTGGTATTCACGGCACCGCCCGTCATATGGTTTGTCATGTAACCACCCGTTAAATGTCCATGTACCATAATAAAGTCATAAGACATAAAACAAATATAATGGAATGAAAAAATTACCACACTTTGATAACAATATATCACTCAAATATATTGACATAACAAATCAATTATAAAAACCATTTTCAATACCAAAATACATAAAAGAGTATGTGGTATTTATGTCATTTTAAATACATCACGGCTTGTTGAGGAAGCCAAAGACTAAAAAATAATCGTTGTGGCGGAAAAGGACGTTGTCACCGTGTACGTTAAAAAACATTTCTTTTTGTATTTTAGTAAAACACTTCATAGAAAAAGATTCCTTTTGTATAAAAGTAAAAGTCGAAGGGGTTTATACACCATATAAAATATAGTTGTGTATAAAACGAAATATGCCTCAATGAAAGGAGATTGATACGAAGTCCCTTACAAAGACGGTATCCTTGGTTTAAGGATAAATCAATTACATAATTATGTGTGAAAAATGAATACACCAAATATAAGTGGATATTAAGTGTAAAATAATCAAAGGACATTCACACATATTCAAAGGATGACATATTCAATAACTACATGTTGAACCCAAATAAATCGAAATTGGGTTAAGAAGTTCCCTTGACAGCCTAACGACGTCACATCAAAATGAGTTGATGAGAGATAAAAAGTGCATCTCATCACTTGGACATAAAAGTTAAATCAATAAGGAAATATGAGAACATATCCCAACATAACAATATGTAAATTAAAAGACCCAACAAAAGAAGTATTTTAAAAATAGGAGGGTGAAAGGTTCCCTTACCGACTTTGGTATCTTTCAAAACATACACCCCATGAAGGAAGGACAATACAACATTGATGTAAATACTCATAAATGAAAGAATATTACACAATTAGTAAAATAATGGTCATTACATACACCACTCAAAGGAAATTTTGGCAAATGTAGCATAAATCTCACAAGAATAAAAGTGAGATGAAAAATCCCTTACGAAAACTCGGCAGCCTAACGGCGCCACTTAAAACTTCCAAAAATGGATTGATGAGATAGAATAGGGTCTCTAATCACATGAACATAAAAATTACAGTATGATTAATATAAAATAACATCCCAATAACAAGAACGATTAGATTTAAAAGGAATGACATAAAAGAGTGTACTTAAAAAGAAAGAGTGGAGTAGGATCCCTTACCTCGAGTCTAACTTGTCTTCTTCGTTCTTTAACGTCCTGAATAATAAACTTGAGTTAATTTATACATGATTAAGAACCTTTTTAAAGTTCATTATTCCTTTTATATCACGTATAGCCATGTTATAAACATTATGTAACCATTTAAGTTAATAAAATTTGTTTTGTCGATATTTGGTTCTTAAGTCGAAAGTGGACTTCTTACAATTACATGTTGTTTGTGTGGTCAAAGGTTCTTTATATCCAGATTGAAATTCCTGATTTGTATATCATATATATCATATATATCTAGTATATACATGTATTTATAATATCACATAATCATTTAGAGGTATGAAATGAAATGCACCGTTAATGGAGACCGTAAGCCGTACGTACGCATGAACGCTACTTTCATTTCTTTGTCATATTAATGGAATTAAAACTAAATGAGAGGAATGTATATTTTAATTCCAGATTTATATTCATCATTTAGATGTATCATTCATCATATATATCCATTATATACATGTACTTATAATAGTACATTATATTTGGGGATAAGAAATGAAATGCACCGTTCATGGAGACGGTAAGTCGTACGTACGCATGAACGCTACTTTCATTTCTATATCATACTTTAATGGAAAGAAATAATAATGATATATAGGTATATAATAATTCCAGTATAGCATCAAATATAATAACATTAAATCCATCCTTTATACGTCCCACGTATGGCATTAATGAATCACATCACTTTGAGGGGGCGGTAGTCCGCACTTCCTAAAATGAAGATATTGTGTATACCCATAATGGAAGCAATAATGGTAAGCCAAAAATGAAAAATACAGAAGCTTAAGTAAAACATAATCATATTATATATCATATATAAATATATTGACATCTTAATGGCCACCTTTGAAGGTGTTATATGAGTGTTGAACAATCATCGTTTCGTGAGGCAGAAATTCGCCATCCACGGAAACAATATGTTCTTTAACCATTAGATGTAGGTGTGTGTAAGTGTAGATCGAATACTTCTTACAAAAACTTCCTAGTATATTTAGGATACTGTATTTGTTACAGAAGAAAATAATAAAAATAGTTTAGGGGGTTGGAGAAGCAAAATAATACAAAAGGACTCAAAAGAAGACATTACCTTAAAATCGGGTAACTCCTTTTTCTTTGAGCCTAAAGGCTTCCTTTGAAAGAATTCTGCCCAAAGTAAATCCTCTAGGATGAGGAGAGGGATGTGGAGAGAGTAAATGGTCAGGGTATGGCCGAGCCAATGGCTTTAGGAGTGTGTGAAATGAGGTAGAGGTGTGGGCCTTTTATAAGAGGAGAGGAGGGGCACTTTTGGAAATCATGAAACTATTATTTTATTTTCAAAAGTGTTTCGAATTTCTAAGGTCCCACATTGATGTATTTCGAGGATAAGTTGATAAGGGTTCGAAATCCCCTCATTAAATAGGTTTTGGACATGTGTAGATATTAGATATTACATTATCTTTCCATTTTATTTTAATCGTTAAATAATGAGGTCATTGCTGCATCATCATGATGTCATTAATAATTTAATTTATTTAACGTCTAAAAATTATAAAAAACTACTATAATTTAGGAAATATTTTTATCTTTCCAATAAATATTTATAGTCAAAAAGATGACTTGTAATCCCCATGTAAAAATTGTTTTAGTAAAACATCTCATGTGTGTGTCATTTTTACTTTAACATTAAATAAAACGTTATTTATGTCATTTCCCAACCAAAGTGGCTCCATGGGGTCCCCAAGTTGACCCATGGATGGTCTTGGTCGGCCATGACACATCCAATGGGGTTAGGACATGTTTCACGTTCATTTCATATTATTAAAACATTATTTTTAACTTAAACTACAATAATTACCTCTAATCGCGATTAAAAACTTAATAAGTTACTATTCACCAAAAAATTATTTTAATCCCATTGAACCAAATTTTTCTTCTTAATGAAAACCATTTATGTCGGATTTTTTAAATTCAAAACCCAAAGGTGGAAAATTTTTATTTAAACGGAAAATCAGTTTTTATAAGTACCACTTAGTGGTTTCACTATTCATCAAAAATTGAAGTTTTTAAGAAAATTACCAAAAATTCACCCTAAGCTATATTTGATATTACGAATTCAAAAATGAAGTCTATTTTACAAAATTCAAAACATATAATTCACATTAATTAATTTAATAATTAATTCTCGCTGTCATTACAAATAGCGTGTTTTTATGAAACAATAAGTATCAAAAGATTGACACTAGTTTAAGTCTGATTTCAAAGTGAAATTAATTCCAATGACCACTATTGGATTTAATGGTAAAAATATATTCTAATTTTATTTTAAAACTAATTAAAAATATAATATAATAATATAAATAAATTAGATTAAAAAGAGGTTTTGAATTAAAATACAACATTTTACACTATTCATTAAAAAATGAACTTTATCAGAAAGGTACCAAAAATTGACACAAAGTAAATTTTGATGTCCTAATTCTTAAGAATAGTTTTATTTGGTCCAAAAGAATGTATAAGAGTGAAAAAAACTATATTTAATGATGGTTCTCCATCAAAAGGCGATAAGTGAACCTTTAGTGAAAACTAGGGCATATACGCCTAAAATTGAATTCTTTCCTTATTTAAGGATTTATCTTTTATTGGATAAATGTAAAAACATTTAAAAACATATATAATCATATTTTAGTTATTCCTATCTATTCCCGCCAATACAAAGGCTACATGTTAACTTCCATTTAAAATAATATTATTTTATTATTAGAGTGCAATGCAAGATTCCCAAGAAACTCGTTGTTGCGTGTTGGGTACGCCATCGAGCATAGCGTCCCCTTTAAAGTCATATTAATATTTTATTCACAAATATGGATAAATATGAAAATGTCATATTCTTTATTTACCTGGGGTGTTACACCCAATCATGATGGAGAATATGAAGGACACACTATTTAAATATTTTAAATATTATATTAATTATTTTTTATCTTATTTATTAATTTTATAAAATATATATTTTTAACTTTTCATTGGTGTTAATATTACACTTTTGTTAGAGGAAGTATGGATTGTTGCCCCTCAAATCGATGTGATTCATTCACACTCTACATGGAATATATTAAAGAAGGTTTAATGAAATTATATGACATATACAATATAATAATTCAACTGTAATAATGATATATATTTACATATATATAAATATTTCAACTAACTTCATTATTTCAATACGATAATAAAAATAGAAACAACATTCATGCATATGTACGGCTTACCGTCTCCATTAATGGTGTATTACATTTCAGACATAGGTATTATATATATTTTTCTAACACAAATATAGTATATATAAATTATATTTATATCATTTTTTACAGTATTCAATCATCATATTATTATATTCAAAAGAAAATGAAAAATTAAAACACTTAAGAAAAACAGAGGCAATATTACGCAATTTGAAACCATTACGTATAATGGTAAACCGGTGGGTAATATTAGGTGACAATCAGATCATATATTGTATAATATATTATAATATGATTATTTATAATATTTATAATAATTTTTCATGTATTATATTTGTAATTTTAGTGAGTACATTGAGAGTTAATAGTCCACGTTAGGGGATTTCATATCACTTTTAATTTCCATGCGAAACATGATTTATTCACCACAAATTCCCATTGTGTGGGGTGTATACTATCAATTTATGTATTATATTATTATTATATTTAAATTTATGAGTATTTATATATCCATTATATGATATTTATTAAATTGGTATTAGGTTTCAAAATACTTCAATTCGGTAATACAGTTTTGTCTCAATTTTTCTTGTTTGAGACTCGTATTTTGTTATGCACCAATGTTCTTTATTGAGATGTATATAAATCGATTATACAATTTATCACATGAAATTAATTTTTTTTCATGATATTTTTTATTTAATTTAATTTACTTTTCTTACATGGATATTAGGGTTCCATATTAGTGATATATATGATTTTATTGAAACAATCTCATCACTTGTTGAGATTATTGATGATTATGCTTTTTTTAATGAAATACTATGATCCATATATCAAGAAAACACTTTTCATTCATTATAATATGTTTATTCATTTTAAATCAACACATTAGTACCATTTTTTCACTTTTAGATACTTAATATAATAATGAATTGTTTTAATGAAAATTAGACTGTATTTCCCAGTTCGGTTAGAAATCTGTTTTACTTAACAAACCCATGTTTTAAAAAATGTATTAGAAATGTTTTTAAATGATATTTGAAGACCAATTCCATAGAAAATGTATTTTACAAATATTTTATGATTTTCAAATCTTCTTTTATATTTTCTTATGTAATTTCAGAAAAATGGTTTTGAAAAATATATTTAACCTTATTTTATAAGTTTTCAAGGTAAATTGTTTTGAACATGTTTTATAATTATTTATTTATAAATGATAAAAAAAATAAAAAATTAATGGGTTTATAAACTTTTCCAATATTTATTTTTCTGTGTTGAAATTATTTTAAAATAAATTGGTTTCAAAATGTTTTCATTCTTATTTTATAATTTAAATTAGAAATGGTTTTAAAAAGGTTTCTTTTTTTATAATCATTTTTCAAGAAGATATGAAATTTTCCTAAATAAATGTTTTTAAAAGATATTTCAAAATTATCTTTCTTATAATATGGAATCAATTGATTTTACTCAAACATTTCTAGGGAATAATCCAAATTTTTTATTTATATTATTTATTTAATTGTTTATGTTTTGAAGGAATAAATATTTTAAAAAAAATTCTCAACCACAAATTATACAATTTTGAAACCTGCTTCTTTTCATGGGCTATGATTTTATGAAATAGTAATAAAATATATCTCTTTTCCAAAGGTTACTATTTGTTTTCAGGTGTTTTGATTTTATGTTTATGAAAAATATGTCTTTTTATGGGTAATGATAAGATGATTGTTTTATTTTATAAACTTGTATGAATGATGTTATTATGAGATTGGTGAGACCTGTATATCCATTAAATGAAAAAGATAATGATAAATTTTATATGAACTCAGAGGGTATAGGAGAAGGAATCCCAAGCCTGGAACAAGAAGGCATATGATTGTATATCCAAAGCCTAAATCAAGAGGGTATACAAGATTACATCACAAGTATGAAACAAGAGGAGGAACATGAAGACATCCAACGAATGAAACAACATGGTATCAAAGAGGATCTCCGAAGCCCGAAATATGAGGGTACATGAGTAGACATCGCAATCTCGAAACAAGAACGTGAATGGGAGGAAATCCCAATCCTAAAACAAGATGGTAAACGAGAGGGCGTACCAAGTCCAAAGAAGGAGCACAAGTAATTAAAACAAGCCTAACATGTTACAGAGGCCTTGGTATGCCACAATGACATAGGGTTTCTATATGATTTTTCAAACAACTCAATGTTTAATTCCTCTCATATACTTTCATGTATTAAGTTATTTATTCTGTAACGATTCATGTCATTTGACCTTCTAATATTTATTATGATCTAAAATATGTTGGGTATTATTTTAAAATGTTATGATCATGTTCCATACCCTCTTGTTCATGTTATGTATACACATTTCCTTTATTTACCGTTACAGAGCTTCAAATATCACCCCTTTCTTATGTTCCCTTTCCCAAGGATAAAAATAAATGTTTTAGGTAGAAGATATAATGGTGGAAATATTTTTAGTTGATGTTGAAGATATTTCACAACGATATATGATTTTGATTCCACAATTCTAAATACACTAATTTATTATGGTCCTTAGGCATGTTTTTTTGTAATTTGCTGAATATTCATCTAAAATGATGTAATATCCATGTATGTTAAGCCTAGGTCTATATAGTTATTATCAAAGGAATGTATTAGTCATACTTGGGAAACTAGGATAAGAAATCCTTACTAAGATCCCAGGGTAAATTTCTAAGGATATTTCTTGCGATGCCTCTAAGCATAAGTATAAAGATGAGTCAACTATTTGGAAATTGTCCTTGAATTTTGATAAGAGTATATTTAGTGGTTTTAGGGAAATAAATCTCTATATAAATACAAAAAGTGGATGTGGATTTAGAAAATATGTATCTATGGGTAAAAAACTGATAAGATAACCCTTCCCAGATTCGGGAAAATCTAGTACATGGAAACGATCATTACTACACACCTGGTTTGACACTCTAGAGGGATATTATTTAGAAATTTTAAAACCTTTCACAAATAATTATGAAGTATTTTAAAAGAATATAAAAATGAATAAACTAGGATAATTCTAAGGATTTGTCTATTAAAAGGTAGGATTCATGAATTAAAAGTCCTATACGTAATTTTTTTAAGAATATACGGATTTCATATATGATGGGTGTTTTTTCTCCCATGCTTTATTATTGTATTTAATGGGGATAACATGTTGAAACATGGTAAACATTGAATTTTATATATGTGAAATGTATGAGCATTATAAAAATCAATTTCCCAAATGGAAATCTCATAAAGATTATCACGAAGGTGGTATGAGTATTGGTCAAACATCATTTGATAAATTGAATGAAAATAAAATGTGGAATGTATGTGACAATATTCCAGTATTGTTTTCATTTATGACAATAAAAATTATTAGGTTGAGGATGAGTAAACATAAGACATGATGCACAATTGATATGATTGGAAAGAGGTATTAATGAATACATTTATGAAACCTGTGTTTTGGTTAAATAATAAAGTTGGATTAAAGAAGTTTTTATTTTTTGTAATTCAAATATTATTTAATATTAATCTTGAAATGTATAAGTATTTAATTATAACTTTTAATTAATGATTGTAAATGACATTTTGAATGATGTTGAAAATATAGAAAAGAGATTTCCTAGAAAGGTGATATTTTTTATTAAGGGAAGGTAAACCATAATTTATGCCTCACATTGAGATAATGATTTTTGGGAAATGATATATTAGATATGAATAGGTAAATTGTATGATATGGGATACCATGGAATTGATTAATGATAATATTTTCTATGTCATAAATGATAAAGTTTACGACCTCTTGGATTTAATGAATATATCTAGTAATCTTTGGAATTGGGAAGCATTCATATTTTTCAAATGATTTATTGAAATTATGTTTTTTACCATGTTTCAATAGAATATAAAATGACGTTATTCACAACTTTGGATGATTATAGAAATGTGGTGCATAGTGATATACGAGGAATCGATGTTAAGTTGATTTCATGAATTTCTTTCAAATTCAGGGAATTTTCATCTTTTGTTAGGGTTATGAGGTTAAAAAAATATAAATATTTAATATAATATTTGGATGAATTTTGTGAGAATTTTTTATTTTCATACCACAATATGATTTATTCATATTGGATAACCAGTTATAAAAATGTGGTGTTGAAGGTAATTGATGATAGATGGAATGTCATAACATGGATCTCAAGATCTATTACTACTTTAAGAATGAAAAATTCAATATCCGTTTTAGAGAAAGTGGTAAAGTGGATCATGGAAAAACAAATTCTATGCTTGTACTGAAATCATTATAGTATATCATTAAATTGAAATTATTTAACTCTATAAAAAACTATCTTGAAACAAAAACTTTTATCCTATTACCGTCATTTCTGATGGACTAGATGGCCCCTTAATTCCTCATAGAATTATGGATTTATGATTTTTAACTTTATCCCTATATTTTTCACAATCACAATCAATCAAATATATATAGTTATATTATTCTTCCATGTCCATTATTACACTTCCCACCTCTGGTCTCTTATGTTGAAAGCTAACTATATGTTATCATAATCATGTTTCTTTAATTATTCAAAGGGAAACAAAAAAAGTAAATCCAAAGGAGTCTAGATGGTGTGGAGGCCAAGGGAATACCCTTTAAACAAGTTCAACCTTGAAGGTTTTAGTGAGTATACATCATGAATGAAAATTGTATCCAGACTAGGGACATCGATTGATTCTAGGTAGTTTTCCACATGGTTCCCCTCACTCGATGTGGAAGATTTGATATCCACTTTTACACGTGGGTTTAAATTAATGAAACATTAATTTTTTAAAACATTGATAACACATATGAAAATTTAGGGGATTACATTCTAGAATATTGATATATGTATAAGGACCAACAATATAACAAATTAATACACCTACAATGAAAATTATCAAATATTACCTAAAGTTAAACATTAATATAGGATCCTTAACAATTGGGTAATATAAAGTAGTAATAAAACCATATATGGTATTATATATAAGAATATGGTTCTGTAAAATAGTTATAAAAAATTTATATTTTTTTATAGGTGGTTTGAACAAGTATGGTGAGAGTAAAACACAAGGTAAGGGGATTTCATCTCACTTTTTATTTCTGAAAGATACATACTTTATTCAACACTCATTCCTTTTGTGTGGTGTGTATGCTACCTAAGAATTTTTTAATGATTATTATATTTAAATTTATCCTTATTTAAAAATACACGATATAATATTTATTTCTTGGGGTTTAGGTTTCAAAAGTCACCAAATCAATAAAACTTTTTTTTCTCAATTATTTTTATTTGGGAATCTTGTTTTGTTATGCACTATTTTTTTCCAGGCACATAGTAATCCATTTTACATGTTATATCATGAACTTTATTATTTTCAAAAAATTTAAAGCTTCACTTAATTTCCTTTTTCTCACATGGAGATCATGCAGCCATGTTAGCATGAGGTCATATTTTAGAGATACAATCTCATATCTGTTCAATAGTGTTAATGATTGTGTTTTTTGATGAAATATTATGATCCATCTCCCAAGAACACTTAAGAGATTTCTTCTACTCTATTTATTCAATATATATCCATATATTTGTACCATTTTATGCTCTTTGGTACATTATTTAATTAATAAATTGTTTGTAATAAAATTTGACTATATTTTTACCTTTGTTAGGAAATCCTTTTTATTTCAAAAACAATGTTTTGAAAAATGCGTTTGAAAAAGTTTTCAAATGATAATTTATGTATATTTTAAAGGTAGAATTATTTTAAAAATGTTATATGGTGTTATAAGCTTCCATTATATGTTTTCAAATCTATTTTCAAAGAAAAATATTTCCAAAAAGGTTTTTTATATTATTTTATATGTTTTCAAAGAAAATGGTCCTTAAAACATTTTTCCTGATTTATTTTTATGTTTTAAAAACATTTTAATAGTAATTATTTTCAAAAAAATCAAAATTTATTGAAATATTTTAAAATTATTTTCAATGAATTTATTTTCAAGTCGTGTTGAAGCTCCTTTTATATGTATCAATAACGATGGTTTTGAAAAGGTTTTGTATTTATTAAAATCATTTTCATGAGGAAATGCTATTTTCATCAAAAATATTTTCAAAAGATATTTCAGAACTATCGTCTATATAAGATTGAATTCTTTAAGTAACTCATCCCTTTATAATAAATGATCCAAATATTACATTTATATTCTGTATTTAATGTTTTAGGTTTTTAATGGATAATGTTTACGAAACTTATATCTCTTTAATGGGTTATACGCTATTTCAACCCCCTTCATTTCATAGGTAATGATTTGATGAAATAGTTATGAAATATATCTATTTTCCATAGGTTATGATGTTATTTAAATGGTTATGATTCTATGTTTATAAAATCTATGTGTTTTTATGGGTAATGATACGATGAAACTTTTATTTTATGGAACATGTATGAATGATATTATTATAATATGGGTGGGACCTATATCTCCCACTATGGAATTGGGTAATGATAAATGTTTTATGAGATCAAAGTAAACATAGGAGGGCATCCAATGCCTGAAAAAAGGGTATATGGGAGAATATCCCATGCTATAAATAGGTGGGTATGAAAAAGTACATTCCCTCCCCGAAACAAGAGGTTAAATGGGAGGAAATACCAATCTATAAACAATATATTATAGTAGAGGACATCCCAAGACCACAATAATATGGTACACAGGAGGATATACCATGCCCAAAATAAGACGGTACACAGGAGGGCATCCTAGGCCCAAAACAATAAGTTACAAAGTATGGAATTCTATGTCCTAAGTAGGTACATGGGTGATTAAACAAATCCTTACATGTTACAAATGCCTTTGTATGTTGCATTGATATAGGGTTCTTGTGTTTTCAACAATTCCATGTTTTATTCCTATGTTATGTTTTCAGGGATTATTTTGTTTTTATCATTATGATTCAAGTCTCCTGAAATTCCAATGATTATTATTTTCTAAAATATGTGGGATATGATCTTGAAATGTTATGCTCAAGTTCCCTACCCTTTTGGTCATGTTATGATTACACATTTCATTTATTTACACTTACTGAACATGGGAGCTCATCCCTTTCTGATGTTTCATTTCCCCATGTTATGATGTATGGTTTTAGGTTTAACTAATAATGTAGAAAATCATTGTAGGAGATATTGATGATCCTTCATGAAGATAAGGGATTTTGTTTCCATGTCTCCAAAGGCACTAAACTATTATGATCCTTAGGAACATATGTTTTTATAATGTACAAAATATTCATCTGAAATGATATAATATACATTTATTTCAATCCTCGTTCACTATAATTATGATAAATTATTTAGATGTTTTTGAAATTATGGAATTTTTAATGATTAGTGAAAAGTACTAATTTTATTGAAAATTATTTTTACAAATTAAAATTTTGTTTTGGTTGAGTTACAAAATTTAATTAGATCCTTTTGATCTAAAATAATCTATTTTTCATTTTGTAAGTGTACTTTATAATTGATTTTATCATTAATTCATTTTATATTTGAAATGGGTGTTTTTATGAAAACGTAGTTTTCATTGCATTATTGACGATTTTACTATAAATTAAATTTGATTAATTATATTTTTTATTATTAAAAAAGGAATTACATATTTCTAATTATGGGTTATATTTTTTTTATAAACCCCTTTGATTTTATAGTCAATACGAATAGTTTCTTTAGTTATTTTTGTCACTAGGGTAAATGGTTAATCATGTAATTAAGTGTGAAAAATAAAATGACAAGGAACAAAAGATTACCCTAATTCTTTCCAAAATATTATTTAATGAGCATTTATCTTTTATAATCATCTAAATTTCCAATATATAGACTTTTTATAGAATTTAGATAAGATTTTTACATTTAACATACTTTATTCCATGAAAGGTAAATCATTTTACACTTATATTTTTTAATAATATAATATAATTAAAATAAATATAACCAGAGTATATGTTATATTATAAATATTCCAATGAAATATTAAAGATATATCATTATCATGGAATTTTATTTATTATTTTTAATTAATATATAATTAGCATAAATGTTTACCCAACCCTAGCCCAATAATTATTTACTAAATTCAAAATTAAAATAAATGACATTACATTTTTAAATAATCTTGTCTGAGAAAATCATTGATAGAAATAAATAATATAGTTTAATATAAAATTATGGTGATGTATTAAAATATTATTTTTTAAATTGTAATTTTTTCATGATGTTATTAACATTAAATTAATTGATAGTTCTAAAAATTGATATTAATGAGATCTTAGAAAAAATAATATTTTATTAATTGATGTAAAATACCTAGAAAAATTATAATTTTAAAAGTGATTAGAAAATTTTTTATAATATCAAACACCAACTATTGATGGGATCTTTTCTATTTATTGTTTCCAAATTATCCAACAATGAGTAAAAATCCTTATTGTCAATATAAGAGAGAAAGGGTTTAATGAGCCGTTAAAACTTCCCAGACATTACGATAAATGTAGATTTTGAATAATCACAATATCACTATCTTAATAAATTTGATTTGAGCTATTTATAATTAAAACAATATTTATATTAATTTATTTTTTGAGGGATTCTATGAGTGATCCTCCCCTTTCTTATAAAGGGGAATCACATTTTATTATTTATTGACACTAAAGACCCCATTTTTTATTGAGGACCATCCTAAATAACATACTATATTAATTTAAATAATTCGAGAGTTCTAGTTTTAGGTAGAACACTAACCGTATGACCATAAGATTTTATGAAAATGATGTTGTTTAAAGATGTGGTATCATTTTAATTGATCATTTCTGTTGTATTTATTCTTAAAACTACTAAAAATATTCTTAGACCATAATAAAATATTTTTAAAAAATATTTAATATATAATGATATGTTATTATATTAATACCATAACTGATATCCATCCCTTATTCCATTATATTGGGAATGCAACTATTGTTCGAGTGTAAGGAGGAGTATCGACTCATGAACTAATAAAATTTGTTTTCTATCACCATATATCAAGGGTAAATTATAATGAAATTTATATTTAAAAATTATATTCAAGAAATACATTTAATTATTAATATACAATATATTCTATATTTTTTTAACATTCAATTCACTAATAAATGATACGTCATTTCTGCGTACGCGTGGACTACCACCAACATAAAGTGATGTGATTCGTTTTTAATCAACAAATCACATTTAGAATATATATATATATATAAGTATATTTTAAAAATTAATATGATACTTTGGATATTATTTTCATTTTAGGAAGATAAAATAATACTTTACCTTTTTCCAAAAAGAATCTTTGGAAACTTGAAATGTTACACATGTGTACGTAGGAAAAAATGACTCCATGATTGTAAAATAATTAATTTTTCATAACCATATTAAATGGTTTGAAATAATAGAATAATTGATTTATAAAAATTATAATTATTTCATAATAATTATTCTAGATACGATTTAATAATGAACACTATTTTCATATTCATTCTACAGAATACATTTCTGACATCTGATCGAAATATCATCAAAACACTTGAAGTGAATTTAATTAATTGTGTAATTGAGTATAATATTGTATTAAATTAAATAATCAAATAATAAAAATTAAAATAAGTTCTTAATATTGTAAAATATAAAAAACTATATTTTTTCATGAAGATAAAATTATACATGATGGGTTATACTCAAGAGATGTTACATTCATTTAAATGTCGTATTTTTATGTCCCACGTTCTACTCTTTTATAGTGGTGAAAAAGAATTTATATATATATATATGGGATGAGTGTAATTTTGTGCTATTATGATGCAGAAAAACTTTAATAATTCCAGTATAGTATTCAACAATTATATTCAAATAAAATGGTTTCTTTATTATGTTCATTATATTTAGATATAATAAATTAATTTCATTAAATTTCTCACTATGATTTTCAAAAGCAATATATTTATGGATTGTATGAAATTATATAAAAAAGAAAAAAAATGAATGATCTATTTTATTGTATACAAATATAATTAATTTTCCCTCCACCATAACTATTATTTCATGTTTTTATGCATCTAGAAGATTTTATTTTTCTTAAAATAAAAAATCATTATTTCCCATTTTAAAGGTATTCTTTTATTAAAAATTTGTTTTTTATGAGAAAAAGTCATTTTGATATACATATTTGTTTTTGTATAGGGATAAAATATGTTCTGAAATACATTATGATTAAAAGGTGAGAATATAAATTCTTTTATATGTAAATTAAGCATTATATGGGAAATGAATGAACCTGGTTCAACGTTTTTGATGGGTTGATCCCCATTATAGATGATGGGTGACTCCAACATAACATATACATTAGGTGACCCTTGAAAATTTATGGTTATCCTGATACATCTTATATATTTGTTGTTCCTAGATAGCACACCACTGCATTTGGTAATGTTCTTTTTCTTAAAAGGAAAGAAGGATAGGGTTATCGAATTGGTTTTTCATATGGATTTTTCTGGGATCCCATTATTTCTAACACATGTGATGAATCAAATGCTATAAAATTCAAAAAATGTATTTTTATTTGATTTATATTGTTTTTAATGTATTTATATGATAAAAAGATGGTGATTTTATTGTGTAAATTGTTTCTTTGATTTGATCAAGGATCGTTGAAATAAAAAAAATTCATGGGTTTTAATGTATTTAACTAGATATACGATTATCTTCTTTCTATGTCCCTTACTTAGTTTTTTTTATAATGGAATCTTTAAAATGTTTTTTACAGTTTTAATGATGTGTAGAGACATGGTTTATATCAAGAGGATAATTGTTAATGTTTTTCATGGAAAGAGATCATATTTTATTTTAAAGAGTTTTTTTGGTGGGAAAAATGGATACTAAGCAGAAGTGTCCACTTGTAATGTATGGGTTTTATATGTTAGCATTTTTTCTAATAATGTAAACCCAAATCCTAAAATATATTTTTGATTGAATGAAACTAAATTATAGTCTAATGACTGAAGATTATGTTATGTTTAATGACAGGTACTAACATATAATATCAGAGAACGTTCAATATATTTTAATGGGTTATGAAAATGACAATATAATTCCCCCTTCCCATAGAAGGATTAGGGTTTCCCATATCACTATCATCCCTTACATAATCTTTGGTTGGGTTGTGATTAGTCCTTTTGATTTTTCCCAACAATTTCATGGTACAGTGGCCTCATGGAGGGATGTGTTTTGTCTATGTGGGATTGGATCTGGTGGCTTGTGGAGGTCATTATTCTGTGGTAGGGTGATATTCCATGGTGAAGGGTGGATTCTCTCCCAATGGTCATGAGGTTCTTGTGGGAACAAATCTGGAAGTGGGGGGTTTTTTCTTCCATGAAAGGGTGAGATATTAAATGGGGAAGTATCAAAGTGGCGAATAGGTTCTTCCATGGGTTGGATTTGGCAGTATGGTGGGGTGAATTATTTTGTTGTAAGGTATCCGGGCAGTAGAGAGGTTCTTCAGTGGATCGGTTCTGGTGTTGTGGCATGGAGAGATATTCCATGAAAAAGTCTTAGGGTGGCACAAATTCTTTTGTGGAACAAATTTGGATGTGAAGGGTTGTCATGCTTCCAAGATAATGGGTTTTTGATCTTTCTTGGCATAGGATGGTCGAGTTTTCCACAAAAGGGGATGAGTTTTTGGTCTCCCATTCAATGGGTGGTCATTCCAGTCTTCCACATCGTTCTCATTTAGGGTGCATGATTACAGTGGCTGTCATTATCTCCACGAGTGGTTTTGATGAGGATGACAGGATTTGAAAGAGCATTGAGAGGTCGATGTCATTGGAGGGGATTGTTTTCTTCCCTCGTGAGTTCCTATAACTTATCGTGTGATTTATCATTTTTTCCTCTAGTGTGAGTTCCTCTAGGGATCAGATCTGATTGGACTCTTTCCCAATGTTGTAATTCTGGTCTAAATCCACTTGGTCACCTTCTTTGGTGATGCTTCTTCAGCGTGGTTGTTTGGTATTCCAGCCCTGGGAGGTGTTGGCTTGGGATATCACATCATAGCGTGTCTGGATTCATCAGGTTTATTGTATATGGAAATAGTTTTATTGGATCCTCATTGGTTCATTATTCTGAGGTTGTCTTCCAATAATATTTCAATCATATGGGGTGAAGATTATGTTTTTGATTATTTTCTAAATGCTGAATTTTTTGTCTTGGTGAATTTTTTTGTGGTGGTGTTATATTGTACATTCTGTGTTGTTGTGACATGTGGCCCACATTCAAGGGCCAATGAAACTAGAACTTCTTCATGAGGAAGTTCATTTGAGGCTCATAACAAGATTATTTCACTAGAGTATTGCTATTCAGATTTGGACATTTGAGAAGCTATGAATTTTTTAATCAGAACCAGGCCCATGCAGATCTTCATGGGATAGTTTTTGAGTAGTGATGAAATGGTGAAACCTTGAATTTATGTTTTTTTATGATGAGGATGATCTTATTTTGTTGTATTCATCTAGTTCAATATGTATTGTGGACTGCTGGTTCCTAGTTTATGTTTTTATGTCCTTGATTACATGTTGGGTTTTACCTAACCCATTAAATGGTGGTTTATGAAAAAAAATTCTGTCAGTCAGTAGTTGAATACCATTAAAATATTTTATTTATTGTTCAAGTTGATATATAAATTTATGATTATCATTTTTATTAATCTAAAATTCATATTTTTTATTATTTTCATCCATATATGAAAAATAGACAGTGTATTTGGAAGAAACCAATGGAACATTATCTTCTTGAATCAGCAACCTAGAATGGTTTGAATTTGAATGTTTTAGTCTCATGTAGTGATAGTTTAGTTTATACAAGCTATAAATGGTGGTAGAATATAATATAGAGATAAAAACAATCGACCACAATGAAACTTGATTAATTTATATAATTTTAAGTCTAATAATCCTTTAGCCTTTAGTTGATCTTCTGGACCCATCTTAATGAGGGATTGGTCAATTCCCTGAAAAACATATTTGAATTCATAATTTGTTTGGAATGATAAAGGTAACACATTATTTCTATAGTTTTTAAGGTGAGTATGTTTGATTGTGGTCTATGATTAATAATAATAGAGAGAATGATGATCATGATGTTATGGAATGATAAAAAATTAATATTATCTTTATAGATAAATATTTAATTTTTTTTTCAACTTAGATTGGAGAAACTATTCTTGGAACTTAGTTAAAAGATAAAGATTCTATTTCTATGTATGAATCAAATTTTATAGGACTATCCAGGTACATAATAAATTTCTTTCATTAAAATTATTGTAAAATTAATATATTCTACTATAGTTTGAAATCAATTTTACATGTATATTTATCATCATGAAAATTTAAATATTATTAACAAATTGTTCATATAACTGAAAATGATAATTTGGAGTCCACCAACGCATAAAATCCTTCAGTTTACAAGAGTGAGAAATGGTTAAGGTGGTAGGAAATAGATATGAAAATAGAAAATAATTATTGGTTAATTCATCTAAAAGGTTTTATATGCTGTAAAAAAATTCACTGAATGTTAATATGTTATGTAAAGTGATACAAGGGGGGTAGGTTGGGTCGTATAGCCCACAAATACAATGGAATGTGTTTTTAACATTCTATAAATGGGGTAAAATATATACAACCAGTTGTGAGGTGTTTTCATTTCAATGAGTTGGGGGAATATTCTAAAATATGTCCAAAATTTGTTATAATGGTTAGAAAGTAGCATGATGGTAAACAAAGGGGAGTAGATAAATATTTTGTTACTAATACAGTTGACATTGGTGTGTGAAATGAAGTGGTGATTGGTATGTTTCTTTTCATTAAAATTATGACTGAACCATGTTTGACTATATATATTCACATTCAATCATTTTTTGAAAAATTTCAATTGAATTTGGAACATCGCCTCAAGAAGATATAATTGAACCTTTGGTGTAAACACATGGTGGAAATATTAAAGAAACAAATATTTATAGGAATCTTCATACTGTAATTAGTAGGATGGTATATCTTGAAAATCATTTTGAACTTCTAATGGAAAAGACTAATAATATATTGGGTATGTATGGGATTTCATTTTATAATTATAATATATTTTTTAGGGATGATATTTTTTTTCAACGACCACATAACATTGATAACCTACTATGAAACTGAGAAATTGATTATAAATGGTAGTGAATGATTCCTAGATCCTATTGATAGAAAGAAATAAAATTTTAAAATTAGTGATTTTAAATTTTTATGGAATATATGGATATTTTTATTGATGATTTTTCGTGGATTATTCTGGATCAAGAGGTTGAGTTAAATGTTCCCTTAGTTCCTGATGTTATTAAAATTTCAAAAATACCTTATTAAATTTCAGAAGTATAATTTTTTGAATTATAATAAATCACCTACATGAGTTTATACCTAATGGTTTTATTCATCCATGTAATTCTCCTTTTGGTTCACCTATTTATTTATTAAAATGAAAGTTGGTTCCCTCAGAATTTTTAGTGATTATATATCTTTGAATAACAATACTATTGAGAAAAAGTACCATAAGATTATATAAAAGGAGATAGATGTTTCAAAGACTATATTTGAGACTAGATATGGACATTATGAGTTCATTGTTTTTAATTTTTTGTTTTACAATGAACCGTCTACATTTTTAAGATCAAGGGAATAGTGTTTCCCATGTGTTCCTAGATATGTTTCTTTTTTGTTTATACTGAAGACATATTAGGGTATTCTAAAAGATCATAGAATCATAATATACATCTAAGGTTTGTTTTAAAAACCATAGAAAAGTAACTCAATGAATTTTTTTTGAAAATGATAATTGTGGATCCATGAAATTTATTTCCTTGGAAATATTTTCATTACTCATCCCAACGGGCCCCAAACCATGACTACCAAAATCCCACCTACAATAAGCCAAGGGCTGTTAACCAGCATAGAGTAGGCATATCAGTCACATGGGAAAAAATATTCGAATATATTTGTACACACTAACACATCTCTAAGACCATACAATTCTGAAATGTAAAACAACTAACAAACCATGTAATCATAAATCTAAACCCCATTATCTGAGTATGACAAGTATTACTAAAAAATGGTCCAAATACAAGACCACCATTTTGAGTTTGAAAATTCCAACACCAATCTATATATGAAACAATTTCTCAATATAACCACATGAACAAACAACATTATATCCCTCTCACTAAGCAGCCCTTGGTCCTGGTATCTCTGTCACTCTGTTAAAAGGTTATTCATCCCTTTAAGGCATGACATGCGTGGTAAAATCCCTTGTATGGTTGAGTATAAAAATACCCAGTAAGAAAACCCCAAATCACATATCATATAACAACAATAATAAAAATCATATCTATAATCGTATATGTCCAGAACACATATAATAATTATATATAGATATAATCATCAAGGAGTCACAATCTCAATGTAAAGTCACAATCGCAACACGAGTATAGGGATTACATCTCATAGATATTACATAGCACTCAACCGAGATAACACACTCCATAGGTAAAATATAAAATATGGTTTCCGTCTAATATTTACTACTCTTATGGTCTATCTACTAGATTTGAAATTTGGAATCATTAAGTGAATAATAAATGGATGAGGATTATCCCTAATTCTATGTGGTAAACCAACAACTCAATCTATAATAACCTTTTAACTAGATGATCGATGCCCATATTTTTTCCATGATGATAAAAAGAACTCCACCTAGGGAAAGATGAAGATATTGAGTCTCACTCCATGCCTCAGTGAAAGATTCTAACAACTCTATCCAAGAAGTATCGCTGATGGGATCACTATCCTTTGAGTAGGGCATGATTCCATACAAACCATTAGGGAAAGGATAAAGTATAAGCACCCAAATAAAGCATGTTCAAACTGTTGTTCGCAAGGGTTCCAATCTAACATTAAAGGATTACTTGGAATGAATATTTCCACCAGTTACTGACTATTTCTCATGTCATATTATTATGTTCATGTCAGATTACATGACATGTCTGAGCTAATTTACTCATGTCTATGTCCATGTATGGGTGGTTGTGTCTGTGTATGATAATCCAAGAATTTTTTTGTGTACCTCCCCATTTATACTCTAAAGATCTAGGAACTATCACATATCATGTGACAAGGGTCACATGCCATGTTTTACTTTACTTTATTTGGAAACCCAATCGGCTGAACCAAGTTTCCCAACCACCATGAAATCCCAGATTACCTAACATGTCACATGATTTTCCAAAATCATAGATTTGTTCCATGTGTCATCTTCTACACCTAAACTCATCAATTATCCCCCGATTGAGGCCATATATCTTGTATATGAGTTAGAAAAATATGTTCCTCCTTGGATATTGTGTTTCCATCCATTCTGATTGCTCAATATTCTCCATATAGTTCCATTGTCACCATTTACCCAAGCATCACACTCATGTATTCCCAATATGTTATTATTCCATCATCACCACTATATAATTTGATCTCCTAATTGATTTAATCATGGATCTAGGATATTTAACCGTTGTTCCAAGTATCATTGAACAACTATTGATTTTCATTATTTTTATAAACCATGGGCCAAAGGATTTTACCATGAAAAATGATGAAATGTGTAATGAAATAAACAACCACAAACATGAGGAAGGAAACATGAATAATGCTCCTCTTTTCCTTTATTATTTTACATTAAATTATGAATGAGGAGAAAATAAAACAATCACAAAGATAATCCACAATTGCATGACAAATATTACCCACACAGCAATATACATTATATGAAAATTAATCCATTGGTCGATTCATTTTTGTTATTATTAGGACTAAATAAATCATAATAAATCCAAATAAAAAAATCCACTCAATCAAAATTAATCAATGATGAATAATAATTTTGTTTCATTATCATTGGTGAGATCCTTTGATTCTGATTCACCCCAGTTGTCGATCGTAGATCTTGTTTTTATCCACTAAGGGATGTTTCTCCAATGGATCCTCTAAATCTACAGGGTTATGAATCATAATATGGGATTTATTTCCAAGACATATAAATGTAAAAAAATAAGGTTTCTATTTCGACTAATAAATTAAATAGTTAACATATGATTTTATATTAATTATCTCGTAGCGACTATTGGAAATACACATCATGCTGAAAAAGGTTATATTATTCCTAGGGAAAAACTCATACTCTAAACTCAACTTTTCCCAAAGATTTCTTATCTTGGAATATTTTTAAAATATATTCTATTTTTTTAGTAATACTATGTGTACTTTATTTTAATATAAATAAAATATTTTTAAAATTAATTCTTGGAACACTGGGCCTAAGAACTATGCTCCATCTTAGTGCATGGTATAAAAAATATAACCATATATATTTAAATAAATTACTTAAAAATAAAAGGGATGTTAAATTATCCCCACCTTTGGGATTTATTGCCCAAAAAATTCAAAACAAATGGATACACAATGAAATGTAGGTATTGATAATGCATATTGGTCTCAAAATTGAATGTTCTATCATGAATATTCTCTTGATGCCACCAGACATCCACTAAAGGAATCATTCACTCATGAAGTGTCATCTCACATCAATCCTTTTTCCATTAATGTGACTCTATAAAGGTAGCTTCATCCTTGATGAATTTTTCAACCCAGCACATAATGTGAGATAGATTGTCTGCGAACCTTCTCAGGGGAAACACATAGAAGATGTCATGTACCTAGTATAACCACTATGCTTGCTCTAAGAGGTATATCACCATTCTAAATCTATGTAATATCTGGAAAGGCCAATGAATCTCAGAGATATCTTACCACACTGAAAAAATCATTGTAATCTGCCTAGAGTTGAAACCTGTAAGAACACGTGGTCTCGTTAATCAATATCCAAAGACCTTCATCACCATCCAACATATGACTTCTGATGAATCTATGAACCCCTCATCGTTTCAGAGGTAATTTAAAGATTCTCTATTGTATCTCATACCAACGCTGACGCCACAATATCTAACACTCATGGGAGAGTCTAGAAAAGTGGTGACATGAAGGGTCTCCCATAAAAGGCTATGGATGGTTTCATACTAATGGAGGAATGTTAACTCTTTTTGTATGAATTCTTCCTTGGTGGTGGGTGATCCTCCCATGTATGGCCTCATATCTACATGCATTCACAAAAAACGTCTTCTAGAAGCTGAATAGTGCACTCTATCTAGCCGATAGTATGGGGATAAAAATCTATGCTCAAACACAGCTAATTCCGAAAATCCTCCATCAATCCCTTCCATAACCAATATTTGAAGTGAGAGTCATTATAAAAAATTATCATCAATGTAACTCTATTTTCTCGAAATATATCCTTAACATAGAGGCATCTCAATGAATATATATTACTATACTCTAAAATATCTAGGAAATGGGCCAACATAGAGAGTTTTTATATAATCACCGAGTTGAATCATGTAACCTAGATGTAAGTGGTAATCCCATCACAAATTCTACAGATATACCATCCCACTTCCACTATTAATCTTCATATTTTTGTGAAAAAACTCGCTAGTATGTAGTTATCATCCTTCAATTGTTGAAAAGGAATTGAGAGACAAAATATGTAATTCTTTTCTTCATATGAAGCCACCAATAGCAAGGTTAGAGGTTGTAGTACACATTTATTTATTCACCTGGATGTATCAAAAAATAATGTAGATTAAAATATCTTAGAATCGCAACTAAAATATCATCAGTACCACCATGCATCCTCTGAAAATAATAAGATGCTTCCCATCTTTAAAAAATACATCATGAGCATTTCCAATTGAGATCTGACAATATAGGGTATCATAGTATTAATCCCAATTCTATACCTCCCAGAATAACATTAAAATAGGATGAGTAACCCCCATGAACTATAGATATTTAGATCCATACTAATATATAAAGGATAACTATAATGAGAACAACCACTCTAACACCTCACTATGAGTCTAAGAAAATGATCTTTTATGAAGAAAATCTTCTTCTATATCTCCCATTCTAGGTGTATTAAAAATTGTTGAAATAATAATTCTAGATTAATTGTATCCATTTCCTTTGTCTCATGTTAAGTTCCTTCTAAGAGAATATATACTTGAGACTCTTGCGGTAATAATAGACGACAAATATCTCGCCCATCAGGTAGTTCCTTCACAAATTTAGTGCGAACAATAACACTACTAACTCTAGATCATTGGTCATGTTGTTCTATTCATGTGGTGTTAAATGATATGATACATAGGAAATTATCGACTTCCTTTACATCATAACACAATTAAACCATGTTCTTGATACATCGTAGAACACTCTGTACTTGAAAACCTCCTATATAAATCTCAAGACAGGAGCACTAATTAACCACTTTATAGGCTCCTGGATGTATTTCAATAACCTCTTTTCCAATAATAAAGGCTTCCCTTTTCATGTTAAATCAATCTAGGGAGTTTATAACCTATTGAAATTTGGTATGAATCTCTAATATTTTTCTTCCAAACAATATAATCTCTTCACCATTATGATAAATGTAATATTTTTTTTATTATTCATATGTGTTTAAATTATTTAATCCATATCAATAATGAAATGTGATCTTAATTTCAACAATTTAGTATTTTAGGTGAATATTTGGCTTCAATGTGGAAATTGGTTAATTCGTGAAATTTAGTTGTTGTTTTTTTAATGTTTTTAGGCAGATCATTTACAATTTTGATCCACATTGAGGGATTCGTTTTTTAGGAATTCCTTGATCAGGGGATTTAAATTTTTCTTCTAGAAATAGACCCAATTTAATGAAATAACATAGTAAAATCAATTATGTGTAAATCATTTTTTTCCAATATAATTGAACACACCTTATTATTGAATGAATATCATCATATAGAGAAATATAAATGAAGTGATTATAGATAGATTAAATATATTAATCCCCAATTAATTTACAATATAATTATCAAGAATAAAGTCTCCTATTAAGGCATCCATGCAATGCAAAAAATTGTAGGGATTTGAGAAGTATGATCATTAAGAGAAAGTAGTCCAATGTAATTCAATATAACTTTCTAGTGACTTTTCCAAGTAAGAAGAGATTTTGTGGGAACATGAAAAAGACAAAGGGAAAAACATTATGAAGAATGATATCTGATATTTTTTGATTAATTATATAAACTAAACTCAAATTTTTTGAGGAGTGAATATGGAGGATACAATTACCACCTCTCAACCCTATAAATACGAGTGTTATCTTCTATTCAATATTGACGAGGGAGGTGATGGTGGGGCTATGATGGAGGATTTGAACCTTGAAGATATTCTCTATTCTCTATTTTATTTATTCTTATATTAATTGTGCTCTCTTCTTACACATTAATATATATTACCCTCCACATGGAGGGATAAAACCTTTGAGTGACTGGGTAAGTGGGGGATTCACTTTTGTAATGTCCTAGTTTTACCCAATAATTTAAAAATAGCATTTTATGTTGAATTATTTCTATTTTAAGTAGTTTCAAATTCTCTTAATGTTATTATTTTTGGTGTTTTGGTTTCATTATTTCTTTATTACTTTGGTTGAATTTTTTTAAACTCCCTCTACCTAGTGTATTTTGTCTCGATCTAGCAGATTGTGTTAGGTGGTGAGTGTCTTGTGATTATTTTCATGTGTGTGGAATAAGTGTATTTTTCTAGATTTTGAAGGATTAAAAATTCCCAATTGTGACTTTCCTGAGTTTTTTGGAATGTTTTATGAATTTTAATGCACATTAGAGTGGTTTTCATTAATTCATTCATCCAAGCAAGATTTAAAATAGGATCATTGATTATGTCACATTTCATTCATTAAGAATTAGGAGCAATGATATTTTAGAATATGATCACATTGTTAAAGGTGATCCTAAACTAACCATATCTCCCTCTTCATGAACTTGTCTCCATATATCATGTTGTTTTCCATTATTTTGACACCCAAAAGGTTTCAAAAATAAATCATCTTCTTTCTATAATTTAATTGACAAATGTGATTCTTGTGAAATCCTCTCTATAGAAATCCTAGGTGAACCAATTTATTACATTATATCATATGAGATACTTTTTTATCACACCCTATGATAGGTATGTGTTCTAACATGGAGTCATTTCTTGTGATTTGGTGCCAACATTTTGTTTTAATTTTATTCTTCCACCTTATTTTTTCCTTTTCTATTCAAAATAGCATGACTAGAACCATAAAAATTGAATATTTTCCCATAAATCCAAAACTGAAAGAACATCATAAATTAAAACAAATTTCAGAATTTGAAATCTGAATGTGAAGAAATTTCTTTTGAAGACTTCAGTAAAAATTCAAGTGTTCACTCTGACGCATTAATCATGGAAGGAAACCAGAAACAAACCCTTAGAGACCTATGTAAAACATAATTCCATAATCAAAATAGTAAACATTACATGGTATATTTATAGAATTATGTTGTGATGAAATTTTACATGATCCCATTGACTCCAAATTCTAATGGATTTACAGACGAATATCCAAACAAGCATATTAAATATTTCACACACATCTACACTAATTTCAGACACCACATATTTGCAATGTAGCTATAAAAGTTGAAGGAATTCCCATTTTCTTTAGAATGATCTACCAAAGAATGTTTTTATAATCCAAAAAATGATATACGGATGGTTGGAATGACTTGGAGATATTCTTAGTTAAAATTTTATTTACCACATACCAAATCACAACCATCATATAGGAAATATAGGCCATTAGAAATTTATCCAGAGAATACCTTTAAGAGTACTAGAAATGATCACAAAATATTCATTTTAGCTTCCCACATAATGAAAATGAGGATCATTACATTCTTTCCTTATTTTAAAAGTATTAATTGAAAATTATTGAATCTTTCTAGATGCATGATATGGAAGAAAATATATTGAATAGTCACTATAAGTAGCTAAGGGATTTATTGAGAGGGTCTCTTAGAACTCCCGATAGTTTGTACAAGAGGTATTGGTAAACATGGAATTAATGAAGTTTTTGTCAATAATATTTATGCGTAACTAATATTGATGACCTAACTAGTATGGTGAGATAGATGGACCAAAAAAAGTGAGTGACCAACAAGATCGTTCAATGGTATGCAGTTTATGCTCATCACCTCATCAATTAAGTGACCAATATACTAAAATATAGTGAATAGAAACTTCTAATGATGCCTTTAAGGAGAGGTAGTTATATAAAAACAAAGGAGACAAAGAGCATTACCATGTTCAATATGGCTTTGGAAATTAGCAGAATCAGGTTATGCCCCGGTACCAAAACTAGTTCCAAAACCAATCCCCATTCCTGTAATAATTCCAAAACCCACCACCATTTCAACAAAAAATTCTTATAACTAGAATTTAGACCACAACACCCACTTACCCAATAACCTATGTGAATCCACCAACCAATACACAACCTTATATAGAACAACTACAATCCATGTATGATAGCCAATATAATTAGGTCGACATGTTGGGAACAAAAGTGGGAAGTCTTAATAAAATCATGTCAAAAACCCTAAAAAAACTCTATCCTAAAAAAATTACCAAACCAAAAAATTATTTAAACATGGTAAAATATAGTTGTGGAAAATAACTCTCACCACCAGTATCGCAAAAACCTTAAACAAAAGAACCATAGTTGAGGGTGAATGTTGTTATAAATTCTAAAAATTCATTGAAAATGTTTTCACGAAGAAGATAATAAAGAGAAAGAGGGAAATGATAAGATGAGAAGAAAGAGAAAAGAAACACCATTTAATAGTTAAGAATGGGACAATAAAGAATTTACCCCACCATTTCCATCAAGTATGATAATATCATATAGATTTCAGGAAGGAGAAGTTCAAAAACAAATTCTAGACAACTTTTAGAAAGAAGAAATTAATACCCCCCTTCTTGAAGTACTCAAACAAATTCCAAAGTATGATTATTTTTTAAAGGATGTTCTCATAGTGAATGGAATACTTCAAGGGAATGAGAAGTTAAATATGGTAAGAATATTCTCTTTCCTTATCACAACTTTGTTTCCAAACAATTTTCATGATCTAGGGACATTTTCTATCTCATTCACCATTGGTTATTTTAATTCATCTACTTATTTGTATGATATAGGTGCTTCAATTTATGTATTTCATTACTCGTTATACACTATTTTCACTCTAACAAGAATTTATTATTGATTCAATTTGTGAATCATGAGTGATCCATGAATTATTATCCTTGTGATAGAAGTTTTCCATTAAAAATATCAATAAACATGTTTGTGCCCAAAACATAATGGATTTTGATTTTATGTTGGAATAAGAATTAAAATACAATAAATTTGATGATTTCATTAATTATGATATAGATAATATTTTTGGTTTTGTGTAGGAGGTATAAACTTTTGGATTGGGAAATGTTTCAATACATTCATTCCTTGATATTCCCCCTGATTTGGAATTATAACCACTCACCCTAATTTTAAATATGTGAACCCCAATGATGGAGATATATTAAAATTGATGATATCTATTATTATTTCTGAAACCCATGAAAAATAATTAATTGAGATTGTGAGATATAATATCCAATCAATAGGGTAGAATTTAGGTGACATCCTCGTAATAAAACCAAAAATATGCTCACATGGAATTATTCTTGAGGGATATTTCAAACCTATTAGAAAACTCCAAAGGAGGATGAATCCCACCATGATGGAGGTTTTGAAGAAGGATAGTGGGATACTCATTGAATCTGGGATCATCTATTTCAATTCAAATTCATTATGGGTTATCCTAATTCATCTAGTACTATAGAATACTGGTTTATCCACTGTGGGGAATAAAAAGAACTAATTAACCCTTGTGAGAATTCATAATAGAAATAGAGTGTGCATTGAATTTAGGATGTTGAATCAGGTCACTTAGAAAGAACATTTCCACATACCCTTAATTGAAGAGATGTTAGAGATATTGTCATGGGGAACTCATCATTCCATTTTGGATGGTTTTTCTGGTTATTTCTAGGTAACTGTTGTTCACAAAGTCATGAGAAGACAACCATTACTTTTACTTTTAGTATTTATTCATATAAAAGTATTCAATTTGGATTATGTAATGCTCTAAGAAAATTTACTTGGTTTATGATATGAATTTTTTCATATGACACTGTAGAACTCATGGAGGTGTTCTTAGATGAATTTCTAGTTTTTGGATATTCCTATAACCACTGTTTGAAAACTCTGGAAAACGTTTTAAAACCCAGCATTTATAAAAAATATTGTTTTAAATTTTGAAAATAAAATTCATGTTTGAGAGAAGAATTTTCCTATGGAATTTCAATTCAAAAAATAGAATTGGAGATGAGAAATAAAAATTTCATGCGCTAAATTTATTTCTTTACCCAACTTGTGTGAAACATGTGATATCATTTTTAGGAAATATAAGATTTTATAGGAGGATTATCATTGATTTTAGTAAGATTGTTTCCTCTATCTGTGGATATATTTTGAATTATGTTAATTTATATTTCAATGGTGCATGTATTTAACCCTTTTTTGAGTTAAACCGGTGATTTATTACACCACCAGTGATGCAACCACCAAATTGTAAAGAACCATTCAATATAATTTTTGATGCATCCAAACAATTATTTGGTTTATTACTTCATAAATGAATTGATTAAATAATTGAAATCATTTATTAATCCTACGGAACCTAAGATGAGGCCCAATTCAATTACACAACCATAGAAAACAATTTCTTACTAGTTTTATTTTCTAACTTTTAGACCATATCTTCTTAAAAATTAAGTCCCTATGTTTTCTATCAAGTACCTATTAGGTAATTGATGATGAAGGATAAAGAAAAAATAAGTCTAGTGAGATGGATTTTACAACTGCATGAGTTCAACATAGAAATCAAGGACATGAAGGGATCTTAGAACCATGTTGTTGATCATTTATGCAGACTACCCAACACTACTGAAGCTAAAATTACAGAAAGACAACCACTAAATGATCACCTTACAAGGTAGGAGTTGTACTTGATTTATAGAGAAGTGCCTTGATATGCTGCCATGTTCCATTATCAGGAAAAAACATAGGACCCATCTCATTTCAATTGTCACAAAACTCACAAAATAAAATCGAAATCTAAATATTACATTTGGGATAATCCATTTATTGGGATGATTTAAAATGATAGTGTGCTAATAATATATATTATTGAGAGTTAAATTGTTTATATCTTTAATTTTTTTCTCAGTCTATCTTGTGGAATAAACATTGGAAATAAATGAAAAAAATATGTTTTTATAATTTGGAAATTATTGGCCCAAATAGTTTAAATATAATCATTAATTTTGGAAATGGTGTAAAAAAATATCAGTTTTATGGAAACGTTTTAATGTTACAAAAATTTTAATAACATCCACATAACAATCATGTGATTTTTGAACTACAGGGGATATATATTTTTGGCACTACTCACAATGTCACTCAGAAATTCATATATCATTGTTTTAGTTGATTGTGTTTCCAAATGGGTGGAAGAAAAAGCCAGAAAAACTGAATATGAAAATGTAGTTTGATAATAGATTATTTATTGAAAAAGTATTGCATCAATCATAAAACAACAAATAACAATCATCTACAGACTAGTAGTCAAGCATAAGTTATCAACTAGGAAATCAAAGGAATGTTCGGAATGGCAGTTACACCGAACATGAACGATTGGAGCCAATGGTTGGTAAATAATTATGGGATTAAAGAATAGTCATTAATAATCTTATTGTAATGAGTCCATATTGGATGATTTATAGAAAATATATCATATACCAGTGGAATTGGAGCATAAGGTGTATTGTTATATGAGGAAGATGATTTTGGATCTTAAAAGAGATTTGGAAAGTGATAAGATTACATTTCAAGAGTTGGATGAAATTATAAGGGAATATTGGAAAATATCTAGTACTTAAAAATATATAACACATGTGGCTCAGGATAAGAATGCCCAACCAAAATAAATCTATCCTAGAGACAATGTGTTTTTATTCAACTGAAGACTCAGGCTGATGCAAAGAAAACATCAATCTATATAGTAAGATCTATTTATAGTTACTTATTTGTAAAAATAAATATTTGTGAAAATTTTGATTGATATAGATAAGTATCCACTCATTGTTAATGAAAATAGGCTGAAGAAATTCTATGTGACCATTCTATCAGAATTTGTAGAGGAGATCACAATCCCTTTACTAGTTTCTCAATAAAATTCATATAGTTGTACCTCTCCTTTACACTTCCTTTATTGAGGTGATTATTTTAAAATATTATTACATGTTAAATAAATTTGAATTAATTGATTAAATTGAATCATTTATGCGTCGGGGAGGGAGCCTTCGTAGTTTAGGATTTTCATTTGTTTTTTTTTCTATTAGAAAAACATCAAGATTATCTCTTTTCCATATTTTTCTTTGTTTCTTTTTCTGTTTATTTTGTATTTTTGAAGATATATAGCTGAAAATATTATCATTTCGATTTTTTAAACCCATTTAAATGAGAGAAAAAATTTATTCATAGAAACTGAGCATAAAATTATACAGAAAATGACTTTGTTTCAAGTTTAATTCATTGGGAATTTCATGAAATGTACTCTAATGTTTTAATCCCATGCCACATATAAAGAACCATTATCATTGAAATATGTTTTCCAAGAGGCTTCTAATCCATTTTTGTCATATTATTTTCATTCATATCACTTATTGAGAGAATCATACCATGTTTTGTTTAACCATAATTTTATATATTACTTTCAGACCGTAACGCGTCGAGGTACTTTTGTTTTGAATTATTAAGGAATTAGTTTGGTTTAAATCCCTTTTCAAGATAATCCTTCTTTATTATGGACTATCTGGAATATATAATCCTTGTACCAAATAGAAACCATGATCTTTATGTTAGATTAGCTACATTACAAGGAAATTACCACTCTCCAACATACTCATGAAGTCGGATTTCATGATCTAATTGTCTATACGTCTATCGGGAATTTGCCTTGAGTTTTTTTACCTCAATTGGTGAATTGTTAGGTTGAAAATAAAACTTTTATGAGACATGTTTTCTAATTTTTAAAATCATTTTTTCGAAAGTTGTTCTTTTATGTTTCTTCTAATAGAGATGAAAGTTATACCCATAATGGGATTACAAAAAGAATTACTTTTTTTATTAGATTAAATTTTTTTGTGTAGAGATTTTGAATGGTGTTTCATTTAAATCAGTTTTCTTAATGATGGAACTTATTTTATACTATGGGTAGTGCACATGATCCTTAGCTCAGTTGGTGAGGACTCATAAGTGCATCCGGGCGACTTGGGATCAAATCCATGTGGAGGCATAATTTTCGGGGGGTACTATAGCTGTATTGATGCGGGTACTGTAGTAGTACTATAGGAGGAACTGTAGTAATAAATATTTAGTACCGTACCATGTATTGTAGCAGGAACTGTAGCGGGCACAGTTTAGCACTATAGAAGCCAATAATTTTCCCTCATTTGGGCCATCTGACCACCGATTTAGTCCCTGAGTCCTTTAATTCCTTCAGGCCACCCAAGCATTTAGGCCAGTAAGGCCTTCATGCCACCTCTTGTCCTTCGTTCCACCTTATGATAAGATGCATACCAGAAAACCTGCAAGAAACAATCTCTATAAGAATGATGAGTAATGAGAATTCACAATAGCAAAAGCTACACGAATTTCAAGAATGAGAGGGTATAGAACCTGCCATCGGGACAAGCTTGTGCATGAACGGGATAGCCTGGCCAAATAGTCATGCGAAGGTGGAGAGCTGATTCACGATGAAGATGATAGGGAGGAGCTGTTCCATGTAGGTAGTCTAGGTTGTATGTTAGGTTTGAAACCTATATGTAAATGTACTACTCTCATCCCTATGGGCCATATAATACTTACTCCTATGAGAATTTTAGGGGTTCCACCTCACCCCTTGAAAGGTGGTTTATCATTAAAATCAACAAAAAATGAAGGCATTCGGGCCATTGTAATACTAAGGGTAGTGAGGAGGCAACCATAGTTAAGAATAAATATTAGAATCATTTAATTTTGAATTGGTATTGATTCGATTATGATGCTTAATTGTAAAGAAGACGAAGTGATATGTGTGGGGGGATTTGTAGGGAAAATATTTTCATTATTACTAATATGTGTTAAAAGGATTTAATTATTTCCAATTAATCAATACGAGACAATTTTCAACATTTTAATATTATGGTCTGAATTTTGGTCTTAAATGTGGAAAGTGGTTAATTATTGAAATTTTTATAGTTTTATTTGTCTCTTCATTTTCCGCAATATCTTTTAGAATTTCATTTAAAATTGAGGTATTCTTTTTTAGGAATATATTTCTCATGGTATTTAAATTTTATTTTCGATTCATATCCAATTTGAATCACACTAGCCTAGAATAATCAATTAGGTGTAAAAAATTTTCTGGTCGAGATAATGGACCCCCATATAGTAATTATGGAAAAACTCATCATAGATATATCATAATGTTGTTATTCTTGGTATAATAGACCTAGGAATCCAAAAATAATGTACAATGTAAATTTAATTAATATATTATCTCTTTGAAGAATCCATTTAATGTATAAAATTGGGGGGAGTTGAGAAATTTTCTCATTCAAAAATTATAGTCTACAGTAATTCGACAATAATATTATTGAAACTTTCCCAAATATGCTAAAATTTTGTGGAATCATGAATGAGGGTGGAACCACTTTTAATAAGAAAAATTCCCAATATTTTGTAATTACGTATGGAAACTAATCGTAGAAATTAATAGTTACTCTGGTAGGAAATATTTTCACCCCTCAGCCCTATAAATAAGAGTCTTGACTTCCATTCAATGTTGTTGAAGGAGGTTAAGGATGGATTGTGCTAGAGTATTGGAACCATGAAGAGATTTGTAATTTTTTTTCTTTTTTCATTGTTATATTATACTATCTTCTTCCCCTTTCATTGATCTTCCCCTTTACCTTGAGTGGTAAAACCATTGAGTGATCGGGGAAGGGGGAGTTTCACTTTTACAATGTAAGGTTCTTTCACATTAATTTGAAACTATTTTTTTCAATTGAATGATTCATATTTACATTGGTGTGAAAGTCTATTAATGTTATTTTATTTCATATTTTGGAATTATACATTTCATAAAGATTCAGTTTAAGAACATTAAACTCTATCTACATAGCACAGTTTGTCTTAATCAAACAGATTATGTTAGGTGGTGAGTGCCTAGAGATCGTTGGCATGGTTTTGGAATAATAGAAATTTATATACACTTATGGAGATAAAAAATTACCATTTAGTAATTTCCATAGTACTTTGGTAATGGTTTATGAGTTTTCAAGCACATCATATTGGTTTCCATTGCTTCCCTTAACCTTGGGTTATTGATAACTTGATTGATAAATAGTTTACTTGTCCTTCAAAAGGAAGAGAGGGGGGATGATCGTGATGAATATGATAACATTGTTAAAGCTGATATTACAATTAACCCATCACCGACTTCACCAACCTATGTTCAAACAGCATTTATATAACCATATTTATTTTTTTAACTCAAAAATGTTTAAAAAAACTCTACTCATTGCTAAAGTTAATGTAAAAAATATGAATATTGTGTAATCCACTCTGGAGAAATCCAAGGTCCACCACTTTCCTATATTTTCACATTGGAGATATTTTTTTCACAACCCATGAATGAAGAATTTAACTACATTACATTTTTGGGAGCATCCCAAGAAAAAATTTCCTCGAGCTTTTCCATGTCTACTAACACACCATCTTTTGACATTACGTGTCATAGAAAGGGGACCTCTTCGTTCTAGAACTGGAACTTTGAGATCAACTCATAAAGAAAAATTTCTCAATGTACACCCAAAACCATCATAACATGTCTCAAGTGATCCTCCTCGGATGTTATGTACATAAGGATATCATCGATGAGGACTACCATGAATTGGTTGAAGAAGGGATGAATGATCTTGTTCATGATTCCCATTAACACTATTGGTGAATAATTCAAGAGAAATGGAATCAAAATATAATCATATTTAACATGGTTACATCTACATTTCATCTTTGGTATATCCTCATCTTGTGTTTTTACTGGGGATTTCCCATTCTAAGATAAATATCCAAAAATCATCATGCCCCTATAAACTAATAATTGGGGTCATCAATCCTCTATAGTAGAAACCTATTCATTACAATCACCTTATTTAGGTTATGGTAATGCAGACAAATCAGTAGGATCTGATCATCCTTCTTTGTGAATAAACCCGAGGCTTCCAAGGTAGAAACACTAGGTCTAAAAATTCACTTCCTCTAAAAGTCCTCCAGCTACACGCGCACTTTTTCAATCAATATGGGATCAATATGAGAAGTTATCATTGATATCAAGGTCATCCATGGGTGTGGATCAATGTCGAAGTATATCTTTTTAACGGGATGTAATCCCAAAATATACGTGGGAAATATGTACTCGCACATCACCCCCATTGTTGGAAATTAGAAATTAATATAATCGACTACATCGAGTTTAATTCTGGACAACTGATGGGTAATCCGATGGACCCTTCTATGCTTGATCCCATTCTAGGCTTCTTGTGTTTCCTTTTCACCCATAAAGTTAATCCTAGTCCCATCACTGTAGACACACAACATCCTCCCACATAATCTGTCTGTTGGGAATTAACTACAAATAACCAATATAAAATTTTTTCAACATCATAAGGCCTCATCGCTCCTACAATGAGATGACCAAAAAAATATCTCACCACCACAATTTGGTTCACACTGTTGGTAGAAGAGTGCGATCACTGAGCCATCTCTAGTATGAGTCCCTAAGTGAATGGTTTGATCTAAGGGATCAGTAGAAATCACTACATCTCATACTAAATATGTAACAATAAATTAATGAATTGAAATTTTGTCTATCAGTACTTATGTTAAGGTAGGAAAGTCAAAGATCAGATCTCATATCATTATCAGAGCATTTGGTTCATTCATATCGACTTCCTGAAGCTACCCATCCCATATCCTCTATCTCCAGAATCATAGTGTGGAACTATTGGGGTGGTGGTGGTAAAAAATAAATCATCCACCACTTCATACTACTCTACCAACAACTCTTCTATGTCCGATTACCTTTATGAATTTTTACTTCTACAACTACCAATGCTTATGCCATAAATCCACCGTCTCTCTATTAGATGTAGGATGGTTCGAATTGTCCCATGCAATATGACTTTTACAATCACATGAGTGGAAGCACCTATCCCTAGGCTTTCTTGACCCAACCTATGAGCCACGAACCATATGCCATATATAATGTGATTGCCTCCTAAAATTCCTCACACGTCCAAATCCATGAGATTGGCATTGGCTCCTAACTAAAATTGTATCAACTCTTGTGTTCCGAGTATCAGCAATAACCTTGTATGTATGATTAACCTATAGCATTTAAACCACAAAATCTCACTCTATCACCCTAGTATATGTAGGAATACATAGAGGTATAATAATGGATCAGATGTCAGAATTCATCCCTTTTACAATGTTCTGAGCCCAAAATAACTAATCACAAACCACATATATCATGTACCGAGAGAGGTTGTTGAACCACGGTGAATACTCAGCTATACTCATACAACCCAGTTTAAGCTATATAATCTATTGGATGCATACAAACATCAACATAGCTGGAGAAAACTACCCCATGAAATGGATCTCAAACAATGAACAATCTAGGGCATCCTCATCATACAACATGGTCACTAAACCCTACTATCATCATACTGAGCCATGGAGAAGGCTCAACACCTAGACCATAATATCATCTATTTGTGTTCCAACAAGATGGAAAAAACAGGTAACCACCTTAATCAAGTCCTCAACAATCTGTGGAATGGGTTCACCTCAGAACCTGCATGTTATCTATCTCTGAAACTCATAAAGTGAACTCAGCCATCCCACCTCATCTTTTCGTACTATAGGTACCTTATACTTCTCAAAATATAGTCATATAAATGGTTCACAAAATGGAGGTAACACCTATGGAATAAGCCCCAATAACGGTGCCTCGTCACTGAGAGGATCATCCTCATGATCCTGATGATGAATCCTAGCTGGTATATATCTCAGAGGTATCCTTTAATAGACAAGATGTACCATGGTCAATGACTATATCTGGAGTGATGACTCAAGATGGACATGTAAACCACCACACATTCTTATATGATTCATGTACCATTAATTTACCTACAACAATTGTCCTCATGTATTGAGTTGAAAGGAAGGTGACGAGAGTCGATTGTATTGATACACCAACTTATGCACCATCATTGGATTCCTTATCCAAAATATTAATCACGAAACACTTGAAACTATTATCCTAAACCAACCACATAGGCTATGGTCCTAAGGTAGAAAAGACTACTTTGATACCACTCTATCTTTAACCATCATAAGGGGCCCTAAACATGACTACCCGAAGCCGACCTTCAATAGGACATGGGCCAGAGGCCAGTACCCAGTAGGCATATCACTCACAAGGGACACCAAAACCTAATGTACATGTACATGCACTCACACAATTCCAATACCATGCAATTTTGAAATGTAAAAAAAATGAAAAAATAATCATGGATACTTTTAAATACCACTATTAGAGTACATAAACATGTTTTGAATGAAAAAGGCCAAAATATTATCCCACCAAAACGTGTCAAAAAAACTAGTTCATCAAGAAGGTATAGATTGGGATTTCTATCAAGATATCCAAATGAACAGACCTTGTTCTATCTATCAAACTAATCACGTCCATGTCCTAGTCTATATAGGACTCCACCAAAAGTTCTATCATTTGAATAAGACACAACATGTGTGGGAAAACCCCATAAAAGGGGGAAATTAATAATTTCTCGTACGACAACCCAAAATCATTATGCATATAAAAAAATATCTATAAAATGGTATATATATATAGAACAAATAATATTAATATATACATATACTCCACAAATATTCATAGTCTCAATGTAATGTCATAACCGTATTTCCAATCTTGGGATTCCTTATTGTTGATTCCACATAGAAATCATCCTAGAGTACACACTCCATAAGAAAGGTACAACTAATGGTTTACATTATTGATCTAAAGATCATCTTCAATCTTCATTAGAAGTAAATGATGGATGTTTGAAGAGAATGATACGAAGATGAGGATCACACACAAGGCCATGGGTAATACCAATTACTCAATCTAGAATAACCTATTATATATAGGACCAGTGACCGCATAGTGTTGGTAATGATGACACTGAGAACTCCACATAAGGAAATATGATGATAGAAGATCTAATATTATGCCTCAGATAAGGATTCTAATATCTCTATACATGAAGTCCCACTTGAGGGATCACTATCATATGAGTAGGACACAATTTTATACCAACCCTCAGGGAATGAATCAAGTTTATGAACCATAATGAATATTTCCCAAATTGACGGAGACAAGGTATCTAAGAAAACATTAAAGTAGAAAATGACATTTACTGGGAGTCATAGAATTTCCCTTTGGCATTGTGTCCTTCCCATGTAACATGGGTCGTGACAATGTTTGTGTAAATGTAAAATGCATGCCTGGGCCTATGTACTCTTGATCATGTCCACGTATGGATGGACATGTAGGTGTATGGATATCCATTATCATGCTCATGTATGTCCCCAGCTAGACTCTTAATAACCCTCAATTGTTCAGAAATCATGTGACATGGGTCATAGACCATGTAATACATAACATCATCTTAAAAGACTAACTTCCACACTAGGGGTCCCACATTACAAGTGATCCTAGATTACGTGTCATGTGCTATGAGATTTTCAAGAATTAAATATCCATTTAATGCATTGTTTCTCAATCCTTAAATCTTTAATCTATCCTTGATTTATTCTAGAAAACCTATATTTGAGTCAAAAAAACATGTTTCTTGGTGAAGATCAAGTTTCTATACATCCTAGTCACTTGGAAATTTCCACTTACTTCCAAAATCACTATTCTCCCAAGAACCTCACCCACATATGAGAAACACCTATGCGGTGTCGTTATTTCATGAAGTCTGAAATGAAAATAAAAAATTTATAAAAATATAATATATGATACAAAATTAAAGGAATTTTTTTTAAGAATATTTGATACCAAACACATAGATATGGTGATTTAGTTTATTATGTTTGTAAAAAGAATTGATTTTACTAATTTGAATAATACCATGAGACATGATTGGTTAACTTAATTTCATGAAAGAAGAATAAAAAAAAGGAAGACTAAGTGATTGGTTTGAAAATGGATTTGTAAAGTGTACCTAGTTTTTGTAGTTGCAGGGTTTGGTTGTAATATTATTTTAGAAAAGAAATACAATAATCCATTTTTTGTTATAGAGTCAAGATGAGGGATATCCAATTTTCATGGTTTACCATCCATGATGAAAAAATATCATTTTTAAATCAGTCTTGTAATTTAGGGTTTTATCTGAATCATGTTTGTCTCTATATCATTTTTAAACATGGTTTCCCGGAATAATACAAAGGTCATGCCTAGATTCTGGGAAATCAATTGTATAGTTTATATTGTTTCCTTCAGATTCAAATACCAATGGTCATGATAATAGTTAAATATAGATATTATAAATATATTTAATTAATTACGGAAATCGTAAATAAATGAATAGGAAAAAATGAATAAATCCAACGGCACTTTCCCAATTATATTACATAACCCTAGAACAAGTTTGGATTACCCCCTCTTCCTTGTGATGATAGAATAATAGAGTGTGAATAAAGGTAGTGGGATCAAAATGAAAACATATCTAAAAATAGGGATGAACCTTTACAGTGCATCCTCTCACTCCAAGATTTAGTATCTGGGATCTGCCTCACAACGGCTGGTTAGACATCAATTTGTAGGCACCAGATGGCTAGTACAACACTAAATGTCATTAAGTGGGTCAAAATGAAGGCATAGGTAGTTATTGGGTCATAATATATGCAGAATCATCATTATATGTCAAATATGTATGATTTTTTCCCATAAAAAATTTTACACATAGTGTTCTGATTACATGAATTTTAAATATTACAGAACATTTATCAAATTCACAGTTTGAAGTCTCCCTAGGAATTCTTCACATGTTTCATAGAATGAATCATAAGTTTCAAGCCATGACACACACTTAATGATGATTTTTTCCACTTCAGTCCATGAATCTAATGGGAGAAATTCAACAATACATGAAGTGAAATTTTATTTTTTCTAATTTGGAAGCCTTTTTCCCTCGATTTTCAATTCTATTAATCATTAGTTATCAATGACCATCCTTTCAAATTCAGTGTAATTCATCTTTCCCTTTCTCCTAGTGTGAAGTGTCTCTTTTATCCATTTTTCAATTATCTATTATCTCATTAGAAAAAACACAAAATGAGCTAAACCATCTAAAAATTAGAATGATTAATAAATTAAATATAGATCTCAATATATCTAAACACCTGAAATTCATGCTTGAAATACATATATCAATTTGACTGACCCATTACCCTTTCATTATCACCATTATTGTCATATGATCTCACCATTGGTTTAAACCAATATATGGGATATCTTACCCAAGGTCCACGAAACGAGTGTGAAACAATTGATTAACTAAAAAATTTTAAATGACGAGAAAAGGGATTTCCCCATAATGACCAATGAAATGGGAGAATAAATGCACAATAATGAACATGGTAAATGACCCGAATCAAATGTTTCATGATTTCACCAATTTTATGGGGTTAGAATTACGAACAAAGAGAAACTAAAATATTTATAATGATAATCCCAAATTCCCATATACTTCTGACCCATCCTTGAAATATGAATCATCATAGAACCAATCAATTTGTGGATTTATTTGATTTATCATAAGAATAAGTATATGGGGATAAATCCAAATAAAAAACATATTACAAGAATTTTTGATGAATTCTAATGGATAACATGTTTTCTTCATTATCATTGAGGGATCCACTAATTCCATTTCATACTGATGGTCGAACCATGACCTGGTTATCATTTTCCAATAGAATTTAATATGAAAACTCCCTTATGCCTCCTCTAAATCTCCAGTGAAATGAGACAAACCCTATTATTTTTACATCTTCTTATACTTGTATAAATTTTAAAATATATAATTGTAGTGTCCAATAAAATAATTTAATAATTTAATTTCTTTTGTTAATTATCACATAATTAATTTTTGATATACACCCCACACTAAAAAAGGTAATTTCATATCCAGGGTAAAAACAATGCTTTGGGATGAACAATGCACTCAAATGTATGATTTGTCCATCTATTTTAAATATAATCCACCTTTTAAAAAACTATGTGATAATGTAATGCATATATCTAAAATATTTTAAAAAATAATTTGAGGAACACTACGACTTTGAATCATGATCTATCTCAGTACCTGGTCTTGAAAATATTACTCGATTTGTTCAATGTCATTAAATGAAAAAAATTGGATGTTAGAGATACTGTTTCTAAATATGACATTACAGTTGATCCTACTAAAACTAATATTATTGATGAATGGAAAATACTAACATTTTTCATATATATTCAAAGTTTTTGAGGATTCAAATGTTACTACTATTAAACTGTTGGAAACATTTCTCGGTTGTCTAGATCAGTGATTATGATAACTTGAAATGGATTTATATTTTTCTTCATAAATGAATGTGATGATTATTTCCTAGAACTAAAATTAGAATTTATGTATTCCCTAGATTTAGACCTTTCATATTTTAATGGTGACTTAATCATCTATAATGAGGAACATTTTAAGGGAGATTGTTGTGTCTTAATGTAGGATGATCAGAATATTTCTTATTCTTAATTTCAATTAATAGACCAGGACAAAAATTATGATAAAAAAGATTTAAATTAGCTATTGTGTATATTGTCTTTGAAAAATTTTATGAACAATCTATATAGATGAAATTGTTAAGTATATAGTGATCCTAAATTATTGAATTATATATTCACTTATAAATAGTTGAATATTTGGAAGAGAATATGGTTGAAACTGATCAATGATTATTATTGTAATATTCATTTCCATTTTTTGAAATTACAAAAAACTATTTGATCCTTTTAGTATAAAACATCATATATAATAAACCTTTTTATATTTAGGAAAAGACAACTTGTTTAATGATTTAATAAATTTCGACCTATGAGGCATGGATGCAGGAACCTCCCCTATTTTATATCAAGCATTAGTATAATCATCTCAATTATAAATAAATATTCACCCTCATGATGTGGAACATGTTTTATGAAAAAGATAGAGTTTGTTAATAATGGTATTTTTCTAGAATATAATGTTGAAAATTATGTGATTTGACATATGGAATGTGATTATATCTGCCTAAAAATTCCTAGTTAAATAAATATTTTTTGAGTGAATCTTATAGTTCCCCATTTTCCATTCATCCTAAGAGCACTTTGTTGTATAAATACCATTGAGATTTTTAATAATAGGATGTCATGAAAGGTTATTTTTTAAAATTTATACTGAAATGTTTTACATGTCAATCGGTTAACATAGAATGAAAATTGTCAAATGAAATAATTCAATTATTTCCAGTACCATAGTTAAAATGGGGAAAAATATATATTGATTTAATGGAGGGATTAACAAATACTTCTCAAGGTAAAAATTTTATTCGTGGAGTTACTGATAGATTCAGTAGATCTTTGAATTTAATTCAAATTCAAGATACAATTTAATTTGATCAACTTTTATTAATGTATCTCACAGATAAATTCATGTTACATGGAGTTCGTCTCTCCATTGTACGTAATTGTGATCCTTGGTTCACTCATAATTTTTTAAAAGTAATTTAGAATCCATTTGTTAGTGAATTAAATTTAATTAAATCTTTTCATCCTCAATCATATGGAGAATTTAAATTAATAATAAATACCATGGAAAGAATTCAGTGAAGTTTTTTAAATGATTAATATGATAGGTGGGATCAATAATTTTTATTTTTTGAGTTTTATTATAACAACAGTTTTTATTCTTGTATACAAATGTAACATGGTGATGCATTATTTGGATAGTGGTGTCCGGCTCTATCTTTTGAGATGAAGTGGGAGAAAAAATGTAGATGGGAGTAGAATTGGTAGAGGAATTGGATAAAGAGGTGAAAATGATTCAAAAACATGTGAGTACAACTCATAGTAGTTAGAAAATGACTATTAAATTTTAAATTATATAATGATAACTAATTTTTCTTCCAATGTAACTTTTATTCCTTGGTCAGATTACTCTATGCAATTTCAAGTTATCTTCAAATCAAAAACTGTATTTCTCTTTTTATGAATATTTTTGAATTAAAGCATGGTTTTTAAGAAGAAAGGGTATTTTGATTTCTAAATGTGTATTCAAGATGAGTATAAAATAGTATTTTAAATGATTCATGATGAAATGTAGAATAATTAATTGATTTTTATGGTATTTGATAATTACATGTGAAATGGGTGAGCCTGAAATAGCATATAAATGGAGTTGATCCCAGTTAAAGTACATTGGTGACTCATATATAGATTTTACGTTGGGTGCTGCCAAATAGTGGAAGGTGAGCCAGATATATCATACATGATGGGTGTTCCTAAATAGTGCCCCATTACATTGGGTAATATTCCATTACATCACAAACAACAAGGGGATGTTACCATAGAATTTTTTTCTATAGATTTAATTGTGCCTTAATGATTTGTTATATCTTTGATAAATGTAATACTCAATGTTTCCAAAAATGGTTGTATTTTAAGTCTATAATTTCTATTTTTTTATTTGAGTAATAATTGTGTGTGATTTTCATATGTAAATGATTTATTTATTATTCATAATGATAATTGAATTAAACATACATTATTCCTGGTTTTTATGTCTTTCAAGGACTAATGGTTTTATTTCTTTAATGTCCCTTATATCGATTTTTGTGATCATTACTCATTTCCAAATTCTTTTTTACTTATTTTAAGGGTGATTAAGAACATGAACGAAGTTAAGATAAATTTATTGAATATTTTTCATAAATTAAAATCATATTTTTTAATGATTAATTTATGAAATATGGATACTGAGTAGAAGTGTCCACTTACAATGTTTGCATTTAATATGTAATATTTTCCTCATTCTTTGAAACTCTATAGTCAAATGATCTTTAGGAATTAAGTAAAGTGAAATCAGGTCTAAAGTGTCAATATGAAGTCATGTTTACGGTTATGTACTAAAAATTAGAATATGGACAATATTATACAATCATCATCATCATCATCATCATCATCCTCAACATCATCATTATTTTTTTATATGATGTGAAAACAAGGAATATCCTCCCCAATCATTCATATTTTAAACAAATGGTTCTATGGGATATAACGAGGTTATTTTATATTCTCACTCATCACTATAATTATACATTTAGGAAATAATATATAATTCTTTCATTCTCATTTTAATTATTTTTTCTTATCATTATTCTTATAACTATCTTAATTCTCTAGAATTTGTTGATTTAATAGACATAACGATTCAATATTATGGTGTTTAAATATATCATTAAAAATCCATTGAGAAGAATATGTGTCTTATTGGTTGATATTAGAGGAGTATTTAATTATTCTATTAAACATTTTTAGGTGTCATTTCATAATGATATGATTTTCTATTATGCAAATCTCCATGATTTTCTTTGATTTAATAATTGAGATTTTTTCATTAAATGTGATGAAATATTTTCTATTTTTTCATTTGCATAATGAATGTTATTATACTAGTAATAATCAATGAATTTCATTATGTTTCATTAAGCCTTATTATTATATTCCTTATCCGTTTATTATTTATAAACCATCATGACTAGGACTTCCATATATGCTTCTATGTTAATTTTCATATTTAGAATTAAGCTATAGTGTATGTATATTCTTAAAATGTATTAAATGATTATTATAATTATTGTGATAAATATTATTTTGGTTTTTTTACTTTCTAATTTACACTTATTATTCTTAAACATATTTCTAAAATTTTATAATTGTGTTTTTATTACAAAAGGTCATGTTTTTACTAACATTAATGTGATGATAATGTTAGTGTAGATCTATTTTGATGGACCAAGGTAGTGTTGGTTATTATAACATTTTAATTGATTTTATATAGATTTTAAATTATTTCACCAATATGTATTACTATTATACTAAATATATAAAGAATTTTTGGGTTTGAAAAAAAGGATTTATGTATTTTTTTTCATCATGTCTCTCACACTAGTTTTTTATTAAAAAATTTATTTTTATAAATATTTGTGACATTGAATTAGTTTTTACACAATTTTTTGGATGTTTCTATAAGAGTTAGAATGGGTTAAGTACAATTATTATCTTTATATAAATGTAACCATTATTATTATTTACTAAAATTTCATGGATTCCTTTAGGTATAAAATGCATGAATTCTACTAACAGTGCTTTACCACTTTTTATTTTACTCAAGCATTTGACTGTTTTCCAATGAGGCCTATAAAAGGTATGTTTTGTGTCAATTGGTAATGATATTTCAATGATAGAAAAAAATTCTTATTTAGAAATATTAGATGCAACCCTTAGAACTTATGTGCTTATCCAATTTTATTTACATGATTTATATTTTACAAATTATGTGTGTTGATGTTTAAAGAACCGTTACTCATATTTTCCAAAATTTTGATAAGCAAGTGGTTTAAAAAAATAAAATGTATTTATTTTAATTTCAATGTTTTTATACATCTACAATAAATATTTTAATTTTAATTTATTAAAGATATATTATTTTTTTACTCTTTAATAGAACTGTAAATAATCTTTAGAGGCTTCCTCTTGAGTAATATATTAACTCCCTACTAGTATAAACTTGGTGAAGTTTTAGATTCTATTTTCGATCACAGTAGTACAAGAAGATAACCCACTTTAAATGGAATTGGTCAATTTCCTAGATACAGGGATTTGGTGGTGGGGACGTGTGTATGTTTCCATGTTTTAGTAGGAGATAATTTTTTTATCTTAATTTATTTTTTCCCAAATGTTTGGGATGAACACAAATATATTTTTATATGTATTTATTTATTTATTCATTTTGATTCGTAATAATATTGTAATGATCCAATGTTTTAGAAATGGAATTCCCTTCTTCTAATTATGTATTATTGTGTAATCACATAATATTACATACATAAGAAAAATAAAACCATATAAACAAATAATGAGTGAAATAAATGGGCATATCTTGATGTTAATGAACATGTACCGATGAAATATTAATGTGATCTTTGCAATATTAAAGTGACCCCTATGAATAGTAAACAATCCAATATAATAGTAACCTCACCAAAAATGTCATAAATAAAATTTCTCCATTATATAACTAACAATATGGTATAATTATATCATAGTATAAGTAAATAGATATTTTAAAAATTAATAATAAAGTGTTTTTTTGTAAGTCATGCAAATTTTGTTAAAATTTGTGATTAATTTATTAAAATAAAAGACTTTTTTTTCGTAAAATGTATTCATACATTAATTTTTTTTCTTATAATCAAATGAAAATGTTATGAGACGTTAATTAATTTTTCATATTGTTATAAAAGATGTTTTAATTTTAAATTTTATATTTTTCAATTAAATTATTATTATAATGAAAAAGTAAATATCGCATATTTAGAAAATTATTTTTGAAAAAAGGAGTTCATTTTTGGATTCTACACCTCAAAAAATTATTATGGTGAATATTTAGGAATTTTTTTAAATACTGGAATTTTTTATGAATAGTGAAATATGGTAATGTACCATATATATACATTAGGAGATAAATAAACATATCCTAGTATCACTCTTGATGTAATAACCATGTTTTCTAACTCACATGTTCTCTTTAATATTTGTGGATATAATAATCATGACTATTCATTGTCTTGAGCAATAATTATTAAACTAATGATTACAAAAATGGGAAACCCCTCGTATCCCTCAATATAAATGTCACCCTTCATTCCCTCTTCTCTTCACTCTTCTCTAGCGACAATACTTTTCCAAATCCTTCTAAAATGATTTCCAATTCTACTCCCCAAAACCCTTAGACCTAGTTTTCTTCAAAAGACCAAAACATATCCCATAAGGAGGCTCTGGAGGAAGATATAATCTAGAGGTAAATTACACTTTCCATTTCATCCAAATGTTATGATAACTCAATTAGATTTCATATAGTGGGATTTATCTATGATAATGGAATAATTCATCATCATTTCTTCTTTCCCCACATTTTATACTAGAAATAAAAACACATTCCGAGATGTGTTAATTTATCACATTCTAGGACGAGGGATTTTCAATTTCTTTTACCATCTTAAATTTTAGTCATGAAACTATTTTGATTATTGAAAAAAATAATAATATATCTATTATTACTAATTTAAGGTTCTATAAACTTTTGTTCACAAAATATTAATTTATAAAGAAAAATATGTTCGATGTGATCAAAAACCGCTAATTAACCAAAATAGTTATCATTAAAGATCTATGTAATGATTAATCTTCAATCCAAATAACCAAATTAATATTTTTACCATGTAATATTCAGGATATTCAACAATAAAAAAACATAAATTATGGAAAAAGATTCTGATTTGACATTTTTATCATTACATATATATATGTAAACATATCGTGAAAACCAAGGAAACAAATGCTCCCAAACAATGAAAATGAACCTCTTAACCCATCGAAAAGTTCATGATTGAACATAATAATGTTATAATAAACCAATTTATTGAATAAACGGTTCTGAAAATATTAATTAATATATTTAATTAGGTTATCCATCACATTAAATAATGTTAAGGACACCATCAAACTTAAGGTGAATGATTCTACCTAAACCTCCATTATTGATGCGGATTTCTCTATATTTCCTTGACTCGAAATGAATTTATCTATTATTTTTTATGTAAATCATACATATTCTATTTAAATTCTACAAAAACATTTATTTAGATACATTAATCATTATATTTTACGTATATACATGTTTTAACGTAGTTCCCTTCCCAATTCTACCTGATAAGCAATCCCATTTAAGGGAACTTCTTGAATTCTAACCTAATTTCATGAGCAATTTATCATCTATTTTAAAACACCATTGTATTTATAGAACACCGTGTTTATTATTAAAACCTTCTTGGTTCACTTTTTGATTTATATAAAATATTATGACCTTTAATGTTTTGAACGAAATTTGATATTTTCCTTCAAGTTTACTAAAATAAATTAATTCTAATGTTTCTTATGTACATTTTTACATGTGATTACTTCATTTTGACATAACTAATCATGATATATGCCTATTCAACCATATTATTGTCCATGAATGATCTTATTACTTCCCTTCATGGACTTTTCTATGATATTCCCATTTGTTATGCCTTATGACATGATTATGATACACATTTCATTCTATTAGTACACTTATGTTTATGTATGATTGGTTAAGTATGATTATTTATGTGGAAAGAATAATCATTAATATGTTATGATGGGTGGGCCTAGATTTCACCCTAATGCATTGGGTAAATTTGTGTCTCATTATACATTATGTGCAACGGTCAGGGAGGTTAGTCGTGACTCGTGCTACCATATTCAACGGTCTTGGTGGTTAATCTAGACTTTGGCTTTCTATGTGAAATGATCATTTACTCATTATAATGTCATGTTTTATTTTTTTTCCCACATTATTAGGGCTCTATTTTTATATGATCCCTTGTTTATATTTACTGATTCTATATGTTCAATGCCTTTTATATCATTATGCCACACCTTCTAACACATATGCTAAATCACTATTATTATGCATATTCTATTACGTGGAATTCAGCTCATCAATTTGTTTATGTTGTCCCCAAGTTATCCTTTGAATATGTAGGAGCACAATAGAAGTTATGATCTTTTTATGAATAATAAACAATGAAATGTTTTATTTAGTCCCATATTTTTAGTTTTATGTAGACAGTCTTCCAAGACACTATTCTTCACGATCCTTGGATTATAATATGATATTTTATTATGAAAAAAATAATATATTGATATGTAAAAGGGTAAAATATCTGTTGTTAGTATTAGAGAATAGTCTATTTATTTTTAGATATTAACCAAAAACCACAATAGTATGATCTATAGGGATGAGGCTAAGTATAAGAAAACATCTGAAAATTTTGGTAAGTATAGTGTTAGTGGTTTATCAATAATATACACACATTTCTGGATACAAATAAGTGGATATGTCTTTAGCAAAGATGTATATAGGGGTAAACTCTGAAAAAACCTCTTTGAGAAAGGCTCAAATGGGAACTACTGGATGATAATAGACCTTGATAAGCGCATGGTTTGACACTCTTGGGGGATATTATTTGATAAATTCATATTCTTAGTACTAACCACTATTAAGGGAAAAAAATAGCCCATACGAATGTAAGTTAAGATGAAAATCAACAATAACCTACATTTAATCCTAGGTAATAGAAATTTAGGAAATTCTTTTCCATAACAAGTTTATCCTCTTATGTTCAATTTTTCATTTTATACTTATTTGCTAAGTATTCAAGCCCCTATAATTGTATATTTGTTTTTTACGTTAAAGTCATGAAATAGAAGAACACATGAAAAAAATAAATGTGATAGTAAATGTGATGATTTCTCTAATGATATTCTTGATATGATAGGAGTCGGTGCTCAAAAAATTATGAAAGAACTTTCTCAGCTGTAAAAAGTTATGAATATTAAATTGAATCAAGTGGAATTCCATCCTCCTCCAAGGAAAGAGAACGTTTTTATCGAATCCTTCATGTAGAAAAGGAATACTATGTTTAATAGATCTTCTGATCCCCACCTATCAGAATATTTGATTAACTCCATTGAACATATATTCTCTTTCATCCAGTTCCTATAAGAATAGAATGTCGTATTGGTGGTCTATCGTTTTTATGGGGAAGATAATTAGTGGTGGAAGTTGATCAAGAATACAATTCCCTAGAGGGAAATTGATTCTATGGATTGGGAGGAATTCAAGAATATGTTCTTCCATAAATATTTTCATATAACCCTCTATATAAAGATGTAAATAGATTTCCTCAACCTTAATCATAAGGAAGATGATTTAAAGGGGTCGTATAAAGAAAACAACACAATGCTTGGAAGAAATGCTTCTAACTTTTCCATGAACACCAAAATATAGGTGGATTAATTCTTTAGTGGATTAATGCCAAGCCTATGAAATGTGTTGGTGATTTGATACTTTGAATGTTATGAGTAGATTTCCCATTTTTCCATCAAGTTTGAAATAGAGACCAGAGACTCTCAAAGGTATTGTGGGACTAGAGACAAAAAAATAGATTTTAGATTCCAATATGGATGTTCTAGTAAATAACTCACATAATGGAAAGAAGATATAACATCCCACATGTCAAAATTATTGGAAGAATAATCCCAAGAACTACCTAAATGGAACCAATAATTACATCAAATGTTGGAGAATGGGATTCCTGGCTAGAAAATACCAATGGGATACAAAGAATCCCACAAATGTGGAAGAATATTGGATGGCTATGAAAAACACTCAACTTATAGTATAATGTTATAACAGCAATCAAAAAGGGCATTATGTGAAAAATTTCTGTAATCCACGGGTTCTTGGAGTGAATAAACAACAACATTGAGGAAAACAAGGGAGGGATTATGTAATAATGAAAACTGAGGTAGAACTTGCAAACGAAGTGGTGATAGGTATGCAAGTTATTCATTCATGAATAGAAAATGTTCTATTTTATTTTGTTTTTACACATTCTTTAATTTCATGAATGTTTAGTAGAAAAATTCAAACACCACCTCCAAAATTGGTGGTTGATTTATCTTTGAGAATAGATAAAGTGTCAATTATTGTGCCCACAGTTTATAACTCCCCATGATAAATTTTTGTGGACTGAACCCCCAAGAAAATGTTTCCATAATTTCTCTAGAAGTGTTTGATTATAATTTGAGCATGGATTGGCTATCTATATACAAAGAGAACATTAATTTTTAGGAAAGGGAGATCACACATCACATCACAGAGTATCCTTAAATCCTTTTCCACTGTAAAGAAGAAGATGAATCTCCTTCAGAATCATCATGTCATGTTTGGATAATGTTTCATTTTGATCAGGCATATCATTTCGAAATGATTGAGACAAATGAGATGATACTTCATGATAATATTTTCATCGTGTGGGATTACACTAATGTATTCCCTCAAAAATTTCCTCATCATATTAATAATTGAGAGATTTAATTCTCAATTTAAATTATTCTTGGATCCCTACCTATATCATATACAAGTTATTTAATGGACACCGTAGTGCTGGGAGACCTGAATAAGTAGCTATAGGTGAATCTAGAGAAGGTTTTATATCCCCTAGTGCTCCACCATGGTGTGGACCAGTCCGATTTGTTAAAAATAAATATGGATCAATGAAATAATGCATTTATTGTCATGAGCTCGCTAAAATCATGAAAAAGAACAAGTATCACCTTCCATGGATAGATTAATTGTTTGATCAGCTATATTGGTCATGTTATTTCTCTAAGGTGGCCCTTTAGTCAGGATATCATCAATTAAAGGTGAGGAAAGAAGATAATAGCAAAACATTCCTTCGAACAAGGTATAGAAACTATAAGTTTATATTTATGCCCTTCAAACTCACTAATACACCAAAAATATTCATGGATTTAAAGAATAGTTTCTTTAGAGATTACCCCCAGAAATTTTTGGAAGTCATTATCAGTGATATTCTGATATACTCCAAGAGCAATGAGGTATACGAGGAGATATTGAATACTATGATAAGGACATTATGAAGGGATAAACAATATATAAATTACAATAAATGTGAGTTATGGATGGATGAAGTATCATTCTTGGAACATGTTATCACCAGAAAAGGAAAATCAGTATACCCTTCCAAAACAAAGGAAATTGAACAGTGGCCCACATGAACATCTATAACAATTTTCTATAGCTTCTATGGTCTATCATTGAATAATCGATGATTTTTGAATAAAATTTCATGTTTGTAAAAAACCAATGATGAAGCTTACATAGAAGGGGGTGATGTTTTTATAGATTCATGAAAGTGGGGAAAGAATTAAGAAGCTCAAAAATAAGATTATCACTACACAAGTACTCAAAATCTAGAAAAGTGGATAACTGTTTGTTGTGTAAAATGATTATTATAAGAATGTATTAGCTAATGTACTTATGAAAAATGATAACGTGGTAGCCTATGCCTCATGTTAGATGCAAATCCCTGATAAAAACAGTCACACGCATGATAAGGAGTTGGTATCTGTGATAATTTCATTAAAAATTTGGTAGACTTATCTATATGGGGAGATGTGTGAAATATATATAAGTTAATATATTATAAAATATATATTCACATAGAAGGAGCATAATATGTTTTAGTGAAGATGGTTAGAGATCATCATTTATTATGAATTCTCAACCCACAATCATCCTAGTAAGGAAAATAAGGTGGTGAATGATCTAAGTAGAGTAGATCTTGTATATTTATCAATGATGAAAATGAAAAATTATCCAATCGTCATAGATTTGTAGAAGATGGATAAAATAATCAGTAATGGAGGAACATCATCAATCCTTACACAAATGATTTCTCAACCATCTCTCATGTATAAAATAATGGATTCTCAAATAAATGATATAGAAATTCAAAAAAGGGTGGAAGCTATCAGAAATGTGAAATCTTATGAGTTCATGAATGATGAGGAATAATTTGTATTTTTTGGGTCATAATATGAGTATCAAAAAATATTGAAATAAACAGGATCTTATCAATGAAGCATATAGATCATCCTTCTCTATTCACCTAGGGAGAAAAAAGATGTATCGACATCTGTGGGAGAATTATTTGTGGGACAATATAGAGAAGGGTGTTGTTGAGTATACATAAAAATGTCTGGTATGTCAGCAAGTGATTTCCAAAAGAAAAAATTCTAACAGGATTATAGAACCACTAACCATACCAACATGGATGTTGGAGAACATCACTATGGACTTTTTCACTGGATTTCCTAGGATATCTATATGAAACAGTACTATATGGGAAATTATGGTCCGTCTTACAATGAAAAATCACATTATAACAATTTGAGAGTACTTATAATTTCATCGACCAATATGGGTATTTAACAATGTGGTGGCGAGGCTACATGGAGTACCACAATCAATTGTATCCGATTGAGATCCGAGATTCACTTACATGTTCTAGAAAGGTCTCCAACATGCACTAAGCACTATGTTAAACTTCAACATGACCTATAATTATAAAAATTGATGGCCAATATGAGAAAAATATCAAGACACTTTAAGACATTTTGATAGCATGTTATATAGACATAAAAAGATGATGGGGCCAAAATCAACCCCTGGTTGAATTCCCCAATAACAATAGTTTCCACAAGAGAATTTGAATGGATCCATAAAAACCCCTTTATGGGAAAACATGTAGAAAACTGGTGTGCTAGGATGAAGTTAGTGAGAATAACCTTATAGGACCTGAAATGGTAAATAATATAGTCGAGAAGGTTAAAACCATTCAACAACACATCAATGTGGCCCATATTCGATAGAATAATTATACAGAAAGTTGTCAATGGGACCATGTGTTTAATGATAGAGACATGATTTTTCACCACATATACCCAATCAAGAATTTCTTGAGGTTTGGGAGGAATGAAAATCGATGTCCTAGTTACATGGACCCCTTCAAGATTTATAATTGTGTTGGATCAACGACCTATCGACTAGCACATCCACCTACTATGTCTAAAGTACACAATATCTTCTATGTGTTCCTCTTAATAAAGTAAATACCAGACATATCACATGAACTATATTCATAGGTGGTATAGTGGGAGAATGATGTTTCTTATGAGAAGTTTCTAGTGGAGATCTGGGATCATAGATATGATTTATTACATAACAAGACTACTCAGCTAGTCCAATTACTTTTGTGGAACCATAAGTTCGAAGATGCGACATGGGAACTGGAGGAGTAAATTAATGAAAATTACTTGTACCTATTTACGACATAGAATGTAAAATGATATTTTGAGTATGAAATTTCAAAAGGGGGAAGAATGTAATGACCCAATGTTTTATCAATGGAATTCTGTTCTTATAATTAGTTGTTATAGTATAAACACATAATATTACATATAAAACCCAATACAAACCTTATAAATAAATAAAGCTTGAAATAAAAGTGTATCTCTTGAAGTTAAGAAACTTATACCAATTAAATAGTAACTTAACCTTTGTAATAGTAATGTTAGCCTTATATATAGAAAACATGAAAATTTAATATTAACCTCACTAATGAATTCATAAAAAAATTATCTATCATATAAGATATAATATGGTATAATTAAATTAGAGTATAAGTAAATAGATATTTAAAAGATTATTAATAAAGTGTTGGTATTTTTTTAATTCATTTATATTTAATTAACATTATGTTATTAATATAATAAACTAAAAGAAAAGTTAATTATATAAAAATAATTCATAATTTTTTATTTTTACGTCTTATGATCATAAGATAAAATTATGAGACCATAAATAAATTTTCAAAGTGTTAGAAATGAAGTTGTACTTTTAAAATTTTTATTTTTCATGTAAATTATTATTTTAATTAAAAATTAAATATCTCATAAATTTAATGTTATATTTGAAAAATGGAGTTCAGTTTTGGATTCTACATGCCCAAAAATGGTTAGGGGGAAATTTTGGGTTTTTCTAAAATACTTGAATTTTAGATAAATAGTGAAATTTGGAAATTTACCATATATAAATTATGAGTTAAATAAACTTTTCCTAATGTCATTACTGATTTCAGCACCCTCAGATTGAAGTCAAATTCTTTCTATACTATTTTTGGTCAATATAGTCAATACTATTCATAGTCTTGAGAAAAAATATTAAACTAATGATTAATATAATGTGAAGCCCCTCTTCTCCTCCACTATTGATACCATCCTTGTTTACCTCTTTTCATTACACATCTCAAGCATTGTGTATTTCCTATATTATACTAAAATATCTTCAAAGAATCTTCCCAACTTCCATCATCCCTTGTTCTCTTCAAGAGTCCAAAACCACTCACCTAAAGAGTCTCTCAAGGAAGTTATATTCAAGAGGTAAATTCATCTTTCAATTTATTTTATATTATTTCAAGTACTTTTCTTCATTTTTCATTACAAAACTCCTTTCATCCAAATGTTATAATAAATATAGTACCTTAAATTTAATGGAATGTTATTATGGTAATGAAATAATTTTTCATCATCTTTTTTTCCCCACGTTTTATACTAGAAATTAAAAAGACCATTTTTGATGTGTTACTTTATCACAATCAAGGACACAGGGGTTTCAATTTATATTACCATATTCAATTATGGTCCTAAAACCATTTTGATGGTTGAAAATGAATATTATATATTTATTTGGTCTAATTTGAGGTTCTAGATTCATTTCATCACATGATATTAATTTATAATGATAAATTTGTTCGATGTGATAAAAAACTAACAATTAACCAAAACAATTATCATTAATGTTTTATATTATGATTCTTATTCAATACAAATAACCAAATTAATATTATTACCATGTAATCTTCTATATTTTCACCAATAAATTAATAATTATATTCTGGAAAAAATTTCATCATACATTTTTATCTTTACATATATATTTACGTAAACCAATCATGAAAACCAAGGAAAAAAACGCTCCTAATGAATGAAATTAAATATATTAACCAATTGAAAAGGTAATGAATGAAAATAATAAGGTTATAATAAATAAATTTCATGTGAAAAAATTTCTAGAAATATAAATCTATGAATTTAATTGGGTTATCTGTGAAATTAAGATCAATTGAAGTACACCATTAGTATTAAGGTAAGGGGTTCCACCCAAAACTCCATTTTTCATTTGGGTTTCTCTATAATTATTTTTATCAAAATGATGTTATCTATTATTTTTATGTACATATTATATATTATTTATGTATTCTCAAAACTCATGTATCAGATTCCATTCATCATTCTCTTTAAGGGACATACTTGTTTTTATGTCTTTCTCTCCTCAATACTTCTAGATAAGAAAACCCGTTTTGGGGAACTTCCTAAATGATTACTCAACTTCAAGTCAACACTATAATATATTTTATGCCCCCATTTTTTATAAGGCCACACATTTATATTATGAAATACTTATTTTCACTTCTGGTTTTATATAAATTATTATTTCATCTTATTTTTTAAATGACCATTGATATTTTCCTTTAACCACACAATAATGTTTTAATTCTAATGATTCTAAAGTACATTACATGTAATTAAATCATGTTGAAATAAATTTTCAGGATATATTCCTATTCTACCCTATTATTTTATATGAATAATTTTATTCATTTTATTCATTTAGATTTTTATGATACTCCCAATTTTTATGCTTTATGACATTATTATGAAACATATTTCTTTCCATTGATACCCTTATGTTAATATATTATTTATTATATATGATTATTTTTTTGGAAAGAATATTAATGAACATGTTATGATGGGTGTTATTATATAGGGCTCTGATTAATTGGTTAAGTTGAGTATTAGGAGACATTATGTGCAACGGTCTTGGAGATTAGCCTTGACTTGTGCTACCATGTGCAACGGTCTTTGTGGGTACCCCTTCCATGTGGTCCTCTATGTGTAATGAACCCTGAATTGTTCTAGTGTCATGTTTTATGTTGCTTCCACATTATTATGACTCCATGTGTATATGTTTCCATGTTTATACGTTATGATTCCATATGTTCAATGCCTTTTTATACCAATATGCCATGCCTTCTAACCTATAAGCTAAAGATTTTTTAAATTTCTTATTCCATTACTGGGATTTTAGCCCATCACTTTTTTAATATTATACTCATGTTATAATTTGAATATGTATGAGAAAAATGGAATTTAGGAGCTCTTTGTGAATATTGAATAGTGAAACGTTTTATTTAGTCACATGTTTTCTGTTTTATGTACCTAGTTTTCTACGACAGTAGACTTCATGATCCTTGGCTTCTAATATTATATTTTATTATTCATAAAGTCAAGTAATGATATGTGTAAAAGGCTAGTATCTCTAAATATATTATAAATAAATATTTATATGTTTAATTTTTGACTCTGAAATATTAAAGTTTGTTTATTTTTTATTATTAAAAAAATTTTCATTGAAAATGAAAAGTATAATATATGGCCCTTACTTGGTAATTGTTTTCATAAAAGCATGGTTTATTAATGTTATTTAAAATTGGAAAATTAGTTTATTCATACATGTGTGGTACCCTAAAAAACCTATTCCATCCTATATTAATGTAAAATATGCTTTATTCATTATGGAATACATGTTTACATATTTTTTTAGAGTTTTCTTATGTGGTATAATATAAAATTCATTGAAGGATGGGAAATTGAGTATGTCATAGGTGAATGTGGAATCATAAAAAATTAATAGGTAACCTAGAAAATATACGATATCCCTATTTATATTATCACCTCATGCTATTAGAGATGTATTTCATTTTATAAGGTTTATAAAATATTCAATAGAAATTAATTAATCTTATTCTTCAATAAAAATGTTTCATAAACATGTGTGTCCGTGAAAAAAAAAATTCATTTTTTGATAATAAATTATAAATGTATTTAATTTATTACAAACCACCTATAACTATTCATTTATTTCATTAATAGTTTTTTTATAATATAATTATTTTTTATAAATAAATATGTTAATTTTATGTGTTTTATCAATTTCATTTATAATGTGGGATTATTTATCTATTGTTGATTTATATGTGGTAATTTATTGATATTTATATTTTTACTAAATTATTTATTAAAAAATGGTATATTGATATTTATTTTTATTTTATCTAGAACATCATAAAATTTTATTTGATAATTTTTATTATATTTAAACTGTAATTAAATATGTTTTTATAAGTATTTTAGAAATTGTAATGGAATATATGTTTGAAAAAATAATATATATTGAATTGTATTTTAGATTTTTTATAATGACCCAAATGACAAAATGTTTTAACAAATTCAATTTAATATTAACATTTATTGTTAGAGTAGCTCCCATCTGATAATTCAAATATCATTAGATGGAATTTTATGAAAAATGCTTTCGAAAAAATAGTATTTGATGAGAATGAATTATAAAATTCTCTATTTTTATTTATTATTTATTATTTGAAATTTTATTGAATAATTTTAATACATTTTAAATGGTTTCTTATTATTGTACAGTTCTATATATATTTCAATATTTTTATTTTTTTTATTGATAGTTGATATTTTGTGTGGTGTTTATTTTTTTTAGATTTATTTTTTGGTCATCAAAATTGCGTAAAATTGGATAGGAAACTAAAAAATTACATATCCAAAAAAATTAGTGAAATAATTATCTATAAATTCAAACCAATTTATTTTTAGTTATCATTTAATTTTTTTAGTTTGTTTAATGGTCCATAGATTCTATACCTTTTTATTGGTGAGTTTTCGGTTTTGGGGTAATGAGAGGGTGTCTAATGTTGATAAGGAGGAAGGTGGTGAGTTTCATCCATCTGGAGGGCCGCCACGATTTGATACATGGTGTGTTAGAGGTCATTGTGATTGTTATTAAGAAAATAATTCCATGTTATCATGGTGTTTTGTATCATAAGATGATGGTTCTATATATTTTGTCTTTTGGTGTACTTTGATACCTGAAAGACTAGTGGTAAAATGGGGTTTTCTACTGAATTCCCCTGATGAAAAACAATTTCAAACACCACTCTAGGGTGAAGTAAGTGACACTACTGATGTTTGGAGAAATTTTCCCTAAAGGAAACTATAAAGAGAAACTTTTGGATATACTCTACCCCAATTATGTGGGGTGTTTGAATCTATTTTGTGAACTTTTTATCCTTTTATATATTTTATCCATTTACCACTAAGACCTATTATGATCTTGATTCTCAAATTTTATTTTTAGTTTCCTATGATATTATAGGAATGACGTCAAAGATGTAACCTGATATTTTTTCAAGGTTAACTACTCAATAGGATTATCTAGTCCTTATCATGTTTTGGAAACAATCTAACACAACACATCGACTATAAAAAATCATTCAAATAAGGTTACATCTAGTATTGAATAACCAATCACTTTTTTCCACTATTCAAAAGCACTAGTGCATGTTTTATTGTGATTTATAGTTATTTATTCATCCTATAAAGGTATTATTCACATTTTATATTATGTTTTTACCCCAATAATGTCTTCTACCTATTGAAGCATTTTATGGATTTCACTATGATCTATTGTTCGTCTACTAACTTTTTCACCTATTAGTAGAACAAAACCAGACAAGAAACGTTTTTTCTAATTCATAGAAGAAAAATGGAAGCTTCACATTTTCATTCTTCTTCTATCTCCAGTCATAATAATATTTATATATTATGGACTGGTAGTCATAAAAAAACACTATAAATAATACTAATAGTTGTTATTGTATAAGTTAGCTTCTATACTTCTTCCCTCGTTCCTCTTAAAATTATAATATTCTATACATGATCAATTTATTCCTCTCGATAGAATCAAAAACATCCTTTGTTATTATAAAAATATTGAATTTAATTCTTATCATCATCACAATTACTTATTTTTATTTTCTACAATATCAAAATGGAATATAATATATGTTCAACTTTTGTATATATGGTGAAAACAAATCTATTCAGCTGAATTGAACCACACATTCAGTATTAATTCATGCAATAATTATCATGCACAAACTCAGTACACTAACTATTCATATATAATGTATTTTGAAATTCTTCTGGGATTAAGACCCTAAAATTATAGACAAGCAATATGGAATATTGTTTAGTATTAGTTTCTCAGTTAATGAAGTGATTTACTGAGTTATTATTACTTATTTTAGTATATTATCAACCTCAATTAATTAATAAGAAATCAATATTTTATGTGATGTTAAATCTATGTAATTATTACAAGGATCCTAATGAAAACCATAAAAATATAATCTTGCTCTTACTATTTTATTTGCTTATAATATTATGTTTAGGGTATCCATAAATGAATTCATATTCAACTATTCATGTAAAAAATTTAAAATGTTCACTTATTATTTTTCAAAATATGATAGTATGAATATTTTGATTTCAATATTCGTCATGCATGTATGTCAGAAGATCTTGTTTTTATCATGGTGTGGTGCACTATCTCTTTTTTCACCTGAGTTCTTGCACAGTTCAAGCTTCATGAAATAATGTGTTATTAGTAGATGATTATTATTTTCATATAACATTAGATAGCAAAGAAAAATTCATATAAACATAAGAGTTAATAAATTAAACACTAGTTCATGAACTTATTTTTTCACATAAATAATTAATATGTGATTAAATAAAAGATTTGATATGTCAATATCATCATAAAACTCATGAGCATGAGATTACCATATCAAGAGGACTCATATATTTTTCTTCATGAAAAATAGTTCATGACTATCACCTTCTTTACATATATAATATTATCATAGTTCTCTTTCACTACTTTACAGAACACGAATGTGAAGATACTCTATTTTATTTAAAATGATAGAAATCAATTAAATCCATGAGAAGAATCCACTTATTCTCATGTGGTTTCTTCTCCTTTTATATTTGATGATTCCCCAACATTTACCTTCCTTAGAAACTAAATAAATTATCCATATCAAGGCTATTTTACAATCCCAAAATATTTCCATTTTTCAGGTTGTGCTATTTTAAAATACATTTGAGTATTTTTAGATGTGACATCAAAGTTCATCGATTTTATTTTGTGCATGAATTCGAAAAGGAACACCACATATTCATGTAGAAAAATCCTTATTCCCCCATTTTATTTTATATGAATGAACTCATCCACACTTACAGAAGATTGTATGCAACTTCATATTTCATTCTGATGAAGTTTCATTTTGAAAATATTCTATTTATTAATAATAATGATTGCGAGAATCTCATCAGATATTTATCATCCCAAACATTCATCCCCACAAGATCAGATGTTCAACATGTTATGTGACTAATTCTAGGGTCATAACTAGTTTCCAGACATCAAATATAACAATTGAGACATCCTTTGTAGAGAGAGGAAGATAATTATTTCATGTAGGCTCAAAGACCATCAAATCAAATAAGATTGAACGATATAAATCTAACCATACAGTTTTTTACATGGATGAAAATTAATGCAGATTTCCAATCCCATATTGATTGTGAAATATGTTTTTCACTACCTTTAATATATTATTGTGTCATTAGACACTCAAGTTAGTACCACGGGCAACACCAAAATACACTTCCACCCCACACCCACACATGTTTCTACAAAACCATTTTTTGGTCAATATGCCCATGTCCAAGAACTTTATGTATGCATTATTACTAACCCATACACACTATTGGGATATTATTATCCCCACATTACTCACCATAGTAGCTAACATTTCACAAATGGTCTCTCATGTGTGGTTATCTTGCACATTTGGGTGGATTAATTTGGACAATTTCTTACAAAATCATGTTATAAATCCTGGAGTGAAATTTTATAAATACCAAACCAAAATATGATATCTCATGGATTAATGATTCATAAATACTATAAAATTCATGTCCATCTGCAAATAAGTTCTCATGAAATAACATGTATATTTCTTGAGCTTCTTCTTCAAATTACATTTATGAAAATAAATATTTTCATGATCTTCTTTAATTCTTGATTTTATTCGTTTTTAGAAAAGAAATTCCATGTAACTATTCATCATCCAATAATCATTATTCAAATATTAAATATTTTTAATAACATTTCAGGTCAATGAACTTAGTGACACATATTACAAACATTAAGATCATGGAAACAATCATCCAATTATACACTAAATTTATTAAAAATTAACCCTTTAGGATCACAATATTAGAGTAATATATTAATTATGCATTAATCCATACTATATTTATATTTTTTATTATGATTGTACATATTGGATACTTTAACTAAACTTCCAAAAACATATTTCTAACTTATTAAATGAAATTAAATTAGTGAAATTGATTTTATATCATTTACCATGTTTGAAAACCAAAAATGACCATTGAAAACAAGTATAACACGTACAAAAAGTAGGATCTCCAAGACCCACATAAAATTTGAGTTAAATGAATTTAATTTTCATACCAAATAAATATGTAAATATGTGAATATATTCCCTTTAGTTTTCAAACATTCATTTTAAATTGTCCACCACATATTGAAATGAAGTAAAATGTTCATGGGAAAAGGGTACTAGTCTTTACTGAAGTATTATTCCATCATTCATTTAACTATAATTATTGTTAATCCATGATTAGTGAATAAAAAATGGGTTTTAAATTTATAACAATGTTTTCCATTACCAACATATATTGGTACCTCATGAAAATAGAACTCAAGTACATTTATTAAATGGACATCCACTTGTATTCCAACATTAAGTGACTAACCAAAATAGATAACCATTATAAGAATAATCTACCTGAAACTCATGCAATAACATCAACAATTTGATTAAAAAAGTTCCATTACAACAAGTATAATAATGTCCATGAAGCTTAACTATTCTTAAATTTCACTTATATAATTTGTTAATGTAATTATCCACCTTATGTTATGTTTATAATTTTCAATAACCAGGGATGAGATATTAATAAACACATACCATTTATAATGAATATATTTCAAATAAATTACTTGACCAATAAGATTTTATACCAGTTGAAATAATTAATATAGTACAACTTTATTATTATTCATTTTTATCCACCTCAAAGGAAACCATCCTCAAAATATTCATAATATTAGATCAATTTATGATTAAATTTAATGTTTTTTCAATGGTGTGAATTCACAAAAATGGATCCTCTTGTTGTGAATTTCAAGATTTGAAAACATTTAAAACATCACAAATTTGAAATTCTTCAATTCTTTTTCTTTATAATAAAAAATATATTATCAAACCAATATGGTATTTTCACTATACTTATTGTATGGGATATTACGACATAGTCTTCGATAACATTAATGATAACACTAAATTATATATTTATTTCAATACCGATTAATAAATCATTCAAATATAAATACTTCTTCAGCTTTTCTACCAAGAATTGACAGTACTCTCTATTTCTCAAGTTCCCCCCACCATATGGGTTTTCTTCACCTTCAATTTTGTATTTTATTATAAAAAATATAATACACAATTATTATGGGAATAATGTGGTTCATCCTTATCTCATCAATGTGAAAAATAAAGTTTAGATGGTTTTCTCATCCATGCTACACCATTTCCTTCACTCTTCAAACATTCACATAAGATCTTCAATTATAATAAATGACGTGTGGATATTATTACATATTAAATTTGATTGTGTGTGAACATTATTTCATTAAGATATTTTAAATAAATTAAATTACATGGTGAAACACTTGTCATATTGAAAAATTATACTTATTTTGGAATAATTAAAAAACAATTTCTCATAGTGTCACTAACAATGTTTCACCTCACACAATTACTTTATTGACCTTTATGTGAATTAATTTTTACCCCTTAACATTATAATTGTCATGTGATTTATCAAATTTTTTTACATTCTCTCTGAATATTCTCATTAGATTACTAACACGTCATTAAGAAAATTGGTAGAATATTTTTTTATTCCAGATGGATTCTTCTGAGTTCCATCATCTTATAGTTGATTTTGGTTGGTACATTTTTTTATATCATGGATTGGAAACCCAAGGCATTGTTAAATTTCTTTCTTTGAATCTTCTCAGTATAATTTTTTTTTTCAATATTCTTTTTCTTTATTCCTATGTATTCTTCATCCTTATTCACTAGATATTATGATCTTCCTTTAAATTAGTTCTTTATACATGTTGTGATGAGCATGTACTATTTTTATGACCAATACCATTTCATAAATGAATTTTTTTTTCACGTTTTCTATATATTTTGGCATTGTACTAATTTTTCATAACCTAGGAATATTGCTTCTTATTCTCTGGATTTATAACCCTTGACATAGGACTTCATTTTGCTTTATAATTTAGATAATATTACCAGTAATCATATACACCATTCTTGAATTTATTTGAAGTCCAACAATGACCCAAAAAACATGATCGTCAAATTTATTCTAATTGGACTTTTGGGGTCTTATTGATAGCATGTGGGGAAATTTTTTGGGGACCATCCCCTTCATGATTTTTTGTATCTAAACTAGTTATGTTGGTTAGTTTTATATCACTTTTCTTCATTTATGCTTATTTAGATATCAGTTCTCAAACTAAATTATTCATGAAAACAAATTTATAATAATTTTTACCTGATGGTATGGATAATACCTATTCTTTTTTAGGTATTTGATAATGATCCTTGAACGATGTAATTATATTCTTATAACATGTGGGAGGTGATTAAAACATAAAATCATCCAGTGAGGATTGTGTATATGTTGAAAATATCCCATTTTTTGGAATCAATAAGTGTATTCTTATTATTGGATAATTTTTCCTCTAATTCTATCCATTTAAAGTAGATTATATTTTTGGATTTTAAATCATAATCATATTCTCTTCACAATTATTCTTTATTAATTCTATTTAATTTTCATACAAATTTCCTTTTTTAGTTTCAAATATTCAAGTTTGATGATCTTATTATGTTTTTATTCCAATCTAAAATCTATAAAATAAATGATTTTTTTAATTTCACATCATGTGAATTGTTATTTTTAACTAGATTATTCTTAAATCTTTAATTCTCAAAAACTTCATTGAAGAAATTTTATGAACATGTTTGAAGACCAATAATTATTTCATAAAAGTCTAAAAAATTCAATTGATCTATGAACATTATATATATTTTTCTATTAAACACTTCTATGTATCATCGGACGTCTGATCATGATAAATGGTATATTCATGAATGCTTTAAAATATCACACACATAATAGTGACTAATTCTTTGGGATATAGATTAATTATATATTTTAATTGATCATGATATAAATTAAATTACTTTTTATCACTAACACTACTGGATGGACCCTCTTTAGGACAATTATAAAATGAACAAACACATACATTTAGATTACCTTGAAGTCTATCCAACTCCATTGTGGAATATTGATCCACCTCCTCTAAAAATTACAAGCATGGTATTTCTTTATTATTTAGAATGCATGGAGTTACCGATACATCCTATTTATTAAATAATATTGATTTATTCATCAAATATATTTTATCATTCATTATCCAATTCATCATCATCATGGTACAAATATAATTCTACTATATCAATAGTTAATATATTATCGGTTCAAAAAAATATTAATGGTGAATTTTTTATTCAATTCAATTTACCTACACATTAAATATTAATTCATGGATAAATGATCATGAAAAAAACAATACACTAAAAACTTTAATTTTATGTCTTCTGATATTTTTCCATACGTCATTATCTATTCTTTTACACAATAAATATGAAATATTTTTCATTATCATCATATCAATAAATCATGTTCTAAATAAATTGTTTTCTTACTTCTCATAATAATATCACAGGGTCACTTAATTATCCTTAAATCAACATTCCATGTTATTTTAACTTCAATAAATTATTATAAAAAATATTATTAGAAACCGAAAAAAATATTTAACAATGTTCTTATTTTTATGTGAATTTAATAATCTTTTTAGGGTGTTCATAATTGAATATTCATTCATCTATGCATGTACACATACACGTTGTTCACTTATTCTTATTCCAATAAAAACCATTATGAATATTTATATATCTATATCCATTGTGCATGCAATCCATGAGATCTGGTGTTCTTCATATTGTGGTGCATTGTCTCTTCTTCATGTGAGTTGTGGGATGGTCCATGAACTGACAAAGGGAGTGTTCTTCATTAAATATGATTTTTTTACAAATATCATTTTATATGTGGAACATCATAACATAAAAGATATTGTGAATGACTCAAAACCCGGTTCGTGAAATATGTTCTTCATGGAAATCATGAGTATGTGAAAAGTTCCAAGGCACAATTTCTCAATCTCTACATAAAACTCTAGGGTGCGATAATCACATAAAAAGAGGTCTTTAAATTTATTTTTTTTGAAAAAAATGCGTAGTTATTCCATTCTTGTCAGGGTATACTAGATCATTATTAACATTCCCTATAACATGTAACAGGAACTAAGAGGCACTCTATAATATGAAAAAGAGAGATATCACTGAAATTTTTGAGTGGAAAATTCTTCTTTGGATATGAATTATTATCCTTCTATAGGTCAGGATACACCACATTTTTAATAAATACATACCTGTGAAATCACCCTTATTAAGGTTATCTTAAAATCATGAAAATATATTATGTTAATGCTTTTAGTATTTAAAATTCCATACATGTTTTAATGTGAGATGATGCCAAAATCCATGGGGTGATCTTATAATGTATGTTTTAAATGGAATACAACATGTTCATTTAGTAAAATCCTCATTATCTTTAATATTTATTAATAATGAATTACTCCATTCATGAATACGACCTTCACGATCATCATATTCTATTCGGATGAAGCTACATCTTCAACATATACCATAAATGCAGCACAATAATTAAAATAATCTCATCACATTTTTTATATCTAAAAAATTAATCCAAACTTTATAAGGATTCTCTTCATGGTATGAATCTAATTTGAAGATCATAGCTATGGGATAGACTTCAAATATAATCATCAAGATATCTTTTGTGGTGAGATAAAGACCATGACTATAAATAGGAGGATAAATCATCGTTTCACTTCATATCAGATGATTGAATTTTTTTCATAGATTTTTAAATGGATTTAAATTAATATGGATTTTGAATCCCATATCAACTATATATTTAGATGGGAGAATCCAAATATACCTTATAATGTCATCAGCCTTTCGATCAGGCATCGGGGTCGGCACCCTAATACAAATTCACCTCATGCCCACACTAGCTGTTCCACACCATTCTGCGGTCCACCTTCCCATTTCCATGTTTTCTATGCATGAATTATTTATAGTGAATGTTATACTTTTGTGAATTATGATGCTGACTCTTCTATGTTTCATCAGTTACCCTTACATAGGGAAGCTCACATGTGTGGATGAGTTAAGCCTATTTGGTTGATTCAGTTGGTAAATGTTTTTCCCATATACATAGAATAAATATATGTGAGAGATAATATGAATACCAAAACAAAACATGATGTCTCGTGAATTAAAAATTCATGAACTATGTGTTGGATCTGAATCTACGGATTACACACAAGAGGGGGGGTGAATTGTGTCTTTTCAAAATTATTACAATCTCTTCAATTTAGACTAATTTTGTCCACTATGATTTAGCACGATTAAATATGCAGCGGAAAAAGTAAAAGCATGAACACACGGATGTATAGTGGTTAGGGGAACAGAAGGCCCCTAGTCCACTCCACCAACGCTCAAATCTACGAGCTTGGCGATTTTCACTATCTGGTCCTCGTTTCCACAGACCTGTTCACAACTGAGTACAGGAAGTTGACACCTTTACAAATTTCAGGCAAACACAGCCTTCCTGGTTCAAACACGAACCCACACAGCTTAGAATGAGAAGCTGATCACTCAAAAATAAAAAGGGTATCGATAAAGAAAACACTTCTCCAGTTGTTCTTCACAATTGCAACAGAATGCAATTGACAGTAGATAGATCGTCATCTTCAGAAAATAAAGATCTGTAATCAAAACAGTTCTGAGTCGATCCAGTTGCAATAGATATTACAAGAAACTTCACAACTTCAGCAGCAGTAGATTCACAACAGATAGTCGATGTAGAACACGTGAATCTGCTATCAAGATCTTCCATCGGTAATAAAGGTTTTACACTTCTTCTCGATCACCAGAAAAGAACGCCTTCACACAGTCTCTGTTTCTTGCTCGTTAAAAGATCAATCTATATATTTCATACACTTTCCTGTGTATATATATATCCGAAGTTTCCAAGATAGAACATATATATTCAAATCTGAGAAAATCTTCCGCATAAATAGATCCATGAAAATCTCCTTTAGATTCGCGATATAAAAAAAAATAAAATAACAGAGCCGTTGTAACTCCCCTAAAGAATCGGCATAAAAAGCTCCGTTTAAATCAATCATTAATCCATTGTAAATCGTCTTTAATTCAGTCAAAGTCGTACTTAAGAATCGGCTAGAAATCCGCTTAATAATCCGCTTGTTTGACCAATGCAAAAGGAAATATCGTCTGTCAAAAATATCCCGACGCCAAACGTAGGGTTGATGATGTGGCTCCAAACGTAGGGTTCACAAACGTAAGGTTCACAAACGTAAGGTTCAGAACGTAAGGTTGAACATAAATACTTTCTCTTCAGCATTCAAACGTAGGGTTGATCATCCATACTTTGTCTTGCTTCAACTCTCCAAAGAACGTTCGGTTGATTATAAAATTAAGTTTGATGATCCATACTTTTGAGAAACAAACTCAACACTGAAAACTAACATATGGTTTCTCTTCCATACTTGTCCAACAACAAAAACGTAAGGTTCCTTCCAAACGTAATGTTCTTCTTCCATACTTTTCAACAACGTAAGGTTCATTAACCATACGTTTCAAAATAACGTAAGGTTCCTTAACCATATGTTTCTTTTAACATAAAAAGTAAACTTTTCATCCATACGTTACGTTCATCAACGTAGGGTATGAACAGTGATTCCAGTACGCGCTAAAACTGATCTCGCGCTACAGTGATTCCAGAACGCGCTAAAATTGATCTCGCGCTACAGTGATTCCAGAACGCGCTAAAATTGATCTCGGAATAAATGAAGTATGAAATCTTGTTATATGAAATAAATAAATAAAATAAATTCCTGCAAAATACTCAACAAAATAATTAGTAAATAATTAAGGGTATTTGCGAGCATCAAAATCATCATAAAGAGACAGAGTATTATTTAAAACAATCTCCCCCTTTAAAAAACATTATTTTGAATTGTTTGAAAACAATACATTGCTCAACAATCTCCCCCTTTTTGATGATAACAAAACCCATAAAATAATAGAACTAATTTAATTGCAATCTTTATTGAAAAATTAGTTCTATAAAATTTTAGAATTTTGAAAGGATTAAAACAATATTTAACTATAATAAAATTTCTCCCCCATAAAAATAAATTTTCAGCTAAAAATAGATAAAAGATAAATGTCGTATATATCCAAATTCTCCCATATATCCATATATCTAAATTTCTTCATAGGAAACAAATGAATTTAAATGTTCAATTTAAATGTTGTGTTTATCCAAATTCTCCCCCTTTTTGTGATATCAAAAAGAATGAAAAATTACGGATTTGAACACATTCAATATTGCACTGAACTATAAGTAAATGCTATAATTAACTGTGTATGAATAAGTGAATTGGTTATACTGGCTAACTCAATCATAAATCAATAAACAACAAAACAAAAAAAAGAAAAGAATTTTCATTCACAAGCTGTTATATATAAACGATTGCGATATACAGAGGAATCAAGGTTCATAGATAAGACAGGGAAAAAGGTGTCTATCTCCTTTGAATCGCGGTCTTTATCTCTGTAAACTGTTCTCTGAGCCTCTTCATCATCCCATCTCCTAACTTGATGATAAGATCTCTGTTCTCTTGAGTCATATGAATATCTTCAATCAAATTAACTCTGAAAAACTCATGCATTCTTTCTTCTTTTTTAACAAAAAGTGCCAGTTTTTCTGATAACTGATCCAAAAGAATCCTAATCGGTTGCTCTCCAGATGTCAACTGATCCACTAAAAATCTCTGATTATCTAGAAAAACTGACAAAGGGGAACTATTACACTGAAGATCGTGTAATCTGTCACTCATATTGCTCATTACTGCAGTAATTGCTTGAAATCTCCGAATCAAATCAGGTGAAGAGCCTGATCCACTCACAGCACTGTTTGCCACAGACTCAAATTTATTCTCCATGTAAATCTTCAACTCAGATAAATCATCTTTCTTTACCATCTCTGATTTTAACTGATCAACATCATGCAGCATATCAGTCTTAAACAAATCTACTTCCTGTCTTGAAACAGTACATTCTTTCAGCTTCTGAAACTTCAACTGCTCTAAGTTCAGAGAATTTCTGAGACTAACATTCTCAGATTATAACTGAGAGATACGCTTTTACAACTCAACAACTTCTTCTTTTCTCGAATCAGGGGAACCCTGTGCTCGATTCTCATGTCCAGAATTAGGTTGATGAAGCAGGGCAAGTGGTAAGGAATCTGCATCTGACTGTTCTTTGTCCTTGTCCTGAAAAGGTTGATCCACTGAACTATCTTTTGAAGCCTGAAACTCTTCCACTGAAAAATCTTCCTAAAGTACCTCTGTATTAGCTTTAGAAGTATGTTCATCACGAACAGTAGTCTCTATGACTTCTACTGATTGGTCAAGAACAATATTTTCATGTAAATCTTGAGGTCGGGCCACTTCTTCACCAGGAACTGCCTCCATAAGTTGTTCTTGTTGAATTACTTTTTCAACAGCCACAATAGCAGATTGAGGATCTTTTTGAGTTTCTGTTTGAGCTGCTGGTTCCTCTATCGGTGCAGTCTGCTCCACAACAGCTTCTCACACAAATGAATAAGAAAATAACGGTTCAGAGGATTTCAAGGCAGGAGAGATAATTTCTTCATCAATTGACCTCTTCCTTCTAGATTGAAGTCCTTCTTGACTTCTCTCTTCCTCAACTTCATCCATCTCAAAACGAATTCTCCTTGCCACTGTACTAACTCTTGATTCTGCTTGTCCCTCCTTGGACTTAGCCGGTTGAGCCTGAGCACTCTCCGAGTTTTCCTCAGCTCCAACAGGTAAGAGTTTTCCTTTAATTGTGCTCCAGAAGTATCCTACTTTCCTCAAAGTTCCAGCATTAAAAACATTACTGTGGTGACATTTCACCCCAGCATCTACCAATCTGATCATTCCTCTTTTAAACAAAAACAAAGAAATGAACCTTCCATAAGGGAAAAAGGTCATTCTTGCTTCACTCTGACAGCAGTAACTCAGATATCTTATCATAAACCGAGGAAAATTAAACTTAATATCACACATCAGAAGATACATTATGTACATGTCCGGGTATAGGATTTTCTCCATCTCAGCCATTCTTGGTGCTAAACCAGTCTGAACAAATTTTACCAAAATTTTCTGATCGGGCTCCAAATCCGTAATAAACATCTTCTTTATCACTCTGGTTCCAAACAGAAAAGACATAATGTCTTCAGACTTATGTACAGAATCTCCAATATTCCGTAAATCGAAATGAAAAACTCCTTCATGAGGGCAGTTAAGAATTTGACTTATCTCTACAGATGATATTGAAAAGTCCTTATCCTCTATTTGAGCCAATAAACTATCCTCTGTATCTCCAAGGCTAAACTGAACAGTTCTAAAGAAATGTCTCATTTCTGCCTCATATAGAAACTCAGAATTTTCACTATTAAAAGCTTGCTCAAGGCTTTGAAACGACAACGCTTGCTTCAACAGTAAATTAGTTTCAAACAGCCACTCTAAATCTATGACTTTACCTTGCAGTATTTTCCGACTAACTACCTTAGGTTTCTTTGCAGCACTGCTCTCGGCTTCATCTGGACGCTTAGTCTTTGCCATTCCAACAACGATTTCTGAAGGTTCGTAAGTTTAGGGTTTGAAGATTCAGAAAAGGGTTTTGGAGCAGATGTGCGGTTTTAGGTTTTCGAAAGGGTTTCCGAAAAAGGTGAAGCAGTTTAGAAGGTGAAACGGTTCTGACAGCCTTGATTCCCGTGTAATCACTAATCATTACTTTTATTTAAAACAAAATAAAATTACTTATAGCGGGAAACAGAAATTAAGCAGAATTCGAAAACAGAATAAGATTTAAAAAAAACTATTTAAAATTAAATAAACCTAACTCGCCCTTAATAAATTCAAACCTTTCCATGGGAAGTGGTTTAGTAAAAATATCTGCTAATTGATTTTCTGTATTTACAAATTCTAAAAATATATCATTTTTAAACACATGATCTCTTAAAAAGTGATGTCTTATATCAATGTGCTTAGTTCTAGAATGTCTAATAGGATTTTTTGAAATATTAATTGCACTAGTATTATCACATAAAATAGGTGTATTATTGAAATTTAATCCAAAGTCCATAAGAGTGTTTTTCATCCACAACACCTGTGCACAGCAACTACCTGCAGACACATATTCTGCCTCGGCTGTTGACAGGGCAACTGAGTGTTGTTTCTTACTAGACCATGATACTAAAGACTTCCCTAAAAAGTGACATGTTCCTGAAGTACTCTTCCTATCTAATCTACAGCTTCCAAAGTCAGCATTTGAATATGAAATTAAATTAAAATCAGAGGTTTTTGGATAAAGCAGAGATTGATAAATAGTACCTTTTAAATATCTAAAAATTCTTTTGACAGTAGTTAAATGGGATTATTTGGGATTTGATTGAAATCGAGCACAAAGACATACTGAATACATTATATCTGGTCTACTAGCAGTAAGATATAACAAACTACCAATCATACCTCTATATAACTTGTTTTCCACTGATTTTCCAGTTTCATCCAAATCAAGTTTTATATTAGTACACATAGGAGTTGTAAATGGCTTACTGTTTTCAAGTCCAAATTTCTTAAGTAAATCAGTAATGTATTTGCATTGATTTAAAACATTTCCAAAATCTTTTTGAAATATTTGAAGACCCAAAAAGAAATTTAATTCTCCCATCATACTCATTTCAAATTCTTTTTGCATTAATTCTGAAAATTCATGACAAATAATTTTATTGGTTGATCCAAAAATCACATCATCAACATAAATTTGAACCAACAAAACATTATTTTTCACAGTTTTCTTAAAGAGTGTTGGATCTTCCAGTCCAATAGTAAAATCATTTTTCAAAAGAAAAGAACTTAGTCTTTCATACCAAGCTCTAGGTTCTTGTTTAAGGCCATAAAGAGCTTTAGTAAGTTTGAAAACAGAATCTGGTTTTTGAGAATTTTCAAAACCAGGAGGTTGCTCAACATAAACTTCCTCCATTAAATAACCATTTAAAAAGGCAGATTTAACATCCATCTGAAATAATTTAAAATTCATATAAGATGCATAGGCTAAAAGGATTCTAATGGATTCTAACCTGGCTACAGGTGCAAAGGTCTCATCATAATCTATTCCTTCTTCTTGATTATATCCTTTAGCTACTAATCTTGATTTATTTCTAGTTATTATCCCTTGATCATCCTGTTTATTCCTAAAGACCCATTTAGTTCCTATTACTGGATAATCATGTGGTCTTTCAACTAATTCCCAAACCTTATTTCTCTTGAACTGGTTTAATTCATCCTGCATTGCTATTACCCAGCTCTCATCATCTAAGGCTTCTTCTATGGTCTTAGGTTCTTGTTGGGATAGGAAAGCAGAGAATTCAACTATGTTTCCATGGTTTCTTCTAGTTTGAATACCAGTCTCTAAGTCACCTATCACAGATTCTAAAGGGTGATTCTTTAAGGTTCTAGACTGTCTAGGCATTACATTCAAAGGTTCTTCAGTGTCATGTTCTTCTGAACTGGACTGAATTTCTTTTATATCATTTTCAAAATCATTCTTTAAATTCCCATGTCTCATGTTTTCATTAGAATCAGGTTCATCTATTTGTTCTATCCTTTTCTCAAAAGGATCAGATTCAACAAATTTCACATGATCTGATTCTTCAACAATCCTTGACTTTTTATTATAGACTCTATAAGCTTTGGAGGTTGCAGAATATCCTAAGAAAATACCTTTATCAGATTTTGGATCAAATTTACCAAGATTATCTTTGGTATTCAAGATGTAAACCTTGCATCCAAAAACATTAAAGTAATTTACTTTAGGTTTTCTGTTATTCCATAGTTCATAGGGTGTCTTTTTCAAAATAGGTCTTATTAAAATTCTATTCATTATATAACAAGATGTATTAACAGCTTCTGCCCAGAAATATATAGGTAGGCTATATTCATTTAACATAGTTCTAGCCATTTATTGAATAGTTCTATTTCTTCTTTCTACAATCCCATTCTGTTGAGGTGTTCTTGGAGCAGAGAAGGTGTGTTTAATACCCATGTTTGAGCAAAAGAAATTAAATTCCTGGTTCTCAAATTCTCCACCATGATCACTTCTCAATGAGATTATATTAAAACCTTTTTCATTTTGAATAGATTTACAAAAACCTTCAAATAAACTAAAAGCTTCACTTTTAAATTTCAAAAAGAAAATCCAAGTAAATCTAGAATAATCATCAACTAATACATAAACATATAATTTACCAGCTAAACTTGCTACTCTTGAAGGTCCAAACAAATCCATGTGGATAAGTTCTAGAGGTTTAGTTGTAGCAACTTTATTAACAGATTTGAATGATGATTTGTGTTGCTTGCCAAGCTGACATGCATCACAGAATCTGTCATTTTCAAATTTGAGACTAGGCAAATCAGAAACTAGATGTTTCTTAGATAATTTATGTAAAGCATATATATTGCAATGACCAAGTCTTCTATGCCAGATCTAGGATTCACTTATATTAGCAGTTAAGCAGTTTACTTGTTGTTTACACAAGGAATACAAATCCAAAGTATAAACATTATCAGTTCTGGGTGCTCTAAACTTAAACAGTTTATCTTTAGAAACAGTACAACTATTGTTAGTAAAATCAACAGTGTATCCATCATCACAGAGTTGAGAGATACTTATCAGATTGTGTTTTAACCCTTGTACATAAAGTACTTTGTTGATTGAGACTGTCTTTGGATCTCCAACTGTTCCAATACCAATAATCTTTCCTTTGGCATTGTCACCAAAGGTGACAAGTCCTCCTTCCTTTCGAGTAAGAGAATAGAAATTAGCTGAAGTTCCACTCATGTGTCTTGAGAAGCCACTGTCCATATACCATTTTTCTTTCTTTCTTTGGTGACCTGCTACCTGCAAAGACATTCAAACAAATTGCTTTGGTACCCATATTTTGTTGGGTCCAGGAGTGTTAGCAAGCAGTGATCTGGGTATCCAGATTTGCTTTGTTTTCTTAAAATTGATTGAATCATATAGATCATTGGAAATATAAGCTTTCTTAATTCCACATATTTGAGGTTGTCTTAGAAAACAGTTTTTAGCTATATGACCTTTTGTTCCACAGAAGTTACAAATAACCTGTTTAGTTTTAGGAACAAAATAATTTTTGTATAACATAGGTTTTTCTCCTTTACTTCCAATTCCAAACCTTTCCTTTTTAATTACAGTTTTTCCAAGTATCTCATTTAAGGCGTTTTCTCCTTTTGTAAAAACTAATGCAGCCTTTTTATAAGATTCTACTTCATCCTGTAGAGTTTTTATTTTTGATTCAAAATTAATTTTATTTGAGTCAGCAGAGTTGTATTTGTCAATTAATTCCTTATGTTGTTTTAGAAAAGTATTTCTCACATCTTAAATAGATTTATGCAAGTTCTTTATAGATTTATATTTTTTAAATAATGAGTCATACCTTTCTTCAAGCATATTGCAGTAAGCTGCATGTTTTTTATTTGAGAAGCTTGTTTCAGAGTTTGATTCATTATTTGAGTCAGAGGAGTAGTATGAGTGTACCTCATCAGTTTCAGCCATGAAACACATATTTGCTTTTAAATTGGCTTCCTCCTTCTCTGAGCTTGATTCAGAAGAATTACTTGAGTCTTCAGAAACACTCCAAGTAGCTTTCATAGCTTTCTTGTCTTTCTGCTCATAATCATCTATTTTGAAGAATTTCTTCTTCTTTGCATCTTTCAATTTTGGGCAATCCGGTCTGATATGTCCCATATTTTTGCATTCATAACATCTCACTTCCTTGCTATCCTTCTTGAAGGATTTCTTGAAGCCTTTCTTCTTACTGTAGAACTTTCTGAATTTTCTGGCTAGCTGAGCCAGTTCTTTATCCGAATTTGAAGAATCAGAGCTTTCTGATTTAGCACTTACTTCTCTGTTCTTCATCTTTCTATCCTTTTGTTGAGAATTCACTTTCAAAGCAGTATTTTCCCTTTTTATGTAGACTTTATGCTCATTTACCTCATCTTGCATTTCAGCCTCGTACATCATCAATGTACCAATCAGCTCTCTCATAGTTAGATCTTTAACAGAAGTTGATTATCTGATTGCTGCAGAGATTCCATTCCATCGAGTAGGAAGTACTCTCAGTACCTTTAACGCTTGATCAGCCTGCTTGATTGGTTCTCCTAGAGCTATTATATTATTGACAATTTCTGTCAATCTTCCATTCATCTGAGTGATGCTCTCTCCTTCAATCATTCTGAAAGTATCGAATTTTAATTTAGCAGTTGCATATATCATCTGTCTTACATTATCTGTTCCTTCATAAGCAACAGCTATTGTTTTCCACATTTCATATGCAGTCGGGCATTGAGATACTCTGTTAAATTCATCCGGTCCTAGACCACAGATGATTGCATTCATAGCTTTTGAATTCATGTCATACTCAGCCTCTGTAGCAGCCCTCCATGTATCGGGATTTTCAGGAATTTCATAGGGAGTCAGAATCTTTGAATAGACTTTGTAACCATGATTTTTCAGATAAATAATCATACGTGATTTCCAGCAGCCATAATTATCTCCATTAAAGTAAGGTGCTCTGACCATTGAATTTCCCTCTCTCGTATCAGCCATGATACACTATGTATAATCTTTAAATACTTCTAGCTTGACAAGACTTTAAAAATAAGAAGCTCCTCCTCTGATACCAATTGTTGGATCTGAATCTACGGATTACACACAAGAGGGGGGGGGGGTGAATTGTGTCTTTTCAAAATTATTACAATCTCTTCAATTTAGACAAATTCTGTCCACTATGCTTTAGCACGATTAAATATGCAGCGGAAAAAGTAAAAGCATGAACACACGGATGTATAGTGGTTCGGGGAACAGAAGGCCCCTAGTCCACTCCACCAACACTCAAATCTACGAGCTTGGCGATTTTCACTATCTGGTCCTCGTTTCCACAGACCTGTTCACAACTGAGTACAGGCAGTTGACACCTTTACAAGTTTCAGGCAAACACAGCCTTCCTGGTTCAAACACGAACCAACACAGCTTAGAACGAGAAGCTGATCACTCAAAAATAAAAAGGGTTTCGATAAAGAAAACACTTCTACAGTTGTTCTTCACAATTGAAACAGAATGCAATTGACAGTAGATAGATCGTCGTCTTCAGAAAATAAAGATCTGTAATCAAAACAGTTCCGAGTTGATCTAGTTGCAATAGATATTACAAGAAACTTCACAACTTCGGCAGCAGTAGATTCACAACAGATAGTCGATGTAGAACACGTGAATCTGCTATCAAGATCTTCCTTCGGTAATAAAGGTTTTACACTTCTTCTCGATCACCAGAAAAGAACTCCTTCACACAGTCTCTTTTTCTTGCTCGTTAAAAGATCAATTTATATATTTCATACACTTTCCTGTGTATATATATATACGATGTTTCCAAGATAGAACATATATATTCAAATCTGAGAAAATCTTCCGCATAAATAGATCAATGAAAATCTCCTTTAGATTCGCGATATAAAAAAAATAACAGAGCAGTTGTAACTCCCCTGAAGAATCGGCATAAAAAGCACCGTTTAAATCAATCATTAATCCGTTGTAAATCGTCTTTAATTCAGTCAAAGTCGTACTTAAGAATCGGCTAGAAATCCGCTTAATAATCCGCTTGTTTGACCAATGCAAAAGGAAATATCGTCTGTCAAAAATATCCCGACGCCAAACATAGGGTTGATGACGTGGCTCCAAACGTAGGGTTCACAAACGTAAGGTTCACAAACGTAAGGTTCAGAACGTAAGGTTGAACATACATACTTTCTCTTCAGCATTCAAACGTAGGGTTTATCATCCATACTTTGTCTTTCTTCAACTCTCCAAAGAACGTTCGGTTGATTATAAAAGTAAGGTTGATGATCCATACTTTTGAGAAACAAACTCAACACTGAAAACTAACGTACGGTTTCTCTTCCATACTTGTCCAACAACAAAAACGTAAGGTTCCTTCCAAACGTAATGTTCTTCTTCCATACTTTTCAACAACGTAAGGTTCATTAACCATACGTTTCAAAATAACGTAAGGTTCCTTAACCATACGTTTCATTTAACATAAAAAGTAAACTTTTCATCCATACATTATGTTCATCAACGTAGGGTATGAACAGTGATTCCAGTACGCGCTAAAACTGATCTCGCGCTACAGTGATTCCAGAACGCGCAAAAATTGATCTCGCACTACAGTGATTCCAGAACGCGCTAAAATTGATCTCAGAATAAATGAAGTATGAAATCTCGTTATATGAAATAAATAAATAAAATAAATTCCTGCAAAATACTCAACGAAATAATTAGTAAATAATTAAGGGTATTTGTGAGCATCAAAATCATCATAAAGAGATAGAGTATTATTTAAAATAATCTCCCCCTTTAGAAAACATTATTTTGAATTGTTTGAAAACAATACATTGCTCAACACTATGTAAATTCATCTCCAAATCAAATAAGTCAAAATTCAATAACATTAATATTTCACGCTATTATTCCTCAAATTAAATTCTTGAAAATAAATTTTTTCATTATCTACATTAATTCTTGTTCATATTAAATTTTTAATAATATAAATTCTAAAAAACCATTCATCATCGAATAATTTTTCATCACATATTTATTCTTTTGAACAATGTGTCATCTTGAGGAACATAGTTACACATTTTCTAGAAATTACGAAAAACATAAAATCATCAGAGTTAAAAACTAAAATTTTCCAAAATTAATTACTTATGATTATAATACTATATTACTATAGTATTCACCCATTAATAATGTATATAACATTCTCTATTATTATGGTTAAATATCTTGGTTACATCAACTGAACATAGAAAAACGTCATTACAACTTCTTCACTATATTTAAATCAATAGAATATATATCTACTTCATTGAAAACCATTGAAAAGCAATAAAAGTCATTCAAGAAAATACAAAAATTGCACAAATTGGGATATACAAAATGGTTTGGGTTAAAGAAAATCTTCTTGGAATGGTGGAATATGAGTATTCTGCTGAGTCGAGATGAATGAGTGAGGAATGTAACCATGATCATGAGAATGCCAATGAAATATAATTTAATGTGGAGTAGTGAAATGGTGAAGGAGTTATATCGATTCTATGATAGAGGCCTCTATAGAATTTTTAGGAGCTAAAATGATATCCTCTATACTACAGAGTAGGGAATGGCATCAATCATGGGCGACAAATGTTGTTTTAAAAAACATTATAATGGTTTTTTATTTGTGATGTTCGGTTTGTGGAATTGGATTGTGTCATGGGAGGTGTAAATATTTACTTCTGGTTATTCATGCATTTGAGGGATGACTTGTTAGATAATCTATAGTTCAGGAATGTAGATTAAAATGGAATATCTGATAATAAGGATGGTTCTAGAAATAATAATCTTGTGTTTTATATAAAATTATTAACGGATTAAATGAAATGATCAAAGGGAACGAAAATAATGTCGGTGATGTTTTTGATGGTTTTTCATTAAATATGAAAACTGAATGAAATAATAAACACTAGGTGTTTGTTAATTGGGGGGACAATAATATCTAAATGATGGGTTAAAATGAAAATATGTGATGGTTTCCATGAAAATATCATGATTTTTTCGGGATATTTTGTAATATAGATAGAAGTGGTTGCAGTGTGGTGTAATGTTATTGTATAATGTGTTATGGGATGTGATGTGGTGATATTGTTTTCAAACATATAGTTTAGGAATGTGTGTAGAATATATATATATATATATATACATGATGTATTTTATTTTTATTTATTTATTCACCAACCATATTCCTATAATCCTATCAATATCAAAATGTTTTTGGGATTTAGGTTTTTCCCTAACATCTATCGAAGATAGATGGATAGATTAACAATATCCCCAATACCAATAATAGGTGTAGAACGAAGGATTATTTTTGTATCATGATTGATTAAAGACTATTTATTTCATCATCATGATACTATACTATATTATAATTCTTATGTGTAGATTAGGTGATATTTTGATGTAAATATTGAATGATAAGTATGATGTGGTTATGGATTGAAGTTTTATTGTTGTAGTGGAATAGATTGATGGATAAAAACATGAGATGATAGAACTTATAAGATGTAAGTGTAGGTAGGGTTGCGATATGAAACCAATTATATATTTTAGGAAATCAACAAAATATATTTCATGTAGATTAATGGTAGCTAAAAACTAGGGGAAAAGTTGTTATAGAGTTCTTATTCTTATATTACTTGTCTAAATCCCTCTTTTTGACCTTTCTTGATTCCACTTTTTGGTTTAGTGGTAATCGTTCATTAAATTAGGAAAAAAACCAAGACCCATATTTCAAAATTCTAATTCGGAATTAAAAACTGAAATCAACTAAAACCATGTGTTCTAAATTATAAATCCAATCCTATCCACAAATCCATCCATGAACCAACTAATCACCTCAGACAATGAAATCCTAAACCATGATCCCCCTTAGTCTGTGCCCCATGAAAATCAAGATTAGTTTCCATTTCCATTTCATTGGTGAGAACCCCAAAATTAATTATCTTGTGGGTCCATTAACATTGTCGTTGCCAACTAACATAAACACTGAGGAAAAAACCCAATTAGAAGAATGGAATCCAACTCAAGTCAATTCTAGAACACTATCAACCACCAAACCACTGATACCAAAATCATTTTTCTAGAATATCCTTAGACCAGACTGGGAGAGGGTTGAGAAACATTAGGTCATAGAAGGGGTTTGGGCAGCCAAGGGATTCAACATTAAACAACAACCATCACTGGGACCACCAAAACATCCCTTTGGAGTTGTCACCATATGAAATCAATCAAATTTGAATGTAACCATCATCATCAAGGATTAAAACCATAGTTCTTTAAGAATGGATATCCAAGACCATGTCTATATAATAATCCCAAACCATGACCTCCAAACATCTATATCTCCAATGAGGCTGAAAACCAGTATTCGTGTTCACCATATCAATCAAGAAATTAAAGAATATAATTACTCACCAACCGATAACATGCCATCCATTAGACCACCAACCCCAATATATGGTATCCACCAAATAATCCAGCTTATGTAAAATACCCATGATATAACATGAATAATCCAATATGAGAAAAGTCATATAACCATACAGAAACGGAAAACTACCACTTGAGAGTTGTTTCTATGTACATCCAACAGCACAATCCTAATCCTACCAAACCACCACAAATCCTAACAAGAGTGGATTAAAGAAATATGTTATATGATATAAATGGTAGATAAGGAGTGAAATGGGACAATTCACACCAGCTAGAGTGAATGAAATGGTGATACTTTACCACTAATCCTTCACCTAATCAGAAATCCATTGTAAGAGACATCACAATAACCATATATGGAGACAAATGTGATGGTATAGGCTGAATGATAAGAAGGATATTTTTAAATATCCCTCAATTTAACAAAAACTCAAATAAAAAAACACTAGGGGAAGAAACAACCAAATTCATTCCAAAATAATGATGATTGGGGCATACATTGATTCACCCAGAACAAGATGCGACAGTTTTTGAATGGGAATTTATGAGGATAGGGGGTATTTAAATTGATCAGTGATAGTTGTATATTTTAATTTTTCACTGGATGATTAGTATACATCCTCCATTTTTTCATGATAATTCATTGGTATTGTCTTGGTGAATATAAATGGTATTTTCATCACTATATATTGAATCAATATTTCACATTTCGTGGGTGAGTTTTTTTTACCAAACTATATGGTGTTAGATTTGTGATTGAGCTTTTCTATGGAGTCACAGTTTAGTACTTTGTAAATATTTTATTTTGTATTTGAAACATGTATGACATTAATCAATCATTATGGTACTACTTGTGATTTTGGTGTATTTATATTATTATGATGATTGGGGGTTTCTTTCTTCTTTTTATAAGTTATATAAGGAGTCTCACATTGATGATTTTCTTCAGAAATGGCTTCATCAACGATGGAACAGGTGGGTGTGGGCAATGTAGGATGGATTTCCAAGGTGAAAACATTAAATGAAGTAGTCTGTGGGAACTCATCGAAGAGTTATTTTGGTCATAGTTTTCTTCCACTGATCCAGATGGACCGCCCTAAGCCAAAACTGAAGGATGGAGACCTGATAGTGGTGATATCTGAGAAGGATATGAGTTGTGTTGATGAGTTTCATAAAATGACACTGGTGGATAGGTTTGGACCTGTGAATCCTTCTTTGTAGGTGTTAGTTCATGGGTTCTTGGGGTATTCTTCATTTGGCAGCAGTCTCGGTGCTATCAATGTTTGACGTTTTCATTAATTTTGACAGCAGGGAAGACTTTGTGTGAGCTTGGGTGTGGGAGGGTAGACTGTGTGGTTCTCATCATTTCACTCTTTCCCATTTGTCTTTGGAGTCCCATTATGGCAAGGAATACTGTATGGGTGCGGTATGGATTAACCATCTAGGTATTCCATTACCCTTTCATAATCCTTCGATTCTTGAGGCGGTGGTAGATGCTCTAGGTGGCTTTTTCTGTGTGGAAGAGAGCACGAAGGGGTTGCTGGATACGGTGAAACCATGTGTTGTCATTGAGATGAATCTATCTATGAAGTTTCCATCACAGATTGTTATTAGTTCGATGGGGGGGGGTTATGTGGGGGAAACATTGGCTGTACCAAGATCCCTCTAGGTTTTGTTCTTCATGTGGGTTCGAGGGGCACATGGTGGATTTTTGTCGAAGATGGAAGGGTAGAGCTCGGAGTAGGGGGGCCACATTCATGTGGGGACCTATCAGGGAGACTCACTGGTTGGATTGTGTGAGTGGAACTAGGTACATGGCTGGGGTGCACATCTGTTCTGTTGCATCGACGAAGGCTAGGGTTTGTACTCCGACATCTTCATTGGTTGTGGGTAAAGTCAATGATGTGACAACATCCTTGGGAAACACAAATGCTTCTAGTTCCAGGGTGGTAAAGAGAATCGCCTTTTCGGAAATTGTGTTAGAGGCCATCTTTTTGGCTGGTGTTTATGATCATTTAGAAAAGTTACTGCTGGTTCTTGGGGGGATCCCTTTAGCGGAAGCGGAGGGTTTCCCAACTGTGAGGGGTGTACCGATAGTTTTTGGAAGCTTTTCAAAGGGGAATGTCTGTTCACTGATATGAGGATACAAGGAATTCAAAGAGGTTTAGGGCCCCCAATAGCATAGGTACATATTTCTTCTAGAATGTCTCTTGAAGTGTTAATGTTTTCCCGGTTGGGTTCATTAGGACCTGATAAGGTTACACAGTCGAGTTCTATGAAGTTAGCTTTGCCGGATGGGGTGCCGAGGGAGATCTTAGCGGCCCTCAAATCTCTTCCCAGACTGATTCTGGATTCTGTGTTTCAAGAGGAGACGACTCCATCATCCCTACTAGTCTGGTTGGGGAACATGTTATCGATGCTGGAGGATTTGGATAGTCCTTTGAAGAAGAGGGTTCTAGTACCATGGATGGGGTGTTTCTAGGAGGGCTCTTCTAGACTAGTGACACGATCTATGGATAGAGATGATTTCGGTAAGGATATATTCATTTTGTGACCTAGTAGCAAGGCCCGAAGGTCTGTAAGTCCCAGACATTAATATCTTCTCTGATCATATGGAATGCAAGTGGTTTGGGGGTGCATGCAAAAAGTGATTTTTTGGATATTGTGGAAAGGATATATAGATCGTCTATGGTGGTCATTCTGGAACCAAAGCAGGATCATGGAAAGATTAGAGGTTTTTCTCGGAAGATGGGTTTTGGTTTCTATCTTCATGGGAATCCAGTTAATAAGCATATATGGGTCTTTTTTAAGAATTATTTTCTGGTGGAGATGCTGCTAGTGCAAGAGTAGTGTATCACGATGAAGCTCATGTTCAGCAGTACAGAAGTCTTTCCCTCCCTTATTTATTCCAATAACAATGTAGTGGAATGAAGAAATCTATGGGCGTGTCTCAGAAATTTTTATGCGGCTAGTTTACCATGGTTTATAAGAGGAGATTTTAATTCTATTGTGGACGTTTCATATATGAAATGTGGTTCAACGACTTGGAATAATTGTATACTAAATTTTAATGAGTTCATTTCCAGGAACAGACTTCTGGAATTATGTTTTAGTGGGGGAAAATTTATCTAGTGTAACAATAGGAGAGGCATAAATCACATATTGAGTAGACTAGATAGATGCGTCGCTAACATTAAGGGTTTAGAGTCATTCTCCAGGACCTTGATTACTCAATTTTCCCAAGTTCTTTAGGATCATGCACCTCTTTTGGTGGAGATGATGTAAGGGAGTTCGAATAGAAAGGAATTTATATACTCAATTAATTGGAAATCAATGAATGAGTTCATGCAGATGATGAAGAACACCTGGGAGCAGGAGCTAGATGATAGAGCCTGGGTTGGTTTATCTAGGTGGCTCAATTGGCTCAAGGGTGACATTAGCAAGAGGGTTGTGAATAAAACAGCAGTGGTAGGGTCTGTGCAGGGGCTTTAAGAGGAAATTGACAGGTTGGAAGATATGATTCAACCTAGTTTGGGTGACTCTTCCTTCATTCCGTTACGCATCAAATGCTTGTTCATATCATTGACGATTGTTCGAGGTGGAGAGGGATTTCAGACATAGTTCCAGGGTCAGGTGGATGATGGAAGGTGACCGAAATAGTTGTTTTTTCCATGATTTCATGAAGGAGCGACAAAACCTGAAGATCAACATTATGTTTGAAGACAGGTCATTTTACTCTGATGTCAAGGTTGCTGGTAAGATTTCATTGGGACATTTTTAGTCATTGCATACTTGTGATCATTTTGGGTATTGAGGGGAGGTGAACATAGAACTCGAACATGTGGTCTTCATGGGTAGTATTCTGAAAGGTGTTGATAATAAGGATAATGACTCTTTACCTTATGTATCGTCAGATGATGAGGTTTGGTAGGTTGTTCGCAGCATGCCGTGGGATAGTGCTCCCGATCCAGATGGTTTCTCGGATTCTATTTATGTGGCAGTGTGGGAATTCGTGGGGGATGTGGTCATAGTAGTTGTAAAAGATTTCTTGAGGGGGGGCTGCTATTGACAGAAGTTCGTGTTCCTCCAAGGTGGTTCTGTTACCCAATGTTAAAGACATTTCCCCCATTAATCACTATAGGCCGATATGTCTATGCAATATTTCATACAATATTGTAGCAAGTGTTCTGGTTAGGAGGCCCAGAAGATTGATCTCGAGGGTCATCTCTCAGGACAGACACATATTTGTCAAAGGTAGATGTATCTAGGTGGTGGTGGAAGTCACGCAAGAAATGTTGGTGGACTTAAATAAGAATGTGGTCGGTCTAATGTGATTATCCAGGTGGACATGGATAAGGCATATGATAAATTGTATTGGAGCTTCATCGTCAGGGTAATAAGGAAGCTAGGGTTTCAGAAATATGTTTGTGATCTGTGCTACTATTGTTACTCCTCACCGTTGCTCACTATTTCTATCTTGGGGAGGAGTTTTGGCCTTTTCAAGAAAGTGTAGGGGTGTGCTAGGGGGATCCATTTTCCACAATTATGTTTATTATTGCCCAAGAAACTCTATCATAGAATCTTCAATGAAGCTCGAGGGACAGGAAGATGTTGTTTTATAGTGCCAATGGCACAGAAAGATCATTCTCACATATTATGTTTTCGGATGATATCCTCATTTTTGTGAATGGAATGATATCATCTCTGGTTAATTTTATGCACCTAATAAGTTTATATGGCGAGATCAGTGGTCAACAGATCAATTCTAGGAAGAGAAATGTCTTTATAGCCAAAAAATGTCCAATATGGAGGATTAGGGCCATAAAAGACATTATCGGAACACAGCGGAAAGAGTTGCCAATGATTTAGCTTGGGGAACCCATTTCTACTAGTCGAGTGAAAAAGTGATTCTTTGAGGGCATCATAAACCAAATTTTTGGGAGGATTATGAACTGGAAAAACAGGTTTCTCTCATTCGGGGGTTGAGTGGAATTAATTAATAATGTGGTTTCGTCTATTCTAATGCATGTTATGTTTGTTATCACTCCACCAAAAAGGATAATTTCATCAACGGAGTAGTTGATGAACAAGTTTTAATGGGATTCCAACATAAGAGCTAGGGCTCATTGGGATACTAAGAACTGGGTGGAAAAACATATATAGGAGGTAGTGATCAGCCTCACGGACATTGTTGTCTCCATGCAGACCATCCAAGACCGATTGGCATGGGACATTTTGGCTGGGAAATCAATGCGGGCCAGAATTCATAGTAGTAAATATGGAGTCATTTGGGAGGATTAGGATAGAAAAAATATGACATATTGGGGAATATTATGGTTTATCATCTTGAAATTATTCAGGAGTCTTCTCGATGGCCTGTGGGAGGAGGCATGGTTAATTTATGGAGTGAAAAATGGGCTGGGTGGAAGCTGTTTTTCTGATTCTGTCACAGACCAAACATGTCGACCCGGGAGGCCAGCCATTATCCATAGTTAATAGATGCTATTATGAGCATGTATCATATGTAACGTTTCAAATAAGTTGTGTTTACTAAGGATGAGGACAAATTATGTTTCATAAAGTCGAATTCAGGGTATTTTAATTTGTCCGATTATCCGAGCTTGATCCGACATGGTGGGGAGAAGGATGAATGGGGGGAATGTTTTTGGTGTAAGTAGTTCCCCATAAATATGTGCTTAATCATATGGATGGTTTTCCACCATGAAATTCCCACAGAGGATAACATACATAGGAAATTAATCCAGTTAGCATCCTGATGCTACTGTTGTTCTAATCCACAGGTGGAGACCCCATTTTAATTAGAAGTGAATGCACTGTCTGTCTATGGTTGAGCATTGATAGATGGAGGAGATATGATGGAGGGTGCTAGTCCACATAGGGTTTCTTGCAGAACTAGTTTATGGGAGTGGATCATCAGGGCATGGAAAATAATAGTAGAAGCATCATGGTTACTGCAGTTTTCTAGATGTTGTGGGAGGCCTTGAATAAGTCCAGAATAGAGGTGCGTCCATCGTTCTTACTCCTATAGGTGAATATGAAGTATTTGATGCATGAAATGGGATCACTAGTTAAGGGGAGTTAGCACTGTCTGGGACAATAATGGTTCATTTTTATTAGATTGTAGAATCTATCATGGGCTGGGGTGTTTGGTGGGTGCAGAAGTAAAAGTCCTTCACACTGGTTTAATGTTGTGCAAAAGGTTCTCAGTGGGGTTATTAGATGTGAAATCAGACTCTGAGGTGCATATCAGGGCCTTGCAGGGGAATTTTGAGGTGTCGTGGAGTGTGATGTACCTTATACGTAGCTGCGCCTCGTAGATTGATAAAGGATGTTCAGTTCGGCATATTCATAGAGTGGGAAACTTTGCGGCATATGCTCTATCTAGGGGTTGTCATCCCGAGGAACCCCTTTTGGTTTTTGTCTTTTTTTGGGTCATTACTACATGAATGTAACAGTTTTGTTCTTGGTGACGCTCTTGGGCTTCATTAGTTTTCGCCCCCTTGAGTACTTTTATTAGAGGAAGGGTGTTCTTCCATCAAGCGTATAATAAAATAAAAATCAATTATCATCATTATCATATGTTATATAATGATGAAGGCTCAAATTTATGTGTTTTATAACCTCGATGATAGTCCTGATCTCAAGGCCTGGGTAACTTATATCATTACTATGGGTCTGGAAGGGTTACTTTGTAGGGTTGGCTCCTGAAAGAGTGGTATCCAATATTTTGGTTGAGATATAATGTAAATATCATTTTTAGAAACTAGTTATTATTGAATTGTATTGTAGGGAAAACATACTAGTTGATCGTGGTGTTTGACATAATCCAAAGTGACCGTCAAGGTAATTTTTCCCCCCATGAACCACTTGAGGGTTTCAAATCATACCGAATGAATTGTAAAAATAGGGATTCATGTGATTAGAGACCTAGATTAGGTATATACATAATTCATTCTTACTCTTTTGTTTGAAATGGGTGTGATTCAGTAAAAATACATGAATATAATTAAGAAAATTTTAACAGATGATTTTTGTGCAACCAATATTAAGAGTTATGTACGTCGATTATAGAGATTTCAAAAGTTCATTAACCATGATTAGTTATGGCTAGTGAGGTTTTATAGGCCGCTCAGGTCAACCATATTAAGATTGATCCAAAGGAGGAATAGATATTCAGGAAGTTGTATATAGGGTAGAATTTTTAGGGTATGAATAATTATGGGGAGATCATCTATGATATAGAGATTGGGATATGGATGGGTAAGATGAAGATTTCTTTCAATACGATTCTAGTAAGGGATAAGTATCGTATTTCTGTGTCCTTTAGTTAGATGCGGGGATCTATGTGGTAGTGGTGGATGCCATATATGGTTTTGTATAAGGAGAATTATGTTTCATGGGATTATTATGAGTGGAAGATTCATTATGAGTTTTAATAATCAATGATGACAGAGAAAATGATTCAGGTACTACAATATCTCTAACGGTGGAGAGTGAGTGTATAGAAGAACAAGATCAGGTATAAGGACCTCCTTCACTTCATCCATGAACTATTTCTATATAATTATTCTAGATCAGGGTACATAGGAGATATGGTATGTCCCATTATCTCATATGTTGTCACCCCATTTCTGCTTCCTAAATACATAGAGATGAAGAAGAAGACTATAGTGATCTAGAGGATTTATTATCATCCAGTATTGCCTTAATAGTGGGGCCATTATAGATCATTAGAGAGTAGGGTTGTTGGTGGTGGATCAGAGGTGTTATGTTAGTTGAGGTTTTTTGGGATGTGAGTCATCCTCAGCAGTTCACTCCCTCCTAGTTCTCTATGGGCATCAATTCCCAGTTCCGTACCCTGATATATTTTTTTCAGTTTGATTTTTTATGGAGGTTTTATTCATTAGTGTTATCAATTATAGACCATTATTCATGCATGACATGGTATGGGAGGCCCTATATCTTACTATAAAAGACAAATATTTTTATAGAGGTTAGGGTGAAATATGTTCAGATAATTAATGTTCCATCAAATGAAGATAGAGATATTATAGGATAACCAAGTGATGTACCTCACCCAAAGGGAGATAGGGAGGAGCATTGCCATGTAGAAGGTTTTCATTAGTGTAATAGAGTTACTATTGGATAAAAACATCATAGTATGAATTTAAAATAATTATAGGATGCAGATAACTTTAATGGTAGCATATTTTAATCTTATACTACATCTTCTTATTATTTTGACTCTTATGAATTTCATTTCTTTGTGTAACCCACCATAATCTAGACCATTTCATCATGGTTAGGATTATTTTATTTCGCCTAGTATTGTCTATGATTTTTGGAGGTTATAAGTTTCTATGTGATAATGTGTACTAGGGTGGGGAATTAATGATTGGGAAACATCAGTCAGGTGTGGAGTACTATATTCTTCAGAGGCACACATATTTTCTCAATATCCACATCAGCTGGTTTAATTTATTGTTTTTATTAATTGTATTATTTAATAATGTAAATTATACTATATTATTATAAAGGGAATACTATGATGGTGATTAGTGAGTATGATAATTGAATGGGACAGTGATTTTTAGCTTCACTATTGTCATAATTAGTAACTTTTTCCTTGGGTTTACTGGAGGTGGAGGTGATGGAGCTTCCTAGATTCATAGCATATTATCTCAATTATTTTACTGATGATATAATATATATCCCCTAAACATGTTATAAGGATTTTGATCTTGTTACAATAAATTTATTTCATGATTTTGATAGATACTTATTGGATGAACCCTTAAAAATTGTGAAAGTTGGGTTTTTAGGTTCACAATTAGATGCATAATGGATTTATTCCGCCCAATGTATAATCATGGGTTTCTTATAATTTATTTTTCAAGAAGATAGATGGTGTTCTATAGCTGTCAATTGAATTTTGGAAATTGAATTAGATAATGGAAAAGAACAATTACCCTCTTCTAATGATAGAAAATATGTTCATCCAGTTTAAGGGAGATGATAGGTTTTGGATGGAGGGTCTACTCTCTTTTAGGTTCAATGTGAGTGTTAGAGTGGAGGAAATCCCAACCATCATTTTTTGATGTCTTTTTGGACAATTAAATTTCACAATCATTCAATGTCATGAATGTTCCTACCATATATATGGTACACAAGAACTCTATGTTGTATGAATTTTCAACACCATTTATGGTTGTATCCACCAATAATGTCCCCATGTATTAAAGGTTATAGGAGGAGCATGTGGAGCACGATATGGTTATTTAATAGTTCCATTGATTGTATAACCATTATGAAAATATGTAAAAAATTATTTTTCATGTGGCTGTTCAATTTCCTCTGAAAAGTTTTTTCTTCGAAGGGTGTGATAGTTTATTCTTAAAATATTAAGAGAACTTTTATTATTCCACACCCCATAATGTTACATGGGTTTTTAATTTCCTCAATGGAATTATGATTCTTATGAGCGATGTCTGGAGGAGTACCAAAATTTAATAATGATTTGGGGGAGGTTTTTATATTCCATGGACAGTAGACTAAGATGTTCTTTAAGAGTTTCATAGCCTAGTAGTAGTAGTGATTCCTATGGGGGCCAAGATGTTTCATAACATGAAGGGTCAGATTTTGTGGCATGGGATGAAAAATTCAGTTGTAGAGTGCATACTCTTGTATTGGTCTATTAGAAAGTCAAGATGAATTATTTAGTTTTGGGAAGGTTTTTGCAGCCATGGGATATCGATGAGTGTAAATGGGATGAAATATTTTGGGATTTAGACAATGGTTTTTATGATCCACGGGATGATGTAATGGTAGGAGATGATGGATTAGTTGATAAAGTCATCCCTATCATTAAAAATATAATAGATGAGTTTTATAGATATATTTGTGTTGTTATACATAGATGATGTTGTACGACTTCATTGGGTACCAAGGACAATAATTTCTAAAAGAGATCCTAATTTTACCTTGTCCATCAAGATAGGATTATATTATGACATTGGCTCAATGTTTTTCTTTAACATAATATTACAATTTTTTTATTTTTGTGATTAATAATGGGAAATCCATATTCTAGAGGATATGTTATTTGTATGTATATTGTCCTTTGGTGGATCATGGATAAATAAATTTCACATGAGTGATTCTATTAATTAAATTACATTCACACCTCTATTTTAATGGATTCAATCAAGGAACTATATGAGTAGCCTTCTCTTTTTTTTGTTCTGGAATGAGTCCAAGAATCTTTTGTTACTTGGTCCAGATGTGGTATGGATAATCACATTGACAATTGTAAAGGTTTTGGTGTGGATGAAGGAGGCTCAATGCCTCCATAAATACCATATATCACGAAGGATGAGGTTATTATATTTTGAGATTGGAGACCATGTATCCTTAAGTGGTTCTCTTTATCATTTCATCAGAGGTTTGATTGGAGGAGAAAACTATTTCCTCAATTTAACAATCCTATAAATGTTTAGATACTATTGGAAAGGTGGTTTCAATGTTTCTGCTCCCAATATAGCTGGCATGAATCAAAAACGTCTTCCTTATTACATATCTTCATCAGTACCTCCACATAATTTCTCATGTCATCTATTTGAGATGGATAGTTATCATGGATGGAATGACCTTAATATTGAAACAATATAAGATCCATGTTCATTGAGTGTATGTGCTGCTAGGGAGATCTATTCCCTTGACTAAAATTCTGTAGAGGTATTATAGTATTTAGGATTGTCAATTTGAATGTAGATCTCAAATCCACACACATTACCTTAATTTGATAGAGTTTTCAAGCTTATGAATAAGGTGGTTACTAAAATTATTCAAGGATGTTGACTATTATTTATTACTAACAAATTTATATGTTATGTTTTCCCATTTTCTCAATCATGGTTGGTTGTTTATATGATCTATTTTGAAGGGTATATCCCATGGAGTTCATGATTCGTGGATTATTTGGTTACCATTGTAGGTTATGTTCCGATTCTTATGGAATAGAATAATTTGAATGGTCTCTAATATAACATTATAGATCTTCTTGGTGCATTACATTATTGTTTTTCTGATTTTGGGGTGTTGATAGTGTGTTTTTGGGTATTATAGAAGTGATAGCTATGTTTTTTTCCATCATGAGGGACACCAAAATGTGGTACTGGTCTGGGTGGTGGGGAAACGACCCAATAATTTATTAATAAAAATTACTATTGATATAATTAAATTTATTATTATGTAAAATGGTTATACAATACCTATTCAATTCCTTGGATGTATTTTTTTTTTGATTTTTAAATACTGTTACTAATTGTAACCATTATCTATATAGTCGTTGAATAGTGATGACATGATAAGTATAAATATAGGGCCTTAAAAAATCCAATTTACACAGAAAAAGGAAGTGATAGCCTCATCTAGCAGAAATTCTCAATATGAAGCCCATTTTTTTTGGAGATTGTAATGGAGGTAGAATCACTGGGCAGTCCTTCTGAACAATCCCAATATGAGATTCAACACACTAATATTGAACGGCACCACCTATGGGATAAGTGGAAGTTAATATAAATTACCACCCAAGCTATTTTATCTAAGCCACCCCAAGAGTTTGTCACAATCACACACAATACTGTTAGGTCTTATATTGTTCTTATATGGGGTTATGTTACAATCCCCTATCCCTAAGACCATGTTTATTATTTTTGTATGAAGAATATATATTCATTTTATTATTGTTACTTTGTAAATGGTTTTTAAAGAAAAAATAATATTATAGTTAATATTCAATTTTGAAATTTATTTTGTTGGATTAGTTAATTTTATTATTAAATTACATTTTAATAAAATATTGTCACAATATTACTTTTTATTAAATAAAATGATCGGATAATTTTTTTATGAATACAATTGTAAATTTTATTGAGGATTGAAAGACGTTTTTGTGAAAACCCCCCAATTTTTTATAAATGTTGATATTAATTTTACACATAAAAATTCAAATATTTAGAAAAGTATTTAGATAAAATGAATATAATTTTTCGATTACAGAAGTCTAAATTATCTAATGGTGAATTTTTCATAATTTAATGAGACAATTGAATTTTTTGGTAAAAATTAAATACCATTTAAATATATAATTTGTTTTATTACTGCATAATCATCCAATAGTGAGGTAATAAAATACAATAAAATTGTATTTCGGCCAATATATGTTTTAAATTTCAAATATCATTTTTTTAGATTTGTATGACTAATTTTTTGGTGCCTTAGTGGCCACTCTAAGACTTATAAAATATTTAAACATTTTAAAATGATTTCCATGTGAGTGTGACTCACCTACACATAATCAACCCTAATATTTTAATAAGTTCCGCCATTTTCCTTATAAAATAATGATTTCTACTCCATTTTGGAAAAAACCATGGGCAAAAATTAAGGGTTGGTTTGTGATTTTGATTTGTTTTATGTGTAGTCTATAAAACCTAAATAATACATAATTCATTTCCTTTCCTATATAAACGCACTCAATATTCCATTAATCTTCACTCAAACCAATTGGAGCCTAACCAACCACTGACCTCATTTTTCTAGAATCCTCCCAAGGATCCCCAATTTATTAAGAAGCCTCTCTCAATCCTGTACCAAGCCTTTGCGACCACATTTCCATGTAAGGGATCCTCTCTTTCCTTCTTTCCTTATTTATGTCCATGTTTAATTATATTGTTATTTCCATTTATTTTCTATTAAAAATGTTGGGGTAAATTTTTTTCCTCCCCTGCACTTCCCTCCTAATGTTTGAATGAAGAGAGGACCCATTCTATCCCATTAATTACACCCATGTACACCCGTTACCATGACAAAATTCTGTAAGGGATTTATCTCTCCTTATTTAAATTCAAAAAATTAATTTATATTATGCATATAAATTCCATTAAATAACTTGTGATATTAAATTAAATGACCCCCTTACTATCCATTTCATTCATAAATGATGAGATACCCCTTTCTCTCTCATCAACCCATTTTACAATTTTTATTTGAGGTTGTTATGATGACAAAGTTACACCAAAAATTCCATTCCATAATCATCATGTAAGTGAAACCCTACCCATTTATATATCAAGGGTATTTATATTTATTCGCATGTACATGTTGATTGAGGACATAAATTTATGGATTTCACTTCTCCTATTCATGGAATAAATTTTGATGTTTAATGAATCCATGTTTTATAATCTATGTGTCACACTTTTGAATGAAATGAAATGATTTAGAAAGGTGCGCCCTGATAGCACTCCAATGTAATGGGAAAACAATAGTATCATGATAAACCATGTGTCATGAGGGTTAAATCATGATAATTCAAGTGAAATAAGTTGTTATTCATGAAAATTCATGTTAAATGAGGGTTTACTCATGCATAGATCAGGATAATATCGTGTTAAATGTTTCTTCCACATTTCCATGTTATGATCATCATGCTATATCATGATTAATGTTAATGTCACTCTTATACTCCATTGATATGATTATTTCCTAACATGTATTTTCTTCTTCATGTTAGCCTTTTTTTACTCCCTTACAGAGCTTTATAGCTCTTCCTTTTCTAATGTATGTCCTCAGGTTATCCCATTCTATGCTATGTACGAAGGATTGTTGTGGCCATGTAAAACATTTTTTCATTAAAGATGTTGTATTTTAGGTCTTATGTTGTCATGTAATGTTCCAAATCCCCCAATACACTAGACCTATCAATCCTCGGAGTTGTCTTAAGTGATGGTTTATGTAATAAATCATTTTTAAGTGCGAAATAAAAATCATGGTTATTATAGTTTGTATTAGAGGGTGGTTTAGTTATTTTAGGGATTATGATTTGAAAAAACCCAGTGAATGACTTAGGGATATAACTATGTGTTATTAAAACATCCATAAATTTTAGTGAGTATATAGTACGTGGTTTATCATGAAAATACATCTCTGTATGGGTAGGAACATGTAGACGTGGCTTTAGAATAGATGTATCTTGGGGTAAAACCCAAAAACACCGCTTTGATCAAGATTCAAATGGAATGGTGGTTCACAAAAACAGGTCTTTTTTCACTCTTGGTTCGACACTCGCTATGTATGTACTTTGGTAAATTCATAATCATGGTATGAACCATTATTTATGGAATAAAAAAATTCTCCTCAGAATATATGTTGGGAAGTAGATCATGGATATCATAAATTGAGGCCTATAAATTCATAAGATAAGTAAATAACTGTAATTTATAAGTTATCCCTTTATTCATTAGATCCCCCTTTATGTGTTACCCCAAAATTTCCATTTATTCAAGATAATGGATGGCAATAGGAGGACTCGGGATAACAATCGATGTGAAGATCAATGTGATGACAGGTCTAATGAAATGTAAAATCTGATGGGAGTGAGAAAAAAATTATGGTCATGATAATCTCTCAGGTAACTCATGTTTTTAATAGAAACATGGGTTATGGGGAACGTCTACCCCCCTCTTGAAGAATGAACAAGCTTTAATTTTTAGTTTCATGAGAAAAAGACCTCGGATTTTTGAATGGATTATATGATCCCTCAATCACCGAACAATGGATCAACTCCATTAAGAAGATTTTCTCCATCCATCAATGTTGTGAACAAGAGATGGTTCTTTTGTATGATTCTCATATGGAGGGTGAAGCTGATCAATGGTGGACGTTGATTGAAAATAAAAATACTAAAAAAGCGATCGAGGCATTTGAAATGAATGATTTTTAGAAAATAGTTTTGATAAATATTCGTGTTTCACACTCTGAATTAATATGGAGAGGGACTTCATCACCCTCAAGAAAAAGATGATGAATCTATCAATGCGTATGAAGTGAAATTCACAAGGCTTGCATGATACACCTCCGACATTATCGTTATCCCCAAATGAAAGGTTGGCCACTTCTTTGGGGGGATAAAACCAAGCCTACAAAAATCCCTATAGATCCGTGACTTCGATATCGATGAGGAAATTGTCAGATGTTCCATAAATGTTGAAATGAAGATCGATGAATCATATGTGTATCATGGGGATATGAAGAGAAATTTATACTTTAATTCTGGTGGTCCAATTGATAAATACAATGGTGTTATGAAATTCTAGTACCCCAATTTCCAATGGGGTTGATAGAATAAACCCATAAATTTCCTTAAGGGGGTGATAAAATGATTTAGGTGTGGAAAATAAGGACACCAAACCATTAATTTCAAACAAGAAAATCCTTCGGCTATGATAGAGGATAGGAACTCTCCATTGAACCCTCAAGGCATTTTTTATTTCTTCAACTATAATGAACTAGGGAAGTTTGCAAACTAGTTCCCTAAGACAAGGGTTTTTAGAGGCAACCAGAAACATCCAAGGAAGCAAGGGAGTGAGTTTTTCATCACTACTACCGAAGAAAACTATGTTAACTAAGTGACGATAGGTATACTAGTTAATCATTCATTAATAGAAAACATACTTTTGAATTCTAGTTCTACACATTCTTTTACATTCAGAACATTTAGTAGAACAATCCTAACACAACCAAAAAACATGGAAGTAGAGATGTCTGTTAAATTGAAAAATTGGGAAATTATTACATCCCATGAATATATGTTCTCCCCTATCAAAATTTTTGGAATGAACATCCTAGTTAACATTGTTATACTCCCTCTAGTGGAATTTGAGGTAATTTTTTCCGTGTATTTTCTTTCCCTTTATAGATTTGACATAAATTTATACGAATGGGAAATCACTCGCTATATGGAGAATCAACCCCCCGATTCTATAAAAGTGAAAGGAGGAGGATTAATCTTATTTATCACCATCATATCATGACTTGATATTACTGCCCTATGAGAACGAATATCATTCTAGGATGATTGAGTCTATGGAAGAAAACATCCTCAAAGTCATTCCTATGTGAGGGAATTCACTGAAGTTTATCCTGGGGAATTTTGTGGTCTTCCTCTTAGAAGACATGTTTAATTCTCAATTGATTCTATACCTGGGGCATTTCCAATATCAATTAATCCATATATAATGGATATTGTGGAGCATGTGGATCGAAAAAAACCAATATTGGGGAATCTGGATAAATGTTTTATATGGCCTTGTTCTTCACCATGGGGTGCACCAGTCTAGTTCATCAAGAAGAAGTATGGGTCAATGCGCATTTTCATTGATTATCATGAGCTTAAAAAAATCACGATAAATAACATGTATCCTCTTCTTTGAATTGATGAGTTGTTCAATCAACTACGTGGATCACAATACATCTCCAAGGTGGATTTTCGGTTGAGATATTACCAAGTAAAGGTGAAGAAGGAGGATATCCCCAAGACTATTTTTCTTTCCTGGTTAGACACTATGAATTTATTTTAATGCCTTTCGAAGTCACTAATACACTAAAAAAATCAAGGAATTTATGAATAGAGTCTTTAGATATTAACTCAAAAAAAATTGCTAGACTTTATAAAAAATATTATAATATACTCTCAAACCAAAGAGGGGAATGAGGAGTATCTAATTAAAATACTAGAGACCTTGGAAAAAGATAAGCTCTATGGAAAGTACATAAATTGTGGGTTTCAGTTGATGGAAGTCTCATTCTTCGGTCATATCATCACAAGAAATGAGATATATGGGGATCCCTCCAAGAAAAATGTAAATGTGGGACGGTCGAGGACTACATTGATGACAAATATCCATTCATTCATGGGGATAGATAGATATTATTGCCAATTTTTGAGAACATTTTCATGATTTTCAAACCCTCTTACCAATCTAACTCAGAAGGGTGTCATGTATTTTTGGAGTGATGAATGTGAAGATAGATTCAAGGAGTTGAAACGGAGGATTATCACTACACTTTTTCTCACACTACCGTTAAGTGGGGATATTTTTTTGGTATTCAGTGATTCTTCAAAGATGGGAATGAGCTATGTGTTGATGAAAAATGACAAATTAATTGCCTGTCCTTCATGGAAATTGAATGTTATTGAGAAAAAATATCCAACACATGATCTGGAGTTTGCATCAATAATCATCAATTAAAATAGTTGGTGACATTAACTCATTGGGGATAAGTGAGAAATATATATATGGATCAGAAATTCCTCACGTATATATTAACAGAGAAAGAGTTGAATATGTTCCATCGTTGATGGATAGAGATGATCAAATTCTATGACTGCTCAATCCATTACCACTATAGGAAGTTGAACTTGATGATAGATTCTCTTAGTAGAAAGGACCCACCAATTCTATCATTAATCAGAATTTAAATGGATCCATTCTTCTTAGATTTGATAAATATGGACATTTAAATCATAAATAAAGGAACATCATTAATACTTTCACATATGATGGCAAAACTGCTTCTTCTGTAAAGTTTAAAACATGCTCAAAAGTATGATGTGTGAATTCTGATGAAACTTGAAAGTATCAGAAAAGGGAAATAATTAGGGTCAAATGTTGATGAATAATGAATTGTGATATTTCGGTCAAGACTAAGTGTTCTATCAAATTTAAGTTTAAGATTTTACTTTTGGATGATTCACAAAGTTCAAATTTATTAATTCCCCCAGGTATCACAATGATGTATCGAGATCTATGAGAGCATTATTGGATGGTTAACATGAGGATGGAGATCCCTTAGTATACATCAAAGTGCCTAGTATGTCAGCATGTGAAGGATAACATGGTGATGTCTAATGGGATAATGATATAGTTAACCATACCAACATTGAAATGGAAGAACATCACCATAGTCTTTGTCACCGGACTTTCAAACACATCAAAATGGAATAATGATATCTGGGTTTTTAGGACCATTTTACAAAGATATCACACTTCATTTTAATTCGAGTGGATTTCTCATTTGATCCATTGGGACTGATATACATCAAAGAAGTGTTATGGCTACATGGAGAACCACTGTCTATTGTATCCGATTGAGATCCAATATTCATCTCTATGTTTTGGAAGAGTGTCCAACATGCTCTGAGTACTGGGATGATCTTATGTGTGGGTTATGTCTTTAAAATGATCTCCAATATGATTGGAATATCCAAACACTTGGGGACATGTTTAGAGCATGATCAATGGACTTCAAATGAGGATGAAATCAACATCCTCCTATGGCTGTGTTCTCTTACAATAATAGTTTCCACATAATCATCAAAATTGCTCTTAATAAAGCCATGGGAAGAGGTGCATAACACCAGAATGTTGGGATGAAGTTGGGGAGAAAAAACTCCTGGGTCCAAAAATGGTTGATGAAATGGAGGAGAAGGTTAAGACCATACTATAGAACAATAAAGTTGCTCAGAGTCGGAAAAATATATATGTTGAGAATCATTGAAGATACATAGAGTTTAATGTGGGAGACATGGTAATCCAACACATATCAACGTGGAATAGTGTTATGAGTTCAGGAAGATTGAGAATCTTAGTCCAATGTTAATCATCAATTATGAGATCCTTGATCACATTGGGGCAGTGGCATATCGACTAGCACTCCCACCGAACCTATATCAAGTACATGATGTATTCCATGTATCTGTATTGAGGAAGTACTTACCTAAACCATCCCATGTACTCAATAAAGAGGTGATACCATTGGGGAATGACATCTCCTATGAAGAGAAGCCGGTGAATATCTTAGATCATAAAGAAAAAGTTCTACAAAATAATAAAATTCGCCTCATCATGGTTGTGTGGAGAAACAAAATGTTTGAAGAAGAAATGTGAGAATAGGAAGAAGTGATAAAGTAGAGTCATCGTCATCTATTTTAGTTTAGGAAAATGAAATTTCAAGGGTAAAATTTCTTTTTGGGGGAATATTGTAACATCCCAATCATTTATTAATAAAAATTATTCTTGATCTATTTAGATTTATTTTTATGTAAAATGGTTATATAATAAATATGAACTTACTTGGTTTAATGTTTTTGGATTTTAAAATTCTGTTATGAATTTTTAACACTGGTAATATTGATGTTGTACGATGATCATATAATTAGTACAAATATAGTTCTTTAACAAATCCAATTTACTCCGAAAAAGGAAGTGATTTCAGCATCATGTAGAATTTCTCCATATGAAGACGATTTTTTAGATCTCACAAAGGAGGTATCATCATGGGGTTTATCTATTGAAAAAACCCAAGCTGATTATTAATGCATTCATCGTCAACAAAACCCAATATTGGAGAAGTGGATGTTAATAGAGATTACCACCCGAGTGATGTTATCAAAGACATCCAAAGTGTTTTTCACCATCACACACCTTACCCATAGGTCTTATCTAGGATTTATAAGGGGTTTTGTAACAATACCCTATCACAATTATCATGTGCATTATTTGTTCATGAATAAGATACATTAATTATATTATTATTACCTTGTAAATGGGTTTTAAAGGACAAATAATATTTTTAGTTATTATTTAATTAAGAAATCTATTTTTATGAATTAATGGATTTTTAAATTAAATAATATATTATTAATCTTTTATTACTAAATTAACTTTTATTATATATAAATTATATTATATGTTTTTTTGAGTACATTTGTAATTTTTATTAAGTGTTCAAAGCAGTTTTTGTCAAAACCCCAAATTTTTTGATTAATGACGGGGTTTATATTAAATGAAAAAATTCACATATTTAATAGATTGTTTTGAAAAAATGAGGATCAATATTGGATACCTAATTTCAAAGTTATCTAATAGGTAAATTTTCATAATTTTCTGAAAATATCAAATTTTTGGGTAAAAATTAAATACCGTTTAAAAATATAATTCGTTTTATGACATAGTAATGACACAATAGTGATTTAATAAAATTAAATAAAAGATATGTGCGACCAATATATGTTTTAACTTTAATATATTGTAATTTTTGATCTGTTTGACTAATTTTATTATGCCTTAGCTGACCCGAACTAAACATATAAAATATTTTAACATTTAAAAATGATTTCCTCGATAGTGTGACTAAACTCCACATAAAAAAGCCTAATATTTTAATATATTAGGCCATTGTACTTACAAAATAATTTATTCTACTCCCAATTGAAAAATACCATGGGAAAAAACCATGGTATGGTTTGTGGTTTTGATTAGTTTAATGTGCAGTTTTTAAAACCTAAATAATAAATAATTCCATCTACTTTCCTACATAAACCTACACAATCTCCAACTTCCCATCACTCAAGACTTTGGGATCACACATCCAAGTAAGGGATCCTAACTTTCCTTCCTTCCTTATTTATGTATAGTATTCTATATATTTGTTATACCATTTTATTTTCAATTAAAAATGTTAGGGTGTGATTTTTCACCTCCCCTACACTTCCACACTTATGTTTGATTGTTGAAAGACCCCTTTATCTCCAATTAATTTCTCCTATGTACACCCATTACCATGCCGGAATTTGGTAAGGTATTTCTCTCTCCTAATTTACAATCAAGCAATTAGTTTATACTATGAATATAAATTACATTAAATATGTTGGGATATTATATCAGAAAACCCCTTATAGTCCATTTCATATATAAATGACGAGATACAACTTTTTCTCTCATCATCCCATTTTATGGTTTATATTTGACGTCATTATGTAACCGAAGTTACACCAAAATTTCCAATCCAAAATCATCGTGTAAGTGAATACTATACCCATTTCTATATTAATGGTATTCAACTTTATGAAAATGTAATTGTTGATTGCGTAATTAAAATTTTTTATTCCACATATCTTATTCATCGAATAAATTATGATGTTTAATGAATCCATGTTGAATGATCTTTATGGCACACTTTTACATGAAATTAAATGATTATGAAGGGTGTGCCCTGATAGTGCTCTAATTCATTGGGTTAATAATTCTATCATGATACACCAAGTTCAATAAAGGTTTACACATGCTAATTTAAGTGCAATGATTGTTTACTCATGCCAACTCACGTTCAATGAGGGGTTACTCATGGTCCATGTGCAATGATCCTTGGATCATGCTAATATCATATTAAATGTTGTTTCCAAATTACCATGTTAGGATTACCATGCTATATCATACCTTCATGTTAATGTTTATCTAATACTTTATTGATATTCTTATAACCTAGAATGTGTTTTATTCTTCATGTTATTCATTTTTAACACCTTACTAGGCTTTATATATCACCCTTTTCTTATGAATTTTCACAGATTATCCCATGCAATGCTATGTTTGATGGAATGTTGTGGTTATGTAATTTATTTTTTGAATAAAGATGTTTTATTTTATGTCTTGTGTTTCCAGGTAATGTTCTCAATTTCCCAATACACTAGAATAATTGATCCTCGGAGTTTTATTAACTGTATGTTTATGTAATAAATCATGTATAAGTGTGTAATAAAGAGAACTGTTGTAACTGGGGGCCCAGTGAAGCTCTATTGAATTGTCATGGAGGGGTTTCATAAATTTTTTTATCTGGTAGAAAAGGATATTTCATGGTTTTTATGGTTAACCATGGGGTTTGAAAATCCAATAATGAGAGTTAATTATTCTTTGGAAATATAATAATGATAAATGGGGATACACTCCAATCCATGGTTTGGGTAATGGTTTAATTAGGGATTGATTATGTGAGCTGCAGTCACGCTACATGAGGTAGGAAAGAAAGTAATATATATATATATATATATATATATATATATATATATATATAGGCCACCATCACATTAACTTGGGTGTCAAGAGTTTAAATGTTAATGGAGTTCTCCCATTTCATATTGAAGATATTAGTGGGATTGTAAAAAGATGAAATGAAATCATATATTTCATAAAGTATAGAATATTTTTGGTTGAGGTTATTAAACAAAATTTTAAAAAATAAATGAAGTTAAAAGGTTGAGGAATTTTTTGTTGAGTCAATAAGGATTCAATATTAATTTTCCATTCTTCTAGGTTTTGAAATTCAAAAACACAATTTATTAAGGAACATTATTGTTTTATAAGAATTATTTTCTTATGGAAATTTTTCCCTCTCTAAACATTTTATGCTTATTGTGTTTTCAAATTCTTTATTCACTGTCTTCTCAAAACCATGATTAAAAATATTTCTTACTAAATAAAAAATTCTAATACTTATCAAAATCCCTGAAATCTTATAGTTTCTTATATATCAAGTATTTCTGTTTTCACAATGTGAATTCTTAGAAATACTGACTCTTAATTCCATAGAATTCAGACTCCGAATTCCCTGAAATTATTACTCATAATTCATTTAAATTCAAAATAAAAATTCCTTAGAATTATAACTCAGAATTCCTCATAATTCAAAATCTTAATTCCTCATAATTCGACATCTAAATTCCTTGGAATTATGACTCCGAATTCATCAGAATTTAGACACTGGATTCCACAGAATTCAAACTTTGATTTATTCAAAAAACAGAATCTGAATATCTATGTTTTTAGTTACAGATTGATTATATGTTTAAACTATGAAATCAATTTTTTCCATAGTCTCCAATTAACCATATTTAGTTAAGCAACTTAAATTTTCATACCCATGATTTTTTATAAAATGATGTCATGCAATTTGTTTATAACTAACCATTGGTTGAGTGAAATGTGTAGAAGTCCCTTCATGATTAGAGGAAAAATGACTTTTGGTGGAGGGAGCTGACCGATGATTTTTTTCCTATAAATAGGGTCTCATTCGAATGAGATCCTTGTCCTTCTATCGACTGATGATCCTTGAGATTACATGGTGAAGTGATTTCTATAGAGAAAAAGATGTTCATGCCTTATGTATTTTCTGATCATCCTGCTCAATAGTGAATATCTTGTTCACCTTGCTTCATGTGACATTGATTATTATGATTACAATTGAGGTCTTCTAGTGATAGGAATAATGAGGTGCCAACTACATTAATTTTCGAGGGATTGTGGGGATATCAAGATAGACTTTGATATTCTTATCGAGGGATTACCTTGTTTTGGGTAGGAAATATTTTCTAGAAAATATATATCAAGGGACCATTATCCATGGTATTATGATACCATACTATATGGGTTAAAATATTTCATACTCGTTTACGTGATTGTTGTTTCAAAAAAATTCTGTTGTCTTTTGTTAAAGAAAAAAAGTATAACTTTCTTATTCTTTCTTGTACTTTTACTTACTCTATTAAATAATATTATATATGCTTTAAATTAAAATCAACTGAACATAAGTTTCTCTTCTAGATCCATATTTTTTAACCCTAATCATGTTGGTTTCTTTGTTAAGAACAAAATAGTGTTTATGAATTTATCTTGTTGAACATTGCTAAACATATATTTCATTATGGTAAAAATTGATTGTTTTTAATCATACAATTCACCCCTATTGTAATTGATAATCTACATGTAGTATTTTGATCCTACGATTGGTATAAAATGTTGGTCACATAAATACTTATACTTAGATATAACATTTCATGATCATGTTTTTCTTAGTTAACATTTATTTTTTATGTTTATCAGAATGAATTTTATCTTTGTTCATAAATTTTCTATTTTAACAAATCTTTTGGAAAATTAATTTTTTATATAATGTAAGGTATAAATGTTGGTTATATTGAAAACATAAATTATACGAGACTACTAATATTTTCTAGTAATGATTATGAGTACTAGATAGGTAGGATGAAGACTTTTTCATCAACACTATATTTCACAATTTTGTAATGCGTACTAGGGAATACAAAATTCCAAACAAGGATGTTAGAAACTTCACCAGTCAAGGGAAACTATTACATAAACTAAATTACAAGGTACACAATACTTTGTTGTGTTATATGAATTGGAATATATATTGTCAAATATAATCTTTTAATGATTACACATACATTTGGATGAAACATGAAGTTTCACATTTTGGAACTTCTAAAGTGATAGAAACTAGAAGATCTATGTTACTATCTGAATATGATGGATTCTTATTTCCTTATGGAGAACCGGTTTTCAGATTACAACAATGATTTTTGATCATTGTCAACATTCATCAATCTTTTGGTGTGAAATGACTTGATGATGATGTTCTTGTCGATATGATAATTGACATCATTCCAAATGAGTGGGAATCTAAAATGGCCACTATTGATGAGAAAATCAAAGTAACTAACATTACTCTGGATGAATTATTTCAAATTCTACTACATTATGAAATAATAATAAAGAGAGATGGTGATTTCATCAAAAAGAAGAATGGTAATAGATGTGTAGCTTTCACTACTACATCTAAATCGAAGTCTCTGGAATGTGTAAATAGATATAAATATAAGAATGAAGTTGTTATAATATAATTCAGTGAGAGTGATCAATCTAAGAATTAATTGGACAATATTACAATAAGGACGAGAAAGATTGTGGGGGAGAATGTTTTTTAGTACAGATATAAGAATAACGATTGAAAGGACTTAATATATTTTGATGTATCCTCTTATAAACGTAAAAGGGCTGGACATTTTATACCTGTTTTTCCCATTATTAAGAGAAAAGATAAGAAGTAAAAGAATTCTAAAAGAAACAGAAATAAATTTTATAAATCTAAGGATAAGAAATCACTAAATGAAAATAACACCTGGAGTTCCATTGGTGTTTATTCTTCCTGATGAATATTCAGAATTTGAATCTTCTGGTTAGAAAAATGATGGTATTATAGCCAGAGTACCAATTAAAAAACATTGTCATTCAGATGAGGTACACAATGCTGAATCCTTAACCCATATTCCCTTAAATTCTAAATTTTATATTTAACAGTATTATGAATTTTCATATGATGAATATTCTTCATAAGAAGATAATACTATACCTTCATTTGAATAAGTTTCTAGATTTATGAAACTACACAAGAAGGAAAATTCTATGATAAAAAGAAGTTAGAGAAAGAAAATTTTATAATTTCTATTTTTACCAAAAAATTATTAGATCATTCTCTAGATATTGATTAAAAACATTTCATTCATAAAATGTTTCGAAATTCCATAAGGATGTTAATTATAAGAAGGATAAACTTTATTAGGATACAAAAAATATATATTTCTATAAAAATTATTTTAGATAATTACCCATGATCTAAAAATAACGACTTTGAGGATAATAATTTAGTTAACAGATTAAAATATGAAATTTTTTCATTAATGAAAGTTTTGTAAAATTTTAATTTAGGAAGGAAAAAAGCTGATAAAATATATTCTCAAATTATTCCTATATGGAATAGTTTAGAAATTAGATATACTCTCTCAAAACCTATTTTTAGTAAAAATTATTTATCTAGAAACAATACACCCTTTTGTATAAAATTTCATTATGTTGGAAAATAGGAAATAATTTTTTCTTTAAATAAGACCTAATAATTTGTTTTTCTTAAAGATTACATTTCTACAAAAAATGTGGATTCTTAAGATATTAAATTCTAAAATATTCAGATTCAATAATTTTTGGATTCTGAAAGTATATCTATTTTATTTTCAAGAAAATAACGACTGTACCAACAATAATACATGGTATATGGACTGTGTATGTTCCTATCATATGACTGTTAAAAAAATCAATGAAAATATTATCAAGAGGAAATTAGGAAAGCAATATCTCATAGATAATGCTCAATAATAAATTTATAGTATAAGTAGTAACAATATTCTTGGAAAAAAATAATTTCAAATGTTTAATTTGTTATGGATATTTTGCAAAATATCATTAAAATAATCCAATTATCTAATAAAGGTTACCTTGTAAATTTTAGGAATGATAAATTCTTAGTGCACAATTCAAGGAAGAGATTATTATTTCTTCCCATATGCCTGAGAATGTTTATACACTAAACATATGAGAACATAAAAGCCATGACCTGCCTTGTCTTAGTGAAAGGGAAGACAAATAATGGTTATGTAATACAAGACTATGACATGGTAACCCTAGGAACCTATAGAAAATCTCAACGAAAAAACTTGTTAAGGATATACCAAATCATAGATATGATTATTCCAAAGTTTGTGATCCTTATTAACATGGCTAGAAACATAAGTCATTATTTAAATCAGTAAGTGAAGTCTCAACATCTTAAGTATTAATGTTAGTCTATATGGATATTATTGGTCCAACAAAAATTGAATGTATTGGAAGAAATTATTATGTATTTGTTTTAGTTTATTATGAGGTTCTATTTTCTACCAAATAAATATGAATCTTTTTCTTATTTTAAAACCATCAGATCTAAACTCAAAAATGAAAAAAACATTCCCTTGGTAACTATTCAGAGTGATCATGGATGAGAATTTCAAAATTATGATTTTGAAAGATTTTGTAGTAAAAAATTCATTTCTCATAAGTTCTCATCCCCAAGAACTCCAAAACATAATTGTAATGTAGAAACAGGAAATAAAATTATTAAAGAAATAACTATAACAATGTAGATTGAATATTCTATTTATAAACACTTTTGGATGAATCTTTTAGTACTTCTTTTTATACTATAAATCTAGTATTAATCATACATTTTTATAATAAAAAACCTTTTTAATAGTCGACTTGTTTAAAACATACACTTTTTAAATTCAACACTTTTGGATTCCAAGTGTTCATTCTAAATACTAAAGATAATTTACATAAATTCACTCCAAAATTTGACGAGGTAATTCTCTTAGGCTATCACAATACTTCTATGGTGTACAATTTTTTTAAGAAATATATGTGTACTATTGAAGAAATAGTGCAAGTTAAATTTGACGAAACTGATCTTTTTATTTTTAAACAACCCCAACCAACATCCCCAAATGTGATTTCTAAAACTAATTAACATACATTGATATAAGATTCATCTAATAAGAAAAATATTCATGAAAATGTTTCTAAATTATTTACCCTAGAATATTTTATACATTATATTGATGATTTGGTTATACAAACCCCAAATATGTTGTTTCATAAGGATCATCCCAGTGATAGTGTCATTGGTTATTTAAAAGACTATATAAGGACTAGAAGTTCTTTTATAAATGATGTTGAACATCTATAAATTATATCCCTATTCGAACTATACATCACTAATGAAGTGTTCAGTGAAGATTATTGGATTTATGAAATACAAGATGTGGTAAATGAATTCGAAAGGATCAAAGTCTAGACCTTGGTTTAAAGACCTAAGGAAACTTTAGTTATTTGAGTATAATGGGTTTTCATAAATAAATGTGTTTAAAAAGGAATCATAGTAATAAATAAATCATGATTAGTTGGTAATGTCTATAATCAATAAGAATGAATAGACTAGAAAGAGACCTATACTCTAGTAGCAAGACTTGAATCTTGTCCCATTTTACTTACCTAAAAGCATTATTTAATTTCAAACCTTTTCAAATGGACGTGAAGTGTACTTTACATAACGGATATGTTCAAGAGGATGTTTATGTTGAAAAAACTCCAAGACATAAAGAAACAAAACATCATGAACATGTTTTCAATCATAGGAAAGAATTATATGGACCTAAACAAAACCCTAGATCCTGGTATGATAAACTTATATGATTTTTGTTACAAAAGAATTATGTTAAGGGAACTGCAAGTACAACTCTATTTATAATGAAATATAATAATAATGTTTGGATTGTTTAAATATATCTTGATGACATTATATTCAGATCAACTGAGTAATCATTGACTGATTCTTTTTCAAATCTAATGCAATTTGAATTTGAAATGTGTATGATGGGTGAATTAATCATTTTCCAGGGTTTTCTAATTTTTCACAAACTAGAAGGACCTTATTTATCTTGACATATGTATTTTAAATATCTTCTTATGATGTATGGATATGAAAACACTAAATATATAAGCACAGTAATTGGTACATCAGATACACATGATCTTGATGAAGCTGGGAAGCCAGTTGACCAAAAAACATTTAGTGGTATGATAGAATGTTTGTTAAACTCAATTTCTAGTCATCAATACCTAATGTTTTAAATATTTTTATTTTAAAGATATCAATCTAATACAATGAAATCTCATTTAAAATCAGAAAAAATAATTTTCCCTATTTAAAGAGAACCATGGATTGAAGACATTTCAATTCTTCTTGAAATGATTTTGTTTTAAAAATATTTTAATTTATTGATTTTGGTGGATGTAAAATGTAAAAAAAATTACATCTAGAACTTTTCATTTAATTTTAGATTCATTAGTTTCATGGTCAAGCAAAAACAAAAAATCAGTAGCACCTGCCACTACAGAATTTGATAATGTAGCAGCTAGAAGTTGTTGTGATCATGTGTTGTGGATGCAACACACAATCACATACTATAAAATTAGTTTTATAAAAGATTATATTTTTTGATAACACAAGTTCAATTTAAAAAATAAATAACCATTCACATCACTATCATTAAAAACATATTGACATTGGACATTATATTCTTAGAGACCACACACTTAAAATTAGATATCATTCAATAATTTATCAGAACAGAAGATCAATTTTATGATATTTTTAATGAATATTTACGATCTGATAGAATTGAATACATTTAAAAAAGTAGGAATGATAAGTATAAAGAAATATTCAATATTAAATTTATGTTTAAACCAATCTACTTACATTAAGAAACTCATTTTAATAGGTGGAGTACAATTATTGTTTTCAAAAAATTTTTCTTTCTTAATCAAATTTGTTTTAAAAAATCGAAAATTATTTTTTAAAAAGTAAGAACACCAAAAATATCTTTCTTTATCTAATTTTTTTGTATCCAAAATTCTGGAGTAAAAAATCTCCTTTCCTTAACTAAAATTTTTGGAATATAAGAAGAATGGTTTAATATCTAAAAATTTAGTCTATTCAGTCTAGAGGGTTTATTTCCATACATAAATCATCATAATTTTATTTTTTTACTCATTGGTATTATTATCTTGTTTTTAGAGAACTATATCAAATTCACTTTATAGAAATCGTATTTTTCTTTAAAACCTCAAAAGTTTGGAACCTACCAAATCCGTCTTTTTAATTAATCTAAACTGTCAAATTTGATTGTGCTTTTTTCAACTATTGTATCAAAACAAGAATTCAAACTGTCACCTTGATGCCTATATAAATCCCCTCTAATCCTTGTCCCATATTTGTTTTTTCAAATCTCTTTATGTAGATTCTCTACTCATATTTAAATTAGTCATTCATTTTTCTATGTTTGCATAAAATCTGGATGTCGGTGGAAGCTTCCCCATATAAAAATGTGTCTCCAACCAAGGAAATAAAAGATTAGAAAATATACAGGGAGTGGTTCATTGTCCTAAATATTTTTTTCTATGTATGATTTAATGATTATGAAGAATATTTAGCTGAATATATGAGAGTGATTTTTGTTTCAATGAAAATGAGTCAGGATCTGGTTTATCTTGAATTTCTTATAGAGTTTGATGACACACTAAGTTTTTATAAAGAAGGGGAAGGGAGAATTTTTCATTTAAGAGATATAGGAATACATGTTCTCTATCTTTAAATGTGTCAGAATATATTCTTGGAATTAGGGGTGGTGTTGAGGAAATTTTCAGCTCTGAGTTGTTTCAAAACAAGTTAGGAAGCATTGAGAAGGAAAAGGTTATGGAGTGCCTTGGACTCAATTGAGTAAATTCAGTGATGATTTACCATCATTCAATGAATTTACAGATATTATCCATATGGGTACAAGGTTTTCATATTCTAGGAAATAAGGACAAGTACTCTCTAAAGAAAAGTGATATTTTTATACAATACTTTTTGGTTAACCTTATAATTGTAATATTAGTGAAGTACATCCTCCTAAAAATCAAAAACATTAATAATGGAACTCTGATGTCTCGGATTATCATTTTTCCAGTGATTTTATTAAATATAAATGTTCTTTTCTTATAATCGTTTAACATTCTCTGTAATTCTAAACTCACCAGCATCAAAACCATTTTGTTGAGTGATGAAACCCTTATAAGAATGAAAGATGGTTTCAATACCAAATCATGATAATTTTATGATATTTATGAATGTGAAGTTAAATATTTTTCCAAAAATGGGGAGGTATTAGCATCTTCCACGAAAACTCAGAAGAAGAAAAAAGAGAAGGAGTTTGAATCCAAAGGAAAATATACCATTCTAGAAACTAAGCCATCTACTCCATAGCTGAAAAAGAAAAAAAATTCTCTGATGAAGTGGTAGTGAACTAGAGGGAGTAGAAGAAGGAGATGACAGGGAGAGATACAAACTTTGGGTTAGAGCATATCGTGGAAAATGCCTTGAAAATCCAAACAGTAGAACAACTTGAAATGTAATAAAGAAGAATAAGTTGAAAAATAAAATTATAGATTCATAAATTTTCCAATCCTTAAACAAAGATACTGAAGAGGCCTCTGAATATATTCAAGTACTAGAATCCTTTCTTAAAGAATATGTTCTTTTAGAAAATCTGGGAAACAAAATGTCGATTTTGGAACCTATTGTGGAAGAATACATAGTTCAAGAAGAAGAACTAGAATAAGAAAAAGATGTATAATAAGAGGAATTTAATGACGTGATTAAGAAACTAGAATAATACCAAGAGAAGTAAAGTCCCTTAGACAATCTTTCAATCGGAGCATCCCAGATTGAATTACCATAATTGTTTCTCTAGGAAAAGAGGATAATGGAAAGTAAAATGTTAATAAACCTACTAATGATGAGAGTAGAAACCCCTATTTCATTCAACCTATTGATGTTAAAAATGATACTGAGAAAGAATAGGTTGATGAAGATAAGATACTCCAACTCTCTGATAGTGAGCATGAGACACCAGTGGATGAGAAGGTAATTTCCAAAGTGGAAAAGGAAAATAGGTAGTTTTTGATAAATCTAATAAGAATTTAATTGTACAATAAAATAAGGATCTTATTGGATTATCTAAGAGAAAATATTAATAGTTAGAAAAGTGTCATCTCATACAAGGGAATCAAATTCCGAATAGTCATCTTTGAAGGGATAATATTTCATTGTTTATTCTTTGAAGTAGTTAGTGAACACAATAACTTTTATCCCTAGTATTGATTAAAAATATTAGTTGCTTCAACATTATTTCCATTATAAGTAATATTGGTTTAGAATGATCATGTAAACATTTAACAAGCATGATATAGATTTCAAAACATTTCATATTGGTTATGATGATCATATGAGATCATGTATGGAAATAACAAAATGATCTAAAAGAAAATTTTAAGATATGAGAATATTAAATAACATCCAAGATTTAGTAAAATATTATTTTGATAAGTCAGATGATAAAATAAAAAACATTTCATTAATTTTTTTTTTAAAATGAAATATATTGATAATGTAGCCTAGAAGCAAGAGGATAAAGATCTGAATGGGATGTTGAATTCAGTTTCATTAAATTAAAAGAGGGAAAGGGAGGTGAGATAATAGTTGGAAGATAAGTTAAACCAGGAAGAGTAGATAGTAATGTCTCATGCGGAATGTTTGAAGTCTCAAAAATAAAATATCAAAGCTATCGAAAAGAATAACCCGGATTAGGATCAATTGCTCAAGAGGATTTAGGATGATCACAAATATATCAAGAAGATAAAAGCTACGCTAAGATAGATCATGCTGATATAAAATACGGATGAATGATTTTTTCATGCCATTTTGATCGATTGTTGTATTTCTTTACCTTGTAATGATTTTTCCTTTCATAGTGAATTTTTTTTCTATCCTTCAAATTTTTTTGTCGTGTATATCACTAACCATTCATGTAATTTTTTTTCATTCCCTCCATTTTGTTTTGAAAATCACAAAGGGTGACAATATAATGATAAAAATAATAATATGTATACAAAATATATTTCCCTAAGAATGTGAATGATTATGTAATGGGGAGTCCAATTAATGATGATTTTTTAATAAAGAAAAAGTTTCTTCTATATGAAATAAAATAATACGATCATTAGGTGTATCATATCCTTAGGGGGAGTTAGTTTTATTAATCATGGTTCATAAGTAAGGGGAGATAAGCTTTTCTTTTATAGTTCAAAAATCGAAATCTGTGTTCCTTCTATTCTTCTTCGAATGTTTTTTTGTTCTTTAAAAAAGGTGGAGATTGGTGAGTCAATAAGGTTGCCTTATGAATTTTCCATTCCTCTATGTTTGTAAAATCACAAAAAAAAATTCTTAAAAATAATATTTCTCTAAGAATTATTTTCCTAAAGAAACTTTTCCCTCTCTAAAAGTTTTACCCTTTATCTGGTTTCTAAATCATTTTTAAATGGATTTTCAAAACCATGTCTAACCATATTTTTACTAATTAAAAAATTTAGATCCTTATCAACATCCCCCAAATATTTTAGTTTCTTGGATATTCATTCTTTTTTATTTATGTCTCCGAATTCTATGGAATTCAGACTCTAAATTATCTAAAATTCATGCTTAGAATTTCCTGAAATTCAATCTCGGGATTCTATGAAATTCAGACTCTTAATTATCTACAATTCAACCTTAGAATTACATAATATTCTGTCTATGAATTATCTAAAATTTGTACTCTGAATTACATAGAATTCAGAATCTGATTTTATTAGAATATAGAATCCGAATTCCTCATAATTCAGACTCTGAATTCATTAGAATCAAGACATTGAATTTTATGAAAAACAGAATCTAAATATCAATGTTTCTTGAATGAGATTTTTTTTATGTGTAGACTCTGTATTCTATTTTCCCTTAGAATCTTATTATATAGATTTATTTAAGCTAACTTATTTTCCTTACACATTATTTTGTAACAATAAAACTATTTCATACAATTTTATTGTAACTAACTGTTTGTTTAGTTACAAATCTACATGTCCCTCCGAGATTCAAGGAAAAATATGATCGTTGGAGGATGGAGCTAACCATCGAAGTTTTGTATATTAATAAGTGCTCATTCGAACAAGCTCATTATCATTATATCGACTGATGATCCTAGATATTACATGATGAAGTGATTTCTAGAGATAGAATGAATCTCATGCATTGTCTGTTCTATGAACATCTCGTTCCACCATGAACATATTTTTTTTTCTTGTTTTACATGTCTCTGGTTGTAGTTGAGTACACTCTATAGATTCTAGTGATAAGAAAATATAAGTGGTGTCTATATTAATGCTCGAGTGATTGAGGGGATAGCAGGAAATACTCCAATATTCTTATCAGGGGATTACCCTGGGGTGTGTGTGACAGACCTTTTTGAAAGTATAAATCAAAAGACCATTATACATTGTTGTTGGATACCCTACTCTTTCTATAAAAATATTTCATACTTGTTTACATGATTTGTTTTTCATGTTTTATATACACTTTATTTTATTAAAGAAATAATGTAGATATTTCTTATACATCCTTGTACTTTTACTTACTCTAATAAATAAGATTCTATACTCTTTAAGGTGGAATCCACTAAATATGAGTTTCTTTTTTGGATATATATATTCAGACCCCAATCAAGTTTGTTTCATTGTTATGAACAAAAGTGGTTTTTTGAATTTACCTTGTTTGACATTATTAAACATAGATTTCTTTTAGGCTAAAAATGAATATTTTTTAACATACAATTCACACCCCTCTTACAATGGAGAATCTACATATACTATTTTGATCCTATATTTTGAACCCCTAAAAAATTGGATTTCCATTAACATGGGGCCATTATAGAAAATGAGGATGTCTCTAAACCATGGTGGATACCATTCAAGTCCTTCATTTAAATTTAGTGTTAGGATTTACTCTGTTCAATTTTACACTGTCTCCATCAATCTGAAACCAAAGTTACACCCTATCCTCACTCTCTAAGAATATTTATTGAGTCTTTAAACCTATTTATTCATTCGGATCAAAAACTCCTTGATAAAGGTAACTCCCTTCCACTTATTCTACCTTATCTTACCCTTTTCTTTTTCCTAAATTTCACTTTGGTAGGTTTATTAGGTGTTGGATTTATTTCTAAACATAGTGTGATGGGGGATATTGTGGTTAGGTATCTAATAAATTTACTATGAGTATGGCTCCAGTTGATCCTATATCTCGTCATTCTTTCTCTGAAATTCCATGAAATATTTATATTAATGTTGGTGACTCAATACCACTACCGTTATAATGAAAATTTTGGAAGTTTAATTCCAATAAAATCATTGGATGAATGTTAAGTATTGATTTAACATAAGATACTAAACCATAATAAAATTATTTGGATGGGGTTGGGGAATTATTCATATATTGTTTACTGAGATCCTATAAATTTCTAAAGGATTTTGAATTGTTTCGTTCTTTTTCTTAAATTGTGATTTTTTCAGGTTAATCTCATTGCTTACTAGAATATATTTTATATAATGAAATTTATAAGAGGAGTAGTCATTTAACGATAGTAATAGAATTATATATGTGGTAATAATTATTTTGGATGTTTTTATATGATATTCTTAGTGAATATTAAATAAAGAAGAAAAAGGGAACTAGTGAATGTGTTGATCACTAGGGTAAATTTTGGATGATAATATCAGTTGTTTTGTATATATGGATGTTGAGCATTGATGGGTGTGGTTTGTCTTAATGTTGTGGGGATTCGATATGGGTTAGATAGTGGGGATGAAGTTGTTGGGTTTTATGGTGGGAATATGATTGTTATTGAAGTGTGGTGGATAGGTTGCAGGGATATATTATTCCATAAGAGGTGTGGTGTTCGATTTAATGGTTAGTCGTACATTTTAGGGATGACTTCATAGATTAAAAGTAGTTATGTAATATGGTTTTGAATGGTAAAACATGTAATAAGGCTCAGGATAAAAAGATATAATCTTAAGGTTCACATGAAATGATTAACACGTTAAAATAAATTATTAGTGGGTCCGAAAATAATGTGGGTAATGGTTAGGGTGGTTTTATAATAATTTTTTTACATCAATGAAATAATTACTATAATGTGGTTAGAAATAGTGATTATGGAATAACGAAATGATGGGTTGAAAAGAAAAACTAGGAATATTGTTATGGCTATATCATGTGGATGTTTTATGATTTTTTACATTATATATGGAAGTTGTAGCAGTGTGTGGTGATTGTAGTATGGTGGGGGTTATGTGATTTGATTGGGTGATATTGGAGTGGACACTAATGGTTGGTTGTGTTTGTGGTATATAAATAAATATATATATATATCTACATGATATATTTCCTTGTGATTTATTATTGCACCCAACAGGTGTTGGATAACCAAAATGAAAACCAAAAATTTTGTGTTCTTTGTTATTTACCCCCAAATATTGATAGGTGTAAAAGGATGGTTGACTAACCCCTTTATGAGGCCTATTTTAGATACATTTTTTATCTTTTTTGTAGAATAAATGATCTTATCATGTTTTAACTTTATTTCAAATGAGGAATTATTCTATATTTTTAAAATATGATGAATATGAAACTCATTGAACCTCTTCACAAAAATATTTTTATTATAATTATTTCAATTTAAATTGTTTTAATGAGAATATTAATCATTATAATTTATTTTATTTAAATTTAATATTTTTTAAATTCATTATGTACACTATTTATATTAAATCCAGAATTTATTTATATTTTTTTAATAGGTCAATATTTATTCAATGGAAACCAATGGGGGCCTATAGATTGAATGAGGAAGCTTCTAGATATTTATGAAAACTTATGAATATTAAATCAACAAAACAACTCATCCATGTTCGTTACACTCGAGATGAAGGAAGTCTCATGTGTAGAGGGAATTTGGTTAGTGTAGTTTTATTGGAGAATCAACCGAGGAAGTTATTGAACATCCAGGGGATCCACATGGAATCTATGAGGTGATGAATCTATCAAATTTCAGTGACACTAGTTTTGATCTTAGTGTGCAAACAAGACTAAAGATGTGGAAATTCATGAATCCATGAGAGAGTTATATTGAATATCATGGCCTAGAGATTAATTAGAACAATCATAAAGAGGGGTGTAGTGTAAAGAACCGTAAAATTTAAGGGAATTTTTTTCTTAATTTTCTTTGGGATTTTAGAAGAACGCACTTTCTGACGGAACCTGATTCTGAGGCCCGGTGTGCCTGAAATCAATTTACGATGTTTAGCTCGGGTACGTTCAGTGAACGAACTAGCGGGTTTTCCTAACATTTGAACTGGTGCTCAGAATCGAAATCCGAGGGTACCAATGAAACCGCAACACTGGTAATTTCTTTTGAATACCTTTTATGATGTTTCTTTTGTTTGGGTGAGGTTATTAATTAAATGGGTTAACTAAAGAATAAAATAAAATATTGTGCTACAATTTTATTTCTATTCTAGGTAGTTTAAACCTATGCTTGGTGGTTGGAGTGGGACCCACTAATATCTTTACTCTACTAGGTATGATATTAGTGAAGTGGGGCCCACACGAGCCCCACCCCCTTCAAATCCCTTTTTAACATCCATCTCGTGCATTTAATACGTAACACACCCGCACCCCTTTTAAATACCAAGTCAACTCCCTTAATTAATGAATTGAATTAAGTTATGTAATCAATTCATGGATTCATTTTTTATTTTGAATTTAATGTTGGCTTGTGTGTGTTAATTAAATAAGACAAGGTCTTATTTCATTAAGGATTATTTCATTGTGTGAGAAGTTTGGAGATGATTTGCTCAAGCCTTGGAATCTTCATCATCCTCCTTAAAGATCGCAAAGAACACACCGTCGCCGACGAAGAATGCCAGACTCCGACGAAGGATGACTAATAACGCCGATTCCTCGGAGATCGATGACGCGCCGCTGTGTACTGTGATGCCAACGGTGCTCTTCTCCGCGAGTCCGTGTACCGCGACGCCGGCGATCCTCCTTCTGTGACGCCATCTTCCGCGACGTCCCTTTCCCGTGACAAACCTCGTTCGACGACTTCATCAAGGTATGGGTTTGATTTTGGTTCATAAATAATCCTGACCGTCCCAACGTAAATTTATTAGCCGCTTGATATCAGATTAACGGGAGGGGGCCGGACCGTACGAACATGGCCGACCCTCCTCCCCCTTTGATGATGTGCTTGTCGCGGCACAAACAAAGGTTGTGCGGTGCAACGACACCACGTGGAAACAAAGAAGAACGGGAGAAGAAGCGGGGTGCCGTCGCGCCGCTCCATTGAGACCGAACAAAGCCGCGGCGCCGTTGTGCCGCACGAGAGAACCTAGAGGAGGCCGCAGACGGAGTGGGGGGCCACAGCGGAGGGGCGGCTGGAACTGCCGGTCGCCGGCACCTCGGAGGGGCGGGACCACTGGGTCCCGCGGTGGCAGCACCGACCGTCTGGACTGGGCCGACCATTTCGAAAGGAGCCGGGGGTTGTAACCCTCGACTGGAAAAGGCAGCGGCCCCGACGTGGGGTCGCGGTTCAATCATGGGGGGCAGCCGCCCCCCCTTCCTGCAACGGCTCGGCCAGTACTGAGCTGGTCAGGCGGGGCGCGCCCGCGCTGGGCCAATCCGCCGCCCAGGCCGGGCCAGGCCACACCTGATGGGCCGGGCTAGGCCACGCCATAATGGGCAGGACCCGGACCCAGTTTGGGTCGACCCCATTCGGGCCGAGCCGGGTCGGTCTGGGCCCAAAACCCCCTAAAACCGGACATGTTCGTTCTTTTTCCCATATCTTGGGCTACTGACCTCTGATTGACGCACCATTAGTTGTGATGTGATCCTCATATTGACTCGTTCGTTTCATTATATTACACTCAAGGTTTCAGAGAACTTTGGGTACATCCTGGTTGGTTCGAAAATGAAACCAACCAGGTCCTCAGAGCAGAAACGCTTATAACTTGAGTTCCGGACGTCCGATTGATGTGCCGTCAACATTGTTGGAATCCTCATAGTGATAAGAACCTTTTGGATTACTCCTCTAAAGGTTTGGATGTAGTTGGAGTGTGGCCGGGTTGGTTTTGACTTAAAAACCAACAGGGCCCTTGGAATGAAAAAAGCCAATAACTCTCAGACCGGGCGTCTGATTGACGCGCCGTCTGTCACATTGAGTTGTTCTTGTCAAAACTGAACATTGAGAGACATGAAATCTGGACTACGTGTCAGTTGATATGTCGACCTTTTGGATCGTGGAGCGGACCCTCCTGAAATCGAGCATGCTGTGTGCGGGAACTCTAGGGCTGGCTGCCACTACGACGTCGACTGCACTGAAATCCTCCGTGCGTTCGACAGCGATGAATACTACACTGAAATCCTCCGTGGGTTTGGAAGAGATGAAGACCGTACTGAAATATTCCATGTGTTCGACGACGATGAATAATGCACTGAAATCCTCTATGGGTTCGGCAGCGATGAAGACCGTACTGAAATCCTCCGTGGGTTCGACGAAGATGACTACTGTTCTTGTATCGTACATGGGTCTGGAAGTGTTTGACTCGATTCTTTCTATCCTATGTGGGCCTGTCAGAGTAGTTGGTTTGTATCCTATGAGGGTCCGACAGTTTAGCTGATTTAGTATCCTACGTGGGTCCCAACTTAGATGAATTAGTGGCTATATCTGATCATCTCTATCACCTTACGAAGAAGTATACCTGTGTGAGCTGAGTCTTGACTTTCAATCATTATCTTTGCTTTTATTGACTTGATTTCCTATGTGGATTGGGTTGTGTTTTCCTATGTGGATTCGGTTGTTCTTTTCTATGTGGATTGGGTTGTACTATCCTATGTGGACGTGATTGAACATGGGCTCGAATGATGGAGACGAGCTGGAATGGATGACTTTGGTATATGTATGGGAATATACCTAAGTAGTTTTGGAGGTTACTTTGTGATTGTATCTTTCCATTGGGTTTTATCCTTTGAGGATTCTGGGAGACCTTCGGGGGTCTCAGGGTCCATACTGAGTATCGTATACTCGCCCATGCACGGGATTCACCTACACTATGTTGTGGTGGTTGCAGACGACGTACATCACTGATCGAGGTTGAGGATTGTAGATCTAGATTATTCCTGGAGGAGGAACTCACGATGAGTCGGTGCCCGGAGGTGGATTTACGAAGAGTCGGTACCTGGAGGTGGACCACTGTGCGGGACATACACGGGCGGACAACAGGACCCGAGGAGCTGAGGAGGCTATCTGTAACCACCCTTCAGGTGGGATTTTTAGTGGACGACTTTGAGTTGAGCATTAACTTTAAGTCAGTGTACTTTCTAGTTGTATTTTACTTTCAGTTTGGGTTTGTATTCTGGACCACTAATTTTCCGCACTTACTTGTACCTGTGATTTCTTAGTGTTTACTTCTGCTGGCATACTATATAGTGTTTGTTTACTTATAAAGGAAATTCCTTCCCCTTTTTGTCGAGATTTACGCCTTGGTTCTAGTCGCTAGCCCTTGGACTATGGGAGGTGGGCTTGGGGTAGTCATGGCACAAGTCCCAATAACGGGCCGTGACAAATTGGTATCAGAGGAGTTCAGTTCTACCGCAGAACTCTGGACTCTGATCTTTCTTCTATGTGAAGCAATGGTGTTAAGGGTATTGAGTGTGGTTATCAGTCCAGGGAGTCCAGTGTTAGTGCGGCGGCCGACGTATCCATACACCAGGACCCTGACTTCTGATTTTTGACTCAATGCATGAAAACATTGATTGCATGTGTGTTTCAAAAGTTTTCATTGTGATTACTTTGTGTCAGCTCACCAAGTATACCGTTTGACTGTGGCACAACTGTTTCTTTTCAGTATGGTCCCATGACCATAGTCATCTAGGGTTCTGAGTTTTGTGCGAGCCGAAAACCCACCGAGCGAGGAGGCCTCGGTGCATCACCCTTTTTCAGCGAAGGCACCGACGATACCTATACCCACCGAGCCACCGATGCTACCAGCCCCAACCGCTGAGAGTGCACGTCGTCTTAGTGCATTGCACGAGTTTCAGAGTCAGAGACCGCTCAGGTTCCTCTAGGAGATGGACCCTCAGGCAGCTGAGGATTGGCTAGAGGTGGTAGTTCGAGTTTTCAAGTTAGTGGGGACACCGGCTGAGCTCATGGTGATCCCTGCAGCGAGCCTCCTGCATGCGGTAGCAGGCAGATGGTGGAGATTGATACTCCAGGTGCATGATGAGGCATCACTCCTTTGGATAGAATATGAGAGCCTCTTCCGCTCAGAGTTCTTCTCATCCACCCTCCATGCGGTGCACATCCATGAGCAACTAAAACTGCGGCAGGGCAACATGACGGTCGCCCAGTACTCGGCGAGATTTACCGATCTCTCGTGCTATTCAACGGAAATGGTACGAGAACCATTCTTCCGGGCCTAGACCTTTGAGCAGGGCCTAAGGCATGAGATCAGGGCATCGATGATCTCCCTCAGCATTCCGACATAGGTAAGAGTTCTGGGGGGAGCTATTCTCATAGAGATATTTATTGCTGAGCCTACGCCAGTAGTGAGACCCACTGCAGGGCGACACGTAGTAGAGTCATCTGCAGCTGGTAGTCGATGGATGTCATAGGGGTACAGGCGGACTGGACCATCAGGCAGATGACCTTAGGACACTAGCTTAGAGGTGTGGGGCACATAGGGCAGAGCCAGCCTACCAAGGAGCAGGCAGTGCTACGCATGCGGCGGGTAGGGCCACATGGCTCGTTACTGCCCGACCCACCGTGCAAAGGAGCAACATACGGTTGAGGGGCCACCCAGGAAGAGGCAGAGGGTCGACCGTGGTGATCGGCCAAAAGTAGACAGACGAGGCAGTGGAGCTGGCCGAGCAGCAGGTGGTGGGCAACGCTTTGAGGATTTACCACCACCACCACCATAAGGTCCACCCCGACCACAGGGGAGAGCACAACTTCAGGCAGCTCAAGGTTACGATCATGGAGCTCCGTAAGCGGGTGGACAAGTGTGGTACTAGCTCCATGCATGGAGGCCTTTGCTCAAAATACCTCTATCTTCATTAACTTCATTGTTTGTGCTGCTTTGTGTCCTTGTACTTTGAGTTGCAGTAATAAAAGACACTTGCAATAGTGACGTTTGATTTCTTGTCTTTTGTATGTTAATAATAAGAGGTTCCAGTTAAAAACTATTGACTTGACCCTCACATGAGAAATTTCTACTGGAGGAGACATAGTGACCACACACTGATGCTGATAGTGTGACTCTACCCTTGGAGGAAAGAGTAACGGATGGATCTCATGGTAGCTGCGTCGAGGCTATACGACGTCACCAATGCAATGAATTAACTGACCATGACGAGATTGAATGTATTAGGCAAGGAATGTGGTTCATCCAGGGAATGAGACCATATTTCTCTTTTTCACAAAGGAGAAGTCTTTGCAGCTTTGCAGAATGTTATGGAAGAAGGGGAAACCCTTCGTGTGGTTACATCAGTTGAGGAAACATGAGAAGAACTACGGTACCCATGACCCGGAGTTAGCAGCAGTGGTCTACACTCTGAAGATGCGATGACACTACCTGATGGGTGAGCGCTTTACAGTCTACTCTGACCACCAAAGTCTTAGGTACATGTTCTCACAGAAGGACTTGAATCAGAGACAACGGCGATGGCTGGAGTTCCTCGCAGACTATGACTTTGAGATAGTCTGTACTTCTGGAAAGGGAAAAGTAGTAGCCGATTCTCTCTGCAGAAGGATGGGCATTAAGCTACTCAAGGATGCGACAGAGCAGTTATCCACTTTTCATGTATCATTCGTGGATAGAGATGGAGAAGCCTTTCTTCTGTCACTCATAGTCACTCCTCCACTACTACAGCAGGTCAGAGAGGCACAACGTGGGGACGTTGACTGTGAGACGCGGCATGCGTAGATATCCTCAGGACAGCCACCTGATGGTTTCTCTATGGGAGGAGAGCACATCGTCATTTTTTGAGGACATACCATGGTACCAACTGCTTTATATGGGGAGGTGCAGAGGGAGTTTCACACTTCCCCTTTAGTGGTACATCCAGGAGTGGAAAAAATGTACCAGGATCTCAAATGATAGCACTGGTGGCCGGGTATGAAGAAGGTTGTAGCTGAGTTTATTTCTTGATGCCACACCTGTCAGCATTTGAAGGCGGAGCACCATGTACTAGCAGGCTTGGTACAGCAGTTGGAGGTTCTGGAGTGGAAATGGGATGGGATATCTATGGACTTCGTGACTAGACTTCCACGTACTTCCAGAGGTCATGACTCCATTTGGGTGATTGTCGACTGACTCACTAATTCGACCCACTTCTTACCCATCATAGAATACGGATCAGTGGAGTGCTTGGGGCTCCTCTACGTTCAGGAGATCGTACGACTTCATGGTGTGCCATTATCTATCGTCTCCAATCGAGACGCTTGATTCACTTTCAGGCCTAGGAAGGGGTTACATGAGGAATTCGGGACACATATATGTTTGAGCACCACCTTTCACCCTTAGACGGATGGTCAGACGGAGAGAAGCATTCAGACTCTCAAGGACATGCTCCATTCATGTGTCCTCGACTTTGGTTGTAGCTGGGAGGACCATCTACCCTTGGTGGAGTTCGTGAACAACAATAGCTACCACTCCACCATTGGGATGGCACCATACGAGGCATTGTATGACCGACCTTGCAGATCAACACTATGTTGGACAGACCCTGGGGAGTTGGTACTTATGGGACTAGAGACGGTCCAGGCCATGACAGAGAAGGTCCAGGTCATCCTAGAGCGGATGAAGACAGCTCAGAGCTGGCATAAGTCTTATGCTGACAGGAGGCGGAGGCCACTAGAGTTCGAGGATGGCGACCACGTCATTTTGTGGGGATCACCTCGACGTTGATTACGGTGATTTGGCCGGGGCGACAAATTATCTCCGCGCTTCATCGAAACACTCCAGGTCCTCAGCAGGATAGGTGAGGTGGCTTATCGCCTGGCTCTACCACCTCAATTTCATTGGATGCATGACGTCTTCCACGTATCTCAGCTAAGGCGATATGTGCACAACCTGACGCATATCATCTACCATGGGGATCTAGACCTTGACGATGAGGCATCTTTTGTGGAGGTCCCAGTGGAGATCGAGGATCGATAGGAGATGGTCCTACATGGGCATCAATTCTTTTAGTGCGCATTATATGGCAGCATAGGAACCTCCAAGAGAGCACTTGGGAGCGGGAGGATCATATGCGTGCACAGTACCCACATTTGTTCCACTAGTTTATGCTGTATCATTATGGGGATGTAAATCCCTGAGGTGGGTGTAATGTGCAGACCCGTAAACTTCAAGGGAATTTTTTTTTATAATTTTCTTTGGGATTTTACAAGTACATAGTTTTTTAACAGCACATGATTCCGAGGCCCGGTGTGCCCTAAATCAATTTCAAAAGTTTAGCTCGGGTACGTTCAGTGAACGAACGGGAAGGTTTTCCTAACTTTTGAACAGGTGCTCGGAATCAAAATCTGAGGGCACCAATGAAACCACAGTGCTAGTAATTGCTTAAGAACTCCTTTTCTAAAGTTGTGTTTGCTCAGGTGAGGTTATTAATTAAATGGGTTAACTAAAGAATAAAATAAAATATTGTGCTACAATTTTATTTCTATTCTAGGTAGTTTAAACCTATGCTTGGTGGTTGGAGTGGGACCCACTAATATCCTAACTCCACTAGGTAGGATATTAGTGAAGTGGAGCCCACACGAGCCCCACCCCCTTCATATCCGTTTTTAACCTCCCTATCGTGCATTTAATACGTAACTCACCTGAATCCCTTTTAAATACCAAGTCAACTCCCTTACTTAATGAATTTAATTAAGTTATGTAATAAATTCATGGATTCATTTTGAATTTCGAATTGAATGTCGGCTTGTGTGTGTTAATTAAATAAGACAAGGTCTTATTTCTTTAAGGATTATTTCATTGTGCGAGAATGTTATAGAGGATTTGCTAAACCCTTGGAATCTTCATCTTCTTCCTTGAAGAACGCGAAGAATGCACCGTCACTGATGAAGAATGCCGGCCTCCATCGAAGGACGACGAATAACACTGATTCCTCAGAGATTGACGTCATGATGCCATGTACTGCGACGCCGATGGTCCTCTTATCTGCGACACTGTGTACCGCGATGCTGACGGTCCCCCTTCTGCAACACCATCTTCCGTGAAGTCCCTTTCTCGTGAAAAACCACGTTTCATGACTTCATCGAGGTAGGGGTTTGATTTTGGTTCATGAATAATCTTGACCGTACAAACGTAAATTTTTTAGCGGCTTGATATCGGATTAACGGGAGGGGGCCGGAACACACGAACACGGCCGACACTCCTCCCTCGTTGATGATGTGCTTGTCGCGGTACAAACAAATATAGCGCGGTGCAACGACACCGTCTGGAAAAAAAGAAGAACAGGCGATGAAGCGCAGCGCCGTTGAGACCGAACAACACCGCGACGCCGTCGTGCCGCACCGGGGAACCACGAAGAAGACGGGGCTGGAGTAGGGTCCATGGAGGAGGGGCGCGACCCCGTCGTGCCGCGCCAGTCATACCAGGCCGCGGCTCAAGGCCGCGGCGGTGCAAGGTGGGGCGGCCAGAACTGCCGGCTGTCAGCACCTCGGAGGGGCAGGACCGCGGGGTCCCGCAGTGGCAGCACCGGTCAGCCGGACCGGGCCGGCCGTTTCGGAAGGAGCCAGGGGTTGTAACCCCTAGATGGAAAAGGAAACGGCCCCCACGTGGGGCCGCTGTTTAATAAAGGGGCAACCTCCCCCTTCCTACAATGGCTCGGCCAGCACCGAGCTGGCCGTACGGGGCGTGCCCGCGTCGGGCCAACCGGCCGCCCAGGCCGGGCCGGGCTGCGCCGGTAGGGCTGGGCTGTGCCAGATAGGCCAGGCCGTTCCCACTAGGCCGGGCTGCGCCCTAATGGGCTAGACCCGGACCCGGTTCGGGTCGGCCCGATTCGGGCCGACCCAGGTGGTCTCGGGCCGGGTCGGCCCGGGCCCAAAACCCCCTAAAACCGGACAGGTTCTTTCTTTTTCCCATAACATGGGCTACGTATCTCCGATCAATGCACCGTCAGTTGTGATGCGATCATTGGATAGATTTGGTCATTTCAGTATATTACACTCAAGGTTTCGGAGAACATTGTGTACTCCTGGGTTGGTTCGAAAACGAATCCAACTAGGCTCTCGGAGCGGAAACGCTTATAACTTGAGCTCCGGACGTCTGATTGATGTGCCTAGACTTTGTTGTAATACTCTTAGCGAGATAGACCTTTTGGTTTAATCTTCTCGAGGTTTGGATGCAGTTGGAGTGCGGTCGGGTTTGTTTTGACTTAAAAACCAACCAGGCCCCTGGAACGAAAAAGACAATAACTCTAAGATCGGGTGTCCGATTGACACGCCGTCTATCACGTTGAGTTCCTATTGTCAAGAAGGATCTTTGAGATACATCAACTCCAGAGTATGTGTTAGTTGATGTATCGACCCCTTGGCTCGTGGAGTGGACCCTCCCAGAATCGAGCATGCTGTGTGCGGGAACTCTAGAGCTGGCTGCGACTGCGACGACGACTGCACTGAAATCATCAGTGGGTTCGGCAGCGATGAAGACTGCACTTAAATCCTCCATGTGTTCGGAAGTGATGAAGACCGTACTGAAATCCTTCGTGGGTTCAACGGCGATGAAGACTGCACTGAAATCCTCTGTGGGTTCGGCAGCGATGAAGACCGTACTGAAATCCTCCATATGTTTGACGACGATGACTACTATTCTTATATCCTACGTGGGTCTGGAAGTGTTTGAATCTGTTCTTGCTATCCTACGTGGGTCTGGCAGAGTAGTTGGTTATTATCTTGTGTGGGTTCGACATCTTAGATGGTTTAGTATCCTACGTGGGTCCAAGAATAGTAGAATCAGGGGCTATATCTGATCATCTCTATCACCTTACGAAGAAGTATACCTGTGTGAGCTAAGTCTTGACTTTCAATCATTATCTTCGGTATTATTGTCTTGCTTTCCTATGTGGATTGGGTTGGGTTTTCCAATGTTGATTGGGTTGTTCGTTCCTTTGTGGATTGGGTTGTACTATCCTATGTGGACGTGATCAAACATGGGCTCGGATGATGGAGATGAGGTGGAATTGATGACTTAGGTATATGTATGGGCATATATCTAAGTAGTGTTGGATGTTACTTCGTGATTGTATCTTTCCATTGTGGTTTATCCTTTGTGGATTCTGGGAGACCTTCGGGGGTCTCGGTGCCCCTACTAAGTATCGTATACTCACCCCTTCCCGGGCTTCGCCCGCACTATGTTGTGTTGGTTGCAGACAACTGACATCACTGATCGAGGTTGAGGCTTGTAGAGCTGGACGGTTCCCGGAGGAGGAACTCACGATGAGTCAGTGCCCGAAGGTGGATTTACGACGAGTCTGTACCAGAAGGTAGACCACTGTGCGGGGCGTACACGGGCGGACGACAGGACCCGAGGAGCTGAGGAGTCTATCTGTACTCACCCTTTAGGTGGGATTTCTAGTGGATGACTCAGCGTTGCTGCTTTACCTTTTAGTCATTGTACTTCCTTTCGAGTTGTATTTTACTTTCAGTTTGGGTTTTTATTCTGGCCCACTACCTTTCTGCACTTACTTGTACTTGTGATTTATTTTTGTTTACTTATGCTGGCTTACTCAGTGGTGTTTGTTTACTTATAAAGACAATGCCTTCACCTTTTTTCGGGATTTATGACTTGCTGCTTGTCTCCATTCCCTAGCCTATGGGAGGCGGGCTTGGGGTAGTCTCGACATGGGTCCCGAGGACCGGTCATGAAATATAGGACCATAATTTTATATTAAACATGAGGTATGAATTTTGAGGGGTTAGAGATGGGGGAGGAATCAGTTCTCTATATATAATATTATTTACCTCTTTCACTAATATGAAGATTTGAATTATGAAAATAAATTTACTAGATAATTGTTTATCATTATTATGTGTAACCAAATATATTAAGGGAATTGGTAGGAATAAATTTAAATATCATTTAAAATACTATAACAAATTTAATCATAGTGGTGTTTGGTACATTTTATCAATTTTCCCGTTTTCTATTCTTTATGGACGTCTTTTCACTCTTGTTCATTTATTGGAGGGAGAAATAGAGTATTCCTTTCTTCTTGAACACTAGAACCTATATACCAATGAAAAGAGGTGATAGTTATAATGTTATATATAAATAATATTTCTCATCATAAGTTCCTCTAGATATAAGAGTTCTTAAGAGGGTCTATTAGTAGGATTATTGTTCTGATGATGGCTATATTTTTTCAATTCACTTTTTTCAAAACATTAGAACTTTTATGATTAATTCCATTGAAGAGAAGAGTTCGTTACTATCAATTATTTTATTTTAATTTTACTTACCTCCATCTACTATTCAACCATACCCATCATTATTTCCTACCTTTTCTCATCTTCACTACTATTTTCACATTATAGTTACTTATTAATTTCAAAACTAGTTCATTACATTAGATTTCTTATTTTGTTTCATTGATTTTTTTCCTTTTACTCAAAAAACCCTATACATCCCTATGGTTAGAACCAACATATAATTGTGCAAGTATTTAGTGGATTTCTACATATTAAATTTTATAGTTGTAATGAAATTATTTCAAATCATATAGCAATTTTTGTTGAATCGACATAAAACCGATTTAAATAACAATATAAAAACACTGAATGAGTAAAAAATGAAAATCTATAAAAAATTGAAAATATATTGAATGCATATTTATTTGAAAGAATCATGTGCTTACTTTATTTTATTAAACATGGGTTTTCATGCACACAATGGATTCTAAATATGATTATAATCTTACCATACCTAAAATAAAAAAACATTTCAATACACATAAAAACTAAATTATTAAATGAAGAATCTAAAATTCATTGAGAAGAAAGATTAAATCAAAATTTTAATCCAAATTAGGTTGGAAATAAATAAATAAATTATTATTAGTATTATAGTGTTTCAATTTCCATTTTTATGTATAAATCCTTTTTTCATAAGGACTTCACTTATGCCTAAGAAGGATGAAGTTAAATCGTATCATCATTATATGTTACCCAACATTAATGTCAACAATACCATGGATTATTTCATGTTCATTAAATATTTTTATACTTTTATCTAATATTAACTAATGAATGTATTCGTTGATGAAGACTATGGGTTTAAGGAATTCCCATTTTGTCTTAAGGGATGGTGTCACAACTGGTTCCAGAATTTGGATGAATACATTATTGATACATGGGAAAAACATCATTTTTCATAATTTTTAGTACTCATAACATAAACATATAAGTTAGAAAAAAATTCTTTTTTTTATCTCCAAATAGGGAGAGTTCAATCCTGAATAATGGGATAATGGTAGGGATTTACATAAAATATTTACAATCACAATCTTTTACCCCACAAATTCATAGAAACATTCTATAATAGTATGACATCATACCCTTATTTTTTGGAATATCCTTGTAGAGAGGATTTCTCATTCATGACACTTGTGAAGCACAAAAAATCATTGAATTTTTTTCTGAAATAGCCTAGAACATTTTTTCAAGGAAGGTAACAACTCATATGTGTAAAGACAATACTCGAGTTTTTTTATTCAACGATGAAAGTCTTATTGATAAATTCTCCATAGTGAAACATATAGTCATAGGGTAAACTAATGTACCATCTTTTATCTTTCATTTCAACATTATTAAATAGTATAATTAATTTATTTCATAGAACTAAAACATTTAAATAATTTCCACTTTTAAATTTTATATAATTTGGCATATAAAAATCATGTAATTCTATGATTGAGGGATAAAGGGCTGATCAAACAACCTACTAAAACCTCTGGGTATTCCTATCAATCAATAAATCAATCTGAAAATATGTATTGAACCTAAAATTCTAATTTGTATTCATAGGATTGGTTGAGATGTTAATAACTCACAAATATTCCCCCAAAATATTCATTAATAACCTTCAAACACAAATGATTCAATGAGAATTAGATTAATGAGAAAAATATAAGTGAAAAATTCTATGAAAAATAACAAAATTGAAAATTATATAATGGTCACCATGAGGCCAGGACTAGAAAAACAAAAAAATATTCAGGTATAATATAGTAAGAATGAGATATATGATTTTACTCTCTCTGAAAAATTAGTACCTATAAACTAAAAAATATGGAAACCTAGGTAGAAAGGTTAAATCTATAAAGAATAATGAATCTAAACAAGAAAAATAAAATGAAAAATGGAAAATAAAATTGGATGTAAAAAAATAATTTAAGAAGTATGTATGGTTTTAGGATATAGTTAGTAGTTAAACTGTTTTATTTAAAAATGTATCTCTATTTTCAATTACATATTATTCCAAATAAAAAAAATAACATATCTACTTGACTATTAATTTTTTTTACAACCATAAACATGAATATTAAATATGATGAATCCTTAAATATAATTGCATCATATATAATTTTTTTTAATGTTTTTTGATAACAAATGAGATTGGGAAGAATTTTTCGCTAAAATTATTTATAATGAATGTATTATAGGATTATTAAATAATATAACTCTATAATTTAAACACTGTGATAGTTTTATTATAAAATTATAAATATGGGAATTTAGAGAATGTGATTTATTATGTGATGTGGGTGCTACAATCAATCTAGTATGTTTATCTGTCATTCAATAGTAGAGTCTAAGAGACCTAAATACAACCTATTTCTCTTTAACTAGACGATAAGTCAATCCGTCATCCTTATTTATGGGTTTATTATGTACTAGTCATACCAGGGAAGATTTATTTTCTTCCATGGATTTCAATATTATTTTTTTGGATTGTTACAAAAAGGTTCAAATTATATCGATATGAAATTTATTTTTTAATGGGATATTATAAAAATCCCTAAGACTAAACAAACACTCCAAGCCATGGATGTTATAAAAGATATATATGTTTTTAGAAATCTAAATCTAACATGAGATATAGAGTAATTGATATTCAAAATAAGTTCATAGATTTCTTCATAGCGGTGATTTCTATCTACATATACAAAAAAGTAAATATTTATTAATGAAAATAAATCCCAAAAAATATTCTCCCATATATGGAAGGAAGAAATGATAGAGGCTTTGGGCATCACCTACATCAATGAGAATAGAATAATTTGTAAAAAACATTAATTGGTGTATAAATTAATTCTACCTTATGTAATTTCATTGGTGGATTCGAGATCTTCCACAATGTTCCTTTCAATCCATATAAAACCAACAATAATACACTGGTTGAAAAAAATCCACAATCATTAGAAATAAGAAACAAATCCCCATGTGCACTATTCTCATCTTATAGAAACCTTACTAAAAATGGGGAATCAAATTAATATTTAAAAATATAAATACTATAAAGCTTACATAGTATATTATCAATTAACATATCACTTGACTCTACCCCAGCATAATTACTTGGACTGATAAAATAACTAAATCCAAAAAAATTCCGAAACCCAATAGCCTCTAACTAGGTTGCCCCATCTCACCAACCTATAATTACATGATCCATCCACATTCAATTTCAGTCCTATATTAGGTGGTTTTCAGTTAAACACTAATAAATGAATTTAATTCATGAGAAACTCCCCATATTTAAATAGAATATATTTTTATATTAGTTCATCTCAATAGAAAATGAGTGTATTAATAGTTATGTAATTTTTGGTTTTTGTTTTTTTAAAGCGGAAAAAAATTAAGTTGTCTAAACTATGGAGATTATAAAGAATGATAATCTTGATAGATTTCATAAAATTGACTTCATGAAACATCTTAATAAATATTTCTTCTTAGATGATGAATTTCCCTCTCGGAGGTTAAGGAATTATTAGGATAGCTAGTGGACATGCTCTCTTATTCTAAAAGGTAAATGAGTATGATAGTGTTTATGATGATGAAATCATGAATGTTAAAAAATCACTGCATCTATATTTGATTTGATGAATTCCTCATGTGTGGGGGAGAACATGGAGAGAAATGGTAGTGACATTAGTAATTTTTTATAATATTTTTATTATTTATAAATAAATTTGTGGGATATTTTTTGTAGATAAAATATAGTGTAAAGGAATTCAGGTCCTTTATACAAAAAAATATATATAAAATTCTTCAAATTCATGGAATTTTAGAAATCTCATGATATAATAGTAAAATTACTAATCAAAATAATTAATTAATAACCATCGTCAAATCATAACCATAGAATTATTGTTGTAAAATTTTTGGGATATGTATGACTGTAGATGATACATATAGCACTATATGAGTGGAACCCCATATTTATCTATTTTATTTATATTAATTTTCATTAAAATAAATCTCAATCCCTTTTTATGTTCCACCCCTAATCCTATCATTCAAATCCATAATCAGTTGTAGTAAACTTCCCTGTACTATAGTGACAAAGTGATAGGCTGACTACATGATAGTGGTTGACTGACCATGTAGTGATGTAGTACTTGGAAGGTAAATTGATCACATGTAGAAGTCAAGTGATTGTTCACTAATGGATGAACAAAAATAACATTGGATTTATTATGATATATAGTATTCATGTGTATGTCAACTAATCAATAACATGAATATACAAATCAATGAAGTGAATATGTGAATATATAATGATTTTAATCCACCATTATTATTTATATGAGACCAGAATAATGAAGAAATTGGTAAAGGATACAGGCTACCACTAGCAGATTGTCATGTGACATGAAATAAATCAATCGACCGTTACTCAATTGATCATTACAATATAAAATTTCCATTCAACATTTCAAACTATCAATAAATAAATATAATAAGCTCTAAGATACACCATAACATATCACACCACTAATAATTTATACTTTTATTTCAATTTTAATTGATATTTCCTTTTAAATTATTGTATTCATTTGTAGTAAATTTTATAGGGACTAGAATCTACTAACCATGGATACTTCATTAACCAAAAAGGGAAGACTCATTTTCTTAAGCTCAAACGGTCAATGCTTCTACAATATGAGAGTAATTGTTAAATTTTTTGTTCTTACATTTTTTCTCATATAAGTTTAAAAATAATTCTATGAGTTTTGCGAAGTCCTCTGTATATTTTTTCAGTAAGTACCCAATGAATACTGAAATACTATATTCATATTTACTGGTATCCTGTACTATTTTAATTTTCATTATGAGGTGAAATTGATCAATTGGAAAATTATTTTTTTCTTTTTGAAGATGGTTCTGAACTATATATTTTTCGAGTTCTTTTTAAGGGAATATATACAATACTAATATGATTAATATTTCATCAAGTAGGAACCCTGTTCATATTTTGGATACTATAGAAAAATTAAATTTCACTATTTTTAGGATGTGGAATAAAATTGATCACTATTTTATTCTAAATTATTTATAAAACAATTTCCATAATCTTATTCTCCACATTAGGATTCAAATTAGTTATAATGTTGTTGTTTAATTATGCGGGATGTGTCTTAAATGTTTTAAACTATGAATCAAATTTATAAAACTAGAAAGCTATATTATTCTTCAAATTTTCATTCTTTCAATGATCATTCATTTATATTTTAGAGGGTGATAAAATTTAGAAAAATTTAATTATATTTTTCAATTTTTATGTGGATAATATTTATTAACCCAAGAAAATATTTAGGATAATGTAACATCCCGGTTTCGGTTTCCGCCTAGAGGTTCCCCATACCCGGTTGGTCACATGGCCTCAAGTGCATTTCCCCCAATACTGGAGGCTGCCGACAAGAAGTGAGGTCCTTGGGTGTGATAGTGGGGAAACTATTCCCTTATTGACAGAGTAAAATAGTAGATGTAAATAGATTACAATTACGGAAGATGTAATAACATGAAGTAAGTAAACAGTGGAAGACTAATTGAAATAAACAATTGGATCACAATAATAAATGCTACATTATACACATGTCTAGGAATGTTACCAAAAAAAGTCAAAATAATGGAATATAGTACTAAACCAATGTACCAGAAAAACAAATAAACTCTTGTAACATCGCATGTCTCAACTTGGTCCCATGTTCTCCACCCCCACATCAATAAAGTACCTGAATTAAAAGGGCATTTGAAATTATCTATACATGCTAAAATATAATCTATTTGGGACCAAAATCATGGCATAAATAAGGTTTCAGATGAATATCAGAAGGCAACCACAAAAATATCTGTGTCTTATAGTTAGTGAATATATGTGGTAGGAAATAAGAAAAATGTAGTTGTAAATAAGGATGTACTCAAAAGTAAACAATCCTACAATTTCAATAGCATTAATTTTCATATATTAAGTAAGTAGATAAACAAAAAAAATAAAGTTATAGTAAATAATCACAACCTATACCCTCTTGTTCATCAAAAAAATTTTAGGTAACCCTCTGGTTAAGTTCTCATAGCCTAACCCCACTAGTTCAATATAAAAACATTAGAAACCCTCAGGGAAGTACTTGTAGTCTTAACCCTCTAGTTCATCTATAGAAAAGACACTCTGAGGAAGAAATCACCATCAATTCCCCCTGTGGTCTTTCATTGGAAATCTTCAGACACTCTGGGGAAGCACTCATCATCCAATTCCCCCTATGGTCTTACAACGTGGAACTACTGACACACTGAGGGAGCACTCACGTCAATCCCCCTATGGCCTCAAAATGTGGAAAGTATAAATACACTCTAGGTAAGCCCTCAACATCCATTCCCCTTATGGTCTTCAACTCCAGGTTCCCACATCTCTGTGTAAGATAAATGTGCACAATGATTTTCAAGAGACAAAGTAAACCTAAAAGTACTACTTGGACAAATAACTAAAAATTATATCACAACATCAGACAAAATCACTCCATCTGAACAATACTAGGCATTGAATGAAGGTATATTAATAGGAAGAACAATAACATGGTCAATATCAAATCAACCATGTCCAAACTAATCCATAGCATGGAGAATTAACCCAATTTAAAAACAAGAGCCCTATCTCAAGAAAACAAGCATAGCATGCATCAACAGTGTTAAAATCCCTAAACACGCAATACCCCGTGATAGGGTATTGGGAACTTTTGAACGTAAAATTCGAGGACTAAAAATGGAATAACACAAACCACCAACCCCGACATTGTATAATCGATATGCCCTGGTGTTGGCCCTTGAATCAACCTAGAATGTGGTAGATCTACAAAAACATCAAAATTGATCAACCGAGGATATCTCATGAAACAAGAGAAATCGGGAAATGATACTCTATAAGAAGAAATAAGTCACCATGGTGATTCAAAATCAATCTAAGGAGGTAGAATCAGAGTACTGATGGAGAGTCAGCTGATCAAAAAATATTCATTATCCTCGGTCTCTCTTGGACTAGACGAGTCAATAAGAAGCATTTTCTGTAAACTAGACACGACCCCAGTCCGTTATAACTGTTAAAAAGAAAATTACCTGGAATGTTCTATAAATGTAAAAGGATTGTATATCCCTTTATCGGGCCCTACTTTATGTGGTCTTCAGGTCACCCTGAACGATCATGTACTCGGTCATTACACAGCCTGTACACGGTCACCTGTGAAAACCAGATTCACGTCATGTACTCCCAAGTACACAATGTGTACTCCTTAAATTTACAAAACTCCTATTTTTCTAAAAAAAATCTAGATAAGAAATACATACATAAAAAAGAAGACTTTGTTTCTTACAAACTGCCCCTTAATGAAATTAGTCCCCAAATTTCCATAAGAAGGTGGCTTTGAATAAGAAACCTTGAACTACACCGGCCACTGCAATCGTAAATTGACCTCCCTCTCCCAAGTCTCATCCTATACTTGGCCATGCTACCATAGAACCCATACTTAAGTAATAGACAGTCCATTGGAATACATACCTAAAAAGAAGACTCATTTTCTAATAAACTTCCCACTTTAAAGAAATTTTTCTCTGAATTTCCCTAAGAAGAATGCATAGAAGAAAAACCTCAAACAGACCAGACCACTAAAATCATAAATCAACGTCCCCTCCCAAGAATCATCCTAAACTCGACCATGATTCCATACAACCCATACTTGAGGAACAAAACAGCCATATAGAACCTTCACGCTATGATCAACAATTTGGATATGATGCTCCTCCAACGATGCGTCCACCTCCTTCTCAACCTCCTCAGGTTGAAAAACATGAGACAGTTCTGAGAAGTAATGTCGTAGATAAAAAACATGGAGGACGTCATTCATAGCTTAGTACCTCTTTGGTTACTATAGTCGATAGGCAACTGACCCGACTCTCAACAAAACCTCAAACAGTCTAACGTATCTCGACAAAAGCTTACTCTACCTCCAAATCCTCCTATGTACCAGCCTTAGTGTGACATGTAGGAAAACCTTATCCCCGACCTCGAACTCTAGAGGTTGTCTCCAACGATCAGCATAAGACATCTGTCATGACTGTATAATATCCATCCATCTCTGAATCAACTATATCTACTATTTGTATTCCTGGACAAGATGTGGTCCCAACATAGCTACCTATCTTGTCTCCATCCAACATATGGGGGATCTGCATGACCTAACTTACAAAGCCTCAAAAGGTGCCCTCAAAATAGTTCTTGAAAACTAATATTGCATTCAAACTCTACAAGAGGTATGTGCTTCTCCCATGAACCTCTAAAATCATGGATTCTTGCTCAAAGCATATCGTCCAGCCCCTAAACCATATGCTCAAGTTGGCCATCTATCTGTGGTGGTAAGCTATACTCAGTTGTACCAATATACCAAAAACCCTATTCAAACCCTACAAAACCCGAGACTTAAAACATGCATCCCTATCTCAAACAATGGAGTATGGAACTCAATATTAACATACAATATCTCAGATGTACAAACTTCCCAGATCATCAGCACTGATGGTCCCCATGATCGGCATGATGTGACAAACCTCATGAGTTTGTAAATGAAAACTCTTACTACATCAATCCCTTGAGGCGACCTCGACAACCCTATGACGAAGTCCATCGCAACATTGTTACACTTCCACTCAAGAATGGGTAACTTTTTCAATATCCATGCTAGTTAAAAAATGCTCCACCTTCACCTGCTAATAGGTGGAACACCTCATCACAAAACCCACAACATATCTTTTTCATACCTAGCCACCAGTACTAACACTGTTGATCATGATACATCCCAGTGACACCAGGATGAACTGCCCAAACTGAGGAATGAAAGTCACGCATCAGCTCCTCATATATATCCAATGACACCCACATGCGTCCATTAAAATGAACGATCTCATACTCACCTATGTTCCATCTAAGAAGAGTTCCCTCTCCTAACACACTCTCCCAGAGAACTATGACTTTAGAATCTGATACCTACCTCATCCCCAATCGATCAAGTAGAGTAGAGGTAACAAATACAGAAGAATGAAATATAGGCCCTATACATCATGCACCTCCAAATGCATCTAAGTGAATAGGACATAAACTACCACTCATTATTGGCCTCATGTACTATGTATATCTGAATCCTCATACTCGACGCATCTGCTACTGCATTGCCTTTCCCATGCATGTATGCAAGCCCAATATCGATTGACTGAAGGAACTCAACGCACCTTAACTGTATCAAATTCAGATTGAACTGAGTGAAGATATACATGATACATTTGTTTTTAGTGAAAACCAAAAAAAAAAATCTCTCAGAATATAATGTCTCCAACATCGTAAAATGTTATCAATTATAGCCAAGACAAGATCGTGTGTAGGGTAATTCCTCTCATGTGGACTCAACTACCGAGACCCGTAAAGAACGACTCATTCTCCCTACATATCCCAACTCCCAGCCCAATACCTTATGTAATACATAAAACAATATAGCTCTTTCCCGGCTATAGAAATACTAGTATCGGTGCTGAATTCAGCATCTCTTTTAGATCTTGAAAAGATGTCTCACAAGATTCTAACCACAATTACATCACACCCTTCATAGTGAGGCCTTTAAATGGTGCTACTATGCATGGAATGTCTTGTATAAAACTTATATAATAACCTGAAATCCCTAAAAAACTTCTTAACCCTAAGATGCTCTTCAGATGCTCCCAGGAAATGTATCCTCTCACCTTCTCTAGGACTACTGATACTTTTATCTCTGAGATAACATGACTCAAGAAGAGAATTTGGTTAATCCAAAAGTTTAGTTTTGAGAGATTATCATATAACTGATCCTCTATAATTTTAATCTAAATGATCTCAAGATGTGTACCATGTTCGGGTCGAGTGTGAGAGTGAACCAAGATATCGTCCATGAAGACTACCACAAAATAATCCATGTATGGTGGAACAATCGATTTATCATTTCTATGAAAATTGTAGCCGTTTTCATGCGACGAACTACATATCCACATACTCTTATAGACCATAACTTCTTTGAAAGTCTATAAGAGGCATATCTGACGGTCTAGTGTGCAATAGATGATAATCAAATCACATGTCAATCTTCGAGAACACCTGGGATCCTCAATGATGATCCAATAGATCATCAATACTCACCTACAAATACCAGTTCTTGACCGTCAATTGGTTCAAATTTTGATAATCTTAACAAATTCAGTGGGTAACTTCCACCATCTTTTCCAACAGGATAGGAGATCCCCATAGAGAAGTACTGGGTCAGATGAAACCCTCTTCCTTTAACTCCTACAACTGCATCTTGAGCTCTTCTAACTCTAGTGTAGCAATCCTATAAGGAGAAATGGAGACCAGTGATACTCCTATCACAAGATCAATATAAAAGTGTACATATCACTCTAGATAAAAACATGAGAAGCCCTTTTGAAATACATCCCTGAAACAATCAACCACATGAGGAACGTTCAACTGTGAAGTTCCCTGGTCGTCTAGATATATACTAGCAATATGGGATGTAACTCCTCCAAACCCATGATGTTTAGGTCCTACTCTTCTTTCCTGAACATCCCATTCAACCGTATGTAAGATCTACCCACCCTCTGGTGATGTGAAACACACCCCTCAATGATAGAAATCGACAAATCCTAGAACGGATCTGACCAGGCCATTCTAAGAATGAAATCATAGAATATCATCTCTAGGACATGGAGGTCTCCTAAGATGTGGCACCAACCAAAATCAAGTGGGAAATCCTTACACTAACGTACAATAGCCATTCTTGCCCCCAACAATGTTTCCTGAGTCATGAAATCAGAGTAATTAAGGATAAAGAGCCCAAGGATCTTCATAACAACAATATATATGAATCTATGGGAATACCCTATATCAAAAAGTGCATAAGCTAAGACTGAGGAAACTAGATTCTTACATCAAACTTTAGAGGGTCTGAGATCCTCCTCCTATTGGGTTTGCTCCACTGGAAATTTCTAGCATGTATCATGGCCTTGGGACTCTAACTAACCACGCTGAGCGGATCCACCATGCTGCTGTTGAAATACTACTGACTGGATACCATGGTCGTGACCTCCACCTCGACCTGAATGGTCGGAGGTACTCCAGTTCCCTGACTGATGAGAAGCTAGTGATCCTACTCATAAATGAGTAATCATATAAGAAATATGATCAGTAGTTGAAGGTGTGAAAAACTTATTGAAATTCTAAATATGACCAATATTAAATCAATATCAGTACTCCATTAGGTCTCTCAGGAAATGAGTCTGTGAATGTCTACTCTTCCCATAATGGTATCACACCACCAGGAAACAAGAAAAAGTATCTCATCTCATTGGATCTCCATGCGTAGATTCTATGCGGTGCTTCCTGCTATTAGTATGAAGCTTAACAACTCTGAATTCCAAGCTTCCTGGAACACTTCTCTAAAACCCCTGAGATTCAGCTATGATATCAGCACCTCGTTGACTGTAGAGGTGATAGAAGTCAACCTGAAGATATTCACATGAGATCAGATGTTGGGACTAAGACCATCCCCAAAATTACACATCATAAATGACTCATCACCACCTGGTCTGGGTATACATTTTTTTTAGCTTTTTGAAGTGAAAATAATTCTCCATTACAAAGGGAGTACCCTACTCTAGACTCATGTACAATCGAGCTCAGTCAGCCTTCAACTTCTCAAGGTAAATGTAAATGTAGAAGGTATGCTGAAACTTATTCCAAGCCAAAACCTACTAGATCCATACTTATGAGATCACATCCCACCATCTCTTGGAGGAATCCTAAATAATATAAGTACGAGTTTCACCCTCCTCTCTAGAGGAGTCTCATGATGCTTGAAGACAGAAATCATGTCTTCTACCCATGAATCAACAAACTGTGGTCCTCCATCCCTTGAGAATGTGGGAGGATGATGCTATTGAAAGACCCACATCAACTCTGCCGTAAATGTGGTAGGATAAAGTGCTCCCTAGAATGTCTTCGTAATCCCCAGGAATCCATCTCGGAACTGTGCATTAGAACATGTATCTAAGATCACATTTTTTCCAAGACGATAACAACTATAGGATATGCTGGCATTCCCTGATCATCAATGTTCGGTGTCTAGCCACAACCACGTATCTTGAGTACAACCGGGGGAAGTCTTAGAGGCATGACTCTGGAAGGTCAAGCGCACAACTTAGTTGAAGTTTATCAATGACTGAAATATTGAAGTACATGAAATGTACATGAGAAAGAAAGAAATCATGTTTTTCAAAATAGGGAAACATGTCTTGTATGAACATTACACGACATGTTCTTTAAGCCTTCACATAGTCATGTACGCCTACCATCCCTAGTCATGTAACACCACATACACATGGCGTGTTCTCCCCGGATACGGAGTGTACTAGAATTGTTTTCCCATGCCAGAGTTCTTCTACAAAACCTACCCACACAGTTCTCCTAGAGAAAGACTATATAGTGTGTTTTTTAGACACATTGTGTTCTAGAAATAACTCCACTTACCTGTGTTTTTAGTCACACAACTAGTTACATGGATGGCCCTACATGACGTGTTCAAATGGTTAAGGTGTGTACTCACTGGAGTTCCATCCATCCATGTCGTTGGTCACAAGGCTGGACACACAGACCTTAAAACACAACATTTACTTCTGGATCCCTATGTGATCCTCCAAGGATTTCCCAACCCTGTGTCTTTGTCCACACAACCAGTTATATAGTTAGAGACTATATGGTGTTTACATAGAGTACATGACATATACATATGAAAAATAGTCCTTTACTAAACAAAAAGACACATGCCAGTATTCTACAATACACACCTTGTATTCTGGGTTTGTTATGATATTAATCATTAGAAACTACTCATAAATCCCATAAAACACTAATACAAACATTTAGGTGCCAAATTATGATCGTTGAGGGCCCATACTCTCTGCGAATCAAAGCATGGAATCTTATACATGTCATATAAAAACATAACAGTGAAATGATCCACCAAATTTCGATCCATCAGGTACCATAACTCCTTAATAACCATTGTTTGGCGTTAATTCAAGCAAAACCATACACAATAAAATAAACTATAAAAATATCCAGTATTCTATCATGGCATATATCACAACCGCATGCATATCTATCACAACATCTATAACAACAACATGCCATCAGTAATTCATCATAAATGGCATGGCAAGAATGCCTAACATGTGATATCTATAAACTGCCTATATGATGATTGAGATGAAACAAACTCATCTTTTCGAGTTGAAACAGAAATATATCCTTAATAATATCAATGAAAATAGCACAAAACATGTGAATCGCCCAGTGGTGAAATTAAATCAACTGTAATAATTGAAAAACCATATGAATTGCAATAATCGAAGTAAATTTTATTTTCCCTATACATGGTTTAGCTAATCCTAGGCACAATATATTACTAACTACCGATTTCAACCTATCCCTATCTATAGGCTCCAAATAGTAAGTCAATAAGTAAAGAATTCTGCTGATACAACTTAGTAACGTCCTAGTTCTGGGTGCCACCCAATGGTTCCCCGAACACGGTTAGTCTCATTACTTCAAGCGAATTTCCCCAAACTCGAGAGGCTAATAACTAGTAGGGAAGACATTGGGTTCCATAGTGGAGAAAATATGCCCTCATTGACGGAGTAAAATAGTCTAAGTAAATAGATAACAATAGTGGAATTAGTAAAAACATGCAGTATGTACATACCAAAAGACTGAAAGAGATAAACAACTAGCGCACAATACTAAATGATCCATGATACATATGTCTAGGAATAGAGGAAAAAAAGTTACAATGTGGGAAAACGATACTTAATAAGTGTACAAGTAAAGCAAATAAACTTTAGCAGCATCACAAACCTCTCTTTAGTCCCATGCTCTCCAGCTCCATAGTAATCATGTACCTGAAGTTGAAGGGAACTTTCCCATATCAATACTTGTAACAATATAATCTATTTTGGACATAAAGTATGGCCCAAACAGGGTTTGAGATGAATCCCAGTTGGTAACCACCCAATGATATGTTCCTAACTGTCAGTGAATATGTATTTTAGGTAATAAAAAAATGAAGTAGTAAACAAGATTGTACTGAAATGTAAACAATCCTACCCGTACAATTTAATTAATTTTCATATATAAAATAAGTATCTAAAAAACATGTAACCCTCTAGGATGTACTCAAAACCTATCCACTCCGGTTCAACCAAAAAATCTTATATAACTCTCTGGGTACGTTCTCATAACCTAACTCCTCTAATTCAACTTATCAAACACAAGCAACCCTCTTGGAGTTACTCACAGTCTAACCCCTCAATTTCATATTCATTAAAAAAACTATAAGGATGCACTCACCTTTAATTCCCCCTCTGGTCTTTCATCGATAAACTACAGTCACTTTGGGGAAGCACTCAACGTAAAATTCCCCTCTGGTCTACCAGTGTGGAACTACATACACTCTGAGGGAGCACTCATGTCCATACTCCCTATATTCTCACAACGTGAATTGTAAATAGACACTATGGGGAAGGACTCAAACTCCACTCCCCCTATGGTTTATTACACCAGGTTCCAACATCCATGGGTAAGTCAAATGTGCACAATGTTGTTCAACATCCAAAGTAAACCTAAAATTACTACTTAGCTAAATAACTTCAAATCATGTCACAACATCAGATAAAATCACTACATACTAACAATACTAAGCATTGAAAGAATGTTTCCTAACAGGATAAACTAGACCACAAGGTCAACATCAAATCAAACATGGGAAATCACCTCTATAGCATGGGAACGTAACCCTATTGACAAACAATATCCCTATCTCAAGAAAACAACAATAACATGCATAAAAAAGGATAAAATCCCTATGCACGCAATACCCTGTTCGAGGGTATTGGGAACTTTCTCACCTAAAATTAATGGAATAACTATTAAAATTCACACACCACATACCTCAGTATTTTAAGATCGATATAATCCTGTCTCAACACTTTATTTGACCAAGAATGTTGTCCATCTACAAAAACCTTCTAAAAATGCTCAACCGGGGATATCTCACAAAAGAAGTGGAATGTGAAAATAAGGATCTAGAAGAAGGAATAACTCACTATAGAGATGCCAACACAATTTATGACGGTTGAATAATAGAACGGATGGAAAGTCGTGGGCACAGAAAAGATCTTTCGGCCTTGGTCAGTCCTGGACGAGACGAGTAGAGAAGAAGTGTTTTCTGTGAACAAGACACAACCCTGTTCTGATATAACAATTAAAAAAAGTACACATAGTGTTATATAAAAGTACAGGACATGTATATGCCTTTACTAAGCCCCACTTTAGGTGGTCTCCCGGTCACCCCGCACTGCCATGTACTCAGTCATTTCACAACCAGTACACGGTAACCCACGACAACCAGATACATGGTATGTACTCCAAAGTACAAAACGTGTACTCCTAAAATTTATAAAAACACATCTTTTCTAAAAAAACAAGAAAATAAAGGCATATCTGAAAATATGATCCATGTACTTATAGATAAACATTTTATTTCATAGTTGAAAAAATTTTATTTTGGGAAATATTTGGAGTATGTTTTGAAGAAATCATTATATTTAGTGATTTTTATTTGAATTAAATTCATTATATATTAATCCAAATGGGATTTAAAATCAAAATTATAATCCATGTTGATATATGTTTTCATTATATCCATTTTCCTCATTTAGTTAATCAAATAATTATTCACTGCCTCCCTATACAATTTTTGTGTAAATTTTTCAGAGCTCAAAATTTTGGTTTTTCTGTTTACCTAGATGTAAAGAGAAGTTTGGAAGTTCTTGTTTGACGAAAATTGAATGGTGTTTAATTTTATTTGGAATTCTCAAATGTGTTAATTTTTTGTAAAATATGAAACAAACTTTTCACTAAAATCATTTGATTTTACGTGGAAAATGTTTTAATAACATCAAATTCCACAATGGAATGTGTTTTTTTAAAACCATCCCTTTTTGGAATCTCCACTTTTCAATCATGATTTTCTTTTCATACACTAAATTATATTAATGGATTTACAAAATAATATAAACATTATAATTTTTGGGTAATTAAATGTGACCTATATTCGATACAGTTTTCCACATCATGATTGCAGAATAAATGATCTTTTTATTACTAAACATTGTATTAAATATTAAATTATTGAATATATTTCAATATATTATCATAATAATATTTATTTAACAAATTTCTAAGAAAAAGTACATTATATTTAATTGTTTTATGTTCTATATTCTTATTTGGAATATAATTTATTAGAATACATTTTAATTTACATTAAAATATTATGAAATTCATGAATTATTATGTATGTTTAAGATTTTAAAAATATTATTAATTTTCCATAATTTATCAAAATTAATTTAATAGAAACAAGGAGGTGGGGGTGAGATTGTGTTGGGAATATTTTATATATTTATAGAAAATTATTATATTGATATGAGAATTGAACACATTAAGGTTTCTCGTGCTTGATCTTGAGCATGTTTTATGTGGTGAGTTAATTCAACTTGTGGAGTTTTACTAGAGTAAAAAAAAGTTATGAAACTTAAATCCATGACACATGTAGGATATAGGGCCATAATCAGCACTAATTGTTTTATTATATGTATGATTTTGGAGTGACTATGCAACCAATGATGATGAAGATCATTATTTCTGGTGTGAATCATACTCAAGATATTTTACTATAGATGGATGTGCACCCTGATCAAGAGAAGATATAATATAGTAGGATATCACATCCATAAGTCATGGGTTTAGTGAATATTATGATATAGGGATAATTGTATCTCAAAATATAATCTTCTTCATCTATTTTAGATATTCTATATCAAAATTATTTTTTTTGAATAATATATATTTTTCCCACTCTAATATATAACTACGTTGAAAAGGTGAATTTGATTAGAATGATATACATTTATTTTAAATTTTATGCATCAGTTTAATAATACATGATTTTTTAAATAAATACACAGACCTACACTCTCTGAAATGGTTCCTAAAAACATATTCTTATATATATATACTCTTTAATACCATGTGTGACGAACCAATACTGTAACTTCCAATTATTTTTAAAAGAAGAAAATTATATTTGATCACTTAAAGGACATGAAAAAAATTAATTTATCTTGTTTTACAAGAAACATGATTTTAGTCTTTCATTACACACATCACTTATATTAACTTGTGTTACACACTACCCCATAATTTTTATATTTGATTTTTTATTCAACATTAAACACAAATCATAAACGACCCATGATATATATTTCCATTATAACCTTACTATTAAATTGGAGGGTATGAATAGTTTTAACTACTTTATGAAATATATAAAAATAAATATATTTAATTTTCTTACTCAATATAAACTATTGATATATTTTTATTAAATAATCAATAAATTTTTACAAAATTGATTTTATTCTTCAAAAACAAGTTTTTTTATAACATGAATTTTATTATTTTTTATAAAAAACATTAAATTAAATCATAAGAATAATTTTTTGATAAAATGAACACAATTTTTTATTTTTAATATAAAAATTTAATTTGGGTGAAATTTTGAGAATTTTCAGAAAATGTAGATTTTCCAGTAAATCACTAAAAATACTATTTTTCTTAAAAACAAATTCTCAATAAAATTTGTAATTTAAAAGTCCCTTTACATTTTGAATAAATTATAAATTAAATTATGTATTATTTATTTATATTTTATCCACTTAATTACTTCTTATCACCTTTATATAAGTTTTTAGTATAAGTTTTACTTTGGGTTTAAAAGTGATTTTCTATCAAAAAAGTTTTCAAATGAATATGGATTTTTCTTTTAAATTAATTTAAAAAATTAAATGAGATTTTTTAATGAATTCATTATATTATTTATAATTAAATATTAATTTAATAGGGAAAAATGATTTTTTATTTGTGGAGTTAATATATAAACATCTTTTTCTAAAAAACAATCTTTTTAAAAATCATATGTCTCACCATGTCTAGAGGATTAATATTAACATACCATTTTAAAATAATGTTAATTTAATTTGAAAAATTATATTATATAATTGAAATAAAAATAATTTATTTTATATAATGTGGGTAACTTAATTTTTTACAATAATGATTACTGAAAATTGATTAAAATAACTTGAACAATTAAGGTAAAAATGGGTTTACTATGGGATGAAACTTTTAATTCAAGGGTAATACAGATCAATAAACTTGTGAAAATTCATATTATTAAAATTATTTGACATAATACATTATATTATCTTTATTTCAAAATTATTGGGGCCTATTGACCTGAAACAAAATGTGTATTGAATTCACTCTTTCACAAACATTACATGTTTTCCAATTAGATCACCTATAAAAGGCCACCCCCTCTAATCCTCAATTCACACCTTAAAATCCATTTGGTTTGGAAAAATAAAAAAAAAATAACACTTCTATAATTCCATTCTCTAATCCTAGAATCCTTGTTATTTTTATAAATCAAAACATGGAAGTCCTTTGGTGAAAACCAAAAGGGGATATATGAAAAGGAGGTAGTTTTTATTAATTATCAATTTTTATTATTTATTTCCACACCTAATTAAATTGTTATTATTTATTGATGATGTGAAAACCTAAATAAACTAAATATACTAATATTTTATTATAGTAAAGGTATGACCTACAACCGCATGCACAAATATCAAATGGGTTACGAAATCATTATTCGTGAGTAGGGTGGACTACCACCTCGCTAAACAATGTCATTTATTTTTACATCACCACATATCATGATTTGGTATGACGATTTATATAAGGATTATATATTATATTTATAACATAAATATAACTATATAGTCATTATATCTTATATAAAATTTTACATGACATACCATAGGGGATATTATAACATCTCTTGGGTGTACAACGAACTATCACTTCGTGAAGCGATGCAATTCGTTCTCACAAACACATTACATGGAAGGTAATATAGCTAGAGATAAAAAATATATGTGATAAAAATTAAATAATCATTACATTAATTAAATATTTACCACTCTGTAAATATAATATATCATATTTTTAAAATTTATCACTCACTAAAAAAATGATAACATTTTTCGAATATATGTAGACTATCTCCTTCTTGAAGCGATGTGGTTACTTCTTTTATCTCCCCATCAAAAGAACGTTATATATATTAGTATATATTATTAAATTATATTATTAATATTCATGAAAATATTAATGTTTCTTAACATCTTTTTATATTGATAATTGAAAAATGGAAACATTATGCCTTCGTACATACAACCTAATGTCTCTATAATTGTATCGTTAGTTTAGATTTCATAAAAAACTTCACTAATTTGTTTGAAAATTATAAATAATGACTAAAATTATAGTTATTTCAGGATTATTATTCATGATATTTTTGAAAAATGACTTCTTTGACCATTGTCAACCTACCAATGTTTTCTTAGACACATAATCTAAATATTATCAAAACATCCAAGTAAAAAATAATTTCTTAAGTAATTATATATAAAATCTTAATAAATTAAATAAAATTTATGATAGAAATGAAAATTATTATCATGTAAAAAATTAAAATATATTTATTATTAATAATTTCAATGAAAAGGCATGATGAATCAATGTTGTGGTAAGGTTTTTATCATCTCACTTTTATTTTAATGAGATATATTCCATTGTTACAACGTATTTTTGTTCTATGATTTATATAATACCCATTAATCTGTTGTATAAAAATTATAATTGAATTTAGGGGTAGTTACATATCCCCTTTATGATATATATTTCACAGGGTTTACGGTTTCAAGGTTGCCAATATTGTAAGGTACTTCGTCTAAATTTACTTTCATTAAGGCACATATTGATTTTATACACCATTAATATTTTTTGAGGTGTACATAAAGACGCTTTACATTTTTATCATAAAATTGTTTATTCTAATTATATATAATTTTTATATTTTGTTTATCCTACCATAGGGCTTATGATTTAAATATTTCCATGTTGATAATGGACCTTTCTATTAAAAAACCCTCATTATATTTTTTCATTCAAACTCTCTTTCTATTTGATGTCTATTTTTTTGTCAAAACATTTAAAGAAATTTTTTATGAATATAAAATATTTTCACTGTAGATTATATGTCAATTTTTACTTTATTTTCATCAGTTTAAAAAAAAATATATTTTTTTAAGTTTTTTACGAAACATTTTGACAATTGAGAAAGGGAATGTCATATTCATAGAGTACATGAAAGCAACACATTTCCCTCAACCATTAACATTATTTTATTTCTATATTATCTTCCATGATTTCATGTTTCCATATATTAACCCCATTTTTAATTTTATTTTAATTTTCTGTTTTGAAAATATATTTTGAAAAGAAAAGAGAATTTTTATATTGAAAATGGGGGTTTTCAAAAGAAATTTTATTTTATATAAAAAATTGATTTTCTTATGAGTTTAAAAGTGTTTTCAAATGAAAAATTATAAAAAAAAATTATTAATGTTTTTATACATGAGCATTTTAGATGATAAATCATTGCTCCTAAATAGCACAAGGTGATCCTGTTACAACATATACGATGGGGAAACCTAGATAACACTAGTTGATCCGGTTATAGCCTATATGATAGGCTCACCAAGGTATCACCGTTAGATCCCATTACAGCTTATACGATTTGGAATCCCAGATATAAAAATGGGATCATATTACATATTATGAAATGGGTGGACCCAGAGAGAGCTATAATGAATTGGATAAGATACATTTTCTTAAGAGTAAATAAATGGGATTTACCTACACATTTCGTCTATAGATTTAACTGGGATCCATATATTTCTCACATGGGTTTAAAATGAGTTATGAAGAGAAGTGTTCATGATTATATAATGTTTTTAATGATTTATATAGGTTTATAATTTTTCTTATGATCTTGAATGATATCACATGGCTCATTAATATTTATTATTATGAATCTTTCCTTGTCCATGTTTTCATATTTTATGATATAGGTACTGATTGGTATGAGTTAATTTATGATTCCTTCATTCAATATGATTATGTCATTATTCCCTCATGCATTTTTATTTTCGTTGATATTATTTGATTTATAATGCTTATGTTTATCCTTATTGGGAATTTGAGTAAACAATTTATTATGTTTCCTTTTCATCATGTTTTAAATACCGAATAGGGAAGAATAATTTAAAAAAAAGAATTTCACAAGGATGATATTGATGAATGAATGTGATATTTTATGATCAGGTTTAATTCATAGAAATTCCCATTTTATGACATGATTATTATTTATGTTGGACGTTGTTCTAATTTTCTAATTCACTAAACAAAAATTTTTATTGAGAATGTAAGTTATCCAATCTTCCATTTTCATGTTCGAATATATGGATTGTAAAAAATGATTCAAAAATATTGACATCAAATATTTTTTTTAATTTTTTTCAATTTCATCACCAAATTCATGAGTGTGGGTTATTGGTTGTTATAAATAGTATCATCGGTCATTTTAGATATTTTTTTATTATGATTTTATCATGTAGGGTTATATTAAGAGCTACAGATACAATATTAGGTCAATACGATTACATATTATCATAATTTCAAATTCATAAAAACCCCTATTTTATTCTAAATAATTATATTTTAATGTGATTATTAACACGTTAGGATATGATTAAATATATTTATGTGCATGTAAATATTCAGTTGAATGTGAAGAATTCCATTAAAATTTTCAGGCATATTTTGTGCGGTCTTGATAACCTTTATGGTTTATATGATCATGGATACTAAGATAATTATGGGAATAGAAAATTATCATATAGATAACCATGATTTTTAAATTTGATTTGGTGAGAAAGTGATTAATTATATTTAAAAAAGAAAGACATGTCATAATATTTTTGAGCTAGGAATTGGAAATTTATGAGATAACATTTTTTGGTTAAACACCAAATCATTTAAATTATAGAAATTTATGATTATTTTAGTTTGAACACTCGGTATTACTATTTAATTTCAAGTATTAATGTATCTATTGATGGTTTACACATTTTTTGTTTTATCTTACCATGGGATAACCATTTTGGATTTGAATAAATCAAAAGATAGGTGGAACAAATTTTTATCCCTTCTATAGTTATATGAACTTTTAAAAGATCATTTTTAGTGCCCCATAAACTATATAACTCATCCTAAGTACACATTATTTAGAGATAACTATTCTATTTTGGTTGAAATATTTACAGAGGTAAAATTATACTAATCATGTAAGTATCATTCTACATTATCATTTTCTAGATAGTATATGAACACCTAAAATCAATGAAAAGGATGCTGAAAAAAAATGTTCTCTTAGTACCATCATTTCTGAGGAACCATTGGTATTTTTAATAATCACATAATAACTATTTCAAGTCCCTTATCTTTCCATTTATCACTAACTCTCTTATGACTAAAGACCTCAATCACTCTCTATAATTATTTATGCTTTTTTCCACTCTTATGTATGTTCTCATACTTGGAAACCTAGTCATTTGTTGATAAATACGAATTTTTTACATCCATTTTTCTATTATTAAGTTCATTATATTAACCCTTTTACGATGTGGGTGACAAAATTTATTATCAAATACCCCTCCTTTTATTACTAATATGATTATAAAATTGCATGAGAAAAATTTATTAAATGGTGGATATAACATCATGTGTTTTTAATAAGAACAAAAATAATATTGTATTATGTAAAGGACATACAAAACTAATTTTATCATGTGTTAAACACACAACTATGTTAATATTTTGATGTATTCAATAATCATTTTTTCTTCTTTTACATGAAACCCTACAGTTATTATGTTCAATAGCGTGTTCAACATGTAACTCTAATCTTAAGTGACAAATGATATAGATTACCTTTATAACCTTGGTTTAAAATTGGTAGGAATGAATATTTTTAACTAATTTAAGATATATAAACACACACACACACACATAGACATATATATATATATATATATATATATATTTCTTATTAAATATAACTTATTGATAAATTAGTAGAAAATAATCAATCGATTTTTAATTATGTGATTTTATTCCTCATAAATTTTTTTTTCCAATTTTTTTTATTAATTTTCAAGTAAAATATATTATTATAAACGGTAAAAAAATTTAGAAAATTTATTTGAAAATATAACAATTTTTAAAAATTATAATTTCAAAATTTATTTTTGAAGAAATTTTAGGAACTATTAGAAATTAATTACCTTTTTAGTGAATAATCAAAAATGATTATTTTTTGTAAAAAGTGTTTATTTTTGTTAAATTATGTTATTTAAAAGTCTTTATATTTGTTGATTTTTTTCAAGAAACCTATATATTATTTACTTAATTCAAATCCACTTAAATTTTTTTAATAACATTATAATGGGTTTTAGTGTAAGTTTGTTTCGGGTTTTAAGAGGCTGTTTTAATTTTTTTATAATATTCATAATGTTTATCCATTTTAAATTATTAAAATAATAAATAATGGGAAATATTATAAATTTACTTTATAGAATATATATCATTAGATATTTTTATATTTTTATACAATCATTATTTTTAGTCACATATTTAAAATAAATTCTTCTTTTTCTGAATAAATACAGTTCTTAAAACACATAATCATTCTTTGTCTATATGATTAATATGAAATTAAATATTTACTCATGTACATTTAATTTGGGAAAATGGATTCTTTATTTGGAATCATAATAATTAATTATTTTTAATAATTTTAGATTAATGTTTTACTATAATTATTTTTAAATCCTTTTAAATTAATCACATGGATTATTTTAAATACATGTTTATTGAGGGATTAAACACTTCTATTATGGAGGTAAATGACCTATAAACTTGTAAAAACTCCTTTTATGGAAATATGTTGACCATAAATATTTTATTATTTATAATGGATAATAATTTTTTCATTGTGATAGGAACAAAATATGTATGGAATTCACTCTTTCAAAACCTTTAAAAGTGTACCACTTACCCACATATAAAATGATAATCCCTCCCTCCACAGTTGAAACATTCAAAAAAAGTTTTTTCTAGGAAATATAAAAAAATTACTTCTAAAATTACATCAGATCATCCCATAATCATTAATTAGGTCATAATGTAAACTAGGGGAGGCCTTTGGTGAAAGCCAAAATGATGTACTCAGAGAATAGGTAATAATCATCAACCAAAATTTTTATTTACATTCATTCCAGACACCTTAAATTCTTATTAAACCATTTTGATATCATAATATCCTTATCTAAAATTTATTGATATTTTTTTTATTTTACGGGCATTACCTACAACCACACACACTTCTATCCAATGGATTAATAAATCTTCATTTATATGTACGTTGGACTACCACCTCACGAAACGATGTCATTAGTTTATCCATTATCAACTCTGATGGTTGGATTTTATGATGAATATAAAGTTAATATATGATATTTTAATAGTAAATATACCAATGGGATAATTATATCATATATTTATTTTGTCATTCTATACCGTAGGAGACACGATTACGTCACTCGTGTGTATGATGAACATCTACCTCATGAAGTGATGTGATTTCTTATTCTCAGTCACGTTACAAGTAAGGTAATAAGTGTAGTGTTAAAATATATATTTGATATAAATTAGATATTTATGATATTATTTATATATTTTTATTCTGTAAATATAAAATATCATTTTATTTTTACCTTTTCAGTCTTTGAAGAAAATGATAACGTCCTTTCAAGGATATGTGGACTAATGCTTCCTCAAAGCAATGCGATTTCTTATTTTATCAAAAAATTAGAGGAATAATATATATAAGTTCATATAATTAAATAATATGTTAGTTTTGTTATTATAATAATTTTAGAAAGATAATATTTACTTACATTATTTGTAGTGTGGTCATTGAAAAAAAACTCTACTCATGCATACCTACAACATACCATCTCCAAGATCGCAATATTAATTAATTTTTCATCAACATTTTAAATTATTAATTTTACTTATATATTTTTTATAAATAATACATTTATTTTATTAGTATTATTATTTATATTTTTAAATAATTATCTCTTTGACCATAGTCATGCTACCAAATTCATTTTTGATAGATATTCCGAATGTGGTCAAAACATCCAACTAATTTTTTTATATAATAAATATATATATTGTTAATAATTGAAATAAATGTAATAATAAAATTGAAAAATGATATAATGAAATTTAATAATTAACATATGTTTATTATTTAGGATGATAAAGTACAATCACGACGAATCGAACTCGATGTAATGGTTTTCTCATCACACTGTTATTTTTTGAGATATATGGCTAGTCACCACTTTTTTTTGTAGTGTGGTGTATCTATTACCCATTAATATATTTTATGATTATTATAATTAAATTTATGTGGATGTAAATATCCATTTTAGTATCTCAAATTTATGGGTTTTATGGTTTAAATGTTACCATAAATAATCTGGGATTTCATATTAATTTCCATTCATTGAGGCATATAAATTTTATAAAACCATATTAATTTATGAGGTGTATATACATAACCATTCCATATTATTTCATGATTTTTTTATTATCATATTAAATTCATAAGTGTTTAATACCATTCAGTCGTGGGGATTATGATTAAAATATTTCTCTGGTGATGGGATACTTTTCTTTTAAAAACACATCATTCATTTTTTTCCTTCAAACTCTATTTCCCTTCCACGTCCATATATTTTTATGTTTTTTATATAAATTTATATATGGAAATATAATCATTAAAAATTAAATTTTATTTATCTTTTCACTTTATTTTAATTGTTTTTCCAATGTAATCGTCAAATGTGTTTTATATGGAACTTTTCAATAAAATGACTAAAGGATTGTCGTATTCTTAATGTACACAATGAAAATGATTTTTTATCCATTGTGGACATTATTTGATTTTTAAACCACTTAGAATGATTGAATTTTTTTGAATGAAAAACTAATTTCCCTTTATTTTTTATTTTTGTTCATAAAATTGTGGTTTTAAATGAAAAAGATATTATTATATAGAAAATGGTTTCGAAAAATGGTATATTGATATCCTAAAGTGATTTTTCACGTGTTTAAAAGTGTTTTTCTAAACTGAATGAATAAAAAATCTATATTCATGTTATGGTACATTATCATTATACATGGTAAATGGGTGGTCCCTAATATTTCATTATGACCCCTTTAGAGATTATATTATGGGGTCACCCAGATAGCTTCGTGTGAGCGCATGAAAACTTACACAATGGAGAAGACTATATAGAATTTTTTGATCTTGTTATAGCTTATACGAATGGGTGGCCTTGATAGCACTATGTGATCCTATTATAGATTAAATTATTGGTGTTCCCAAATATCTCTCCAATGCATTTGGAAATGTAACTTCTCTTACGTAACATGAATGAGGCCGCAACCTGAGGGTTTCTCCTATGGATTTAATTAGGATCCAATTACTTCTCACATAATATTAACATGATTTATTCACAAAAATGTTCATAGATATCAATACATTTTTTATCATTTTTATGGGTTTATAATGTTTTTTATGATCATGATTGACATCACAAGGCTAGGTAATATTGATTCTGATGACTCTTTCCTTTTCCATGATTCTATATTTTAGGTCCTAGGTATTTATGGGTACGAGATTTTTTAGGATTTTCTAAAACTCTCATATTAGGTCTTCAATACCATATGCAGTTGTTATGATCATTTCATACATTCAATTACAAATACATATCATTAACCTTAATATGGATTTGAGATTACCCTTTTTATTTTTATTTTTCCCCGTGTTATAATGGAAAATGTTGAAAAACAATTTTTAGAAGTTATTTTATATGTATGATGATGATGTCTTATAGTGAAATAAGAAGATTTAGTTTAAGTGGAATAAATTATCCATTGATTAAATGTGTATTATTTATGAAAGAATTTGTTCTTACTCTCTAAAAAAAACCTAAATGGTCCTTAAGAATGGATGTGATCAAATTTTTTCCTTTTTTTAATAATTAGTATGGAAAAATGGGCCATAATAATCATCATTAATGTCCAAAATTTAATATTTAAGTTTTCATAATTGGATCAAGTAGTATGGGTTCTTTTTTTATAAGGGTAGTCATACACACATGTCATATCATGTTATTAACATAAAATGTACTGATCAAATTAATCTCACAATCCATGTAATTTATGGTTTAGTGTAATTAAGGATAAATAATATAAGAAACACATTTTGTTATACTTGTGAATATTTTATTATAATAAAACAAAATAGAGCCCCCTATATATAAATGATAGGTTAAATCGTCATTATTGAAGGAAAAATAGAAATATAAAAAATAGATGATATAGAAAAATCTGTAGTATAATTATTATCATCATGTCATCAAGGGTCAGATCATAAGAATTTGAGAAAACCTGGTTTGGGGAGAAATATATTATTGAAAATAATATAGAACAGTAAGTGATGTCTATATGTTATGATATAAAGACATTAAATTTCAAATAAAAAACAAAAATCATAGAAAAATAGCATGTAATAATGATATTATAAACATGTTACTTGGACCATAATCATAGGTATATGGAATAAAAGTGTAGTATGAACTAAAATGTAGCATAAAAACTATGGTTGGAACAAACACGTGAATAGGGAACCTCTACATCATGAGTCACACACTTGAACCCGTGCTTATAATACAACATAATTGTGACCACATATACTTCACCTACATGATTCACAGAATTTAACTCATTCTTAAGAGGAAACATAATTTTTCTCATGTATATACATCTCATGAGATTTGAAATTTTAACCACTGCATTTGAGGGTTATATAAGACCACACCTATATATTCCATACATATCTGTTACACTATAAATAAATAATTCTTCATATCCTAAATAACCCAAAAATAAAATAGGATTCATATTATTTTCAAATTGAATAACATAATGAAATATATCATAATTCTATCAATAATGATAACATAACAAACTCAAGGAAAATAAATGGGTATCCCAAGATATTTATAAATACTATATGTAAATTCCATTCAATTAATATTATTAGGTATCCATTATTTACATCTTATGGGAATAAAAATTTCCATGAAATAAAAGCTGATGGTTGAATAAACCATTGATACAAGAAAAAAATTCATGAAGAGGAATTATAACATAATAAAGAATATTTGAGTTATCAATATCCCATATGGATTTGGTAATGTAAGGATATAAAAAAATAAGAGGTATATCATGAAATATATGTTTTAATATCCATAAATGAAATTTATTTTTCATATATAAAATCAATATGTTAGTGAATAGAAAATACAAAAGAAAACATTGTGAACAATATGAAACTTGTCTAATGAATTTGATAATTGAGACAATTAAACCCTTACATAATTTTTATATTTATAATTTAAAAACCATGATGGATAGTGAATTATATTTATTTGTATATTTTTTAGATTTCAGGAATGAATTTAACAGTAGAAATACACAGCTTTTATACTCCATAAAATTGATCTAGAAGTGAATACACATGATATATAAATAAGAAATAATTGATATGAAAAAACCCTTACCATATGCCCCAATACACTCTATGGGTGATCCCAACATCTCAAAAAATTAAAATTATGTTTATTGAATTTTTTTACAAAAAAATTACTTCCAAAATTAATTTTATAATGTATTATTTTTAATCATATGTTATGTATTTATTAAATACTCTTTTTCTTATGGGTGTTACATGTTCTTATATAGTCAATTTCTTCGTAACAATTTTATAAGGTAAGGCATTGTAAAATTAATTTTAGAATATAATCTTAATATACATATCTTTATCAGTTTATTTATTATATTATTAAATTAAATTAAATTATGATATACCATAGGCTCTCTAAAATGGGATCATATTAAGAAAGGTTCATTTATATGTTCAATTTTTTGGTGGTTGAGTTTACTATGACCATTTATTGTTAATATTCATGATATAATGAAAAATATTTTAAAAAATAATGTTAATCATGTAATAAATTTAATTTTTATACATTAAATAAATTTAAATATTCATTCATGTTACATTGTAATTGAAAACTAAAAACATCATTCCATTGAGGTTATAGTTCGTACGTAGAAATAAATGACACTCTCGTGTTTTATTTAATGATGGGTGGATGAAAATTAAATAATTTATCATTTAAAATTATTAGTTGTGTTATAAATATTATATTTTCTCATTAAATAACACTTTTATAATATAAATGTAATAAGGTTTTGATAAATATAACATTTTTTTCATGGAGGTTGTAATCTTCATGTACACTTGTCAACTTATTCATTTTTAACATTCTTTTGCGGTGGATATTATAGCATTGTAATACTATTTTTTTTAAATTAATAATTTTTATACTATCATAATTTTTTGTAAAGAAAATAGTTATTTGGGTTGATGTAGAAACAAATTAAGACAAATTGGTGGAAGACTTTACCTATCCCTTTAGGTGTTCTCCATTGGGTAACACCATATGGCTCCATAGAATGGTTTCATAGAAATAAAAATATTTTAATAAATGGGGATAGATTTTAGGTTAGAATATGGTAAATTTATTTTCAGCTATGGATTAGGAATTTGTGAAAAAATTGGATGAAATTGATCTCCTTTTGTATGTGGGGGAAATGGAACTGTTGTAAATAGCCATTACATTTTCAAAAAATGGAATGAAAATATTAAATGTATAATTATTCAAAAATATATAATTAATGATATATCTAGTGGAATAATGTCAATTAATTCAATCCCATTCATTTTCAGACATGTTTTAAATGTGTTTCATGCCTTTACCACTAGTTTTTTACATTTTATCATTTCAGTTTTTTTCTTAAAAAAAAATTCTTTACCAAAATAATTTATCTTTTGTTAAAAATGTTCAGTAACCAATCATAAAATATTTCTAGAATAAGAACCTAAATTTTTTCTTAATAAAATCAAATTATGATTTTATATATGATAAAATTAAATCATAAAATTAAACAATACCATATAAAAATCGTATTTGTATGAAAATTGATATTTTCACTATTTTATTTTATTAATATTATACAAAAATTATTTAAATTTTAATTATTTATAACATATTTTTATATTTTTTCAACATGCTATTAATGTGATTATATAAAATAGATCAATTTAATTTTTTAGAAAAAATTAAAAAAAAATGAAAAGAACAATTCTTTGAATGTAATACATTAACCAATATCATGGTCAATAAATATAACAGTTTAATAATATTTTTTTTCTAAAGTGTCTTTGAACACCTTTGATAATAATAGAATACTACTCTAAAAAATGAAATAAATATTTCAATATTTAATTTCTACAAGCAGTAAAAGGTAAATTTTATTGTATGATAATAATAAAATGAATTTAGATTTCAATATTTCTTAGGGTTTCATAACATTAAACATAGGTTTTAAAAACGTATCATAGTAAATGTTTTATTTCAATTTTATAATATATATCTTTTAGATATGGTTTTAAAGAAATTTAATTCATTATAATATTATTTTCTTATAGTCATTAACGTAAAGATATTATAAAAATTGATATTTTTTTGTTTTAACCTAATAATATTTTATATAATCAAAATGAAAAAAATCATTATAGGATAACATTAAATATATGAATAAAAAATTGTGTATATATTTAAAAAAATAATATAATATATTTTATAATATTATCATATAAATTTAAATACAATACATAAATAAAAATATGATTTATTGATAAAACACCGACTCAAAACATTATGTATTTTTAATACTAGTTTATATCCATTTCTAATAAATTAAAATATTATTATTTAGAATCGCTTTAATTTTTTTTTATATTTTACCAAAAATATTAATTTAATATGATGTTACTCATTTTTTAAGGATTTCACTAGGATAATATTGACAGATATAGTATTAATTTACAAAAAAAAATATATTCAAAAATCATGGGATGCTGCTTTCTTTCCCGTTATATAAATTACATACTCTATATTTCAATTTTCAATTAATAATGATTGTGTATAAGGGTATCTAAAATATATGAATGACTCACGGAATAATTTCTTGATAAATATAAACCTTATAAACAAAGGAAACATATGTTTTTATCTATAATAAGTTTATTCATGATTTTAAGTTTTTCTGAAATTTTTTGAGCTAAATAAACCTAATTATTTAGTATCTTGACTCCTATTATGTGAATATTGATCCTTGAAGGTTGGTAGTTATCAATTAAATGATAAATAATTGATGGTTATTTTAAGATATAAAATATGATTTTCCCATTTGGTTGACTAATATGGATTCTATGAAAAGATATAAAATATATTTCAAAAATCAAAAAAAATCTTCTAAAATAATGAAAATAATACTTTTATTGATCATAATCATACAATACAACATTTCTATTCATATGAATTGGATACAGTAATGACACCACCAAGAGATTTTGTTTTTAATACTATATCTAATAGTTACTGAAGAAAACATGACATAATATATCCATGATTCTGAAGTGATTAAAACATAATAACACTTAATAATCATTAAATAATTGAATCATAGTATTTTAATTGTATTTTTCTTTTTCCCATGGCCTTGTAGGTTTCTGGTTCCATTTTTCAATTTAATTCCTTTGATTATTATAATGGGTTGTATTGTGCATGAATTCATCATATCTAAATCCTTTATTTTCTATTGGATCCTTAGAATAGTTTTTTTATCCACCATGTAAACTAAACTATTCATTTTTATTCTTTGTATTTTGTTGATCTATTTCCTTATTTATCATAGATAAGAAATATTCTACTCCATTTGAGGAATTCCCCTGGGTCCCTCATAACACAATCAAGAATAGAATTACATTGAATCTTATTTGTATTTTTCATATTCATTAATTGGATTTCTATTATAGTACGTCCTTATATTCATTAGTTAGTTTGAAAATTGTAATTAGTTTATGTTTTAATTATATTTATTCATATATATATATTGGTATAATCCAAGGATTCCTCACTTTGGATCTTATCCTAATGATGGTTCATTGGGGAATCTCATCATATTTTATGGCATCCATTTTTAGTTTGTTACTTCTATATTTAACCATTTCGAAAACTAGAAGTGTTTAACCATATTATTGAACAATTAACATCATAAGATAATTATCATACCTATCCTCATGAAAAACATATCCAAGAAATACATAACTATTTAAAACCATAAACATGGATTTTAATTCAACATAATGAACTATTAAATATATTTTGGTTATTCATTTTCTTTATCCAGTAGGTTCTCTAACAATTCCACGAATATGTGATAAAATCCATCGTGGTGGTTTGTAAAGAGAATATGATAAACTAATTCATTTCTCTCAGAAGGATCAGGTAAGGTGTGCACCCATATGCCACCTATTCATGATATAAGTGAATAAAAAGTAAATACATATTATTCCATGTTTATGGTAATTTTCCCTAGTTATATCTATGTTACACCCGCATCCAATTTCTAGTATCCAAAAAAGGATTTAATTTCATGAAAAAAAAAATATCAAAACATCACAAAATTTTTATAATTTTATCATATACATAGAATCAACTCTTCTGATTATCCCAATTTTTTATCTAAATTATTCTCATCCAAATTCCCAAAATAACTACACAAATCCTCAAAACTAACAGAACTATTCTCTAATATCAACTAAAATCCACAGACCCAACCTTTTAAGTTGGGTGTTAAAATATTATTTTATAAACATGTGATTTAATACCAAGTGATATGTCCCAAGATAACTATATATATATCATGAAATTTCATTACATTATAATTAATCCTCATTAAATTCCAAAAAATCCCAGAAATGAATAGTTTGTTTCTATGTGGTTCAAATATATAAGCATCTTATTTTGTGATACTTGAGAATGTTTCTCCATAATTGACCACATGAGAGAAAAGTTTAGACCTAAAATAGGTTATACAAAATATAATAAAATTGGGAATAAAATCATAATAAAAGTAAGATATCTGATGATAAGTAATAAAATATTAACAACATATCATCAAGGGTAAGATCATAATAATATAGAAAAACCTAAGAAAGAAAGAAATATCTTATGAGAAATAACATTAAATAATATTGGATTTCCGTAATTCATGATATAATAAATTACAATTTCAAATAAACAAAAATATGTAATGGAATTTTTTTTTTGAAATCATGAGATTATAAATATGATCCATGCATAATAATTATAGGCATGTGGAATGTATATGTAAACTTTTTTTGGAGACTTTCTATTAAAAATAACTTTTTCAAAAAAAACAATATGAATTATCCCCCTTATTAGTAAAAAAAGCTCAAAATACTGTGATAAATCTTAATTGTACCCACATCAACATAAAATTCACAATAATAAACATTTAAATATGCCTGAGAGACATATCAATTGAATACACACATAAAAATATCAATAGATTACAACTTTTAACTGATTCCTTGGATGATTATATAAGACTCAAATCATCATTAATACCAATATTTGTGTGCCACGTGAAGTCAATAATTCAATCTATTATAAATTTCCAATGGAAATAAAATATTTTGTATATAAATAAAAATTTTAATACCATAATGAAGTAATTTATAATACCATTAATAATGATAACATGATAACCCCATGGAAAAAATTAGTATAGAAATATATTCAGTAATTTTCAATGTAAATTACTTTCAATTCAGATGAGGAAGTACAAGTTATTTACATAATGTATATATAATGTATATACGTTATCCTATAATTTCCCAAATCAAATAATGTATGCCATTTAAGAGATCACCATTCAGTAAAATAAAGAAATTATATCATGTTCATAATGCTAGACGTAGGAAGAAAAACATTACTGATACACCATGGATTTTTATGAGAGACAAATGAAATAATATATATTCACAAATTTAATCCCCCAAAATAGTATAACAAAATATAGAGGGTAATTAATTAAATTTATTATATGGATAAATAAAAAAATTTGTGATAAAGAGGAAAATGAATGTGAAACCATTAACGATATTTTAGAAATAAACTTTCTCATTATCATTATCAAAGTAGTTATGGGTCACGTTCAAAAGATATTTCGTATAATGGTGATGCAGAAATGAATGAAATTTTTTATATCTAAATTGAATACCAAAAATTATATCTTTGAAAAAAATGACATAATTGTTTTTCCAAGGAAATTTCTGGTGGAATATAAATAAAATTATCATGGAAGGAAAGCCATTTTAATATTTCAAAATAAATTTGATAAATTTTACATCATACTAAGGGATAATAAGTCTTCATTTTGAAATGTGGAAAATGAAAATTTGAATTCCACATGATATAATTCATAATTGTATTTCCATATATAATATTTAATATTATATATAATGGTAGTCATAGAAAATTAGGTAAAAACACTCTGAAAAAGGATGTGAATTATTCTCAACAACGAAATTATTATTGGGAAATAAATTAATCATGGAAAAATAATTCAATTAAAAATAATTTTTTCATAGATAGAAATAGAATATAACCTAAAACTAAACCTTACGGTTGAATATATGAAGTATATAATAAATAAGTTCATGATTAGCATTAAAATTAATGAAATTATATTTGAGTTATCTAAATCCCTTATGGATCTTGTAACGTAAAAAATAAAAATAAAATGGGAGTAATATAAAAAAAATTGACATTAAAATACAATGAAATAAAATATATCTTTCATACATAAAATAAATAGTATCGATAATTCACTATATAAAATAAAATATACTCTGAATATAAAAAATTTCTTATGCATTTGAGAATGGAGGCAAAGAATCCATTATATTGTCATTATCTTAAGAATAAAAACTCAAAAGGGTAGAAAATTAAAAATATTTTTTAAATCATTATATATATTGAAAAATTATAATAATGTACATCTATTTAAAATATATACACTAATAAATTGAAATATGTGGTTACTGAAAATCATAAGCTAATAAAGAAAAATTATGATTAAAAAACCCTTACCATATTTTATTATTGTCTCTCAATGTGACCCTAAAATACTTAAATGTCACATTGAGCTTATAAATTGTTCTATTAAAAAATATTTTTATCTATATTTAATTTCTATGGTATATTTATTTTCATTTGATATTTTTATCCAAATGATTTCCCTTATATTGCTTACCTATAGTTATACGGTCAATTTATCCCTATCTATATTGGTAAGTAAACGATATTGAACTATATTGTAAAATAGATTCATAATATCCGTAATTTTATTGGTGTTTTTATTTTATTATTCAATTTATTTTATTTATAATTCAGTATAGTTTTTCTAAAATTTGTTCCAATTAAGAAAGGTCGTTTGATATTTTTATTTTTATATTGTTTTAGTATTCTATGATTATCTATTAATAATACAACTCTTATGTTGTAAAATTTTATATTTATAAAATAATAATATTATTTGAAATATTATATTAACATATTTAATTTTTTTACCTCTAACAATGTTAATAGTTACTTAAAAGTGAAATACATCGTTCCATGGAAGCAATAGACTTCACATAAAGATATATGATAATATTATTTTTCTATAGGGGTAGAGAAAAATAAAATAAAATTTATAATAATTAAATTATATTATTTTTCATATAAATATATTAGTTTTTCATTAAATAACTCTTTTTTAATATCCATGAAATGTGGTAATGAAAAATGGAACACATTGTTCATGGAGGTGGTAATCTTCATGTTTGTTTTACGACATCATTATTTTTAAGTGGTTCTAGAGGGGGGTCGAAAATATATATTCCCAGAGAATAATAAATTTTAATCATAATAAAAATAATTATTTTATTATATGTTGTTGTAGATAAATTAAATATGGTATTATATAGAGAAAAAAATTAAGAGAGTAGGGATGAGAACATTACCTTTCCCTTTGGATGTTCTCCATTGGAAAATACCTTAAGGATCAATAACATGATATAATTAAAATTCCATGGAATAAATGATATGGGTTGAGGGTTTAGGAGATAATTTGGTTGAGTTTTGAGTGGTACAATTCTTTGTGATTTTGGAGAAATGTGGTGGAAGTGATCTCATTTTATAAGAGTTGGAAATGCCATGTTTTTAAATCCCCCTTAATCATTCAATGATGACATGACACTATCCAATGTTCAATATCCACAATAGATGGAAATAATGTTTGTATATGGTGAGACAATTTATTAATTCCCACAAAACTCAATTTAACACATTTTATGAACACCATTAAATACTTTTCCCTCTATATATATTAATTTTACCATTTTTATTTTTTTAAAATGGCAATAGTTTATAGCTAGGTGATTTTTATTTAGATCAAAATATAATTTTACCATCATTATGAATTTTTTATGTTTGGAATAAAAAATTAAGAACCATATATTATAATTCAATTTATAAATTTGTATAAATTATCATTTAAATTAAAATATTTTATATATAGGGAAACTATTTCTTATAAAAAATATTTCTCTTATAGTTATGCATTCTAAATCGAATATAACAGTAATTTACACATAAATGACTGATAATATATTTCTATATATTTTTAAAAATCATTTTAATGTATTTATATTGAATATATTATTTTGATTTTTTGGATAAAAATAAATGAACATTATGAAATAATAAAGTAAAATTAACCCTTTCATGATTATCAAGGTCTTTAACAATAATCACAGTTTTCATATTTTAATGCATAATAATTATAAATATATTAATAAATAATATAATTTTTTTACCTAAAATATGATGTCCATTTTAGTATATTTAATTTCTATAAATGATGAAAAATATTTTTTGAAGGGATAAATATTAGAGTTAAATATAACTCATTATTCAAAAAAATAAAAAATAAGGTTTTTAAAATTCTAAAAAAAATTAAATGATATATTATTATTTATAATTATATATTTTAATGAAAAAAGGTTTTATAAACATTTAATTATTTATTTTAATATGATAATGTCACAAAAGTTACAGAATTAGAGGAATTATTATTTTACCAATTCTCTTAAAAATAAATTATTTGGGAAAATTATGACCAAAAAATATTATGAAAATATATAAATAGAACGACAAAAAATAAATTAAATTTTAAAAATTTATGATTTTAAATTTTATAATGGTTGATATTATGTGAATATAGAATATATAATAAAAATTTCTTTAATTGAAAAAATGACATTCTAAAACATTTATTGTTCTTAATGCCATTTTTATGTATTTATTAGTGATGCAAATAATTTTTTTATAACTATATTATTATTATTATGTTTTCTGAATTATATTCATCTAATATTTCACAACTTATTTTATTTTAGGGTTTCATATGGAGAAATAAATTGAATACTGAACTAATTCTGAGAAAAAAATATACTCAAAACTACTCGAAAGATACAATTGTTTATATCATTTGAGTTTTAATTTTCAATACATAATAAGAATATTTTTAATCCACTATAAGTACCTTGGAATCTAAAACTGTTGTGAAAATATAAAAAGTCTATGATTATTCTCTTTTATAAGAAAAAGATTCTCCATCTTATTGTTTATTAGGAAAAAAATTTATAAGATATATATGTGATATAATTTATCATTGTAGAATAGTTTAATGTTTTAATTCTATTATCTCATTAAATAATAATCATTTTAAGTAATTCCATTAATGTTTATAGTATATTTCTATTAATTTTTTCAACTGTATTTTACCTTACTCAATCTACTATTAATCCTTCAATGTCTTTTTTTCACACTATTGTTTATCTTCCACTCAATTTCAACATTACTATTACATTATATTTTCATAGATACTTTATCCCTTTGGCTATTTATATTATCTTTTTTCAATATTTTTTTTTTCGTATTTTGATAAAATAATCACAACCTTCTTTTGGTTTTTCCATACTTACCATAGTACCACAAGTTAAAAAGATTTTAAATAATAATTTTGATAGACTAAATGAAATTATTTCACCCCTCCTTCCCACTCTATCTATTGGATGTGGTACTATGGATATTCTATGGTAATAGAGAGATTAAATAGTGTGGGAGTTATTGGTTGTAGGAGGAGGGAATGGGTTTTTTTCAATGATGTTAATGACACCCTACTACACAATATATGTTTTGTGGGGATGAGGTGAGATGTAGATGTCAATATGGGAATATTAGTATAATGTGGTTGTATCTTCTCGTATATTTGTGGTTGTGGTAGGGATGGAATGACACCAACACTAGATTGAAGATGTTTTAAGAGGTAAGGTTAAATAGTTTCCTAACACAAGAAACATCATCTATTAGATGAATTTATAATTTGATGAATTCGATATGGGAAAGAAAGAAAAAAATCAGTTCTAAAATGGTTTTGGTGTTCTTTATTTTATAATTTTCATACTCGTTTATTATAATTGGATGTGATAATTTGTGTATTATCATCTATGAGTCAAGGATGTAGTTGATCTGTTTGGTTCTAGTTCTTTTTTATTTTTATTGAATGCAGAATTATTATTCCATTTTAAAATTCTAAAAATATATATATGGTATGGCCCTACCGAGTATGCATATTATACTAACTCCGATATATTTAAACATCATTTCTGGTTTCCAAGGTGAGTTTGGTTATTGATATTGATCGAACTAAATTAGGGCATGTGTTTTGCTGCAAAGTCAATTCCAAATAATTTCTTATTATATAATTCGGTATTTTAATTGTTTCTCATGTTATTCATATATTATTAATCTACTAAAACGTTTCATTTAATTATATTATAGTGTTTTTTGGTGGGTTATTTCATAATTTCCTAGTTTATGGGAGAAAAAAGGTTCTCATTTGAATGATTTATACCCATAAATTATTCAACTTCCATGGTTATATTAGAGGTAGCCCTTGGGGGACACTCTTATATATACTTCAAGACAATCAGGGGTTTATATTGGGGTAATTTCATGAATTTTTGTTTCATCTATATAATTATATATGTCATATTTTATTAAACTATGTTATACTAGTGGTAATTGATAAAAACATTTATTGATTTGTTTTTATTTTTTATTTTATCTTATTTGGGTATTATTTTATTAAATCATATAGTTGAGATAAAAATTGTTATCTAACTTTTTAAAGAAGAATTATATTTTGGAAATATTGTTAATAAATATATTATTTGAATCTATATTATTTTACTTTTTATATCAACAGAATTAGATTATATAAATCGAGAAGGTGGAAAATAATTTTAATAATGATTATTCTTTAATTAAAATGGATCAATGAGGTTCTAAGAACCAAATAATACATACTCTATAATTGAGAGATTAAATTTAATGTATTTGGAAAATATGTTTTTAAATACTTTTTTCTAACATTATTGGATGCTTTCTAGTTGGAATTGAGAATATTTTTAATTTTAAATTTTTTTACTGATTTCATTTTATAGGGATTTTATTTAAAATATATTGGATTAAAAATAATCATAGTATTGACTAAAATAAGTAAATATTTTCTTCCTTAAAGGATTAATATTGTGGTTGTTCAATTATATTAATATTTATTCATGCACAAAAATTGTTTTAAAGATGATATATTTATAAAAAAATTTTATATTAAAATTTAATCCAGTAATATGTTCCTAACAATATATGATAAAAATATTTTAATGATTTGGATGTGGGATGTTTTATATTAAAGTTCAATGAGTGATTGGATTAGTTTTCATTATGGTTTTTATATTTGTTTTTGATTACCACTCATCTTTCAATGTGGTTTTTTAATATAATTAATTGATTATAAATTACTGTATCATATTTTATGTATCTCATATACAATATTTTTTAAAATTTAATGATTTTTATTATATAGAATAATTTATATCCTTTATTAAATGGTAGTTATTGAATGCGGTAATATTGTGAATATTGGCTTTAAATTTTCATAGTTTTATTTTAGATTTAATAATATATTTTTATAGTAGGATATGAAATATTTATTAGTGTAAACCATTTTTTATTAATATATTAAAATTAGTTTTTAAACTGATTATGTTTCATTAATGTTGTATTGAAATGGATGAAATTTTAGTCTAAAGATATTTTTAGTTAACTATTGTCAATGTATTTTCGATTAAACAATATCACATTGGTATGAAATGTGATATTGAGATAAATGAAATTCATTTTATTGTAAAATAGGATTTTTGATTATTCTAAAGTATCTTTTATGACAATCCTAGTCTTTATTTAACACATAAACATGATTTATTTAATAGAAAACATCAAATGATACAACATAGAAGATCAAGAGGTCTAGTGTCTTTGGATATCAAGAACATTAAATATAAACCTAAAACATAGGACACAACACCTTATTTAAAACATCCTTTACATGACCATTGGATTCCCTCATACATAGAATTGCATGGGATAATCTAAGGAAATGAATAAAAAATTGTGAGCTATAAATCCCAGTAAGGGAGTTAAAAATTTATAACATGAATGATATAGTACATTTTAGGTAATAGCCATATCAATGGAGTATAAGAGAAACATGAACATAAAGGCATGATATAACACGATTAACATAACATAGAAATATGGAAACAACATTTAACAAGATTTTAGCATGATAAAAGGATAATTGCACATGGATCATGAGTAAACAATCATTAAACTTTAATTTTAATGAGTAAAACCGAATTTCACATCTCATATCATTATACTAATCTTTACCCAATTCATTGTAGCGCTATCAGGGGACACCCTTTCTTAAACATTTTATTTCATGCATAAGTGTGCCACAAGGATCATACAACATGGATTCAATCATCATCATTTATTCCTCGATAAAGGGATTTGGAATGAGTACATTAAGATTTATAATCAATAAGTAAATTTGAATAACGATTATTACCCTTTATAGATAAATGTTCAAGGTATTCACTAAACAATGACATTGGCTTGGAATATCGTAGTGAAATTTCTTCACCATAACGATGTGAAATAAGAACGCCTAAAAAATATTTGATGAGAGAGAAATGGGTGTCTCATCATATTTACATGAAATGTACAGTAATGGGGTATTATAGATTAATTCCCCAAAAAACATAATGGAGTTTAGTTGCATAATATGAAAGAATTACTTGGATGTAAAAGAGGAGAGAGAAACCCCTCACGAAATTTCGACATGGTAACAGGTGTACATTGGAAACATTATTTAGATATAAAGGGGTATAACATCATCTAAAAATAAAGTGGGATGTATGGGTGATGTAAAATATTATACCCTTACACTTCTATTTGAAAACCAAATGGAATAACAACTTAAAAATAATTTGTAAAAATGAGAAAGGAAGAAATCACTAACATTGTAGTGTGATTCGAAAGGCTTCAGAGAGGCCTGAGAGAGGTTTTTTGGGAACATGGGGCCCCTTAAGAGGATTATATAGAGAGGATGGAATGGGTTGGATGAACCCCAAAGGCTTTACTAAAGAGGAAGTTGGATCCTGGGCAGGATTATATAGGAAAGGAGAGGGAATTCTTTATTATTTAGGTTTGGGTCACTGCACATTAGAAAAATAAATAAAACTATCCATCCCATGGTTTTTTCCCACTGTTTTTTACAATGGGGAGTGTAAAACAATATTTTTTAATTTCAATGGATGAACGTCTTAAAATAATTTGGTGGCTTATGTGGAGGTGAATCACACTCTCAAGAAAATTCATTTAAAAAGTTAAAACGATTTATAAATCTTGGAGGGTCTACTATGGTTTCTAAAATAAATAAAACAAACCTAAAATCACATTATATTAATTTTAAGACATATATTTTCCAAAAATATCGTTTATATTATTTTATGACATCACTATCAGTTCATTATGATGTTATAAAACAAATTATATATTTAGACAGTAATTAATTTTTTTCAAAAAAATTAAACTCTCTCAATTTTTTTTTAAAAATTCACTGTTGGATATTTTTGATGTTATGATTTCAAAAATAATATTCATTTTATATAAATAATTTTCTATAAATATGAATTTTTACATTTAAAATAAAAAAATGTCATTTATCAAAAAATAATGGGGTTTGATAAAAATAGCATTCAAACCTTAATAAAAATTACAATTTCATTAATAAAAATTATAATCCCATTTATGTATAATAAAATTTATTATAATAATATTTTATTAAAATATTATTTAATTCAAAAATATATTATTTCATTAAAATAGATTTCTATGTTGAATATTAACAAAAAATACTATTGGTGCTTTAAAATTTATTTATGAAGTATCAATAATAAAATGAATTTATATTCATTATTATATAAAAAATAATTCACATAATCATACTGATATGGTCTTGCTACATAACCCCTTATAACACCCGCATAAGACCGAAGGGTAAGGTGTGAGATGGTGAAAAACTCTTGATGTGGCTCAGATAACATCGCATGGGTGGTAATCCCTATTAACATCCACTACTCCCGTAATCAGTTCCGCTCAAAATTAACATGTTCAAACTCAGCTTGGTCATGGTAAAAATTGAAGCCTAATGTTTCCACCTCCTTTCCGAGATCTAAAAAATGGGCTTCGTATGGATCAAGTCTAATGGATGAGGCCATCACATCCTTTATTTGAGTAAATTGGATTTGTTAAAGCCCTATATTTATACTAATCTGGTGATCAATGTTCAACAACTATATTAGAAATGGTCATAATTAATAACAGTATTTTAAAATCCAAAAATATTAAACCAAAGAAGTTTAGATTTATATAAACAATTTACATAATTAGACATTTAATCAGATCAAGAAGAATTTTCATTAATGAATGTTTAGGTTGTTATAATATTCCCCCCATAAAAAATTTCACCCATGAACTTTTTCCCCACACTAGAACAGATTTGGGTAACTCTACATTATCATTTTCTACGATTCCCACACCACATCTTCAAACATATGGTTTCACCATAACACCTTGACGAGAAGAATAGTCTTATTTTGTAGAACATTTTCTCTACAATATGTGATCTTCACCAGCTTCTCTTCATAGGAGGGGTCATTATTCAATGGTACCACCTCTGGATTGAGTACATGTGATGGGTCAGGTATGTACATATTCAACAGTGTTACATGGAATAAATCATGTACTTTGGCCATGGTAGGTGGAAGTGCTAGTCGTAGGCCACAACCCCGACATAATCAAGAATCTTGAAGTGGCCAATGTACCTATTAATTAACTTCCCATTCTTTCCAAACCTCGTGACCTACTTCCATAGGGATATGAGTATAAATAACATATCTCCAACTTTAAAATTAAGATCTCATTGACAGTTATCGGTATAACTCTTGTCGATTCTGGTATTCCGGGATATGCTGTTGAATGGGTTTCTCCTTCTCCACCCTTTCATCTACCATTTCTAGTCATAGAAGCTTTAACTCATCGACTTCATCCTAACGTACCAGTGTTCTTTATCATTTCCCATGAAGGGCTTCATATGGTGCCATTTGGATTTGGTAATATAAGGATAAAAATAAAATAATAGGGATATTATTAAATATATGTTATAATATCCATAAATGAAATTCATTTTTCATATATAAAATCAATATGATAGTGAATGCACAATTCAAAAGAAAACATTGTGCACAATATCAAACTTGTCTAACGAATTTTAGAATTTAGACAATTAAAAACTTACATCATTTTTATATTTAATATTTAAAATCTATGAATAATAGAGAAATATATTTATTTTTTTATCAGTTAGATTTCATGAATGAATTTAATTATAGAAATACCTAGCTTTTATGCACCATAAAATGGATCCAGAGGTGAATGCACATAATATATCAATAAATAATAATTAAGATGATAGAAGCCTTACTATAGGTCCCAATACACTCTATGTGAGATCCCAACATCTCAAAAATTCATATTATATTTAATAGAATGTTTTTTACAAAAAAATTACAATAAAAATTAATTTTATAATGTATTATTTTTAATCATATGTTTTGTATGTAATAAATACATTTTTTTCTTATGGGTGTTACATGTGCTTATATGGTCAATTTCATCGTAACAATTTCAGAATGTAAGGCATTGTAAAATGCATTTTAAAATATAATTTTAATATACATATCATTATCGATTTATTTATTTTATTATTTAATTAAATTAAATTTATATTTTCCACATGTTCATTAAAATGGGAACATATTAAGAAATGTTCATTTATTTGTTCAATTTTTTGGTGGTCGAGTTTATTATGACCATTTTTTGTTAATATCCATGATAAAATAAAAAATATTATCAACAAATAATATTAATAGTGTCATAAATTTAAATTTTATACATTAAATAAATTCTTATATTCCTTCATTTTACACTGTTATTAAAAACTAAAACCATCATTCCATTGAGGTTGTAGTTTGCACGTAGAAATAAATGACAATATCATGTTTTATTGAATGATAGGTGGATGAAAATTAAATTATTTATCATTTAAAAATATTATTTGTGTTATAAGTATTATATTTTATCATTAAATAACTCTTTTATAATATCAATGTAATATGGTTTTGAAAAATTGAACATTTTTATCTTGGAGGTTATAGTATTCACATACAATTGTCTAATTATTCATTTTTAACATTCTTTTAGGGTGGATATTATAGGAATGTAATATTATTTCTGTAAATTAATAATTTTTATATTATCATAATTTTATGTAATTAAAATAGTTATTTGGGTAGAAGTAGAAAAAAATTAAGACAAATTGGTTGAATACTCTACCTCTCACTTTGGGTGTTCTCCCTCAGGTAACACCGTATGTCTCCATAGAATGGTTTCATAGATATAAAAAGGATTTTAATAAATGGGGATAGATTTTAGGATAGAATATGGTATATTTGTTTTCAGCGTTGGGTTTGGAGTGGGTGAAAAAATTATCTGATATTGATCTCCTTTTGTAGGTGAGGAAAATGAAACTATTGTAAATTGCCATTACTTTTTCAAAAAATGGAATGTAACTATTTAATGATCAACTGTTCAAAAATATAAATGTAATGATATATGTGATAAAATAATGTCAATTAATTCACCACCATTCATTTTTATAATCTTTTTAAACATGTTTCATGTCTTTTACCACTAGTTTGTTACATTTTATCATTATAGTAATTTCCTTGGTATCATGTCTTTACAAAAAAAATATGTTTTTCTAAGAAAATTCAACAACCAAGCATAAAAATTTTTCAAAATAAGAACCTAAATATTATCTTAATAAAATCTAATTTAGATCCAATATAAGATAAAGTTAAATCATAAAATTAAAATAATAACATATAAGAAACTATTTTGTAGGAAAATCGATATTTTCACTATTATGTTTTCGTAACATTATATAAAAATGATTTAAATTTGAATTATTTATAATATATTTTTAGATATTTTTAAGAATCATATTAATTTGCATATATAAAACAGATCAATTTTTTTAGAAAAAAATTACAAAACATTAAAAGAACAATTTTTTGAAAGTAATACATTAACAACTATCATGGTCATTAAATTTAACAATTTAATAATAATTTATTTATAAAATGTCTTTAAACACAAATGATAATAAGAAAATACTACTAAAAAAAGAAAATAAATATTTCAATATTTAATTCCTACAAGTGCTGAAATGTAAATTTTATTATAAGATAATATTGAAATGAATTTAGATTTCAATATTTCATAGGGTTTCACAACATTTAAAATGGGTTTTTAAAAACATAGCATAGGAAATGGTTTATTTGAATATAATAACATATATCTTTTAGATATGGTTTTAATGAAATTTAATTGATTTTAATATTATATTCATATAGTCATTAATGTAAGTAAATTATAAAAATCGATATTTTTTAAGTATTCACCTAATAATAAATTATATAGTAAAAATGAAAAAAATAATTATAGGATAACATTGAAAAGATAAATAAAAAATTATTAATAATTTAAAAAATTATTATCATGTTGTTTATAATATTTTCTTATAAATTTAAATACAATACAAAAATAAAATATTGAGTTATCGATAAAACAACCATTAAAAACATTATGTTTTCCAAATTCTATTTTATATAAATTTCTAATATATTAAAATATTACTATTTAGTATATGTTTAATTTTATTATATTTTAAAAATAATATTAATTTAATATGATTTCCCTATTATTTTTGGATTTCACATGGATAATACAGACAAATATAGTACTAATTTACCAAAAAAAATTTATTGAAAAATCATGGGGGGTTACATTCTTTCTCATTATATAAATTTCATACTCTATATTTCAATTTTCAATTTATAATGATTATGTATATGGTTTTCTAACTTATAGATATGAATCAATCAATAATTTCTCAATAATTATAAACCTTATAAACATAGGGAACATATGTTTTTCTCTATAATACGTTTATTCATGATATTATGTTTTTCTCTAATTTTTTGAGCTAAATAAACCTAATTAGTTAGTATCATGACTCATATTATGTGAATAATTATCCATGATGGTTAATAGTTATCCATGCATTGATATATAATTGATTATAATTTTAAGATATAAAATATGATTTCGCCATTTGGTAGACAAATATGGATTCTATGAAGAGATAACCAATATATTTCAAAAATCAAAAGAAAAATCATCAAAAATAAAAAAAATACTTTTATTTATCATAATCATACAGTACTTAAATTATATTAATATGAATTGGATACAATAATGACACCACTAAGAGTTTTTGTTTTTAATTCTATATCTAATAGTTACTAAAGTATACATGACATAATATATATATGAATCTGAAGTAATGGAAACATAATAACTCTTAATAATCCTGAAATAATTGAATCGTAGTATTTTTGTGGTATTTTACTTCTTCCCAACATCTATGAGATTCCTAGTTCCATTTTTCATCTTAATTCCTTGGATTTTTATAATGGTCGGTATTGTGACTAAATTCATCATATCTAAATCATTAATTTTCTATTGTATCCTTAGAAGAATTTTTTATCCATCATGTAAATTAAACAATTCTTTTTTTTCTTGTAATTTTTTTGATCTATGTCCTCCTTTATCATAGATAAGACATCTTCTACTCTATTTGAGGAATTCCCCTGGGTCCCTCATACAACATTAAATAGTTGAATTAAATTGAATCTTATTTTTATTTTTCATTTTCATTTATTGGATTTCTATCATATTATGTCCTTCTATTCATTAGTTAGATTGTAAATTGTAATTAGTTAATTTTTTAATCATATTTATTCATATATATATTGGTATAATCCGAGGATTCCCCACTCCGGATCTTATCCTAATGATGGTTCACTGGGAAATCTCATCATATTCTATGGAATCCATTTTTAGTTTGTTAATTCTATATTTAACTATTTCTAAAACTAGAAGTTTTTAACCATAATATTGAATAATTTTCATCATAAGAGAATTATCATACCTGACCTCATGAAAAACTTATCCAAGAAAGACATAACCCTTTAAAACCATAAACATGGATTTTAATTCAACCTAATGCACTATTAAATATATCTAGATTACTCATTTTCTTTATCCAGTGTGTTCGTAACAATTCCACAAATACGTGATAAAATCCATCAGAGTGGTTTGTAAAGAGAATATGATCAACTAATTCATTTCTCTTAGGATGGTCAGGTGATGTGTGTATTCATAGGCCTCGTAATCATGAAATGAGGGTATAATGATTTAATACTCAGTATTCTATTTTTATCGTAATCTCCCCTTGTTATATCTATGCTACACCCACATCCAATTTATAGTATCTAAAAAAGGATTTAATTTCCTCAAAAACCACATATCAAAACTTTAAAAAAATTTATAATATTATCATATACATATATTCAACACTTATAATTATCCTGATGGTTTTAACTAAATTATTCTCATCCAAATTCCCAAAATAACTGCAAAAATCCTCAAAAATAACTAAATCATTCTCTAATATCAACTAAAATACCTAGACCCAAACTTATAGGTCTGGTGTTAAAATATTATTGTATATTCATATGATTTATTACCAAGTGATATTTCCCAAGATAACTATATATATATATCAAGAAATTTTATAACTTTATAATTACACCTCATTAAATTCTTAATAATCCTAGAAACGAATAATTTTTGTCTCTCTGGTTAAAATAAATAAGCTTATTATTTTGTAATACATGTGAATTTTTCTCCATAATTTTCCACATTAGAGATCTTTTTATACCCAAAATATGTTATACTAAATATAATAAAATTCGGAATAAAATCATTATAATTTTAAGAGATCAGATGATAAGTAAAAAAAGATTGTCAACATATCATCAATGTTGAGATCATAATAATATGGAATTACCTAAGAAAGAGTGAAATATCTTATTATAAATAATATAAAATAATAAGTGATTTCCATTATTCATTATATAATAAATTACAATTTCAAATTTACAAACATATACCATGGAAAACATTTTGTGGACTCCTGAGATTATAAATATGATCCATGCGGAATAATAATCGGCATGTGTAATGTATAAGTAATTTTTTTGGATGTATTCTATTACAAATAAATTTTCCAAAAAATATAGGATGCATCCCCCTACTGATTCAAAAAATGCTCAAAATATTGTGATACATCTTAATTATACCCACATAATCATAAAATTCACAATCAAAAGACATTTAACCATGCTTGAGGGACATCTCAATTGAATACACACATACAAATATAATTAGATATAAACTTTTAATTGATTACTTGAAGGATTATATTAGACTCCAATCATCATTAATACCTATATATGTGTGCCACTTGAAGTCAATAATTCATTCTATTATAAATTTCCCATGGAAATAAAATAGGTTTTATAAAAATTAAAAGTGTAATACCATAATGAAATAATTCATAATTCCATTAATAATCATAACATGATAACCCGATGGAAAAAATTAGTATAGAAATATATTTAGTAATTATCAATTTATATTACCTTCAATTTAGATGAGGAAGTACAAGTTATTTACATATATATATATATATATATATATATATATAATGTATATAATTTATCCTATATTTTCTCAAATCAAATAATTTATGCCATTTAAGAGATCACCATTATGTTAAAAAAGTAAATATTGCATATTCATTAAGATAAACAATAGAAGAGAAACATTATTGATACACCATGGATAATTATGAGAGACAAATTCAATAATATATATTCATAAATTTATTCCCCAAAAATAGTATCACAGAATATAGAGGGTAAATAATTAAATTTATTATATAAATAAATAAAACATTTTGTGATAAAGAGGATAATGGATATGAATCCATTACCAATATTTTAGAAATAAGTTTTCAAATTATCATTAACGAAGTAGTTAAGGATAACTTTCAAATGATATTTCATATACTGGTGATGCAGAAAAGAATGAAATTTTTTATTTTTAAATTGAATACTAAAAATTAAATAATTGAAAAAATGACATAATGGTGTTCCCAATGAATGTTATGGTGGAATATAAATAAAATTATCATATAAGGAATACTATTTTAATATTTTAAAATACCGTTGTATCAATTTACATCATACTAAGGGATAATAAATCTTCGTTTTAAAAAGTGGAAAAATGAAAATTTTAATTCTACATTAGATAATTTATAATTGGGTTTCAATATATAATTTTCAACATTATATATAAATTTAATTATGAAATATTAACTAAAAAAACTCTGAAATAGGATGTGAATTATTCTATATAGTGAAATAATTTTTGAGGATGAAATTAATCATAGAAAAAGTGTTTAATTAAAACTATTTTTTTCTTATATGGTAATAGAATATAACCTAAAACAAAACCTTAGGGTTGAATATATTAAGTATATAATTAATAAGTGCATGAATACGCATTATAATTAATGAAATTATATTTTATTTATCTAAATCCCTTATGGATCTCGTAATTTAAAAAATCAAAATAAAATCGGAGTACTATCACAAAATTGATATTAAAATGTTAGGAAATAAAATTTGTCTCTCATATGTTAAATAAATTTTATAGATAATTCACTATATAAAATTAAATATACTGTTAATATAAAACATTTCTCATGAATTTGTGAACTGAGGCAAAGAAGCCCTTATATTGTCATTATCTTATGAATAAAAACTCAAAAAGGTATAAAATTAATAATATTTATTAAATCATTATATAAATTGGAAAATTAAGATAATTTAAATCCATTGAAAATATATACACCAAGAAATTTGATTATGTGGTTAGTTAACATCATAAGTAAATTAAGAAAAATTTTGATTAAAAAACCCTTACCATATTTTATGATTGGCTCCCAATGTGACCCTAACATCATTAAATGTCACATTGAGCTTACTAATTTTTATCTTGAAAAAAATTTCATCTATATTTAATTTCTAATGGAATATTTATTTTCATTTGTAATTTTTTTATTTAAATTCATTCCCATATGTTTGTTACCTGTGGTTATACAGTCAATTTATCGCTAAATATTTCTGTAAGTAAACCATATTACACTATATTGTAAAATAGATTCATAATATCCATAATTTTATGGGTTTTTGTATTTTATTATTTAATTTTTTATTTATAAGATAGTATAGTTTTTCTAAAATTCGTTCAAATTAAGAAAGGTCCTTTGATATTTTTATTTTCATAATGTTTGAGTATACTGTGATTATTTATTAATAACACCACTCTTATAATGTAAAATTTTATATTTATAAAATAATCATAGAATTTGAAAATTTTTATTAATAGATTTATTATTTTTTACCTGTATCTATGTTAGTAGGCATTGAAAAGTGATATATGTCTTTCCATTGAAGAAATAGACTGCACATATAGATATATGATAATATTATTTTTTTAGGGAGAGATATATAAAAAATAAAATTGAAAATCATAAAATAATATTATTTTTCATATAAATATATTATTTTTTCATTGAATAACTATTTTTTATTATCCAAGAAATGTGGTAATGAAAAACTGAACATGTTTTTCATGGAGGCGGTAATCTTCATGTATTCTTGATGGCATAGTTATTTTTTAAATGGTTCTGGATGAGGGTCAAAAATATATATTCCAAGAGAATAATAAAATTTAATCATAATAAAAATAATTATTTTATTATACGTTATTGTATATAAATTATTTAAGGTAGTATATAGGGAAAAAAATTAAAAGAGTAGGAATGATAACATTACCTATCCCTTTTGATGTTCTCCATTGGGTAACAATTTACGGAAATATAAGAATATATAATGGGAGTTCCATGGATTAAATAAAATGATTATAGGGTTTAAGAGTGAATTTTGTTGAATTTTGGGTGGTACAACTCTTTGTGAATTTGGAGAAATGTGGTGGAAGTGATCTAAATTTATAAGAGTGGAAAATGGCATGTTTTTAAATCTCCATTAATCTTACAATGATGACATGAATGTATCTGAGGTTCAATATCCCCAATATATGGAAATAAGTTTTGTATGTGGTGAGATAATTTGTAAATTCCTACAAAAGTAATTTTAACACATTTTATGAACAAAATAAAATACTTTTACCTCTATATTTATTAATTTTTCCATTTATTTTTTTACAAGTTTTCTAGTTTGTATCCAGGTAATTTTTATTTTGATCAAAATACAATGTTACCATTATTATGATTTTTTTTGGAATAAAAATTTAAGAACTATATATTATAATTCAATTTATATATTTGTATAAATTATCATTTAAATTAAAATAGTTTATATATAGGGAAACTGTTTCTTATAAAAAATATTCCTTTCATTGTTATGCATTCTAAATTGAATATAATAGTGATTTACACATAAATGAGTGATATAATATTTCTATATTTTTTTAAAAATAATTTAAATTTATTTATATAAAATATATTATTTTAGTTTTTGGGATAAAAATTAAAGAACATTAAGAAAAACATAATGTAAAATTAACCCTTTCATGATTCTCATGGTCCTTAACAATAATCATAGTTATCATATTTTGATGCATAATAATTATAATTTAATTATAAAATTATATAATTTTTTTACCTAAAATATGATATCCATTTTATTATATTTAATTTATATAAGTGATGGAAAATAATTTTCTAAGGGAAAATTATTAAAGTAAAATATTACTCATGATTCAAAAAAATAAAAAAAAGTATTAAAAATTATAAAAAAATTAAATGATTTATTATTATTTATAATTGTATATTTTAATGAAAAACTGATTTATAAACCTTTAATTCTTTATTTTATTATGATAATGTCACAAAAGTGACTAAATTAGAAGAATTATTATTTTATCTATTCTCTAAAAAATAAATTATTTGAGAAAATCATGTCAAACTAATCATATGACAATAAATAATTGGAGCGACAAAAAATAATGTTATTTTTAAAAAATTATGATTTAAAATTTTATAATGGTGGATTTTATGTGAATATAGAATATATAAAAAAAATTAATTTAAAAATGACATTCTAGAACAGTAGTTGTTATTAATCCTATTTTTATGAATTTATAAGTGATGAAAATAATTTTTTGGTATGGATTTATTATTATTTTTTTCTCTGAATTATATTCATATAATATTTCACATTGTACTTTATTTTAGGGTTTCTTATGGGGAAATCTACTGAATGTTGAACTAATTCTGAGAAAATTTGGCAAACACTAGAAAACAACATCAGCTTGTATATGCGCTTTTTGAACAGCCTCCATATCAACCATTCCTTTGTCAACATTCCTGAATCAAACATGGATCGTTAACAACATTACTTGAACTTGACATGCCAGAAATAAATCCCCTTTGTCAAAAAACTTGTACGTCATGATTTTATTTGTCAACAATCACAAAACAGAGTCGCACTTTGTCAACAAACATAATCACCTCAAAAATGATTCAATGATACCCTGAGGGATTTTTTCCCAACCATACCCCCTCTGGGTTTGTTGGCAACTCTTCTATAAAAATATACGTTGTTATTTTTTCATCCACCATTTTCCTATTACGATTCCTATAGCAATCAAGGATTTACTCAAAACATAATTTAAGCCCACATGAGCAATGCTCGGGATCAGAAACAAGAGTAAATGAAAAGTTCATCAATGAATCACTTCAACTCTTACACCCACTATTGACACCAAACTAATACCAATTTTTTTAAATATTTTTACCTCAATCCAAAAACACTCTTATGCTTTTATCATGATCCTCAGCTATCATGATATCTATTCTTTGATCAATCAATTCTAGAATCATTAGATTTAAAAATCTCCCCATGTCTCATTTATCTCCCCCAATATAGATGGTCCTCCTATCAGCTTCTCCCCATATAAATCACGATTTATAAAATTGATACACTACCACCCCCTTGAACAATCACTATTTCCTCTCCCTTTGTCAACGAACTCAAAGGTAACTCCTTTGCAGTCTGTAACATAGTAGAGACCACATATTAGCATAATAGGGAAAAAACATCATACCTTAGGAAGAGGGGCTGTGTTCCACATTCACACTCTTTCATGTGAGGGGATTCCAATGAACTCCTAGAGCTAGTCATTGCCTCTCAAAAGCATCCTTGGTTAAGGCCTTTGTCAGAATGTCTGAAACCTGTAGCTTTATAAGAATATACTCCAACTTCATGATTCCTTGATCAACATTATCCTTGATAAAATGATACTTTATCTCAATATTATTGGACCTTGAGTGATGGATGATATTTTTTCTATGATTTATAGCACTTGAGTTATCACACTAAATTTCAGTTGGAGACTTCACTTCAACTCCAATATCATAAAGCTGTTGCATCATCCACAATAACTGTGTGCATGCTTGAGTGGTCGCAATATAATATGCCTTCGTGATACTCAATAAAATGCGATCATTATTCTTTCATAGCCATGAAATACACAATCCACCAAGATATAATGCACCTCCTAACATTGATTTTCTGTCATCTACTTATCCAGCCCAATCTGCATCAGTTTATCCCAATAACTCTGTCTGTGATTTTTCATTATATGTAAATCTGAATTACTATGTGCCCTTGATATACCGAAGTATTTTTTTTCTGAATGCATGTCGATTTCCTTGGGATTACTCTGATATCTCACTACTTGGCATGTGGAGAATACAATGTCAGGCCTTGCTGCAGTCATGTACAACAAACATCCAATAATTCGCCTATATTCTGTGATAATACATGCCTTTCCATCCTCATATTTGGATAGTTTCGTCTATGTATCAACTGGAGTATTCATCCCCTTGGGATTTTCCATTCCAAAACTTTTCAAAACCTCCTTTGCATATTTGGATTGAGAAATGAATGTTTCATTCCTTCTTTGTGTCACTTCATATGATCTACCAAAAATTATTTCATCGGCATGAACCAACCCATCATCCTTTGATTACTGTCATTGCTGAAATAGAGATTGTAATCAACTCTCTGATGCTGCAAACCAAACTTCTTTAAGTACTGATCAAGCATTGAGTTCCATGCTCCTGGTGCTTGTTTCAGCCTATACAATTCCTTCTTCAGTATAAAAACCATATTCTCATCTTCATGAGTGATAAAACCTTCTGGCTGCTCATTGCACACCTCTTCTTCAAGAAACCCATTCTAAAATGAAGATTTTACGTCCACATGGAACACTTTGAACTTTCTTTGCAGTGATATTGATAAAACTAATCAAATTGTTTTGAGCCTTGCAACCAGTGAAAATGTCCCCTCAACATCAATACCCTCTATTTTGGAGTATCCTTTGCATAGCAGTCGTGCTTTGTTTCAAATCATTGTTCTGTCTTCGTTCATCTTGTTGTGAAAGACCCATATAGTCCCGAGGACGTCCTTTTTTACTTTCCATGAAACAATCGTCCATGTCTGATTCTTTTCTGAATCGGCATCAGTCACTTATGCTCCCCCTTTATTGTTTTCCTTCTCATCACATTCATCAGCTCATATATCTTTCAAGTGGATTTCATAACTTCTCTTCGATTGTCATGATGATAAGTATTTTCCTTCCGTAGGGTAATTATCAGTGTCTACTTCTGAGTAATCATTTTCCACTTTTACTCCCCCTGAGTCTCTTACCACTTCCTCACATTCAATAGAAAACTTTTCACTATGTCATTGATCAGTGGAATTATTTATTTCAACTAATTTTTTGGTATTTTTGTTAAAACATTGTGGATATTCTCTAGCAGTTTCGTGGTATCCTAAAAACAGTTAGCTGATACAACATTGTTAGATCAAAATAGATATGCATGAGATGCATGATTATTGCTGCTTCTCTGGAAATATGTCTTCTCTCATTAGACAACACCTGACCTAGGTCATCCAATTACTTCGTGAATGGATCATGCATCTATTTATGATATTTAATTCTCTCCTAATGTTATGGAACACATCCTAGGATTAGTCCCACCTTTTATACCCATAAAAATTCTTCTTCTCCTACATTATCTATTTTTATATTCCACTCAGATTTGAGCCATTAACAAAATCTCTAATCCTACTGAGTTGGTACTCAGTGTAGGAAACAAGAGACAATGTTAATAACACAATCACTTCCTATTGTGCTTTGTTTCTCCCTTTCTTCTTCAACTTTGGAACCTGATTTGAGTCAATCGAAAATCATAATCATATCACTTCTATATTTTTCATCTTTAGATAAGCACTTCCCCTTGGATCGTATCTCCCTAAAACCTGAAACACTGGAATCATCAGTTAACAAAATTTATATACATAGGGATATGTGCTCTTCTAGAATCGTCAGGATGAGGATTGTGGTTGATCCTAAGGGTTCCACACTTTGATTCTTTCATGCAGAGCATCACAATCTTTCCTTGCTTCTTTTAGCTACCTATCCAATTTTAACTATTTTGGACATCTGACTAAGAATTCTTTACCCGCATTCTGATTATTTTTCTGATATGTAGACTTTGAAGGCATAGCCTTTCTCACATTTTGTTGTTTAATCCAACTAGTACACATTTCATTCTTTTATTTTCCATCGACATTCCATTTCCCTTGATTCTTTCATTGGTTAAGAATCTTTCTACTTATCACCACCCCTTTCTGCTTCCACCATTGCAGGGGTCCTTCTCTTTCCTCCACTTCTCGTTTTGGAACACTACATGTGAATTTTTCAATGTATTATTTTTTCATCTTACATTTATCAAATATCTGAGTCACCACACTATTTTTCATTGGTGGTAGGTCCTCCACTAAACGTACATTCATCTTACTCTCAACTGTAGTATTTCCTCCCTTTTATATCCTGATTTGTTTATGTTCTTTCTTAGAGAGCGGTTGTGAGTGTGCCAGAAGAGGTGATTGATACACCATTTGTTCAGCACCATGTGATGCCCCTGAGGATATAAAAATATTTTCCAATTTACCACTTTTTCTTCCTATGTACGATTTTTCAATATAAACCACTTGAGTCACGAATCTCCTTTCAAGTTCCTTTCCCTTTCCTGCTTTCTTCTTATTAAAATGTCTTGACAAATGACCATAATACGAACATATTAAACATCTTCCAACAAAGGCATACCTCATTTCATCATTTCTCAATAGAGATGTTGATGCATCATGAGTTCTTCCTCTGACATTGAGTTTCTGATCTTTTTGACACATACTCATGGTGTTTCCCATTCTTCCACAGTAATAGAATCTAATGAATGTTTTCCTATGAGAGACTATTCTTTCAAGTTTCTCATAACAATTTTTCATATTCCCAGATTTAGTAATGTCTCTAGTTTCAGAGCACAAAATATACTCCTGAGCCTCTGAATAAAATTTTGAGGTGTGTCAATCAATCCCGCAGAAATAGCACATGTCATCACTACTTTTTGTAACTGTCCTCTTATACCTATCTGCAGCACCTATAGGATTTTTTACACATCTATAACTGTTTACAGCACTCTTTCTATCATGCATGGGAGGTGATTCATCAAATCCGTGACAGGTTTTTTCCAAACTGTATTGTCATTGAGCTGAGAAAATTTGTTCTTGCCTCTTTTCAGAAATAGAAAATTTTCATTCCATTTCATTATCACATGCTAAAGGATAATCAAATAGTAAGTTTAATGCATCCTTCATTTCAGGCATTCCACTAACATTGAATTTCTCCACCTCCTTCTTTAATGATTTTATCTCATCATCAAACTTTTGAATCTTCAAATCTCTTGATTTAAGGTGGGCATTGGATTCTCTTCTCAGATTATTTCCAAATCTCATCTCATATTCCAGTTCTCATGTAATCTTTTCAAACATATAACTTTTCTCCTTTAATTTAAATTTTTCTTGAGAAACAGATTCAGAGACATATATATTCTTCTATTGTATCCTTTGATTCTTCTAAACTAGTTCAGATAGCTGTGTTGCAAGATCATTAGTTTTTTATTTCAAATTTTGAATCTCATATGTGTTCATACTCTTCCCCTTGACACCAGCTTTTTATTTTCCTACCTTTGCAGATCTATTTCTCAATTCATCTTCTATAGAATCATCTTTCTCCCTCATATCATTTTCTACGTCAATAAGCCTTTATTTCAAAACTCTTAGCTTTATTATCTTAGTTTCCAGTGCTTGGATCCTAAAATCATTATATTTAATTTCATCATTGAATTTCTGATCCAATTCTTTCATTTTGTGGACAACTTCCTCTTATTGGATTCTGGGAGTTTCTTCATCATCAGTAGTTCAAACATCACATTGAATGTCAAGTTCTTCACTAATTCCTTCAGAATCCCTGAATGAGTAAATATTTTCACTATATGATTCATCAAACCCATTATTTTGTTCACTACAAGATTCTTTTTTACTGAATCAAACTTTTTCCATTGACACTTACACGTTAAGGGATAAAACATGACTTCTGATTCTTCCTTGATGTTTTCCCATTTACCATGGCACACCGAGAGAATAGAAAACTGATGTAACCACAAAAATAAACTACACCATGTCGGAGAAAAAATATCTAATAAAAGAAACCTTCCCTATGATACCAATTGTTAGGACCAATAGGGGCCTATACACCCTCAGAGGGGGGTGAATCTGGGTATGAATATTATTTTTCAAAACTATTCCTTCCCCACTGGATATTGAACTCTTTATTACAAGGGTCATGTTGTTTTTACTTGTGTGTCTATTATGACCACTTCATTTCTACTTTATCTGATTATGATGCTTTAAATGCAATGTAGGGATGTAAGCAGGAAGACACATAGATTTTTACTTGGTTCACCCTCACTATTCTATGTCTAAGGAGAATACAACGGTGATGTGTCACTGTACAAAATCCACTAAATCACACTACTGTTTACAAGGTTCAGGATAGATCACATCTATTCCCAAGATCACTGTCTTTACAAGGTTTAGGGTTAGCTAACTACTTTCTCAAGGGTCACTCCCTATTTCTCTCTCTAGAGCGATGCTGGTGGAGAGGATAAACTTCTTCCTCTTCCTTTGCTCACTGCTCTGGAAAGGATCCACTCACAGTTTATAGACATGTTAGCCTCTTCATTACCACTTATGAATACATCCTCTGTTGTAAGTAGATGCTCTGTTGAAGTCCAAATGTCACCCGTGGATTAATCTCACTTTTCACAGATGGTATCAGTCAATATTTCAGTTTTTATGCATCCCTGATTCACTACCATGCTTCAACCATACCTGGAGACCTTCTCCAAGATAGCGCACAAGTCTCGTCATGCAAGTTATAACAGGCGAACAGGTCCACCTCAACCACTTGTGTGACACAAGCTTTTGAAACACCAAACTTGGGCGACTCACAACCTCTTACACACAAACCAATATTGGCACACACCCACCAACTATTTCACTTCTTCAAAACCTAGCGTGCATGATTCACCAAATCACATGCACGACACCCCCTTCTTCAACTCAATACATGGGCGAATCCCTTCCTTTCTCGCCCAAACCACTCTGTACGAGCATCAATCAACTGACACACAACTTCTACTTGTGCGACCACACCACCACTTATGCGACCACCAAACCTGCACGACGGGAGATCTGATTTTCTCTACGGTTTGAACTCATCACCGAATGAGGAGGGGTCGACCACTATTTATATAGATTTGGACACCCTACGCGATGGCATGCAAGTCTCCTCTCGGCGTGCATGTCTCAGGGCGCAAGTCTCTTCCGTATAAGTCACATGCGTGACCAACCCTAACACATGGACGCCCCTTTTCCCTTGGCAATATTTTGATGTTGTGATCTTGAAAAACATATGTCGCGCAAGTTTCATCTCCTTCAAGATAACGCCGTGCAAGTCATTTTTCCAAAACCACTTTTCTCCATTTGTTGATTTTAACACCCAAAAATTTGGCAAACACTAGAAAACGACCTCAGCTTGTATATGCTCTTTTTGAACCACCTCCAGATCGACCATTCCTTTTTCTACATTCTTGAATCAAACAAGGATCATTAAAAACATCCCTTGAACTAGACATGCCACAATGAAATCCCCTTTTTAAACAAATTTTTACTTCATGGTAGGCTTTTTCAACGATCACAACACAGAGGCCCACTTTGTCAACAAACACAGTCACCTCATAAATGATTCAATGATACCCTGAGGGATTTTTTCTAAAAATGTACAAATTTTTCTCCACGTTATTTAAAAAAAATTCCTTGATTTCTAAAAATGTAAGAAGTAGGATAATAAACATATTATTTTCATCTTCACCAGATAGAATTTTATCATATATTCCATTGATTTTTAGCTTCCATTATAACTGGTATTGATGAAGAGGATTCAGAATATTCAGAATGTGCTAGTATCTAAAACAATTTCCCTAATGTTTCCAAAATGATTTCGAGAATTCACTAGGGGATTTTAGTTCATACAGGAACCCGTACCATAGATTATAAACTAGGCTCACCCACTACCTCCTTTATGCCATTGTGTAAGCCTATATGGGCATTAATTAATACCATTGTGTAAAAATTGGTCTATCATCCAATCCCACTTTAGGCACCTTAGCCAATTATCCTCACATATTGTAGCCTCACAATGAGAATGCTTCCTAGGAGCCACAATAAGGATGACCACCACTTTTTAACTTTTTAGAATAAATGAATAGGTTATTCACTTTCAGAGATGATAATGTCAATGTTTTATAAGACTTTACCCCAGAGAAGAACTGTTTTACGTTTCTAGGTACCAAAATGCCACAATTGGAGAGGTTAAAGAACTATGTAGACTATAATCCCTATCACTGAATCATTGAGAACAACATCTATTAGTGTTTTATAACTATGGATTGTCTCTAATACCATGTAGAAATTGGTATATTTTTCTTGGGAGATTCATCGACATAGACGAAAAGTTTCTCTACAACCCCTATGACCCAAGTCAAGGATTTTAGTGAATAATGAAAAACTCACATTGAAATGTATAGAAATTGGGTGAATATATATTTTGAAAGTTGTTTATACAAACAATAGCATCATTACTGCTTAAGTTAACGGCCTGGATGCTCATATAGTCACCACACCATCTCTAGTTTCCCCATTAACATCATAATTTTTTACATAGTAGAAGAAGGGCTTCCAAATGTTCTAATGTAGTCATGATCCACCACCAGTTCTAAAACTAGATTTTAATCTTGGTGGCATCATACCTCCTAAATTATGTGAATGACCTATAATTAATCTGATCCTCATAAATTCCACAAAAGACCATGATTGTTTTTTAAATTTCATTAGGTTGTTGGATTATTGTGTGGAACGTTATGGCAAAGCACACCACCCATCCCCAGTAGGATCATTTGGAAAAAACTATTTCTAAAAGCTTAGTATCCATTACATTAAGAAAATTTATTAAGGCTCTAACACAAAATGGATGGTTTCTAACACTGAGAGTAAACAATATGAATTACATAGGGATCAATATGAACAATACTCATAGGATACATCATTGGGAATACCCCAACTGTAGATCAATTTGGTTGATTATATTGATCTCCCACAATAAAATCATTCCCAAGAACATCCAGTCAAGGCTCAGGTATTACCACATGGTGTCTAGCCTCAACTTTCCGGACAACAATAAAACATAGCATGAATTAGTCTGACCCTAATTCCAAAACATAGATTTTAAAACATGCTTCCATTGAAGGAGAGACCATTCAGATGTAAGAACATTCCTATATCCCAATAACATATTGTGATTATGTATCATATATATACCAAAAAGGCCTTTAATCTTTGATGTTATCCACCTATTAGGGGAGTTATATGAAGATCTCAACATTTTCCTAAAGTTTATTCAATACTTTAAAAATGAGGTAGCTACCAATGATTCCTAACACATAGAGGAAGGTGAACATGAAGTGTGCCGAGACAACATATAATTTTGGAAGGAAGATTATCATGCCATAATGAAGGGTTATATTAGACCACTCTGTATATTTGTTCAGTTCAATGGTGGGGAAATATATTAATTCATGGAAGACACTAGCACCAACAACAGTCTCATATCAAATTAAAAAATAAAATAGTTTGGAATAGCCTAGAATATTTGACACCATCCAAGTTAACTATCCATGAATATGGAATGACTAAGAAGTATCCATGGTATAACATCTTTTTGCGGCCATGTTGGTAATATTTTGTAAAAAATTATGTTTATGGCTCTATAATTAGGTACTACCAACAAAACCATTCTGGGAAGTCCTTATCTTCACTCGTTTTCATGAATACCCTCTTTGTATCATATGTGTCGCAAATACTACATAAATGATCTGGTAGGTACATACTATAGAGATTCCCCCACTTTTACTACAATAAATCCCACTATCTGGATGCTGGGAATTAAAAAAGGGCAATGAAACAACTTGAGACTGATGGGATGGTCCATGTTAATGCTCGCACTGACTAGAAAACCACCCCAAAAAATCCTTGGAAATATATAAAGGATTAATTTCCATACTGATCCACCAATTTGAATGAACTACCCAAGACCATGGGAACAATTTCATGATTCCCAACAAAAGGAATTCTCTTAGACCAAATTATATTTTTACAATGTATAGGCACATTGGAATATATATTCACCCACCCCCATTTCATATTGGAAGGTGTTACCCCAGGTCAGCAATAGGGGCCTACATTGTGTATTTATAAAATAGGTATTGAAGCCTTGGATGTCAGTACATCATAAAAACATTTAATGTAATGGTGGACCACACTATCAAAAAATACATAGGAATATATTTTCAGCTTATGTTTCCATGGTCACTACAATGGTGGGAAGTAATGAATTAACTACTGAAGATTTCAATCCTTTAGAAGCATGAGGTAGTACTAACTCATAATATATTTTTCCTAATGAATCCCATTTTTTATTCAAATTCTTATATTTTAAATGATAATGCAGTTTTAGATGAATCCCCTACAACTTTTATGTAATGGGTTTCCACCACTGTCGACAAATTAATGTATGTGAATCTTGACATGAAGGAATATCAAAAAGAAATAATTTTTATTTATGTTTCCTATGGAGAATATGAAATATATTATTGTTTTGGGTATATACTATAGAATTTTTTATATTAACTATAGGTAAATATTAAAGAATAATCTCTATGTTTTTCCCTCCACATTAGTCTTCATATATGCAACTATTGGGTCAAACATGATCCCAGTATGAATCACCCCTCCTAGTGTTCGATGATCAATGACAAAGTTGATTTGATTATGAGGGATTGATTCACTATGTAATTACAATACCCCTAATGGTTTTATGAAATTATCTAAAAATGGAATAACAAAAAAACCAATTATGATCAGGATTGACCATTGATACCTCAAATTCTATTGAGAAAAGAGTGGTTTATTAGTCCCAGTGATAGAACATTTTATTATGAAAGTAGTTAGATTCCAGAAACATTCTATCATCGATGGGTATTATTGGAAAAATAAAATATGTATGGGCATATAATATTAGCGAGCCACTGACATCATTGTTCCTTAGAATAATTTCAATTTTGAGGTGGTCCTATTTGTGGTGAAGAATACGGGATCTACTTATCAATTCACCATGTGTCATATCATCAAAACGCTCTTCAGAAAACATATGGGATGTTTCAAGGATGATTTTTGTGGTAATATAGAACCAAATATAGGACAATCTCATTGATATATAGAAGGTATTTTAATTTATTTGTTCCAATCATTTGAAAATGAACCCATTAAAATTTGAAATCAAGGTTACCCATTGGATGTTGCTTACCTTTTTTTCAAGTAAAAATTAATTGAGATACTAACAATATAGATAATCCATCCAATATCTAGGAGTAATGGATACTATAGGATAATTTATCGTGAATTTTAATTTTTTTTTTGAAAACCTAGCTTGAAAATGTAATCCTCTATCCAAGATTGTGGATATAAGTATCTCTTATTAATGAGATATGAAATAATAACCCACATTCATTGAAATGAACATGTATCTGCTAAATATTATATGTATGATGCCACCCAAACATCGAAATACTATTATCTTTTATATGTCTTCCCTAAAATTATCCCTCAACAAAAAATTTTCTTACTGGAATAAAGAAGAAAATGATAGTAGTCTGTGCAATCTCAATTCTATGATGATTGTAACTAATAAAAGATATTATCCCATAAATTAGAGTATATCACAATAGTATTAATGATATTAAATATAAATCATTACATGAAACATTGGAGATATATCTGTAATTCAATGTCTACATACTGAACTATATCCTGAAATAACCTTTTCAATCACGGGAGTTGGCATGATGGGAATTAATACATCAAAATTCAGACATAAGGTTAACCCCCCATAAATATATCATGGTAAAATGGTTTATTTTAATAATATATATATATATAGACCATTTAAAGTGATTCCCTATAGGATTTCAATAACCAAAATAATATATCTTCTCAAAAGATCACAGCACAACATGTTGGAAAATACACTTGGACATTTCTTCATTGAGCCTAACCAAGAGAAGAATCATGAAATCCTTACAAAATCGATTTGGCCTCAGTATTATTATCAAAAATCTATCCTATACACTAATGGTATACTTATTCCCCATATTAGATGAATTTACCAAGGGTGAGGTCATGTACAAGGCCTTTATTGTCGACCACAGACAAGCTCTCATTATTGGAGATCTGTGGTTACATGTAAAGTGTGACTTAGATATTGTTATCTTGAACAAAAAGAAGGCAAATATATCATTATAACACACGAGCTGATACCCTTTCTAGAATATTCTAATGATATGAATACATAATTACCTTTTGAATTGAAGGTGACTCCTGACCCATGACCCCATAAAGACTGATCCAATAATTCATAAAACCTAGTAATATCTCTCATAATTTTATACCAATATTACATGATCATTAATATAAAACATCATCTAGTGATTTAATCTATTTATTTCATCTTATCTAAAAGGTATGTGAACCAAATTATCACTGATACTTCATCTAGAGGACATGTGAATGCCCCTTTGATGGAAAAAGCAAATAAATGGATGAATCATGTAATCTATTACCACTAAATCTAGATTTTCCCATCAGACCAGGATGTGTGTGAGAAAATATTATTTTTCATAGGGAATTTTATCCTCCAAGATGGCCCAAAATCAATTATGTTCCACTTTAAACATGTATTAGGTGTAATCTTACTTCATTTTTTCCTAGGAAATGAGGTTTCTTCGGTTCTAAATGATGTCCACATTGGGTTATGTATTGACCATCAAGTAGGATTTAATCTCCCTCACCTAACCAACATGTTGGATTGAAGAAGTGTTGAAGCTACCTAACATGTAGTAATTGTAGTCCATTGTTTTTTACATCATGAAATTCACTAATATGTTTCCTACATTCTTGATTCATGTTAAATTTAGGTTTCAACCCCCAAATAATCTCTCCAACACTGAGTAATTATGTCTCTTTTCTTTATGGGGAAAAGATGTATTGGGTCTCAATTCACCAATGAAGTCTCAATAGTCTGATTTCAATCTTACATCTATAGACTTTCACATAATGTGGGAATAATCTATCCCTAATAATCATATCAATATCTTTCTATGATTTTTTTTTGAAATCCACTTAGCATCAATCGATTTTAGATTACTCAAATCATTCTCATAGAAAATGTTATAAAATTTAGCCCACTGAACTGGAAAATCTATACAACAATTAAAAAATTATATCCCCTCATATCTCTTAGTATCAAGAACATGAAAATGGGAACATCGAGTTGGTTACAAAATCCATCTCTAATATTCTATTAAATATGGTCAGTTCAAATAAGAATAGTGAACACAAAATTTCTTCAAATATGTTAGTGGAATATCAGATGAAAATTAATAATTTCACCATGGAGACTTCATACTCCCAATTATATGTTATAGAGGATTTATAACCCATATAGTTTAATCATTTATACCTTAGATTGATTCATTATGATCCAAATATTTTATATAAGTGTGATGATATATTCATGTCTAAATTAGATGTCCTCAATGTGAGAATTTTCCACTAACAAAAGAACCTTTAAGGTGATAATAATATTACAGAAAAATAAAACAATAAATATATATCTTCTAATCAATTTTTAGTGGGACTATGTACTAGAACTGGGGACATTGAAGACACTTGGATGGAAGCTGCCAAAGGAGGAATCTAATTGGATGGGTCATCTCAATATTCATAAGTTTTAATCCAATGTTGCATACACATTGATCACCAAATATATAGAGAAAATCACAGCTCATACTAATTAAAGGTTCCTAAAATTATACATTTGATGTCAACTACATCCCCTATGTCCTAGTCAAATAAAGATAAATTGTATGACAATCCTCTTAGTATCATGATGCTAAACTATATTAATCATAACCATGAAACATAACATTAAATTATATGATATAATTTATTATCATATGGAATTAAAAATATGGAACACATCATTTTAACATGATGTTAAACCATATGAAATTTTTTCTAGTCTCAGAAATTACAACATTGCTACGTGGTCTAAAATGTGAGATCTTAAAACGTATATCAATTTCATTCAGTTCACATGAAATTAAACATTATAACACATCATTCCGATTATATGATATTAAAATATGTGTCTAATGTTCAAAACACAAGGTATTAAATTGTATATTTCTCATCCTTACCATAGGGTATTTAATTTCTTCATCAATATCCATTTAGAAAGATTTTAAAATGCATGGTTAATTTTTTTTGCATGACGTAAAATTATGTGATGCTTTTGACCTCTAATGAGGGGAACTTACATTATAGTTTCATACATCTACCACACTACCTTGATAAACTATGTGTAGTTTGAATACAATCCATTAGGATACCTAAAGACACCAATATATCAAATCCTGGGTCTAGCTAAGCCACCATAATATTTTGGGGTTTAACCTTGAGAAAATGACTGAATCTTGCTAACCAAGACATCCTATAAGCATACATTATTAAAATATAGTGTGATATCTAACTCTCCCTAAAAATCTCTACTAGTCCACCTTACCACTACAAGTATTCTATTATTTGGATCATACATATCCTCTTTATCTATATGGGCCTCACTCTGGTGTTGTGATAGACCTAAATAGGATCACCTCCCTTTCATGGAAGACACCTCACAAGGCATTGACAAACATGTTATGGTTCTTATGTTTCAAACATGTCCATTATTTGATAAAAATATAATGACCTCAATCTTTCCAATGTTGTTGTGGGACCTGAGTTTCGAAAAACTGGCCCATGGCCATCCTTCACCCCTGTCTTCCCCTATTGTTTTTATTTCCATTAATTCATTATGTAGTACCTCTATATTTTTCCATAAATATGATATCATAGACATAACTACCAATTAATTACATTAAATGAGATATTTATTGTACTTTAATATAATCCAAATACCCTTTAGGTTATGTTTTTTAGATAATTAAGATAAAAATTCATTAATAAATCACAGGTTTTAAAAAATAATAGTCATTTTACCAATCTATAATTAATTTCATTGTTGAAAACAAATTTTCAATATAATCCACAAACATATCTCATAAGATACCCCTATTGAATCATCTTACTTTTAAAATTTTCTTCATAATATGAATAAATGGAAATATGTGGAAGTGATTATCTTATATTCTCAATATGGAAAAACATAAGTGATAACAATCAAATACCATAAGTGAACATATGATGATCATATGGGTATAATTAATATGAATACAAAATTTTATTCTCAGCCAAACAATGGAAGAAAATAATCACATAGGGCTTGGTATACCATAATATAAGAATCAAAAGAGTGTATAAACATGATTCAATAAACATGATCCATAAAATCATAAATAATCACAAAAAGAAGTATAAAATAATGAATATTATTTCCACTATGAGATTAATATTTATTTAGGAAACATTATATTTATGAACAACACCATTAGTTCCCATGCATATAAGAAACAAAAATATACTATAAAATCCATATATCATGTGTTATAAACATTAAACAAATACATTAGTGGGTGAAATATGAACTTACCCATTATTTTCCATACTTTTCAGTATAACATTAAATTAATCACATATGATATCCTAAAAACCCCATAAAAATAAAATGGGTTTCACTTAACCCATCATAAAGAACCAATGAAAATAAAATGGCTTTCATATCCTTTTAAAATGGATTAACATAAATAAATAAATCATAATTCCATCAACAATAATAATAATATAAACCATGTAAAATAAATGGGCATTCAATGAAAAGTCGTAATGTTCTAGTTAAATAAAATTCCTAAATGATAATAAATAATATCGCATTTAAAATATATGTATACTAGTTATATAATTATGATAATAATTTCCCTAATAAATTGAGGTATTAAATCGAGGTGAAATCACTTCAATCAATGGAATTAAATATTTGGTATTCACAGATGAAGGAGTTGGATGAAAACTAATGTTTTTAAACTAAAAATTATTAGGAAATAATAATTAATTAATGGGCGTTTTCTCCAAAATATATGGTGATTACATAATCCAACAAAATAATGTAGGTTGGTTTTTTCCCTTGAAAACATCCACGATCTAGTATTATATATTCCAAATGACAATTAAATAGATGTATAATGTTTTTATGGAGTATTTATAAAATCACATATGAAATAATGAAGATCTATATTCATTTGAAATCATTTTTAAGGATGTATTATTTAAATACGTGAGAAAAAAATTATTTTATATAACATTATAACATAACAAGAAGGTTTCAAAAAAAGTAAAAGGGTTGTATAAAGATGTTCTCCCATGTAAAATTTTAAAAGAGATCATTCTCAATATATTTGTAAAATTATTAAGTTAAAGGTCAAATTGAATGATTGTCTCTAAAAGGTGATGTAAAAACATTGAAATAATTTAACATTAAAAAGTAAATGACCATAATTGATTATTGAAAAATAATATTTATTATAATAAAATGTGTGGTGGAAATGGAATTTTTACAGCTGGGATTCAAGTATCACTGAAAGGGGGAAGGGTGAGTCATTGATATATTTTTTATTTTATGATTATTTACATATAAAACAACATTCACCTCCTATTAATGATTTATTTCCATTATTTACAAATTGAAAACACACAACCACATGAAGATAATAATTTACATGTTTTACTACTCAACAAGAGTATCTATATCCTTGGTATTGTTTAGAAGCAATCCAATACCACACAATCCACTGGAAAACAGTGATTTGGTGTGGAATACAATGGGTTGGATATGAAACATACCTTATGTAGAAATTTTAAATCAATCCAATATTTTGTGTTCATATTCCTTAAAAATTGATTCAATTCAATGTTTTGGTGCATCTTGATTAGTATTCACAAATTTAATACCCTTGAACAATTATTCTCTTTCCAACCCAGATGTTGGTAAAAACTTCCTTTAGCCTTATATGAACTGTAATCCTTACTTTAAGAACTGCATGAATCCTTTATGAATTGAATTGCACTATGTGGCGTGAATACTTTTCAAAGATCCGTCCTCTTCTACTTACATCCACTTCTTTCTTAACACTAGATTATTTAGAAGACCTGCATTGCATAAAAAATGGTTGGTTTCTCTATAGACCAACAATCCTACATGGTCTCTTTTCATTTATTGGCCACAGTTAAAAAAAACAACTCTTGAATACTTTTCTTACAAACCATCTCAATATTATTTATTGTATTCTTGAAATAATTCTTTCTACAAGGAAAATATCTTCTATAAACTTCTTTCCTTCATTGAATTCTCTTTCATGAACTACTTTGGCCATCTCCAAATTTCATCCCATAGTGATGATATCTTCTTATAAAATTTTCACTATATTAATGAATAGATTATATATCTTTATATAGGCAATTATATCTAAAAATATAGATAATTTGTTTTACCCAAAACATCAAGGCCGTACTGCATTCACCTCAGATTGTGCTTCTTCTGAGAACGATTTACCCTATATAGTCCTCGTAATAAATTTCTTCTTTCGCAGTGGATTATTCCTTCCAGGGATGGATCACTGCCTCTATTCCGTGAATGACACATATTCCAAGTACAACCATCCTCTCACGAACCCAGAGCCTCAATTGAACTGTTTACCATACGCGGTCTGTGTACCGCACTTTATAGTCTGCATGGCCCTATTATGCGGATTCCTTCCTATAATGATTTTCCATCACCTCTCCACACACCTCTAATTTTTTACACAATATATAATAAATTATTTGGAAATAACATCCATTATACATCTCAATCATCTTCATTATTAATTAATAAAATTTTCTCATCATGAACCTTGTCTTTCATTATATATAGTCATGATCAATCACCTGTAGAATCATCATATTTTTTGACGAAATTATAGTAACTTCTATATCATCTAGAAATGTCTTTCATTCCAATAAATCCTAAACATGATTGGCATCACCTTTTCTCAACATTTCCTTCATAATGATGGCATCAAAAGTTCTTCGAACTACATATGATATTAGAGAAATAAAAGTAATCAAATCATCTTCGTATTTACCAAGGCCTTATACAAGGTGAATTGATTTATAATTTTTGACCAAAAAAGACAACACTCTTGAAAACATCATTTTCATAGATCCAGAAACATTTCCATTAAACATGGTCCAAATAGAAAATATTTTTAAGTTACATTTTTTTAAAACTCATATAAAAAATGAGTATTACCTATACCTTATGAATTGCGGTAATGATAATTTTGTGAATAATAGAAAATAATCCACATTCTCTTTCTCAAAATGATCGGAGAAAAATAGTGGGAAGAAAATCATTAGCATTAATTAAACAATTAATTGGTTTGAATATGATTCATTCTTACCAGTAATAAAATATAATTTTAGAAAAAGGTTTATCAAATAAGTGGAAATTTATGATGAGATGTAATTTACCCATGGAAATAAGGAATTAATATAATAAATTGGAGAATTCTAGGAAAAATATTTATATTCTTGGTATATTCAACTGAGAATTATCACCACACACTTAATCATTAATAAAGTTTATGAAACTCATATTGAATTTGTAACGTAAGAATCAAAAGATAATGAGATGAATTAGATGAAATGGACAATAAATTATAATCAAATGGAATTTATTTTCCATTGTGAGATAAATTGTGTATTTAATACACCATATAATCTAAATTATAGTACAAAATATTAACCAAGTCCCATAGAATTGAAAACGAGACATTGAAACCCAAATGGTTTGTGTAAAAATTAGTTTAAAACCACATTCAAGTTTTGTATTCTTTCAATTGAATACCATTTAATTAAAATATATGATATCATTTTATCCATCTATTTTCTGTTATTTCCTGACAAAAAACACTCCCTTAGGTTTTTAATGATTTTATTAGAGTATAATTCAGTGTTAATTTTGAATAATAGGTGATGGGAATCATTGAAATATTAAAGATCATTTGATCTATTTTCTAAGGTTGAACTATCCTTAATCATATCTTAATATCATGGATTAAATTTTTAACATCCTTATATCTATTTAAAAGGAATTTTAGGAGACCACTTTTGAAGACATGCAACAGTAGAGTACCTACAAACCATTTTCATGGTAGAAAGGCCTCTGTTAGAAGAAGACCCATTGGACAAGCAGTGGTTATTCTAGAAGTAGACACAACCCCCAGGAGTCCACATGATATATGGTGTAGGATCAATGGCCATTCATTTAGATTTTTCCAATATAATTTATCTCCATATAGTCAACTGAGTACCCTGTGTGGGATACCAAATATCAAGTCTCATAAAGACTACTATTATGACATTTCATTTACTGTGAAATTTTAAGCATTTATAATGGTATTCTTCAGATTTATTCCACCCAATGAAATAAAAAAGGCTCTATATCCTATCACACACTATAAAAGTATTCGTATGTTGGCTTGTAGGATTTCCTTTATTATCATTAATCACATCTAATTGAATTAATTCGGATGTGGAAAATTTCTTAAAATTTTATCAAATATCTATTTTAAAAATTTCAATATCAAATAGGTTATCTCCCTTTATCTCAAATCAGTCATAAAAAATTCACTAATTTATAAAATAGATCTCTAGGTGGTTTTACAATTTATTTTCCAATGAAAACCTCATTCTTCACATTACCTTTCTACAATGTGTTCTACTTCTGTAAAAGGGATGGATTAGTTCCTTGGGTGCTTGAAAATCCCAACAGGGTTCTTAGAAAACAAAATTTCAAGTGATAGGTTTCTTGGTCACCACCAATATCAAAGGATTAATATTATTTACCTATCATGTTATGGTATATCGATGTATTGGCTCACATTAGGAAATTGCAGTACTCCTTAACAATTTTGTTTTATCTATCTTTACTTTATCTCATTTCATCATTCAATAATAATTCAAATAATTTCATAAATTTTATATGATTGTTACAATGTCTAATATACAATGAAATTAACTATTTAATTCATCTCAAATTTATCAATGAAACATTTTCTTTTTGATTTTATAACGTTTGAACTCAATCATTAAATTAAAAATTTTACATTTTCATTAAATTATTAAAGTGAAAGTCACCCTTCTCCCATTTTTATGGTGATGAAAAATTGATATCACATGAGTGATTTTTTTATCAAAAAAATTACATTTTTAATTTTTTTATTTAATATGTAATTTATATCAGATTATGATAAATATTTTATAGAATCTTATTTTTAGCCACACGATGATATATTTTGTGGGGAAAAATGAATATAAAAAACAATATTACATTAAATTTTAATGGTAGTATTAGTTACACTATTTGGAAAATGTTTATTCATGAATATCTTCCACGTAAGGCATGTGAAGAAATTTTTACTCTCAATGATGTTAAAAACATTGAATTTAATATAAATTCTATGAATTCCTTGTATTGTGGTGTTGATTGTAATGAATTTAATCTAGATTCTTTATGATATAGTACTTATGAAATGGGGAAATTTTTTTACATCACACATGAAAGAAACATTAAATTAAAAGACCCTATAGTCGACATATATCCTCAATATTTTGATGGTTTCTCCTTGCATCATTAAGAAAATTTTTCTTGCATGATTTACAAGTTTAATATAATTTTCAATAATAAAAAGACAATTGGTGATGATTTGTCTTCATAGTCCTTATTAAATATGATACATTGGGATCTACCAAGAAATTGGTCACCTAATGGAACAACCACTCAAGAAGTAAAAAATGTGAGGAAAATAGTACTCGAAGAACTCCTTAAATTGATATTCAAAAATGAAATAACAATGATGTGTAAAGATGTAAAATATGATAATTATGACATAGAAGTAAAGAAAAAAATTGGATTCAAAGATACAAATGATGATCATCGAGATGTTAAGTAAAAAACATTTCTCAACATTCTAAGAACATAAATAATATCATGATGATGAATAAATGTTTTTAATCAAACAGAGAATTCAGGTCAAATAGTTGAACTGTATGTGGAATTCTATAAATTTAATAATAAAAAGCACAACTATATAAATCATCCCAGCTAGAAAAACATACATAATGAAAATAAACAATGTAAAATAATTTTTAGTATCAAGTTGTGGAGTGAAAGTAATGAATCCATGGTCTATACTTTCTCAACTATATTAAGTAAATCATGTCTTAAAGGATTTATGGTACATGTTTTTAAAGATATAATGTTTAGTACACATATTACTATTTCATAATATTCTTAATTCTTCTCATAATTCATCCCACTATTCTTCTCCTTACATCTCACATCACTTTAATTATAAACACCTAAAATAAACATCTAATCCACTCAAAAAATCAACAACTTTATTATGTTTATATATATAGAAATAACATGATAATAAATACATGCATGAGATTCAATAGAAATGAAATATCCATAAAGTTGGGATTATCAGTAATTGAAAAAAAATAATTAACCATGAATGTTAAGAACAATGTGGATTTTAATAAAATTTAATCAACTATTAATAACTTTAAAAATCATATTTTTGGATTCAATTAATGTAAAAATAAGGTAAAAACATTTAGGATAATAGACATATATTATTTATTTTTATGGAATTGTTTTCCAAAATCATTCATAAACCACCATTATTACTTAATGAAATTCATTTAATAATGTTTTATGACAAGATAAATTTTTTAAACACAATAAAAGAATTATTAATTAATTTATGAATTTGATTTCAAGGACTTAGAGTATGGGAGGTGAAAATAAATTAACTATTAATCATGTTTTTCCAAAATAAAACCTCATCAAAAAATTCCTACATTCATATATTATTATGGGATAACATTAGTAGACCAATGTTCATTTGGTTACCCAAACCTTTAGTTTTTTGATTTTATAAGAGATGTTTCTTTAGATTAAAGTCCATTAAACACTACAGTACCTAGATAGTTTTTTCTGAAGAGAAATTTTTCTAACCATATTTAAATTCTATCAAATAAATAAAAAAGAAGCAGACTATGTCACCATAGACAATAACTCTGCTGATAAAATAGTTGGATCAAGTAGAATATTTTTTTCTAACTAAATTATTATATAAAATGTTATATTAATTTAAATAAAGAATCAAAAAAATTCAGTGAATTGGTAAATTGTTTGATAAGAGTAGAAAAATATATTTTGAACATAAATTTTTCAAATTCTTTAAATCATGAGAAAAAAAGTTATTACAATCTCTAGATTTAAAAAATATTATAAAATCATTTTAATATATCATTCCAGTCAAAATTTTAAATTCATTAGTTCACAAGATAGTGAGTCATGTATTTATTACAGATGCCTTTGTCATAATAGCACATATTCACTTGTCAAAATCCAACCTTATCAATTATTAAGAGATTTACAAAAAGTTTATTTAAAAGATTATATGTTTTTTGAAGCATAAAAAAAATGTATAAAAGACAAATGATATTCTACATATTGAAAATTGGTTTCCTTAAAAAATTATCATGAATTAATTTATGTAGATTTATTTGGAATATCTCAAATAAATACTATCACCGGAAAATCTGATAATTTTTTAATTTCTGATGACATTGAATTATTAATATGACATTGTATATAATCTCATTTAATTTATCCAAGAAAATTATTCATCAATATCTCTAAAAAGGATGAAATTGAAAAATGTTTTAATGTTTTTCCAACTCAAAGTGGTCATGTAAGATAATTTTAAAATAAGGAATTAGATTATTTATGTTCTATCAAAGACTATAATAACATTTTTTATCCTCAGACCACTTTATAAAATGGGGTTGTAAGGAGGTTAAATAAAACTATAAAATAAATAAAATGAAATATTTTAAATGAATTTAATTTCAGAAAAATATTTTATGGTCAATTCTATGAATATTTTATGTTTTGTCATTAAATTTCTTCTTATTATAACTTTTATAAAAAACCGGTATGATCATTGTAAAAATACAAATATCATGTCTGATTATTTATAATATTGGTTAAAGATTGTTCTTAAACACTAATGATTATCTTGGAATATCGAATTCTAAATCAGATGATTTTTTATTCATGGAAACTCTCACTCATTTATTTCATACCAATTCTTTAGAAGATGTAAAAAATTAGAGAAAAAAATCAAACCATGAATTTTTTAGGATAAGTTTCCAAAATATTTTTTAAACAATGTTTTGGGAAATAATGTTTTAAAAGAAAATTATCAACCAAAAGTTGTTTAAAAACACTGAATCTATTTCATTTTACTTACCAAATATGTTTAAATAAGATAAAGATAATCCCCAAGGAATTGTACTAGGGATTTTTTAGTGGGAAATAAAAATAGAACATCAGTATTAAATTAGGTTGAACACCATGATTTTCTCTATCATAGATCCCTAAAATCATAATGTTGTCCACAACTATTAAAATTGGTTTATTTACATATAATTGGATCAAAATATATTCACTCAAAATTATGTATAGACCATCATTGAAATACTTAATGATCATCACTTCACATTTTATAAATACGTTTCACGAATAATTTGGATGAGTATTGAAATATCACTAGAAATAAAGCCTGAATAATACATAAATGTTATAAATTGGAATAATGAATCAACTTTGATGAAACAATTTCACCTATTTATTAGTTATAATACAAAAGAATATTTTTTTCAGTCTTATTTATTCTTAATTTAAATATTTATCAAATGGATACTAAAAAACATTTTTAAATGGTTTTATTGATGATAATGTTTTTGTAGAACACCATAAAGGATTGAAAATCCTTTTTAAAATTTAGTCTTCAAAATAACTACTGATATTTATATATTATTACAATCACCTTGTGATTCATATGAATGTATTTCTAAATAATTTTAACATATGTTTTTAAAATGGGAAAATCATATTTAACATTTTTTCTAAAACGCATTTCAAAAGATTTTTTACTAGATCAGATTTATTTTGATGGTGTGATTTTTCATCGATAAAAATAAATCAACTGGTTTTTAATTTTTTTGATTTAATGAAAATTGAATTTTAAATAGGAATCATTGGTAAACTCATATGATTTCTCAATTTTTATATTTCACAAAAAATAATTTTATTTTTATATACCAAGGAAAACAATCCAAATAACTATTAAATTGATTTGAAATGAATCATGCTAAATAAATTAGTACAACCGTGTGTCATAATGATAATAAAAATTAGATTATGTTGATATAATGGTTGATAATAAGGTTTAAATATATATATATGTGAATATTTATCAATAATATCTTTCATTTTCTCAATTGAAACTACTGTTCAATGTTTATCTCTATTGTCATTTCTAATCTAATTCCGTGGAATGTAATTTTAAATCCATCAAATTAATTTTCATTATTTAGATATTACTAAAAATATTGTATTGGATTATACAAAATGATATTCTATTAGTTAACTAGTTTATTATAATGATTTTAGACAATTACCACCTGATCAAAATATTATAATTGGGTTTATCCACCTATATAAAAAATCACTCATCTAATAGTGTAGTTAAGATGAAAAATCATTTTCTATTATTTTATCTAAATATGCATACATATACATTGGGAGTTTTTGTGCCCAAATAATATGTATAAAACACACACTATTAGAATTTGGGATCATATTTTCCAATATCCCTATTATGTGTAATAAAATTTATTCTATTAATACTACCAATAATTATATAAAAAATCTCACATTGAAAACATCAACTATATATAGTATTTCATGGGAGAACACTTTTAAATTATGGATATCCTAGTAGAATTTCTTTGATGAAATATCAAGTCAAATATATTTTTACTAAATATCATGGCCTTAATTACAACAATTTCATTAATGTTGAATTAAAAATGTATCTCCTGTGACACCCTACATTTTACGAATCGATAACTACTATTGTTTTTTAATTTCATTAAATTTAAATTAATTTTTTTATTAATATATATATATATATCATGTTTTATATTTTTATTAAGAATTCAATATGATCCCTTTATATCACTTGTGTATCCATTTGAGGGAGATAATTATCTCTTAATTTTTAAATTTTTCTTTTGAAGGATATTTTAGAATTAATTATTACTTTTCAAAACTTCCCCTCTTAATTTTAAATTTTCAAAGTATATTTTTACAAAATAATTACTTTTTGTTAGTTTTTAAACTATTTCTTAATTAATTTTAATATGTTTTAATGTTTTATTAAAAATATATTTGAAAAATTATTTATATTCCCATAATATTATTTTAAAATGTTTTATCTCTCTTATTGAAATAATAGAGGTGAGTAGAATTTTTTATACTCTCTCTTATCACTAACTATACTCTTGAGTTGTCTATAATAAAATTAAAATCCATGAATTATTTGAATGTATGATTGAAAAAAATTAATAACATATATAAGTTCTTTCTGTGATTAAATCAATTAATATATGTAAAAACACACCTTAAGGAATATTGTGTTGTGGAAAAGGTATTTTACAAATTTATTTTAACGTTTTTCTTTAGTCATTTGTCCTTCATTTATTTTGTTATTTCTTTTTCCAGTCTTTATTAATTATGCTTTATCTATTTTGATTTTATAAATCTATATTTATTTTTCAATTCAATTTTCCTTCACCCACCCCAATCTTTAATATTATAATTAAAATTGAATTTGGATGTCAAGAAGAGTTTATTAAATCTCCTTATTTTGGAAATATCTTTCGATATCATGAACATTATTTTCAAGGTATATATTGAGTTTTTTTGTGAATCATTCCTCTTAAATTTCTTATTCACCTATTGTTTTCATGATAAAAAAGAATTTGACGTAATTGGGTTGATTATTTCATCCAAAAAGGTGGATAAATTTCTTTAAAAAAATTAATCTTCTAAATGGGGTAGAATATTATTGAAAATTTAAATTTTACATTTAAAAAATAGGAGAAGATTATTTGTTTCGAATCTAAAAAATGTTTTAAACTGTTTGTCGTTGATTACTTTTTTAATTTTGGGGTGTTATTGAACTTTTTGGTGATTTTTTATATTTCGTTAATGACATACTTGTCTTCCTTCTCTTTTGTCTATTTCACTATTCATTTTCACTTGATTTATATTTTTTATGTTTAGTTTATATAATCATAAAATGGGGAATATATTTATACCACCCTCTCTCATTGTGTTTTCAAGATCTGAAACACTCACCCATATTTTAAATGATTTCTTTATTGAGAGTTTCAGTGTTTAATATGAATTCCCTGCGATGGGAATCATTAACATATTTATCATATTTGGAAGTATTATTTATGATTTATGTAACTCACTAAACCTATTTTCCCGTATTCGTTGAATAATTATATTAAATTATCATAATACAAAAACAAAATCCTAAAAGGACCAATCAATTGAATAGCCTTGTAAAAAAAATATATATAAATATAAGTTTTACATTACATATTTAAATGAAAAAAAATCATAGGGCCTCATTTTAAAATACTCATATCCCTTAGACTAACATTTTAGGTTTGTAATAATATAATTTTTCACATCTAGTGGAAAAAATTAAACATAAGAAATGGTTGAGCTCAGATGCACAATAAGGGTAACAAATATAACAGAATCTATCATTAATAAGAATAATCATTTATGGTAGGTTATTAAACTAAATCACAAGCCATTTTAATATATTCATGAGAATAATATGGAAATAATTAATCAAATAATTCCATTTAACTTTCTAAATGGATATTATAATTATGAAATAATAACTTGTATTATAATCAACTAATCTCATAATGAGTTAATGCATAATGTTTGACTTCAAAATAACATTGTCAAGGCCTCAAGACAGGACCATAATTATACAGGTATGATGTTAGTCAAAACTCAAAATAGTTAGTCTCATGAGATCTACTGATGCATTAAGGTGATATAATTTACTAGTCCTTAACTTTTACGGATTTCATTAATGTGTCCCCAAACCATCACTTAAAAATTCCAATTCATTACTCATATGAAAAGGGTAAAAAATAACCAAAATAATCCTTCATGCTAAAATTATAATTTTAAATGTGAATACATTAAACATAAACCATTAATGAAATCAAAAATAGCACATACATAGTGAAACATATCCTAAAAAAATAAATAAAATATTTATGTTTGTATCATATTATATCAAACCTAAATTAAGAATAAAATCTGACCAATGATGTTGACATAGATGAAAATAATCTAATAACAACATTAAATATCTTCGAGGAATATATCCCTTTTTAACATTGAAATCATTTAAAATACATAGAAATATGAAAGAAAACATATAATTTGAAAATAACCATGTAATCATGCAAGGGAATCATAAAAACATTAAATCATCATAATAGAGGAAAATAGCAACTCAAGCAATATAAGTTAAAAAAACATTCTTTCCTTAACTTGTTAAAAAGGTCATAATGTGCCATGCTTGGAAAAAATGGAAGGATTACATTCAAAAAAAATTATAAAAAGTAAAACATCTATAAAAATTAATTTAAACAAATTTTATTATATTTTGAGTTACATTATAATAAACATGGATATGGATGACAAAGATGTCATAGTAGATACTTATATATAAACAACCTTGAATAATATTGAGATTGTGAAATTAACACTTACCTTATACATTACATTAGTATAGGGTGATTTAAACTCATGTATAATGGTTAAAATGTTTTATTATATTATAACAAGAACATATATATATTTATGATATCATATAATATCTTCCTATATCATTTTGTTAATAATATTTCTATATTACAATTGTTTTCGGTGTTAACTGATTCGTTTTCATATGCATGTTTTGTTTCATATGTCATGTTTTTATGAATGGAATATATTTTATTCATGTAAATAATGATATTATGTTCATAATTATTTTTTTATCCATCATATAAATTTTATAACTACTCATTAATAGTTGACGTTGAGAATGAATCCCACCGCATCGTGGAGACGATTGGACCTATGTATGCATGAACAACAGTACCATTCCATTAATGGTTAAATAGTATAGAATTGGATGGTATATTAATTATAAAGAATAATTATAATTTTTTATTCAATATTCATATATTCTATACTCATCGTTATACCCATCTAAATAATGTAGCGTTGAATAACAAATTACCCCATAACGCAGAGATGGTAAGTCGTACGTACACACATTTGATGATATTGATAATTTTAGTATGGATACATAGAGGTATATGGATGTTACATAATTATAATAACATATTATAATGTAAATGATAATTGAGTTTTTACTCTGGTATGAAAATAATCTATTAAGGGGTAGTAGAAGATGAAAACAGCATTAGAAGAGTCAGTAAAACTTGACAACATTTTCTGGTATCTGTTTCTAATTTGAAAAAAATGACCACATAAAATGTATTTATGATCAAATTATAGCCTATAGAAATAATTTATGTACATTTGTAGGAGAATTAATTATGGGATTTCTGAGAAAAATGGCTATATAGGTGTGAATAAAAGAGAAGTAGTGGCACCCTTTTATAATAAATGAGAGGGGCTCCTTTGAAAACTCCAAAACTATTAATTTATTATAATTATTGTTTAAAATAGATAAAACATTAGTTATTTAGAGGATAATATGACTATGGGTTGATATCCAATCAACTGATAATTTTTAGAAATGTTTAGGACACAAACGCAACATTGTCTTTTGAGTTTACCTCAATGTCAAAAAATTTAACTCATACCATGTCTCCATGACTTTTTATAAAATAGTGTAAATATAGTAAAAATAAAATTTAAAATGAACCCCAATTGGATCATTTATTACATATTTAACCATATATAATTTTTTTCTAAACATTATATTTTTATAAATTTTACAGCATTTAAAAAATTATTATTTATTTTAATGTATCGTTTATATCAACTTTGATAAGATTTAATAATTTCATTCCTAAAAATAACTATCCAATTTTATAACTTCAAAAAAAATTAAATATGTTGCCAACATTTCTATGTTGTCTATAAAATTTTTTGATGTCAAATATTATGTAAAATTATATTTATTTTAATATTTTTAATATCATTTGTTCAGTATTTCAATTAATAAAATAATTTCTCTTTCACTATTGTGTCACCATTAATTGAGATTATTTAATCTCTAAATATTATAAATAAATTAATTTTATGTGTATAATAATTTTTTCTTTTGGAATAATATTTATAATTTACCATATCACTTACATAACAAAAAAATAAAAATGATATATTAATCTGTATTTGAATATTGTATTTTTATCTATAATGTAAATAAAATATAATAAATGTCCTAATATAAAAAATGTATCTCAAAAGTATTTTATTTTCTACCTATAGTGTATTTTGGTTGAAAATACCCTATCCAATGAAATTATATAATGTTTCACGATAATTTTATATTATTATTATATTATTGTTACATTTAATTACACTATTAATCTATAACTGTGGTAAAGAAATGATACTATTCCCAAAAAATTATTTTTAACCTATTAAAAAAATATAGATACTTATTACAACCATGTATGTCTATTTATGGAAATTAAATTTATTGAAGAGGTAAAATTATATTTAATGCTAATATGAAGATGTGGTTAGATGGTGCGTAAAAGGGAGGATCAAATGTTCAATAAACTTTTTATATCTAATTATATTCTATAAATAATTCTAATTACCTAAATTGGGATCAATTATGTATTATATACCTATTGTTACATTAATGTAAATTTAATGTAAAATAATTATTTAAATAGAAAATTAAGTTTTTTAACAATAATGTTGTATTTTTTACAATTCATCAAAAATATAAACTTTATAGAAAATTAACAAAATACCACCATAAGAGAATTTTGATATACCAAATTCAAAAATGAAGACTAATTTGATAAATAAATTAAATAAATTTTGAAATGTGGTTAACACTATTCATAACTACTTTTTAATCTGGTAGTTTGATAGGTCTTGCTGTGATTGAACTCTTTTTTTATAGTGCATGTTATTAAATTATTTTAAATTAATTATACCATGGAAACATGGGGTGTTAATTCTTCCCTCCTAAAAATAATTTTACCCTTGAAATTTCAAGAATATCGCTTTATAATAACATTCGTGTTGTTCTTCTTCATAAGTTCTTCAGGTTCTTATGTTTCCTCATACATTTTATGGTTTCTCCAAAGATAATTTACTAAATGAGTCATTCAATTTCTCAACCCATGTTCACTTTTATTAAAAATCATGAAAGGATATTCACAATAAGATAGATCAGGTTATAGTTCTTTTTATTTAAATTTGAGTACATGTGTTGGGTCTTGTATGTAATTTTTTAATAGGGACACATGAAAAACATCAAGAATATAAGAGAGACTTGGAAAAATTTCCAAATAGTAAGATACAGCTCTAATTCGTTCCAGAATTTCAAATGGTCTGAGGTACCGATGACATAATTTACCCTTCTTATCGAATAATAAAACACAGTTTCTTGGAGATATGATAATCAAAAAATGATCTCCTAGTTCATATTTCAAATTCTTTCTTCAGTTATTAACATATCTATTTTAACAACAGAGTGTATTTCTTTATAGGGATTGAATTATTTTCATATTTACATTGTTTCCTCAATATATTCTGGGCCTATGAGATTTATTGCACAAACATAGTCACAACTAGTAGGTTTATGACATCCATTTCCGTATAATTATTCATATAGTGACATCTGAATACATGAATGGAAGCTATTGTTATATGAAGATTCTACAAAAGGTAAATACTGATCCCACATACCGTGAAAGTCAAGTGATAATGATATCAACACGTCTTATAATTTTTGAATAATTCTTTATGATTTTCCATCAGTTTGAGGGAGGTTGGTAGTTATCAAACAAAGTTCAGTATCTAAAGTGTTCTAGAGACTTTTCTAGAATCTAGATGTAAAATGGGGATCATAGTCATAAAAAATAAATATAGGTACACTATGAATTATTTAAATTTCATTAATTTATTGTCTTTCAATATGTTTAAGATGTAAATAATCACTTATAGCATGAAAACTTTCTGATTTGTTAAGACAATTAATAATAAACTGTATTGTATCATATCAATTGGGATACTTTGGTTTCCCCATGAAAAAGTTAGTTGAAATATCATCCATTTGTATATACGTAGATTAAGAGGTTGCATTCCCCTCTAAAGTGTTCACTTATGGCCTCCACCTATTGAAAAACCAAACATCTCGACACATAATCATCAATCTCCCAAATCAAATTATCCCACCAAAATGTTTCCATAAAAGCTATATTCATCTTAGTGCTATCAGAGTGTATAGAGAAATTGGAGCTATGACCACCATCCAATAATTAACATTATAACTCAGGTATATCAGGAACACCAATAATCCTACCAAATTTCAAATGATATCTTCAAATTCTAAGTCAATCAATCACTCATCATTCATAGAATTAATTTCCTTTTGGAAATCCTTATTATCATTCTGAGAACTTTTTATCCCTTCCAATAATGATGTTTTGGAATCAAATTGAATTTTTTTTGATGTTTCATCTTCAAGGATAATTTCCATATTCAGCTTTACAAGATCCATTCCAATAAGATCTTTTTTAACTCTCATTTTTTTAGAACACCTTGGTTATTTACTTTTAATTCATTTGTTACCCTATTTTCCTTCTATCGGTGGTAGTGTACTATGATATCATAATCCTTGATTAGCTCAAGCCATCTCTTTTGTCTTATATTGAGTTATTTATGTCAGAGAATATATTTCAAACACTTCGGATCAATACATGTCTCACATATCTTAATTTAGAGATTGTGTATCCATATTTTCAGTGAAAATATTATTACAGATAATGAATGATCTTTTGTTGGGTAGTTTTGTTCTTGAATTTACAATTTCCATGATGCATAAGCAATAACCATATAATTCTATTTAAGGACACAAATAAGTACATTCGTGGATGAATTAATAAAAATAATAATCCCCTCGTTTCTCAATGGTAAGGTTATAATAGGAGAACTGGATAATATTATATTAAATTATTCAAAAAAAACTTCACACTCTTTTATCCATGCGAATTTAACCCTTTTATGTGTTGGTTTGGATAATGGGTTAGCCATTTAGGAAACATTCTGGATGAAACATTTATAGTAACCATTTAATCCACTAAAACTACATATCTCAGTTATACTCATCGGTTCTGGACATTCATGGATTTCCTATTTCGTTGCAGGATCAACAGATATCTCATCCATCAAGACAATATGACACATACAAGGAATTTACTGAAGCTATAATTCACACTTGAAAAATGTTCCATATAGATCATTTCTTTTAAGAGTCTTTATAAAAATATTCATGTGGTAATCATTTTCTTCATAACTCCTAGAGTATACCAAAATATCATTAATAAATATGACAAAAAATCATCAAGATATTCCATGTGCAGTATGTTCATTAGATCCATGAAAATAAGGGGTGCATTAATCAATCCGAATGGAATTACTGTAAATTTCTAATGAACATAACACTTTTGAAAATCCATATTCACAATATCATCATTTTTATTGAAAAATGATGATATCTAGAACTAAGACCAACAATCGAAAAATATTGAGCCCCATGAAGATTATAAAAGAAATCAATGTTGTGGGGAATATGACACTTGTTATTTACTATAATATAATTTATTTTTCAAATTTAAATTCGTGGTCTCATTGATCCGTTTTTTCATAACAAATAGAACTTGGGAAACCCATGGAGACACACTTGGGTGAATAAATCCATTTTTACCCAACTCCTCTAGTTGTTTCTTCAACTATAATAATTCTATAGTGGACATTTTGTAGGGAGTATTTGTTATTGGCCTTACATGATAGATTAAATAAATAGAAAAATCAACCTCCTACTCTATAGGATGTCCAGGTAAATCACTTGGAAATACATCAATGAATTATTGTAAAATAGGTAAACCTCAATTTGAATATTTATTTCCTTACCCATGGATGATGTTTTCTCTTCCTCCCCAAAAATTTCATTCATAATAGCTACATGGGTGGAACTAGATATGAATAAATTGATGATATTCATTCTAAAAATATAATGGATTCTACATCTTCCTCACAAATTGTAACTTACTTCTTCTTGGAACTAATTTTCACAACATATTTTGATATCCAATTCGTACTGTGGATTATATAAAATTAAATCATAGGTATGAAGATAATTTATACATGTAAATCACATTTATATTCCATAATTGGAACTTCTTGACACATATGTTTTCAATGATACATCCCTTAGGGGTATTGACTGACAACACCCTTGTTAAATTAAATTTAAAAAATATATTTTCAATGAAAATTATGAATATATAAAGGAATGTGAGGATCCAAAATAAAATAAATATTCCTCTAAATTTGAGTAGATAATTTTAGTACTTCCACTATGTCATTTCTAATTTCCACCTCATCTATTGTGATTGTGTTAGATTGGGCTTTCATCCATTAGACTTTTCAAGGGAAACTTTCTTTAAAAATTAGGAAAATCATTTTCATAAAATCCTATTTCAGTAAAATTGTTGCATTGAACATTTATAGATTCTTTATTTACCTTTCAATCAAGAGCTTGCTGACCTTTTTCTCCATACATGTGACAAACTACCATTAAATTTAATCTAGTACTTGGGTGTTTCTTCCCAAAATTACTACATGTTGGAATGTAAATTTTTCCTTCTTCCCCTTATTTACATTTAAATTGTATTCTGTAGCTCTATTTTTCTCTTTTTTTCCTTAAAATTCATATGGATTATATTATTCTTTTACTTTTTTGATAGCATAAAAGATTATATCTTCATATGATGAGAAATATTGTTATACTAGTGCCTGTTGGAGGAATTGTATTAACCCATAAATTAATTTTTCCATCATACTTCATGGTTTATATATGTATTCTACAACATATCATTATATCCTTGTGAATTAAGCTTCATAATTTTCAATATTCACATACTACTTCTACCTCATACTCAGAAATTTCCACCTTGAATCTGCTCGCAGATCTCGAGGAAAGTATTTTTCTACAAAAATTTATTTAAACTTCCTTCATTCTATATTTGATACTTTTACAGCCTCCAACATATTTTGAATTAATGACCACCATTGATCCACATCTCCTGAGAGATGAAAAACTTCCATTAACAATTTCTCCATTTTATTGCACCCCAATGTATGAAATATTTTATCTAAGTAAAATATCAATTGCCTAGAAACTAATGGATTTGTTTTCCCAGTTAACGTTAGATGTGTTTTATAATAAATAGATCTAACATTGATCCCCCATGCGGTGGATCTGTTCTCCCCATATGGGTATGGTTATTGTGCATAACCTAAGTTAGTTCTCGCAGAAAAATTATATGTTTCTTAGTGCCAGTTGTATTACCAACACCACTATGAAATGAGCTAAATCCCTACATGGATTACGTTTATTGATCAGTTTTATGTTCCATCTAATGGGATCCTTTTATAAAAAATAAAATATGATATATTATATTATGAATCATAACGTATAATTCCAAACTAATGAAAAACATAATATAAATTGGATATTTTATGCATATATAAAATCATATTAATAAAAATGGTTTCTTTGGGTAAATATTTACATTTAAATCCTTTGTAATGGGTTGTAAATAAAATGAGAATTATCCAAAGCATACCCCTTATGATTGTCAAACTAGATGCATAAAAAGGCCCATTGTCGTGTACCAAGTTACCCCAAGTCAGGCTCGAAACACCTTAAAGGAGTTATTACACTTGTGTATATTGTTTATAGAACCACGTCCACTTTTGGTATCCAAATGTGGATGTATTTATTATAATACCCAAATAATCTCCATGTTTTCATAAATTATAGGATGTTCTTATATATTTATCCTCAATGACTATCATAGGGAAGAGTTCCCTAATCTTCTTTTTTCTAAAACAAGATTCCATGATATGTACTAAACATATTTTGATACCAACTATAATGCCCCAACCCCAGGTTTCCTAGTGACAGTGCATTGTTTTATTACATTGACATGATCATAAGAAATCAAATACCAAACAAATGATAAATTTAGCAGCCTTGAAAAAACATGATGCAAACATAAGTTTTACACTACATTTTCAAATGAAAAACAATATAGTGTCTCCATAAAAAAACTCATATCCCATAGACAATCACTGAAGGATAGTCATAATATAATTCTTTTCACCCTTGGAAAAATTAAACATATAAATGGGGTGAGATAAGTTTTTCTATAATGGTAAACAATATAGCTTAATCTATTATAAATAAGAATAAACTTTTAAGGTATGGTATAAAACTAAATCACAATCCATTTAATTATAATCTTGATCATAATATGGAAATAATTAATCAAATAATTCAATTTATATTTTTCACATGGATATTCTACATGCCTAATAATCAAATGTATTATCCTTAAATAATATCATAATGAGTAAATGCATATTTTTGGATATGGTAATCACAATTTAAGGACCTCGTACCTAGACCATACATATGCAGGTAATTCATTAATCAGTACCGAAAATAGTTTGTCTCATGAGAACTACATATTAATCAAGGAGACTTCATTAACATGTCACTGACCCTAAAGTATTTCACTAGGCAGTCTACAACAAGTCAATTAATAAGTCCATTTCATTCCTCATATTAAAAGGCTAAAACATAACCCACATAATGATTGATATTAAAACTAAAATATGAAATGTTAATAATTTAACCATAAAATTTGAATGGTATCAAAAATTCTACATCCAGAGTAAAACAATTGATAAACCAATCAATACAAGAGGGAAGGTTGTATCATAATAAATTAACCTCAATTGAGCATAAAGTCCAACTAATGATGGTTGCATATATGAAATTAATCTAATAAAACCATTAAAAACTATGAGAGTGATATCTTGTTTAACATTGATATAATTTAATATACGTAAAAATATAAAAGAAAAAAATTCAGTTGAATATACAATTATAAATTTGTATGAGAAGATTCATAAATATATGGCTTCATAGTGGTGGAAAATAGCCACTTTCGCCAAATAAGTTAAGTAAATTATTACCTTAATTTGTTTAAACGGTCTAAAAGTACCTTATTTGGATTATGAAAGGAATATTACTTTATTAAAAATTATAGAAATTGAAACATGTGTAAAAAATTCTATAAAAAATTGTTGATAATATTTTGAGATTCATTTTATGAAACATGTACATGGATAATAATTATGTCTATGTACATACTTATAAATAAAAAACCTTAGATAATAATGAGATTGTGAAAATAACTCTTAAATTATAGTTTGTATTAGTAAGTGGCATGTTAACATCCTGTATAATGGCTAAAACATGTTATTAAATTATACCTGAAACATATCCACTTTTATGAAATCATGTGCGATCATATTATATCATTTTGTTAATAATATTTTAGTATTCCCGTTGTTTCTAGTTATTACTTCTTAATATTCATATGCATGTTTTTTTTGTGAGTCATTTTTTTTATGAATAAGATGAATTTTATTCATATATATAATGATTTTATGTTCATTATTAGTATTTTTTACTCATCATATAAATTTTATAATAATTATTGAATGGTTAACATGGAGATTAAATCTCGCCGCTTTGTTGAGACAGTAGGTTATACGCACACACAAGTGACAGTATCACTAACTTAATAGATAAATTGAATGAAATTGGATGTTATATTAATTATAAATAATCATAATGATATTAAATTCATTATTTATATCCCTTATACTCATAATTGTACACATCCAAATAAATTAGTGTTGAAAAACAATTTACACCACGTCATGGAGACGATAATCCGTACATACACAAGCACAGTGATATTTTTATTCTTATGATGGGTAAATGGATTAATATGGTTTATATATAATTATAATAACATCTCAGAATATATATGATTCTATATTTATTACATTGGTATGGATACAACATTGGAAGAGGTTGTAGAATAAGGAAATATCTTTAAAAGTGTTTATAAAACAATTACATATTTCTCTACCCATTCAATTCTTCTTATTATATGATGATATGAAAACCTCGATATACTAAATAAACTAAAAAAATTATAGTAATTTTATGACCTCTAACCTCATCAACATCAATAAAATGGGTTACAAAATCATTATTCGTTTGTATTGTGGACTACCACCTCTAACCTCATCAACATCAATCAAATGGGTTACATCTTTCTCTACCCATTCAATTGTTCTTATTTATATCACCACGTCTCATTATATGGTGTTCTTATTGATATAAAGTTTATATTTTATATTTATAACATACATATACCTCTATGTTCATTATATCATATATACTATATTACATTAATTATCATAGGGGATATGATAACATCGCTCGTGTGTACGATGAAAAACAACCTCGTGAAGTGATGCAATTATTTTTATCTAACACATTACATGGATGGTAATAATGTTTATGATAAAAATATATGTTATAAAAATGAAATATTTATTATATTAATTAAATATTTATCATTATTTTTATATAATAAATAATATTTTTAATAGTTATCACTCACTGAAAATAAAAATGATAACATTGATGAAGGATATGTAGATTACCGGCTTCATGAAGCGTTGTGGTCACTTTTTTGTCACCACATCACATGAATTATATACATATATGTTTATATTCATAAATAATATTTTTATTATTATATTATGGTCATTATTGAAGTATTAATATTACTTACCATCTTTTTGTAATGATCATTGTAAAATGGAAAAATTACTCTTTCTTACATAGAACCTACTATCCCCATAATTGTAATGTTAGTTTGGTTTTCATATAAAATATCAACAATTTGTTTTAAAATTATAATCAATTAATAAAATGACAATTATTTATTATTATTATTATTGATATATTAAATTAATGTATTCTTTTCCCATTTTCAACCTACCAATGTTTTCTTAGAAAAATAATCTGAATATTATCAAATCATCCGACATAAACATAATTGATTATGTAATTATATATAAATTATTAATAAGTAAAATAGAATTAATGATAAAATTGAAAACATTTACCCAAAAAAAATTAAAATAAATTTATTATTCAAGAATATAAACAAAGAACATGATGAATCAAACTTATAGAAAGGTTTTTCTCATATTACTTTTATTTCAATGTGGTATATTCTGTATTCACCACCTATTTTTGTTCTACGGTGTTAATAGTAACCATTAATTTATTATATGACTATTATAATTGAATTTATTGGTAGTTACATATCCCTATGAGTATATATCTTTCATATGGTCTAAAGTTTCAAAGTTACAAATGTGGTAAGGGACATCTTCTCAATTTCCATTCATTGAGGCATATCTAGATTTTATACACCTATATTATTTTATGATTGTATATTAAGACCATTTACATTTTTATCATAAATTTATTTATTCAAATTATATCTAATATTTATTTTTATTTTTTTATTTATTGTTTCTTGTGATTCAAATATTTCCATGTTGATAATGTATGTTTATAAAAAATAATTATCATTTAATTTTTTATTCAATCTCTATTTCTCTTCAATGTCTATGTTTTTTCGCAAAACATTTCAAAGTAATATTTATGGACATAAAATATTAATAATGTACATTATATGTATATTTTCACTTTATTATAATCAGTTTTAAAACACTTCTTTTTATGATTTTCTACGGAACATTTTGACAATTGAAAAAAGAATGTTGTATCCATAATGTACATGTAAAAAATGCATTTTCTACCCCTGTGACCATTATATGATTTTAGTATTCTTTTACAAGATTTCATGTTTCCATATAATAAAACCAACTTTTCCTTTTTATTTTCATTTTTTTGGAAATTGGGTTTTCAAAAGAAAAAGTAATTTTTATATTGAAAATTGGATTTTTAAAATGAAAATCATATTATGATATCAATTTTTTTTGTATGAGTTTTAATGAGTTTAAAAATTTGAAATAATAAATTTTATTTTTAATGTTGTTTTACTTGAGAATTATATATGAGAAAGGGGTGCACTCAGATAGCATAGGGTGTTACTGTTAAAGCTTATACGATGCGATAACCTAGATAATACCAGGTGATCCCATTACAACGTATATGATAGGGTGACCATGGTAGCACCATATGATCCAATTATAGCTTATACAATGTTGCATCCCAGAAAAGACAATGTGATTTTTTCACAACTTTTTAAATAGGTGGACCCATATAGAACTCTAATGAGTTGGATAATGTACCATTTATTGAAAGGAAATAAGTGCGATTTACCTATATTTTTCATCTATTGATATAACTGGGATCCATTTCCATCTCACATGGGTTTAATATGACATAACAAGATAAGTGTTCATGATTATAATTTTTTTAATATTTATATGGGTTTATAATTAATCATTTGATCATGAATGATATCACAATGAACATTATTATTTATTATGATGAATATTTCCTCTTCAATGTTTTTATATTTAATGATCCATGTATTGATGAGTATGTGTTCTTTTATTATTAACTCATTAAATCAATTTATTTCATCAGACACTTATAAACATTATATTCTCATTGAGGAAATTTAATTTGTAATTATTTTTCATAAATTTATTTTTCATTTGGGTTAAAACATATTATGTTTTATTTATGAAACTTCCCAGTTCCGGAAGCCACCCAGAGGCGCCCCGTACCCAGTTGATCACATGGTCTCATGGAAATTTACCCGAAATCTGGAGGCATCCCACTAACAGCGAGGGCCTTGGGTGTGATAGTGGTGAAACTATTCCCTCATTGGAAGAGTACAGAGCAGAAGTAAACAAATACAAACAATAGTGTAAGCAGAAAATATCCAACTACACTGAACAGTAGGAGTCTGGAATAATAAAACCACTAGAGCACATATATTAATGATGCATGATACATATTTCTAGGAAAGCATCCAAACAAGTCACAATGCTGGAATACTAATAGTACTAAACGAAAGTAAAAAATAAAAGATAAAAAGCTCCACAGTATTACAAGCATATTCTTAGTCCCATGCTCTCCACCTCCATAGCTAGTCAAGTACCTAAAGTAGAAGGGTGATTTCCATTATCTATATCTACAATAATATAATTTGTTAGGGCCCTAAAGAATTACCCAAACATGGTGAGAGACTAAATCCCATTAGGCATCCACCCAAATATCTGTGCCTAATAGTCAGTGAGTATATGGAAGGTAAAAGTACAAAAAGAAGTAAAAATCCATTTACAAAGAGGTCAAAAATACACTATTTCAATATCAATAAACAGTGAAACAAACCCCTAAACCTCAAATAGGTAACCCTCTGGGAAATACACATAGCCATCCTCTCTTGTCCTACCTAAAAAGTACAAGAAACCCTCTAGGCATCACACTCGGTCTACCCTATCTGATTCTATCATAGGAATACAATAAGACTCTCTGAGGAAGTGCTCATAGTCCATTCCCCGTATATTTAATTGTAATGCAATAATCTATGAGGAATATCACACAGTCCATTCTCGATATAGTCTAGGGTATTCATGGACTCTCTGAGGAGGCTCACACAGTCAATTCCCCATATAGCCCCAAGTTCTAGGACTCTCTGAGGAAGCTCACTCGGTCAATTCCTCTTATAGCCCAAGTAATACAATTTAAAGAAAGACTCTATGAGGAAGCTCATGTGATCAATCCCATTATAGTCTAAAGCAATTAAGGAAACTCTGAGGAATCTCACTTGGTCAATTACCCTTATAGCCCCATGTGGTTCTAGGATCTTTGAGGATGCTCACGTGGTCAATCCCCCTAATATCCTAAAGTGCTTAAGGACTCTCTGAGGAAGCTCACCAGGCCATTTCCTCTTATAGTCTACTACACCAGGTTCCCACGGACCTGTGTAGGTCAGAAATAATAGTAGTGTAATATGGCCAACATAATCATACAGAGCTACATTGATTAATTGTATACCACATATCAAGACTGACAGAATACATATGCTCCATCCTACAGCTACAAGCATGGAAACAGGCAAGGCTGGAAAATGCTAAAAAGAACCAAATGGTCGTAAACATAAGAAGCATGTGAAAAACGTGCAAGAATAAATGTAAACCCCATTCATATCCAAATTAACTATACACAAGAATACAAGCATGGAATGAAATCAAGAGGGGTAAACTGGTAAACATGCATTACCCCGTTCAAGGGTATTGGTGGAATTTGAACATAATGATCAAATTATTCAAACAGAAAAACAAAAAACACCTACCATTGGGTTAGGAAATCTATATACAGGAACCTTGTAGATAGAATCTCCTTGGAACGCCGTAGATCTATGAAAACGTATAAAACATTCTACCCACCATAAATTGGAAAAGAAGATGAATCAGATGATGATTCACTAGGAGAAGATAGATCTCACCAATGCGATTGAAATGCAGTCAATGGTGTTCAAATTAGAGGATGGATGGATGCTCGGGGCTCATTGAAGATCCATGGCGGCTCAATGCTCTTGGATGAACTAGGTTAAGAAGGAGACTGTTATGTCCGTCAGACGCAACCCCGGTGCGTTAAATGTAAAAAAAGAATACACAGTGTGTACTTTTGGAGTACATGGCATGTAATTTCTGTTTCCGTACTCCACATTAGTCTTCCTTCAAGTCACTCCCACATGGCCATGTTTGTGTCTATGACACGACCAACACACAGCCGACTGCAGTAAGGATGTACACTACATATACTCATGAAGTACACTGCGTGTACTTAGAAAATTTCTATAATTTCCTCTTTTCTCCAAAAACATCCAGAAATGAAATACACACCAGAAAAGTAGATTCAGGTTCTTACAAATATCCCCCCTTAATGAAATTTGTCTTTGAATTTCCCTTGCACAGCGTATAAGAAGAAACCCCGAACACTTCCGTCCACTGTGCTCGTACATCGGCCTCCCTCTCCCATGTCTAGTCCTCCACCTGCCTGTGTTTCCATAGCACTCATACCAGAGGAAAAAAATATCCATAGAGAACCTTTATACTGCGATCCGTAATCCGGATTGGATTCTCCTCAAACAACGCATCCACTTCGATCTCAACCTCCCAGGTTGAAAGACACGAGACGGTTATGAGAAGTAACTTCGGAGCTGAGAATTGTGGAAGAATTCATGCATAGCCAGGTACCTCTAAGGTAACTTCAACTGATGGGAAACCATCCCAACTCAATACAACTCCTCAAATGACCCAACGTACCACGACGACTGCTTAACCTTCCTCATAATACTCTTATGTCCCATCCTCGGTGTGAAATGTAGGAAAACATTTTCCACAACCCCGAACTCCATAGGTCTTCTCCACTTATCAGCATAAGTTTTCTGTCGAGACTGTGCAGTAGTGATCCTCTTCCGAATCAACTCTATCTACTCTGTGGCCTCCTGAACAAGACTATGTCCCAGCAAAGAAACCTCGCATACTTGTAGCCTACATAAGGGTGACGGGCATGGCCTATCATAATAATCCTCATAAGGTTCTATATGAATAGTGGAATGAAAACTATTGTTTTTGGAAAACTCCACAAGAGGTATATGTTTCTCCCAAAAACCTCCAAAATCCAAAATGCATTCTTAGAGGATATCCTCAAGAACATGAATCATATGCTCAGACAAGCCAACTGTCTGGGGGAGGTAAGTTGTACTCAAAAGTACGTGTGTACCCAAATCCTTTTGAATCACCTTCTAGAACACATAAGTAAAATGTACATCCTTGTTTGAAACGATGAGTGTGGAACTCAAGGAAGACGTAAAATCTCAAGGATGTACAACTATCTCAGATCACCAACACTGAAGGTCTCTTTGATCAGCAATAAGTGATCATCCTTCTTGAGTCTGTCAATGACAACCCAAACCATGTCATTCCCTTGAGGTGACCTCGGCAAACTGGTCATGAAGACCATCGCGACGTCATTCCACTGCCACTCGAGAATAGGTAACCGCTATAAAAGAAGTGCTGGTCACTGATGCTCCACCTTCACCTGATGACAAGTGGAACACCTAATGATGAAACCAACAATGTCCCTCTTCATACTTGGACACTAATACTGGTGGTGTAGATCACGATAAATCTTGGTGATTCCAGGATGAACTACCCAAATAGAGGAATGAAAGTCATGCATCATCTCCTCGTGTATGTCGGCAAGAACTCACACTCGTCTATGGATACATAGTATCTCATCGTCACCTATCATCCAACCATGAGGACGGTCCTCACATTCCACCGATTTCTATAGAACTAGGCCTTCTGATTCTGATAGTTATCTCATCCTAACACTATCTAGGAGGGTAGAAGCCACAACTAGAGAATAATGATAGGCTCAACCCTAACTATCGTGCACATATAAATGCATCTCAGAGAACCGAGCCATTAGCTGCCACTCACTGCTGCCTCTTAACTGCCTATATCTGGGTCCTCCTACTCAACGCATCAGCCACTGCATTTCCCTTTCCAGGCGTATAGGCATGCTCAATTTCATAGGATTGTAGGTACTCAACCCACCTGCGTAGTCTCATATTCAGATCACGCGGAGTGAAGATGTACTTCATAATATTCTGGTCGGTGAAAACCACAACGTTTTCTGCTTGAACATAATGTCTCCAATAGCGTAGGGAATGAACAATAGTTACCAACTCCAGATCATACATCGGGTAATTCTTTTCATGTGTCCTCAACTGCCGAGACATGTACACAACGACTCCACCACCCTGCATAAGCACACCTCTCAGCCCGATACCTGACACATCACAAAAAACAGTATAGCTCCTTCTTGGCTCTAGAAATACTAGTATTAGTGCTGATTTCAACATCCCTTTTAGATCTTGAAAGGCTGACTTATAAGAATCTGATCGCATGAACTTCACACCCTTTTTGGTCAGACCTATCAGTGGTGCTGCTAAGCATGAAAATTTCTGTATGAAACATCTGGAGTATCAAGCCTGTCATAAAAAACTCAGCACCTCAAAGAAGTTATTCGGAATCTCCAAGGAAACTACCTCTCTCACATTCTCCATGTCTACTAATACTCTTTTCTCTGAGATAACAAGACCCAAGAAGTGATTCTGATCCATCCAAAAGTGGAACTTTGAGAGCTTAACATATAATTGATGCTCCCTCAGTGTACTCAGAACAATCTAAATATGGGTAGCATGGTCGTGTTGAGTGTGAGAGTAAACCCAGATATCTTCCACAAATACCCCCACGAATGAATCCAGTTTTGGATGGAAAACACGGTTCATCAGCTCCCTGAAAACTGTAGGTACCGTTGTGAGACTAAATGACATGACAACAAACTCGTATAGACCATACCTACTGCGAAAGGATGTAAGAGGTATATCAGATGGTCTAATGCGCAACTAATGATAACCGGATCTAAAGTCAATATATGAGAACACTTGGGCTCCTCGAAGTTGATCAAAGAGATCATCAATCTTGGGCAAGGGATATCAGTTCTTGACCGTCAACTGGTTCAACTTCCGATAGTCCACACAAAGCCTGAGGGTACTATCTACGTTCTTCGCAAATAGGATTAGCCAACCACAAGGAGAAGTACTAGGATGGATGAAACCCTTGTACTGCAACTCCTCTAAATGTTTCTTGAGATCTTTCTACTCAGGTGTAGCCATACTATAAGGAGGAATGGACACAGGTGCCGCTCCTGGAAAAGGCTCAATCAATAAGTCTACCTCACGCTCTGGAGGTAAAACTGAAAAGTCTTCTAGAAATACATCTCAGAAATGATCCACCACTAGAGGAAAGTCTAACAGTGTAGTCCCCTGGTCATCCAAATATAGCCTAGCAATCTGGGATGTAACTCCTCCCATCCCATTATGCTCTGGACTTACTATGCCTGCCTGGACAACCCATTCGCCCCTATGATTAAATGATCCACCCTCTGGTGATATGAAACTCACCATTTGGCGATAACAGTCAATGAATGCATGGAAAGGAACTAACCAGTCCATCCCAAGAATAAAATCAAAGCATGACATCTCTAGGACATAGAGATCCCATAGAAAGGGATATCTGCCAACCTGTAGAGGGAACTCTATGCACTGACGTACAATAGCCATTATAGTCCAAAAAAGAGTGTCTAGGGTCAAGATATCTGTAGATGAAAAGATTCAGAGCCCAAGGCTCTCCACGATAGCAAAAAATATAAAGCTATGGGAATCCCCTATATCAAAAAGGGTAGAAGCTAAAACTGAGGCTACTAAGATTGTACATTGAACAGTTGATGGTTCAGGATCCTGCTTCTACTGGGTATGTACCACTCCAATATTCTAGCTCGTGCCATGACCCTGTGACCCAGTCTGACAACTCTGAGTAGATATTCACTGATATAATTGAAAAACGAGTGACAATCAACCACGACCACAACCTCCACCCCGACCCGAACGCCCTAACGAACACCAATTCCCAAACTGGTGATAAAATGGTGGTGCTACTCCTGAATGTGGAGTCATGGAAGAACCCCTATCACCTACTTTTGGTGATAAGAACTGACAAAAGCACTGATGGTGAACCATATTTCCACAAGATCGACCCTCCACTGGGTCCCTCGGGAAATGTGGCCTCGTATGCCTACTTCTACCACACTGGTAGCACACCACATGGTTACCGGATGATGCATCTCTCCTACTTTGATCTCATCATGCAGCCCCCCTACAATGCTTCCTACTATCAGCTGGAAAAGTACTATCTCTAGATGCTATCCCTGGAACATAGCCCCATAATCCATGAGATTGGACTCCGTGATCAGTTCATAGTGGATGATAGAAGATATCGAAGTCAACCTGGAGATGTTCACCAGATATAAGATGATGTTCCTCAGACCATACTCAAACTTCCATGCAAGTAACAACTCATATCCTCCTATAATAGGAATAAAATTATGTAGCTCTCTGATGCGAGAGGTAAACTCCATAACAGAAATAATATCATGCTCTAGACTCATGAGCACATGAGCTCAATCAGTCATCATGGTCTCTGGATATAAATAATCGTAGAAGATGGGTCATAACTCATCCGAAGCCATGTTCTTCTGGCAGCCCGCCTATGAGATCACATCTCACCAGCTCTTGGAGGTGTCTCAGAGCTTATGCGTAGTAAGATTCACCCTCCTCTGGAGGTATCTCTAGATTCTTCAAAATCGTCAGTGTGGATTCTAGCCACGACTCTACATCCTGAGGTCCTCCATCCCCGGAAAAAATGGGAGGTTGCTGCTGCTGAAAGACCCGCATCATATCATCCATCGACGGGGAAAGTGGAGGCATTCCATGGAAGGTCTACATGATCCTCAGAAATCCATCCCTGAACTACGCGTCAGCACCTATTTCAGGAACGACGGCTGGTGCCAAGGATGGCACAACAAGAGGATCTCCAGCTAGTCCCTAATCAGACATGTATGATGTCTGATCACTGTCTAGAAACAGGCAGACAACCCAAGGAAATCTTGGTGTCATGACTCTCCTAAGTCAAGAACACATCTTAGACCAAGATTAACGAGGCCTGAAAAGGAGCGTAAGAAGGTAACATGAGAAAGAAAGCACTCATGTTTTACAAAACATGACTACACATCGTGTACATTTCCTACATGGTGTGTTCCCTAAAGTCATTTACATGGGCGTGTAATCCTGCATGAATTGGTCGTGTAACACCCCAATCACAATTTTTGTTGTCATAACACACGGCATGTACTGGAATCCTCTTTCCCTGCCCGAGTCCTTCTACATGGTTAAGCCACACACTCTCCTATGGAAAGACTACATGGTGTGTGAAATTCCTATATGGCGTGTACTAGACAAGATTCACATGGACCGTGCTGTTAGTGACATGGACTAACACGTGAATCACACTACATGACATGTTCCAGATAGACACAACGTTTATGAGAAAGGATAACACCAGCCTGTGTTGTTCGTGACACATCCGGGTACCTGGGTCAGTCTACACAGCTTACACTACATGGCGTGGTCCAGATGGACACGGCGTGTATGAGAATGGATAACAACAGCCTATTTTGTTCATGACATGGCTGGGTATCTGGGTCAGACTACACGGCATGTTCAAAGCGAACACAACATGTACGTGATAGGGTAACACTAACCCATGTTTTTCAGGATGCGGTGGGGAACGGGGTTGACCCAACATGGCGTGTATAGACGATACATGGCATTTTCACTCCAGGTATTCCCTATCGCATGTCTCTGCCCACACAGCCTACAACATGGTGAGAGACTGCATGGCATGTTCATAAAGTACACATCATGTACTTAAGTAAAACAGTTTCTTCCTGAATAGATGAACCCACTGCATGTACTTAACATTAGACGGCATGTATTCTATGTTTTTCCAAACATTAAGCCCCAGAAGCTATTCTGGAACACAAAAAACACGGAAATTTGTATTAAAAGTGCCAAATTCTGATTTGAGAGGGCCTATACTCCTTGTGAATCAAATGTTGGCATCTTTTACACTTTATATCATGTTAACCCAGGCAATGATCCACCAAATTCTGGTCCATGAGGGACCATAACCCCTCAAAAACCAAAGTTTCGTGTCCATTCAAGAAAATCTCTACACAAAACAATACCATATCAAACTATATGTATTTATATCAAAGAAACTATCGTAACAACATGCATATTTTACACATCATCTATCACGACAACATTAAATCACTAATGCATCAAGATGTAATAGAAAAAATGCATGACATGTGATTTCTAGAAAGTGAATATATGATGCATGAGATGGAATACCCTTATCTCATCTGGTTGCAATAGAAATATCACCTCAATAACATTAACAATAACATCCCAAATCATGTGAATCACTCCATGTGAAATCATATCAACTGTAGTAATGGGATAACCATAAAACTTTCAATTAAACGAGGTAGACTGGGTTTTCCCGGTACACGGGTTAGCTACTCCCGAGCACAACTTAATACCAAGTACCAATTCCATCCTATCCCTAGATAAAGGTTCCAAACAGTAAATCAAGTGAAAATAATTCCTTCGATACCACTTTATAACATCCTGGTTCCAGAAGCCACACAGATGTGCCCCGTACCTGGTTAGTCACATGTCGTAAAGAACATTTCCCCGAACGCCAGAGGGTTTCGACTAGCAGTGACGGCCTTGGGTGTGATAGTGGGAAAACTATTCCCTCAATATTAGTGTACACAATGGATGTAAACAAATACATACAATAGCAGAAGTAGGAAATATCCAACAATATTGAACATCAGAAGTCTTGAATAATAAAATAACTGGAGCACATATATAAATGATGCATGATGCATATGTCTAGGAAAGTAGCCATGAAATCACAATGATGGAATAAAAATAGTACTAAACCAATGTTCAAAATAAAAGATAAACAGCTCCTCAGCATTGCAAGTATATTCTTGGTCCCATGCTCTCCAACTCCACATCAAGTCATGTACCAGAAGTAGAAGGGAAAATACCCTTATCTATAACTGCAACAATATAATCTGTTTTGGCCGAAAAGCATGACCCAAATAGGGTGTGAGACTAAATCCAAATAGGAACCCACCTGAAGATCTGTGGCTAATGGTCGGTGAGTATATGGCTGGAAAAAGTACAGAAAGCAATGAACATGAATGTACTAAGAAGAAAACAATCCATAGTTTCAATATCAAGAAATATGAAAACAAACAACTAAACCTAAAATAGGTAACCCTCTGGGAAGTACTCAAAGCCATCCCCTCTGGTCTTACCTAAAAGGTACAAGAAACCCTCTAAACTGCACAAAAATTCTAACCCCATGTGGTTCTGTCATAGGAATATAATAATACTCTCTAAGGAAGCACTCAGAGTTCATTCCCCTTATATTCAAGGCATAAATAAGAATCTCTGAGGAAGATCAAATAGTTCATTCCTTGTATTGTCTATGGTAGTCATGGACTCTCTGAGAAAGCTGACACGGACAATTACACTTATATCCCCAAGGTCTTGGACTCTCTGAGGAAGCTCACTCGGTCAATTCCCATTATAGCATAAGTTGTACAATTCAAACAAAGACTCTCTGAGGAAGCTCACACGTTCAATCCCTTTATAGTCTAGAGAAATCAAGGAATTTCTAAGGATGCTCACTATGTCAATTCCCCTTATATCCCAAAGTGTTTCTAGGATCTCTGAGGATTCACACTCAATCAATACCCCCTTATAACATAATGTGCTCAAGGACTCTCTGAGGAAGCTCATCCAGTCAATTTACCTTATAGTCTACCACACACAAGGTTCTCATAGCCCTGTCTAGGTCAACGTTAAAAAAAGTGTAATATGGCCAATGTAAACCTATAGATCTACTTGGATGAACAGTCTACCGCATATCAAGCATGTTAGAATACAAACTCTCCATCCCACAACAATAGGTATATAAACAGGCAAGGTAGCCAAAGGCTAAATAGGACCAAATAGTCGTAAACAGAACAGAATGGGAAAAATATCAAAGAATAAAAATCAACCATATTCATATCTAAATTACCTCTAAACAAGCATACAAGCATAGAAGGAAATTTACAGGGGTAAAATGGTAAACACGCAATTCCCCGTTCAAGGGTATTGGTGGAATTTGAACATAATACTCAAAGACTTTGAACGGAAAGGCACAAACAACCTACATTGGGGTTAGGGGATCACTATACATGAACCTCAAAACATGATTCTCCTTGGATTGTCGTAGATCTATGAAAATTCATAAAACATTAAACCCATGAACTTGGTTGAGAAGGAGATAGTTTTATCCATTAGACGCGCCCCCAGGGTGTTTAATGAAAAAAATACACTACATGTTCTTTTGTAGTACATGGCGTGTACTTTCTATTTCCGTACTCCATATTAGGCGGCCTCTAAGTCACTCCCACATGGTTGTGTGTGTGGCTACTACCCAACCAGCACACGACCTGCTGCAGTAAGGAAGTACACAGCATGTACTCATAAAGTACACGGTGTGTACTTAGAAAATTTCCTGAATTTCCTCTTTTCTCCAAAAAAACAGAAAGGAAAAACATACATAAAAAGAAGATCTGATTTCTTACAATTTACCTCAAGTTATAAAGAATGAGGTTGGAATAAATATTTCTAGAAGACATTTTACATGGTTGTTGTTGCTGAATGAATATGAAACAATAAGAGAATGATTAATTTAGATAAATTATCATTTGATGACATGATTATTATCTATTTTGGAATATGTTATTATTCTCTAAAACAGTATACTTAAAATGTTATTGATAACGTAAGTGATCCAACTTTTCTCATTCATGTTGTAATGAGTAGATAGAAAAAAATGGGTCACAATTATCAACATCAATGATAAAAAGGTTATGTTTAAAATTTCATACCAAAATTCATGAGTATGGGTTATGGGTTTTTATAAGTGCTGTCATCGGTAATTTTAGATAAATTTTTAGATTTGGAGGTTATCCTTTGAGGTTATATTAAGAATTTATGAATACCATATTAGGTCAATAAGATTACTGGTTATCATGATTTCAATGTCTTAAAATTCCCTACTTTATTTTTAAATAATGATATCTTAATGAAGGGAGAGACTAAGTCCTTTCTCAGAAATCAAGATCCCTTTATTAGCAAAAGTAAAAAATTACACAAGTCTAAAAGTAGGATATTTACATTGATCCTTCCTATGAATATGAAGTAGATCACCCTTTATTTGGTCCTCACAATGAAAATTAATACAAGTCACACCATTGCTAACAAACCATCTGCCAAAGTGTTCTCCTCTCAGAAGACATGAGTAACAATATGCTACTTTGAAAAAAGTATATCAAAACACATTAACAATCAATTAGTTAGCTTCCAGGAAGGATGAAGAGAACCTATCCACAGATCAAGAACCATAGATGTGGAGTAACATTAAATCGATAATTTTTTCCATCCTCGACGTTCGGCTTTCTCAACAGCCTCAATAACACCACGCATCTCTGCTTCGAGATAGGAAGAAAAACCTCAAGAACCATAGAGTCAAACAAGAACAAACCCTTTATGGTCCCTAAAACTGGTCTGAATCCTGATGAACCCATATTACATTTTGAAGCACCATATGAATTTATTTTGATCCAACCTTGTAAGGGAGGCTTCCACAACACCTCAATAGTTCTACGAGGTGGTCTGAAATTTTCTTTGACTCCATCCATATTTAGGACAGGAAAATCCTGAATGGATTTTACCCAAAATATTTCTCCTGGAACAGTGACAGAATGAGAAACAACGTGAAGTCCAACCAAGGACACACCCATATGAAAATCTTATTGTTCACGTAGGGAATTATTCTTTTAAAACCATATAAATTCAATGAGTTCAACAACTACATATAGAAAAATATAGAAGCCCTGGGGTGAAAGATTCAACTCAGGAAAACATTTCATAAATCCCTCAATTGAATTGGTAGATGGTAAGTTATCTTCAAAGATATTGAGCATATCCTCCCACATTGATGAAGCTACCAAACAATTGAGAAAGATATAATAAATTCCTTCCCTGTTTTGATGACGTAGAACATACATTGAACAGAGGTATATTACACAATTTTGAATATAGTCATTACTCGGATGCCTCCTCCATGCTAGCCTCGAGGAAAAAATTGTCGTAGATGGCCTTAAGAAGCCTTTTTTCTGGCTACCAATCCATTGAAAACCAGATGTTCTACAAGAAATGTGCTTATAAAATCATCTGGAATAAAGAATCCCATTATAAGACGGTTCCCAAGCCCATATATTTTGAGCATATTTGTTAAGGTATTCATAATCGTTATGGTCTATATGATCTTTAATATTAAGGTAATTATGTAAATAACAATTTTATCGTATTGATGACAATGAGATTGAAAAGTTTATTAATGATTAAGTGATTAATTATATTTAAAAAATAATGATATATAACTATATTTCTGTTTTAGGAAACCGAAAGTTATGAGATAACATTTTTGGTTAAAACATCCAATTATTATTATTACATAAAATTAAGAATTATTTAATATGAATTTTTGGTATTACTATTAAATTTGAAGTATTAATGTATCATATGATGTTTTAATCATTTTTGGATTTATCATATGATGTTCAAACTATTTTAGTTTTGGTCAAATCAATAGATAGATGGAATAAATTGTTATACCATTTATGGTTATATGATCCCTTAAAGGATGATTTGTAGTTCCACATAAATTATATAATTAATCCAAAAAAAAAAATATTTAGATACAAAGATGGATTATAGGTTGAAATATATTAATGGATGAAATTATACTAATTAGGTAAGTATTTTTCAAAATTCTCTTAGTCTATATGGTATTTGAATTCATAAAATCTAGGAAAAGGATCTTGAAAAAAATCATTCACTAGCACCATCATTTCTCTGGAACCATTGGTATTTTCAATAATCTTATAATTATAGATTTAAGTCCCTTATAGTTCTATTGATCACTCACTCTCTTATGATCTATGACCTCCTTCACTCCCCATAATTATTTATCCTTTTCTCCATTCCCATGTAAGTTCTCAAATTTAAAAACCTAGATATTTTTTGTTCTATATAAACATTGAACATCCATTTCACTATTATTAAGAAGATTTTTATCAACCCTTTTATGATATTGGTATACAAATTTATTTTCAAATATCAATCCATTCATTACTAAGATAAATTTTAAATTTCTTGGGAACTATTTGTTGAAGAGAGGATGTAACATCTTGAGTTTTTCTAAAAGAAGAAATAATATTTGATAGTGTAAAATACATGAAAACCCAAGTTTATCATGATGTTAACACAAAAATATGTTAATATTTTGATATACCAATCATTCATTTTATCTTGTGTTGCATGCCACCCTGATATTTTCATGTTCGATATTGTATTCAACAGACAACACTGAACATAAGAAACTAATGATATAGATTCCATTTATAGTCTAGCTAACAAATTGGTAGGAATGAATATTATTAAAAAAAATTAAGATATATATATATATATATAAATTTCTTAATAAACATAAATTTTCTATAAATTTTTATTAAATAACCAATTTATTTTTAGTTATGTTATTTTATTCATCCAATTTTTTTTTGAAAATGAATATTATTGATTTTTATGTAAAAATATTATGATAAATGGTTGAAAATTTTAGAAAAAATATTTGTTAAAGAAAACAGATTTTTAGGATTTCTAATATCAATATTTAGTTTGGATGAAATTTGAGGACTTTTTGGAAAATGTTAATTTTTTTGTGAATAGTTAAAAATACCAACTTTTTGTAAAATGCATTTTCTTTTTAAATAATTAAGTTTATTAAATGTCCATAAATGTTTTGAAATTTTTTTCATGAAACCTATATATTATTTATTTAATTCTAATACACTTACTTTCTTGTAATCATATTTATATTGGGTTTTAGTATAAGTATTTGTTTAGATTTAAAATGGTTGTGCAATTTTTTTTAAAAAAAAATACATAACGTTTATCCATTTTAATTTATTTAAAATATACCCAATGAAAAATATTTTAAATGCAATTTATAGAATATATATTATTATAAATTAATTTTTTTTTATAAAATGATAATTTATAGTGATATATGTAATATAGATTCTTCTTTTTTAAAAACAATACTCTTCTTAACAAGATGTTGTCTCATATCATCTACATGATTAAAATTAAATAAAAAATTCCACTTATGTATGTTTAATTTGGAAAAATGTATTCCTTATTTAGAATAGGAATAATTTATAATTTATAATAAATTTTTAATAATGTATGACATTTTTTATTATTAAATCATTAAAAATTAATCAAAACAATTAATGTAAAATCGAGTTTACAGAGGGATTAAACATTACAATAAGGGGGTAAATGAACTATAAACACGTTAAAAACTCTTTTTAATTATATATGCTGAAATTAAACCTTATATTATTTATAATGGATCATTATTTTATCATGGTTTCATAATCAAAATGCGTTTGGAATTCACTATCTCAAAATAATTACAAGTGTTCCACTCACCTCACTTATAAAAGGATACCCCCTCTATTTCTCTGTAGAAACATTCAAAAAAAGTTGGTTCCAAAAAAATAAAAAAATAATTTTTAAAATTACCTCATCTCAATACAGAATCCATAATTAGGTCATAAAGTCCTCCAATGAAGGCGTTTAGTGAAAGACAACATGATATACTATGAGAATAGGTAACGTTCATCAACAAGTTTTTTATTTTGATTCTTTCTCCACCCATTCAATAATTATTAAACCATTTTGATATAATAATCTCATTATATTAAATATACATATATATTTTTTAATTTTAATAAAATTACTTACACCCACAAACATTTCTATCTAATTGGTTATTAAATCTTCATTCATATGTATGGCAGACTACTGCCTCACGAAACGATGTCATTTGTTTGTCTATTATCACCTTTGATGGTTGGGTAGGATGATGAATATAATGTTTATATATTATATATTTATCATAATTATACCTATGGGGCCATTATATCATATATTAATTTAAACATTCTATATTGTATAAGACACGATAACATCACTAATGTGTATGACGAACTACTTCTTGTGAAGTGATGTGATTTTTTAATCACAATCACATTACGACTAAGGTAATATGTGTAATGATAATTAGTATATGTGATATAAAGTACATATTTATGATATAAATAATTTTTCATAATTATATATATATAATATATCATTTTTGTTTACCTTTTCACTCCTTCAGATAAATAATAACACCGTCTGAAGAATATGTGGGCTACTGCATCCCCAAAGCAATGTGATTTCGTTTTTTATCACCACCTTAGAATAATGATTTATAAAAGTACATATAATTAAGTAAAATGGTATTGATGGTATTATTATCATTCTGGAATGATAATATTTACTTTCATACTTTTTATAGTTGTCGTTGAAAAATTAAAATGCTACTCAAGGGTACATACAATATACCATCTCTATGGTTACAATATTAATTAGGATTTCATAACCATAATAAATTACTGGTTTTAATTACATGTATTTTTTATAAATATTATAATTATGTTGTTACTATTATTATCTATATTTTTAAATAATTAACCATTTGACAATATTCGTCCTACAAAACTCATTTTTGATAGATATGATGTATGTGGTCAAAACATCTGACAGATATTTTTTTGATTTAGTAAATATATATATAAATATATATAATTATTTAATAAGTAAAATTAATGTAATAATAAACATGAAAAAGTTTCTAAATAATGTTAACATTTAATATAGGTTTATTATTTAGTAAGATAAATTACAATCATGAAGAACCGAACTCGAGGTAATGGTTTTCTCATCTGACTTTTATTTTTTTAAGATATATTCCAAAGTCACCAATTCTTTTTATAGTGTGGTGTATCTACTACTCTTTAATGTATTTTACGATTATAATTCTTCAATTTATGGGGATATTAATATCCATTAAATTATCTCAATTTTATGGGTTTTATGGTTCAATGTTACCAAAAGTACTAATTAAATTTGTATTATTTTCCTTTCATTGAGGCATGCATTTATTTTATAAAACTATATTATATTATGAGATGTGTAAACATCCCCATTACATGTTATATAATGACTATTTTTATTGTATTGGTTTTTCAATTACTGTTTACTACCATCCTTTTATGGGGATTATGATATAAATATATCTAAAGTGATTGGGGGTTTATCCATTAAATACTTAGATTTTATTTTTTTCACTTCAAAATCCCATTCTCTTATATGTCTTTCTCTTTTTAAATATTATTATAAAAATTTTCATATGAAAATATAATATTTAATAATTATATTTTATTTATATTTTCACTTTATTTTCAATGGTTTTCAAATGTAATCATCTTATGTTTTTTATACTGATCCTTTTGAAAAAATGTCTGAAGGAATGTCTTATTCTTAATATACACATCAAAAATGAATATCTACCACTGTGGACAATATTTGATTTTTAGTTCCCTCTGAATGATTTATTTAATTTTCAATGAAAACCCATTTTATTTTAATTTTTTTATTTGTTTCTTGAAAATGGATTTTAAATGAAAAATATATTTTTATATGGGAAATAGTTTTTGAAAAAAATGGTGTATTGATATCAAAAATTGATTTTTATGAGTATAAAAGTGTTTTTGTAAAGTGATAGAGTAAAAATGTTTTATTCATGGTTTGGGACATTATTATACAAGATAAATGGTTTAACCCATATAGTGTTTGATGACCCCGTTAGAGCTTAGATGATGGTGTGGCCCCGATAGCATAGGGTGATTCCGTTAGATCTTATAAAATGTTGAAGACCAAATAGCATCAGGTGGGCCTGTTAAATTTTTTAAGAATGGTTAGCCGAGATAACGCTATGTGATCATGTTATAACATAAATTATGGGTGTTCTCAAATATCAATCCAATGCATTAGTTAATGTGCCTTCTCTTGAGTAATAAGTATGAGGGAGTAACCAGAGGTTTCTTAGATATATTTAAAAACGATACACTTATTTCAAACACAAGTTTAAAATGATTTATGAATAATAATGTTCATAGATATCAACAAATATTTTATTATTTCTATGGGTTTATAATTTTTCTTATGGTCAATATTGACATCACATGGATCACGATTATTGATTCTACTAACTATTCAATTTTTCTTGATTTCATGTTTTATGTGCTAGTTATTGATGGGTATACGTTATTTTATGATTTCCTTACACACTCTGATTATATCTTCATAACCTTACGCATTAATTATGATCATTGATTACATTCAATTACTAATACATATATTTACCCTTAATATGGATTTGAGCTCACCCTTTAAAATTTTCTTTTTCCCCACGTTTTAAGGAACAAGGTTGAGAAAATATGTCTAGAAGGTATATCATATGTTTAGTGATGATTTATTAATGTGAAATATGAATATTTAGTATAATGGGAATAAATTTACATTTTATTGAATAGATATATTTCATTTAGTATTTTTTCCATACAATCTAAAACCCTAAACCTATGTGGTCCTTGAGAATGTATGTGGTCCAATTTTTCCATTTCTGTTATATGGCTTGGATTGAAAAAAAAGGTCAGAATTATCATCATAAAATGAAATAATGGAAGATTTAAGAATTCATATGTGGATAAAGTAGTATGTGTTTTAGTTCTTTATAATCACAATCATACACTCATTTCACTAAATGTTCCTAAAATAAAATGTACATAACAAAATAATCTCACAATCCATGTAATGGAAGGTTTAGTGTCTTTGAGGATAAAAAATATTAGAGACTCATTTAATGATACTTGTGACAAATTTATTATAATAAAACATGATAGAGTCTCTTATATACACATTATACGTTATATCATCTTAATATAATGGAAAATAGAAACATAATAAATAATTGATAAAATACAATGAGTAACAGAATTATTATCACCATGTCATCTAGGGTCACATCATTAACATTTGAGAAAACATTGTTTGGGGAAAAATAGCTTATTAAAAATAATATATAATAGTAAGTGATGTCTATTAGTTATGATATAAAGACATCAAATTTAAAATGAAAAAACATACACCATAGAAAAATATTATATAATCATGATATTATAAACATGTTCCTTAGACCATAATCATAAAAATGTGAAATGGAAATGTAATATGCCCTAAAAATATAGAATTAAAAATAAAGTTGTCTCAAACACAAGAATCGTGATCCTCTATTTCATGAGTAACACATATGCACCAATGATTGTAATAAATCTAAACTGTGACAACAAATACATCACCAATAAAATTCACACAATTTTTCCCATTCTTATGAGGAAACATAATTTCTCTCCTGTATATAGCTCCATGAGATTTAATATTTTAATCAATAAATTTTAGGGTGATATAGGTCACCACCTACTCATAGTCCAAAGATATCCATAACACATTAAATCAATCATTTATCATGTCATAAATAACCCCCAAGAAAATAGTATTTATGTAATTTTCAAATGGAATAACATAATTAAACCAATCATAATTTTATCAATAATAATATCATAATAAACCCATATAAAATAAATGTGTATCCCATGTTATTTAAAATTTTTCTTGGTAAATACCATTCAATTAAGATGATCATGTATACGTTATGTACACCTCATATATATATCATGAATTTTTTAGTTAATAACTATCCTAATAAATTGGTAGATGGAATCATTGTTAATAACAATAAATAAAATAAGGGAAATATATTGTGAACATATAGGATATACATTGGTGAAAAACCCATATGTATATATAGTGGATGATTAATGGAGTGTAGAGATGTATATGATATCGATGAGTTTAACACCCTAATATAGTATAAGATAAATTTATGTTATATTCATAATAAATAATTTCTAATGATACCGTACCATTGTGTGATATATTTGAAAATAAAAAAATCATTAATTAGTTTTGAGGAAACATTTTTAATTTTTTGAAATAACTTTTTAAAATCCCATATCATAATATGGGATAAAAAATCAAAATTTTGAAAAGATTAAAATGGAAATGTGAATCCACATGATATAACACATAATTGAGTTTCTAATTATAAAGAAGAATATTTTTTATAATGGAAATCCTGTATAAATGGGAAACCCATCATTAAAGAAGATAAAACTATTCCCAACAATGATATTAATTTTGGGAATGAAAATACAATAGTAAAATACTTTCCATAAAAATTCATTTTCCCTATATAGTAATAAATATTACCATTAAATAAAATCATAGGGTTGAATAAACCATGGATAGAAGAAAAATTTTCATAAAGAGGCACTGCAACATAAGAAAGAATATATGATTAATCAAAATCTTATATGGATTGGGTAATGTATGAATAAAAATAACATGAGAGGAATATCATGAAATATATATTCAAATATACATAAATGAAATTTATTTTTCACATTTGAAATCAATATTATTATGAATATAAAATATAAATGAAAATGTGGTGCACAAAATAAAATTATCTAATGAATTTGAAAGTTGAGATTAATAAAAACTTACATCATTTTTATATTTAAAATATAATACCCATGAATTATAGTACATGATATGTACTTTTAAATTTTTTCTATTTTAGAAAATAGTTTCCTAGTAGAAATACCTGGATATTATACACAACAAAATGACTATGGTGGTGAATACACATTATATATCAATAAAACATTTGTGACAAAAAAACACTCACAATTGCTCCTGATTTTTCCTATATGTGATTCGAGCATCTCAAAAATTAAAATCATGTTTATTGAATGGTTGTTTAAAAAATATTATAGAAACAATTGATTTTATAATGTATTATTTTTAATCATATGTTATGTATTTATTAAATTAATGTTTCTTTTCATTGTTATGGGTGCTTGTTCGGTTAATTTCTTCATAAAATTTTTGGAATGCAATCCATTAAAAATGTGTTTTAAAATATAATATTAATATCCATAACATTAATAGTTTATTTATTTTTTTATTTAAATAATATAAATATAACATTTACCACTAGTTCTCCAAAATGGGGTTAAATTGAGAAATGTTCATTTATATGCTCAAATTTTTTGTTGAGTTTACTATGACCATTTATTGATAATATCACTAATAAAATGGAAAATATTATCATTACATAATACTAATAGTATTATAATGTAAATTTTTATACATTGAATAAATTATTAAATTCATTAGTGTTCAATTTTAACGGAAAACGAACAACAGCATTCCATTGAGGTGGTAGATCGCACATCCAAATAGATAACACTCTCATTTTTTATGGAATGAATGGGTGGTCAAAAATAAAATAATTTTCCACTTATGGTTATTAATTGTGTTGTAAATATTATATATTTTTATGAAATAACTCTTTTGTATTATCTATTTAATTCAATTTTGAAAAATAGATTATTTTCTTTATGGAGGGGGTAGTCTTCACATTCAGTAGGTATCATCTTCAATTTCCAAATTATTTTGTGGTGGATATTACACCAGTGTAATATATTTTTAGTAAATTAATAATTTTTATTTTTTCCTAATTTTATGGAATGAAAATAGTTATATGGGTTGATGGAGAAACAAACTAAGACCACTAGGTTGAATACTTTACCTCTTCCTTTAGGTGCTATCCGTTGGGTAACACCGTATGGATCCATAGAATGGTAGTATAGGTATAAAAGGGATTTTCAGAAAATGGGTTTATATTTTAGGATCGAATAGGGTGTTTTGATATATGACTTTATAATGTGTTGGAAGATTTGGTGGAATTGATCTCCTTTTGTAGTGAAAAAAATTTACTTTTGTAAAAATCCATTAATTTTTTGTTAATGGAAAGAAACTATTAAAAGCCCAATTTTCCAAAAATTATGAAATAATGATATATGTTGTGAAATACTTGAAATTAATTCCCTACCATCCATTTTCCATCATTTTTAAACATGTTTCTAGTCTTTTACCACTAGTTCGTTATATTTTATCATTTCGGTTTTTACCTTGGAAACGAGTGTTTGTCAAAGTAATTTATGTTTCATTAAAAAATATCTAGCAACCAAGAATAAAAAAATTTCAGAATATATACCAAAATATTATCTTAATAAAATATAATTCATTTTCTAAATAAGATAAAATTAAATAATAATATAAAATAATAACATATAGAAAAACTATTCTGTAGAAAAATTATGGTTTTCACTATTATATTTTATTAATATTATTTAAAATTGAATTACAATTAAATGATGTATAATATATTTTTATACATTTTTAAACATTATATTAATTTTTTTATATTAAATAGATCAATTTAATTTTATGGATAAAAATATCAAATCATTAAATGAAAAATTCTTCGAATGTAATAATTTCACCATTATCATGGTCATAAATTTTAACATTTGTAATCATAATTTTAATCTAAAAATTAATTTGAAATATTTTAAAATTAAAAACATCCTAATATAAATCCTGAAAAATATATATTTAAAATTTAAATTCTATAAGTGGTCAAAATTATATTTTATAATAAGTGAATAAACAAATGATGTTGGCGTAAAATATTTCTTATGTTTTCCCAACATTAAACATGGGTTTTAAAAACACACCATAGTATATTTAAAGGATTATTTAAATTTAATAATATATATATGAAATATAATTTTATAAAATAAATTTTTCCCTTATTTTATTGTGATATAATCATTAATGTAATGATATTCGAGAAATCGGTATTTTTTAACTATTCATTTAAAAATTAATTATTTAATAAAAATTTCAAACAATTTATCCCAAGATAACATTGAAATGTTGAATCGAAAATTGATTTTAATTTTATGAAATTATTATCCTAAAATTTATAAGATTAACTTATGAATGTAAATAAATTATATAAATAAAAATTGGCCTTATTGAAAAAACACCCATTTAAAACTCTATGTTTTCTTTATTCTTTTTTATATACATTTGTTATTTATTAAAATATTGTTATTTAGTATTGGTGTATTTATTTTTATACTTTATAAATAATATTAATTTAAATTGAATTTTCTTTTTTTTGAATTATTTCATGTTGATAATGCTAAAAATATAGTATTAATTTACAAAAAGAAAAATATATTCAAAAATCATATAGTGTTACATTCTTTCCCCTTATATAAATTTTTTTCTCTATATTTTAATAATCAATTAATAATGATTGTTTATATGAGTATCTAGAATATATTCATGAATCAATGGATAATTTCAAGATAAATATAACCCTTATAATCTTCGGGAACCTATGTCTATTATTCATGATATTATGTGCTCCAATTGTTTGAGCGAAATAAAACACATTATTTAGTACCATGACTCCAATTATGTGATTAATTATCCATGAATGTTGATATTTATACATGAAATGATAGATAATCGATTGTGATTTTAGGATATAAAATATGTTTTCCCCATTTTTTTGATTAATATGAATTCTAGGAAAATATAGCCAATATATTTCAAAAATAATAAAAATCATCCAAAATAAAGAAAATATTATTTCATTGATAATAATCACACAATCCTTGAAGTATATTCATATGAATTTGATATAATAATGACATCACTAAGAGTTTTTATTTTTAATTCTAAATCTAATAGCTAGTGAAACATACACGACGTAAGATATCTATGAATATGAAGTGACAGAAACCTAACAAGTCTTAATTATCATGGAACAATTGAATGATAGTATAGTAATTGTATTTTACTTTTTCCTATAGACTTGGAGGTATTACATTCCATTATTCATCATATTCCCTTATATTATTACAGTGGTCTATATAGGTTCAAATTTTATCACATCTAAAACATTGATTTCCTATAGGATCATTTGAAGAAATATTTATCCTTTATTTAAAGAAAACTATTCATTTTTTCATGGAATTTGGTTTCTCTATTTCCTACATTATCCCATATAAGATATATTCTAATCTCGTTGAGGATTTACCCCAGGTCCCTTTTACTATATTCATGAATGGACGTAAATTGATACTTCTTTTTATTGATCATATTCATTAATTGGATGTCCATTATAATACATCCTTCTATTAATTAGTTTATATATAAATTGGAATCATTTTAGGATTTTAATCACATTGCTTCATAGATATTTTGGTATCATCCAATTGTTCCTCACTCTGGATTTTATCATAAAGATTGGTCTTTGGGGAATCTCATCATATTCGATGGAATCCATTTTTTTCTTTTTTACTTCTACATTTTTTCATTTCACAAAAAAAAGTGTTTAACAATATTATAGAATAATTATCATCATTAGATAATTATCATACATGAACTCATGAAAAACATAACCTTGAAATAAATTACCCATTACAACCATCAAATTAACGTTTAATTCAATATAATGCACTCTTAACTCATTCTAAGTTATTCATTTTATATATCGAATTAGTTTCTCTAACCATTCCATGAATATGTTATAATATCCATCAAATTGGATTGAGAAGATAATATGATCATCTAAATAATTCCACTTATAAACTTTAGGTAAAGTGTGCAGTCTTAGGACTCATAATAATGAACTGAGTGAATATTGAGATAATACTTAACAGTGCATGTTTAGGGTTATTTTCCCGAGTTCTATTTATGTTACACCCACATCCATCTAATAGTATCGAAAAAATGATGTAATTTCGTAGAAAACCAAATATCAAAACATCAAAAAATTTAATAAATTTATCATATTCTTAGAATTATCACATAGAATTGTCCCAATGGTTTTCAATAATTTATTCTCCTCCTGATTCACAAAATAACAACAAAAATCCTAAAAAATAACTAAACTATTCTACGATATCAACTAAAATTCCCATACCCATACTCATAGGTCATTTGTTAAACTGTTATTCACTATACATTGGATTTAATACCAAGTAATATATACTAAGGTAACTATATATATATAACAAAATTTCATAATATTATAATTATACCTCATTATATTCTTAAAAATCCTAGAAATGAACATTTAAAGTCTTTGAGGTTATAATATAAAGACATCTTATTTTTTTATTCTTGTGAACATATAACACTAATTGACCACTTCAGAGACCCTTATAGACCCCAAATTGGTTATACTAATCATAATAAAATTGGTAATAGAAACATAATAAGTTGAAGAGATCAAATGATTATTAAAGAAAAATTTTCAACATATCATCATGGGTAATATTATAATTATATTTATAAACATGATCAAGAGACAAATATCTTTTTTGAAAGAACATATAATAATAAGAAATTTCCATAATTAATTATAGAAGTAATTTCAATTTCAAATGTACAAACATATAGCATTGCGTAAAGTGTGTGGAATCATGAGTTTAAAAATATGATCACTGTTGAATAATCAAAGGCATGTGGAATGTAAATGTAAATTTCACTTGAAACAATGTATAAAAAATAACTTTTCAAAACAAATCATTTGAATAATCACCCTCATGAGTTAAAAACATGTTAAAATTATTGTGATGCAACTTAATTAAACCCACATAATGATAAAATTCACAATCCAAAAACATTTAACCCTCCTTGAGAGAAAACAAAATTGAATACACACATAAAAATAACCTAATATTTTAACTTTTTAACTGATTCATTGGATGATTAAATAAGACTCAAATCGTCATTAATCGATATATATGCGTGATAATTGATGTCAATAATTCATTATATTATAAATTTATGATGGAACAAAAATTGTTTTTATATTCAGTTATTGTGGAAAACCATAATGAAATCATTCATTATTTCACTAATAATCATATCATGATAACCCCATGGAAAAAATATGTTTTAAAATATATAATTTAATGTTATTTGTAAATTACATTCAATTTATATGAGGGATTACACGTTATTGACTTCTTAGATATATATAATGTATATAATTTAGCCAATAATTTCCCAGATCAACTATTGTATGACATCTAGGTGATCACCATACAGTAAAAAAAAAGAAATAAAGTATTTATATAAAGGACACACATTGGATGGAAAACCTTATTGATACACTGTGGATAATTACGAGAGAACAATGTAATAATATATTTTTATAAATTTTGTCCCCAAAAAATTGCATCATAGAATTTTGAGTGTAATTAATGAAATTTATTATATCAATAAATAAAATTATATTTTGATAAATAGGATAATGGATGTGAAATCATTAAATATATTTTTTGAAATAAGTATTAACATTTTCATAAAAGAAGTTTTTATGGGCCACATTCAAATGACAGTTTTTAGGTGATACGAAAATATTTTAATTTTTTTATTTTTAAAATGAATACTAAAAAATAATTAAAAAACATGACCTAAAGGTTATCTCAAAAACATATGGGTTTAATATAAATAAAATGATAATGGAAGGAACCCCATTTTAATATTTTAAAATAACTTTGTTGAAATTTACATATTTCTAAGGGAAATTTTTTTTTGAAAAGAGGAAAATGGATATTTGAATTTAAAATGAGATAATTAATAATGGGTTTTACATATATATAGTATAACATTATAGATAATGGTAATGATTAAAATTAGGTAAAAACACCATTAAGTTTGATGTGAATTATTCTCAAAATTGATATACTTTTTGGGAAATAAAATAATCAATGAAAACGAATTGAATTAAAAGTAGATTTTCCATAGATTGGAATATAATATACCCTCAAAAAAATATTATAGTTGAATAAATGATTTATAGAATAAATATGTTCATGAAGAATAATTATAATTAATGAATGTATATTTGAGTTAGTTAAATCCCATATGGATCACATAAAGTAAAAAATCAAAATAACATGGGTGTCATAACAATAAATTGATAATAAAATATTATGAAATAAAATATATATCTCATACTTTAAATAAATTGTCTAGATAATTCTCTATATAAAATAAAACATGTTGTGAATATAAAACATGTCTCATGAATTTGAGAAGAGAGACAAAGAATCCCTTATATTTCCATTAAATTAAGAATAAAAAAACCAAAATATAATAAAATTAAAAATATTTATTAATTACATATATATATTGAATAATTATGATAATTTAAATCCATAGAAAATATACACACCAATATATTGTATTAAGTGGTTAGTAAACATCATAAGTAAATAAACAAAAAATTGGGATTAAAAAACCCTTACCATATTTTGTGATTCACTCTATATGTGCACCTTACATCCAAAAAAAAAACAAAATAATTTTATTTAATTATATCATAAATATATGTTTCCTCCAAATATAATTTCTATGGTCTATTTATTTTCATTTTTATTTTTTCTTATTTTAATATTTTATCATATGTTGGTTACCAGTGGTTATACTATCCAATTATCCCTAACTATTTTTTTAGTTATCCATATTGAACTATGTTGTAGATTTACTACATAATATCCATAATTGTATTGGTGATTGTATTTTATTATTAAATTGTTTTTTAAAATAAATAATTTTTTCCAAAATGAGTTCAAATTATGAAAGTTCATTTGATATATTCATTTTCATAGTTTTTTAGTATACTATGATTATATATAAATAATATCACTCTTATAATGTGAAATTTTATATTTATAAAATATTAAGGGTGTTAGAAATTTTATATTAATAGATTAAATATATTTTTAACTTTATTCATGTTAGTAGGTATTGAAAAGTGAAATACGATGTTCCATGGAGGCAATTGTTTGCACGTACAGACATATGACAATATAATTATTCATAGTGTGAGAGATATAAAAAATAAAATTAATTTTCATTTAATAACATTATTAATTTGATAAATATTTTTTATTTTTAAATAAATAAATATTTTTTAATAGACATGTAAGATGGTTATGAAAAGTAGAACACATTGATCATGGATGGAGTAATTTTCATGTATGGTTGATGTAAACATTATTTTTCTAATGGTTCAATAAGAGGGTGAAATTAAATTTTCTAATATAATAATAAAATTTAAAAATAATAATAATAAAACATATTTTATTATATATTATTTTGAATAAATTATTTATGTGAGTATAAGGAAAAACAAATTAAGATAGGTGGGATAATAACATTATCTCTCCCTTTGGATGTTCTCCCTAGGGTAAAACTATAAAAAGCCATAGTTGGATATAATAGAAAGGCCCTAGATTAAATGAAATGGGGAGATGGGTTTTCAGAGATTTTTTCAATGATTTTGGTGGTGAAATTCTTTGTAATTGTAAAGATATGTGGTGGAAGGGATCTTATTTTATAATAGGGAAAAATTGCATGTTATTTAATCACTGTTAATCATTCAATGATGTTATGAAACTATTCAATGATTAGTATCCCCAATAGTTTCAATAATTTTTTATGGGTTGAGATAATTTATAAAGCCCTATAAAATTGATTTTCTCACATTCTATAAACACATTTTAATACTTTTACGCAATATTTATCAATTTACTATTTCTAATTTTTTACAATGGTAACTAATTTTTACCCAAGTAATTTTTATTTTCATTAAATTATAACATTACCATTATTATTAGTTTTTTTGTTTAGAATAAAAATTAAATCACCATATATTAAAATTATATTTATATATTTGTAAAAATTATGTTTTAAATTAAAACATTTTATATAAAGGGAAATGGTTTCTTATAAAAAATATTAATTTCATAGTTTTTCATTTTGAATCAGATATAACACTAATTTATACTAAAATGACTAATTATATATTAATATTTATGTTTAAAAATCATATAGGAGAATTTATATAAAATATACCATTTTTTGATAAAAATAAAATAACATTAATAAACATAATTATGTAAAATTAACCCTTTCATGATTATCATGGGTTTACCATTAATATTAGTTATCATATTATTATGTATAGTGATTAAAATGAAATTATAAAATAATATAAAATTTGTAACTAAAATATGGTATCAATTCTGTTAGATTTAATTTCTATAAGATATGAATATTACTTTTTTACGAGAAAAAAAATCTTAGAGTAAAGTATTATTAATGATTCGAAAAAATTTAAAAAACTTTTATAAATTATAAACAATATTTTTAAATGCTTTATTATTATTTATAAATGTACATTTTAATGAATGTTTTTTTATAAACATTTAATTCATTTTTTATTATGGTAATGTAAAAAAAGTGACGAAATTTATGAAATTATTATTTAAAAGATTATTCAAAAATTAAATTATTTTTGAAAATTAAAAAAATTTGACCCAAAGATAATAGAGAAATGGTGATTAAAATAATAAACGTAATTTTAAGAAATTATGATTTTAAAATTTAAATTTGTGGATTTTATGTGTAAATAGAATATTTAAAGAAAAATTTCATTAATTTTAAAAAATAATTTCTAAAACATTAAGTGTTATTAATCCCATTTTTTATGAATTTATAAGTGGTGAAAATAATTTTATTTTATATTGGTTTTTATTATAATGTTTTATAAATAATATTCATATAATATTATATAACATGTGATATTTCGGGATTTCTTATGGAGAAAACCATTTAATAGTCTTCTAATTTAGAGAAAAATATATATATTCCAAGCTATTGGGATGTTATAGTTTCTATTTTAATTAGAGTTTTCATTTTCTCTTCATACAGAGAATATTTTCACTCCACTATTTTTACCTAGGAATCTAAAACTATTGTGCTTGTCTAAATACGTTCTAATTATTCTCTTCTCTAAGAAAAAGCTTCCCCATCTTGAGGTCTATTAGGAATAAAAAATCATAATATATTTCTGTGATAGGATTGATCATGATACAATAGTTGGATGTTTCAATTTTATCATCTCACAAAATCCTCAGAATTTTGATTAATTCCATGAAAGTGTAGTGTATATTTCATTTAATTGTTCTAGAGTATTTTCACTAAATCCATCTTATATTAATTCTTTATTTAATTTTTTTCTCCCACTATTGTTTATATTCACCTCAATTTCCACTTTAATATTACATCATTGTCTCTTAGATACTCTATCACTTTGGAAATTTCTATTTTCATTTTTTATTTCTTTTTTCATATATTGTGTTAAAATAACCACAACCTTCGTTAGGTTTTTTTCTACATATTATAATAACAATATGTAAAAATATTTTAACTAACAGCGTTAATTGTCAAAATGAAAATCTTTCATTCCTCTTCCCTACTCTCTCTGTTGGTTGTGGTATTATGGATTGTCTATGTGAGTGGTGAGAATAGATATTGGGGATATTGATGATTATAGGAGGATAAAATGGTGTTGATTTCCTTGATGTTCATTACACCCTACTACACTAGATATGATTTGTGTGGATGATGTGGGATGTGAACGTCAACATGGAAATATGAGTATAATTTTATTGTATCTTTTAATATAGTTGTGGGTGTTTTAGGGATGGACTGATACCAAGACGAGATGTTTTACCTTGCATGTGGTTCGGGTAAATAGGTTTGTAACCCAAGAAACATCAGTTATTAGATAGAGTGAGAATATTATGTACAAAAATTTGGTATGAAATCATAAAAATAGTGCTGAAATGGTTTTGGGGTAATTTATCTTATATTCTTCATACTCATTTGTTATAGTAGAATGTGATGATTTGGTCATTGACCACTTTAATTCTAGGTTGTTGTTGATCAGTTAGGTGCTAGTTCTTTTTTAATATTTCTTCAATGGAGAATTAGTATTCCATTTTTAAATTATCAAAATATATAGTGGTTATAGCCCTTCTTATTATGAATCTTATACTCAAACTTATATATATATAAAATTTCTTTTTAATATTCCATGGTGAGTTTGGTGTTTGATATTGATATTTCTAGATTGGGGAATGGGTTTTAATACAGAGAAAATTAATAATTATTTCATATTATTTTATGTGACATTTTTATTATATCACACATTATTAATTCATTATTAGACCACTAAAAATTTTAGTTTAATTATATTATTGTGCTTTTGGTGGTTTATTTACTCTTTACCAATGTTGTGGGAGTATAATGGTTCCCATTTGTATGATTTATACCCATAATTTATTCACGTTCCATGGTTCAATTAAAGGTGTCCATTGGGGAACAATCTTATCAATACATAAATAATATGAGGGACTTTTAATAGGGTAATTTAATGACGTTTTTTATCTATATAATTATGTATTTCATTTTTGATTTAACTGAGTTATGTTATGGGTAATTGATAAGACAATTTATTGATTTGTTTTTATTTTTTTTATTTTATCTTATTTGTATAGTCTTTTATTATATCATATATTTGAGATAAATAATATAATATCACTTTTTAATGAAATATAAATTTTTAAAATCTAAAAAAAATTATTTGAATCGGTTTTATTTGATTTTTGATATCAACAGATTTGAATTATATAAATCGGGTAGATGGAAAATAATTTTAATGATGGTTATTTTTTTAAAAAAATGTATTATTGAAATTTTCAGAATCAAGTAATATAAAATCTATAATTAAGAGTTTAAATATAATGGATTTAGAAAATAGTTTTTCGAAATAGTTTTTTCAAATGTTATTGGGTGGTATCTAGTGTGAATTTCATTTATTTTAAAATTTTAATGGTGTTTAATGATTTTATGTTAAATGGATAGTATTTAAAATATATTGGATTATAATGTATCATTGTTTGGATTTAAAAAAGTAAATATTTTCTTCTTGAAATGTTTTATATTGTGGTTGTTCAATTATATTATAATTTATTCGTGCATGAAATTATTTTAAAGAAGATATATTTCTAAAAACATAGTCTATATTAAATTTTAATCCATTAAAATTTTTCTAGCATTATATGATAAACATATTTGAATGGTTTTGATGTTGGATGTTTTATTTTAAAGATAAATGAGTGGTGGGATTAGTTTTCATTATGGTTTTGATATGTGTTGTAGGTTCCTACTCATTTTTAAAAGTAGTTTTATTTAAAAACAAATAATGGATAAGAGATTTGTATATTATGTTTTATGTTTCTCATATACAATTTTTTTAATTTGTATCGATTTTTATTATATAGTATACTTTATATCATTGATTAAATGGAAGTGATTTAATGAAGTAATTTTGTGAATATAGGTTTTGAAATTTTCATCTTTTAATTTTAATTTTGAAAATATATTTTTATAGTAGGATATAAAATATTTTTTTGTGTATCCTTTTTTTATTGATATATTGAATTCAGATTTTTAAATTCAATTTTTTTCTATGATATTGTACTAAAATGGGTAAAATTTTAGCCTAAACAATATTTTAGGTAACTAGTGTTTATGTTTTAGGGATTCAACAATATTACTTTGGTATTATGTGTGATATTGAGATAAATGGGAATCATTTTATTTTTATGAGGTTTTATTATTATTATTGTGTATTCTTCAAGGGTATTTCCATTTTTATAAAGGTGAATATTTCATGAAGATCATTCTATCTGTAATTTTATTTGTATCCATTATTATATATTATATTTATTTGGTTCTGACTTAAATGAATACATTTTAAAAGGGTTTCGTTGACGATATCATATATTTGGGATGTTTTTATGATAGTAATGATTCCCATTATGTGTGATAAAATTTTGTGTTTGGGTATGTTTGGATAATTTATAATGTGATGAAAATTCACTTTTAAGACCCAATATTTGACTCTCTAATTTTCAGGAATGGTTTTGGAGTTATATTCTATCAAAACATGACTTTATAGAATAGTCTATATATAATATTCCAAAAGGGGAAAAATTGGTTGACGATTTATTTTAAATTGCAATTGGTATATTTAGTAGTTTAATTTCATGTATATCTTGAATACTATTATATAAATAGATAATATAATGACTATATCAAGGTGGAACATGATTTTAAAATAAAAAAAAACACTTTTAAAAGGTGTTTTTATTATTATAATGGAGGGAGGAAAATTTGTAGTTGAATTTTTTAATGTTTTCCATTTATCATTTTTTTAGAATAATATATTGTTTTTCACTTAATGAATGGAATTAGATGATTTTATACTCCAAATTTTATATATAGTCCCAAATTATATCTTATATTCATGTATTATAATAATGGTAATGATATACATGTATTTATAAGATGTATATTGTAGATGTTTCATTGTATGATGCAGAATAGATAAAAAATGCACTGTGAAAAAATTTAGGAAACCTTTCTAAATCATATTTATTACATATGACAATAATAAATATTGGATAAATATATTATTCATGTAATATTCTCTAATTGATGTTAGAAATAAAAATTTTATAATATATATATATATATGTGGATTTGAGTGTCTTTTTGGGCTCCATGAGATGTCAAATCAATAACTAAAGAGAGAGTTATGATTCTAGATATTGGTAACAGCAATTTAATGTGATATTAAATGTAATGTTAGGAATTTATATCCATAAAAGTGGGTATGATATTGAATGTATTATTTTCAATATTCCAAAAAAATTAAGAGCATTGAAATATATTTTTTATTTTCGGTTTATAGTCAATATTTTTTATTTAGTTCTTAATATTAATTTTTTCATATTTTATATGTTATATAAATTTTTTCAAAGTATTATTCAATAAAAAAATTTCTTTGACTCTTTCTGATGCATGTTTTTAAGAATTAAATATTTTAAAACTCATTATTTGATGAATTTCTAAAGAATATGTAAGCTGAATAGTGGATTTATATTTATAAATATAATTATTTTTATTGTAAGTAATTTTTTTAGAGTTGTATTTTTAAAGATCAGTGGAAAATTTAATTTTTATAATATTAATTAATTGTTATAATATAGGATAATCCCTTATATATTGAATTTTTTTTCAAACTACATGGTCTATTACTTTTTGAACTCGTTAATTTTTTGAAGAATTATTTTTTTTGAATTTTTTGAAATTTAAAGTGTTTTGGTAGGAAAAATTATGACACAATACTTTTAGTTTAATATAATATTAATTATTATTTATAATTTTCGTTTAAAAAATTTATTTTTAATATAGATTGTATTTTAAAGGTCTTGTTCAATGTTTTTGAGACCAACTGTAGAAACCATAAATCCTTGAAAAGTGACTTACAACATTTATTTTTCATAACATCATCAAAATTTGATAGATTGATTTATAGATTGATATTAAGATATTAGTTTATTCAAAATTTGTTTCATATCAATATATGTTTTTATGAAATATTGATATTATATGTTTGTATCATTAATATATCATTAATACGATGATTATTATTATTAGTATAAATAATTGACCAGGGATTCAAATGTGGTTTTATAATTTGATGAAGATAATGAGAATATTTTTATAGTATTTATATTATTGTATTTATAAATCTATTCTTTGATTATTATCATTATATTATTAATATTAGTACTATTATTATATGTTTTATCTGACTTGAAAAATGAGAAAACCCCCTTCATATTTCTCAATTATAACCAACAAAACTAGGGAAAACAAGACATGTTTTTTATACATTAGACCATCCTCCATAGAGTAATTCATTACGTATTAATGGTATATACATTTAATTTTCTTTTCTTTTTTTCAATTTTCATAATACTTACCATATTACCTCCCCCCTTATGAATATTTTGAATATTAATGGGTTGACAATTTCTTGGGATTCAATTTTTGACCGTGATACCTTTAAAAATAAGAGTTGGTTTTCCAATCATGTTATATGAGAATTTTATGAGTTATTTACACAATAATGGTTATTGTACAATCATTATAATAATTTTTTGTAGTACATTCATTATTTTAGAATTTTAAATAACAATTGGAATAGTAATATGTATTTAAATTCATTAATTTCAATTATTATATAGGTTTAAAGTAGGGAGATATGGTAATAATACCTGGTTAATGTCATCAATAATTTATGAATAAAGTGATTATATACCTTTTACTTTTATTACATTAAACATCCATCTATGGAGTTTAAAAATATGGTTTTATTTATTTTCCATGTTCAGAAATGTACTGTTTTTTTATTTTCAATCATCTCCCACTATAAATTAAAATAGAATGATTTTTTTAAACGTTATTGATATACACTTATGATCTAAATTAATTTTAAAATTTTTATAGGTTTTTAAAAAATAATAAGAAATATTTTTTATGAATTAATGTTATGGTCAGATTTATTTTGATGTTATTTAAATGTGAGTATAAATTTTTTTATCAGGGTTGTTCTTAAATAAAATTAGTGGTTAAATGAGAAATATTTATTTTGAAGTGTCAATAACTAGAAACTCAAAGTTAAAATTCTTAAATAATTTCATATTTGTTTTGATAAAACTAATGTTATGTTTTTTTTATCATCATTTTCATCAACATTGATATGATGTAATATATTTAAATTATTAAATCTCATTAATTTTTACATGAAAGGATTATTCATAAAATCTATTGGATTTGAATCAATGATATGGATAAAAATAATAGTCGCATGTATTTTATATAAATGGGTTCTTAATGATTAATTAAAAAATATTACAGATTCAATTAGGTAAAAAAATGGGAATTCATGTGATAGTTCTTTTCTAGTTATAATTTTTATTCGACCAGTACCATTAGTACATGTTTTTCTCTAAATAGTTGATGCCCCTAGTTTTGATTATTCACTAACAATGTGGTCTATATTTTTGAGCCTAATATATGGTATTTTTGGTTTTCAATGTACGATCAAGTAAAATTTGGATAAATGATTCAAATTTTGTATTGTTTTATATTATAAATTTGAAAATCCTTAATATTATTATATATTAATGAGTTTATATGTATTTTTTAAATGATTCACATGGAATAATTAAATTATTATACTCTTGATGGATAATTACATGATATACTTTTGGTTTTTGAATTAAAATGATAAATAAATTTCAATTATTTTAAAATTTGTTATTTTCCCAAAATAAATTATATATTTAATATTAATAAATCAACCATGATGGTTTTACAAATGTATATATCAATATATAATCTTTCGAGTCATTTAATAAATTCATATACTCTCTCCCTATATATACCGACATGGTGCACCTTTAAATTTATTTTTTAAGATGAAATATTGATATGATATTAATTTTAAAAGAATATTGATCATGGGTTTTCTATAGATCATTGTGGGTGGTTTCATGTAGATTTAGTGGTGTTTTTTAAAGAGATCAATATTTTAGTTTAGTTTAGTTTGATGTTTAAAATTGTGTATTGGTTAGATATAATTTTATAATTTTTATACAATTATCAAAAAATTATTTTAGGAAATGACATGAAATGTATTCATTTATATTGATTTTGATTTAATCTGAAATGATATTCCATATTTAACTATCCATTTTTAGAAATATTTTTTTCATATATCATGATATATTTAATATATGGTTATAAAAAGTTAAATATCTTGGTGGAATCCTTTTATTATATTAATTATCATAAAAATAATAAATTTGAAAGGTATTTCATGGACATCACTTTCCCTAAGGATGTACAAGAAAAAATAGAACCACCACACACGATATAATAGGTGGGGAATCAAAAAAATGAAATAAGATACTATATAAAATTTATACCTAACTATACATAATGAATTCAAGACAACCAAGATATTTATTAAGATAACTCCATTGTAACAAATTAATTCTTTCCTATAACGGTATTCACAATTCACAAGAATCACAGGGTAATTTATCAACACATCTTCACAATTAATTTTTTATAAAACTACCTTAACAAATTTAAAATAATAAAATAAAATAACTGAGAATTGTGGTTTTATGATTAATAAAAAATTTCAAATATTTTCCATGAACTAACATAAATTGAACCCCTTAATTAAATATTATATTCACATATTTTTTTAATGATTTATTAAATATAAACAACTAAATTTCGATGGTTGATATTTGAAACATTTATAATGAAAAACTATTAATTAAGAAAATTGATTAAACTCTTTATATTATTTTAACCTAAACATGAACATATTATGTGTTACAACCTGAATTATAGATGATAACAATAGTAGGAGTGTTTTCTTAATTATTTTTAGTATCAGTAATCAAATAAAACTAGATATTTTATTAAGTACCTTAATATAACATAATCTATGATATAATTCCTATCACTATGTATTGGTTTATGCATTAATATATATTTTAAACAACCAAATATATTAAAAAAATAATTATTATATTTATAGAAAACTTCACAACTCTTTATGAATCCATGTAAACTCATTTACACATGATTATAATTATACTATTTTAGAATATATGCAAATATGTTATAACAAAAATAAAAATTATTAGATGTACAATGTTCTCCTACAAGAGTTTAAAACATTAAAAACAATTTCACTAGCTATATTAATATAATTAAATATTTTTATCTACAATAATTCTATCGACATTCCAAAGACATAGGTGTATTTTAATATAGTGTTCAAATGAACTCATATCAACACATAGACACATCGATCTGAAAATGTATCTTTATACGTTGTATATATGATGATATTTTCCATTGGTCTAAGATATCAACTGAAACGTAGACATGGAACATTTTAATCAATTATAGTTCATCTATTACATATTTTATTCTCAAAAATATAATTCTTAATTAAAAAAATACATTGCATTCCATGTATCTATGTTGTTAAGGACATCACCATCAACCATTAAAACATTTCCATGTATTAAATTATTCTCTAAATAGGTCAATTTTCATACTTATCGTACTAGTGTGAAAATATCATCAATGTTAAACCCAACTAACTACGTAATTGTCAAGATACACAACAACCGTTGGATTATATCATTGTAAAGGATGACGTAAGAAATTTATCAACGTATGAAGGTTCAATTTGTAGATATATTGTAAAACATTAGAAACATGTATTCATATAAATTGTAATCCCATATTTATACCAATTTTTTCTTGTTATACTATGTGATATATTATACAGGTATATTCTCTATAATAAGGAACCACCTATTATCTCCTTAGTCTCCTATGTATCATATGGGTTATTGTGACCTTGTTAATAATAACATACTATTAAAACCATATTATTTTATGATAAACGTAATTTAGGGATAAATAAATTATAACATTGTGGTGGGGGGTTTATTATACAATTTATCTAAAATAGATATTATAAGAGAATTAATGATAAACCCAAATAACTGTTTTTTATTAAAACATGATTAATTTTATCAACCAAACAGTGCATCTAGTGATATATATATATTATAACAAGATAATTTTTATAATTCTCTTTAGTGTTTTCTGATAATGTATTTTCCATTATATGTACTAAATAGTTCCCTATGTAATTCCAATATATATTTTAATCACTCATCAATAGTATCTAAAATGATAGAATATTTTCCAAGAATATTATTTATCTCTTAGTGAGACTAAAATTACTTAGTGCTAGAGCTATCTCTCTTGATATCATAGTAAAAATAAATTTCTCCTAAAATTATGATAAATAGAATATGTTTATTTTTTTAATTCAATATTCAACCATATTCTTTCAAAAAAGATCATAAATCAATATACTCTACCTCTATTGTTGGTTTCATCAAGGTGGATTGTTTGGAACTCTTCCAAAAAAACTCCTCCATATATGAAAAACATTAACCTATATTATGATATCATATTAAACTTTTTAGATTGGGATTTATCAATAGGAGAAAAATATATAAAATCATACTCATAAAAAATACCAAAAACATATCATTTTTTCTTCTCATGTACTTAAGGATAACCTTCACTATAATTTATTGGCTCTAACCTGGAATGGATATGTTTATTCTAGTTATACTAAAATCACAAGAGACATAATATATTTTTAAAACCTCAAATATGTTACAAAAAAACCATATATGCATACAGACAATTATGAATTCCACTTTAGAGAGAAATTGTATGCTTTTATAACTCATTAGATGAAGTATTGGTAAACTCCCCTTCTTAGAGTCAAAAATGCTAAACCTGTTTATCTTTTTTACCTGTGAATATTATCTCACTCTCTCCCACAATACTTTTTTGTATACATTTTTGTATAATTATTCATGGAATGTGGGTTTTGTATACCAAATTTGTAGTACTATTTTTCTATCCATACCATTACATAATTCAATATTGGGATATTATTTTTTGAATAAAAATATTCCATATATATAAAAAACCAGAAATACCACATAACATATAAAAATCATTTTTTATACAATAATTATATAAATTGTTAATGAATAAAAAATACTCTATTTTATTATTTGGTTCTTAATGTTGTGTCTTGGAATCTAAAAATGGCTATTTCCCCAAGACATTGTGGAATCAAATCCTTGAGGATCATTCTATAGTTAATGAGTAACTCACAAACATATTTTAATATTTTCACTAAAATTTAAATTTTTTCCACAACTAGTAATTTGATAAATTTGACATAAAATAGGAATGTTAAACAGTCAAACCTAGCTGACATCTAATAGAAATGGTATAGGTGTCATTCAACCCAATGTTGCATGACACATGTTAAAAATATCATAGAGCCCCAATAATACACTATAATGTTAATATTTTTTGAAATGGTTGATCTTTCATGACATTATGCCTCAGTAGACAATAACATCTCAAAATTTAGCACCGAATCACAAATTTTGTGGATGTTCTTAAGGAATTCTACGAGTCAAACTCTCTGATTATACAATTCTTTCATTCTTGAATTCAAAGAAAAATAACACTTCATGGATTCCCATATACGATAAACATGTGCGACGATCCACACACATGTCTAAAATAACAATTTCCTATTTTAGAGATGAATTATCACAAATTCCATTAAATAGAAGGAAATTTTACCTAATATTTCTATCATTCAAAACACCATACATTATACGACATTGAATGTGGTAAAAAACAATCCTTGAAAATACAAAACCCATTATTATATTAGGACGCATGATATTCACAAGTAAAGAACATTTTCAAACACAATTTATTTTATACATAACATCCAAGTCCCAAATTTGATTCTTCCTTTAGGATAATAGAGTTATACCCAAGTCTAGTGATCATGAGATCAGAATCCATTAATACAAGGTTGAATCCTGAAAAACATGTTCCCATGATTACTATCATAGAATATCATAACCAATCACTTAACCCTGAGAATAGGCTGGGAAGACTCATTTTCTTCTTCTCCAAAGCATAAGCACCCCCATTTTATGTCCCCAAAATGATTCTAAAATGGTTATTTTCCCCATATTTCTCACTTGAAAATTACATATTTATTGTATTAGAATTTGAAAATCATTGATTCATCATAGGAACTAACCATTATCCACTCATTGATCTTAGGTGGTATCCTCGTATCCGTGTTTTCTCCCTCCATAATCATGAATGGTAATTTTTTTATTTAATCCCCCACAACATCTTAGTCAAAATACATTAAACTATATAAGAAGAATTTAGGATATTAATGAATATATAATATATATAAAAAAATCCTAGTGATTGGAAATTAAACAACATTTTGATGTTTTCAATATAAGACATTAAACATTAGCTATACCCTATGTGATGAGAATGGGATTCCATGTGTGATGAGCACACAATGGATCATGTAGTGTGTATGAGATTCCATATGAAACAAGAATTAATATATCAAAATTTCAAATAAATATATTCCATGTTGAAGTACCACACTAATTTTTTTTCAACATTCTATATACATGCATCTTTACCCCATGATATTAAACTACAAGGAAAAGTGTTTCCAAATGACCCAAAATTATGAAAAAAGTTGATCTTTGATAAATATTACAAAATAGGTTGTATTGGACGCCTCCCTGTGATTAAATAATAACATCTTAATATTGAGATATCTGAACACTCCTTCATTGTATTATTATGTGAGAAGATAGAGGTGACTTTATCCTCTTGATAAAATTAATTGTATCCATATCTAACCTCCTTAGAGGGATCTGACAACTCTAAAACCTGATCATATATCTCAAAAACACCAAACCACCCATAAATACAATGCTCCCTTGAATTGTTTTCACCATAGGTGGAAACGTTATGCCTGTCCTATTATGTGATTATCCGAGATAAGATGTATCCTTCCACAAGAATTTAAATCAGCTAGTGCAACCACTAAACATTTAACTATGTGTACCCTCATGTGACTGTAAAATTATGGATACCCTAGTAAATGAAAACAATATACCGGGGTGAAAAAGAAATTAAATCTTTGAGTTTGTTAACCTAACTATAAAATTATGACCCCACTGATGCATCAAAAATCCAACTCTAGGTAACAAGTCAGGGAAGCCTTAGATGAATGACCTAATTAGACCCTATGTGACAAGAATAATATATCTTATCCCAATACTAGGTGATAGGTCTCAGATTCTATCCTATGTGTTGGGAAATTTATTCATTCGGTGAAAGGAAAATATTCCCCTATAATATGTGCATAATATCTCTTCTTCCACCCCTTGGAGACAAACATGAGATTCTACCACATGTGAAGAGAATGTGATTCTTTATGTGATGATAGTGTGAATCCCCTCATTCCTGATCATAGGACCTACCCACACATTCCATAGGTAAATGATCTATGTTCCTACACAATGTTATGTGAGCATGATGATCATGATGATGATCCTAGGAAGGATTATGTGGTGATCATGTGTTTTTAGGTTGGAGGAGCACATAATTTATCATAGAACATATATGTCCCATCTTGGTTGTGGAGAATACAATTTCGAAAGTGATGATATTTGGATTCATTACAAACAAAGAATATTTTACATAATATAGACCTATGATTGCCTCATGTTTTCGTAGAATATTCTTTATATCATGAGAATAAGATACACTCACAACCATATAGGCTCTAGGCATAAAATAATCCTAAATTAAAAGTATTTCCAAATCATCATTTAGTCATGGTTTATATGAATTAATTTCATAACATGAATAATAAATTATGTTCAATGGGAAACTGTCGACCACATTATAAGATTAATAGATAAGAACAAGAGCATTAGAATATTAATATGTAATTTAAATTTAAATAAATTTAGTATATAATTAAATCAACATGTAATTCCACATTTAATAATGATAAAGTTGACTAGATATTATTATACCGAAACTGATCTATAGGATACCAGTGTGGTGTCCATCTATTGGTGAAGTAAAAATATCTATAATCTCTCAATGTCACTAAAATATTCATCAGGTTCAAGCACATCCAATCTGGATTTCGTGGGTTATTCATGGTTGATCCTGATGTTATTTTTATCAATGAAGGAAGAACAACTTATATAATCATGAAAATATGATATATGTGTAAGCGAGAATTAAATATAGGTATTGATAATGCCTATCTCCTTACATTGTTCACACCAAAATTAATTTACTAAAGAGTTTTTAGTAGATATTTTTTATTTCTGGGTTAGGGATTGATAATAAAAAAACTCTAAACATCTTTAATATAATTATTTTTCTCCATGTTTACTAATAATAATTTTATATTATTAATCTCTTGACAAGAAAAATATATTATGAATATTAATTAATAATATTTATTCAATTTCTAACTAATCTTTCCAGATCATTCAATATTCCCTCATCAACATTTATTGATCCTCAAATAATGAACATTTAATAAATAAATGTCCCAATAGTATTCTAGGATAAATATAATAAATATTACATTCCCAAAATATTTAAATAAATGATTATTATTTTTATGTTACTCAATTATTTTTTAATAATATGTGATTAAATTATAGAGATCTAAAAACTGATGAAATCTAATTTTATCTATCTTTTTAAATTTTTAAATTTTTTTTTGAGATTAAGGAAACACTATTTTTGTGACCATATTGTACCTTTACTTATTAGAAGTATGGATAACCATATAAATTACAACTTTAGCATCTATAAATATGTTATGGATTACATAGAGAAATAACTTTTGGCCAAAACAACATCTAACATCCTATAAACTATAATTATGTAATATAATCACTTAATCCAGATATTTCAAATCGAGTAGGTTGTAAACCGATTCCATAAACTGATATTATCAATGTATGTTTTATTGAATTTCCATAAAATAATTCACCCATAGACTAACATGGCCCTGAATATATATATGTAGGTCTATATCCATCAAAGGGTATACGATTTCAACTTCTATCTTGGAAAAAAGGGATAAATCCTTCCTCATATTATCAATTAATGAAATATAACTTATGACACACCTAAAATATCCTACCCTTATGTATGAATATGTCATTGGGGTTTTCTGTAAATACATCTATTCACATGATTCATGATATCTTTTAATGATAATATTGATGTCTAAAGATCAATACACACATTCTAAATTTAGAACATTCAATGACCAAAGAAAAAGTGTATTTTTTACTAATGGTTGTGTTTATATAACCTCATACATTAATTATTTCCAATGGTAAACACAATTATAAACTGCTTCAATGACTCATTATCCACCTACCCCTAAAAGATAATGTCATCAATTTCTTATTAGAAAATATCATATGGACATTGAACATTTACTCATAAATGATATCAAGGTACCTATGGGTTCTCATAATAGTAGGGAACCCTTATATCCTTTTATTTTGGAATATATTATTAGGACATTATCACAAAAATATATCATTTATAGGAATACTAATAATTTGATAATTAATATTCATTAATAATTTAAACATTTATTCTTGTACTAAAATTTTTCATTATAGGGAACCAGGTCCTATAAAATCCAACCTTCACTAGATCCAACAAACAACATTTCTATCCACTATCTCTCACATTATTATCATGAATCCATGAAGATATTTTATTTTTCATGGGGTTTTCCATTTTATTCTACATGGGTGCGCTTCTAACAATAGATTTTCCTCAATGAAACAAATTTCACAAGAGATGAAACATTACATGTATTTTCTCTTTTCCTTTAGTGTGACCATGTATCTTAAGAGAGATCCGCCATTATCATGTTATCATTATAAACTATGATAGATTCTTTACTTCTAGGAATCACATCAATATCTTGGAAAATTATTCAAATCCCTATTTCTTTTTTGGCAACTCTGAAGACACTATATACTCATAGCCCACTATAGAATTGGGGATAACTAGTTTCTATGAACCATTCAATATCATAACAAATTTGATGAGATAAAACATATATCTAGAGTATCAATTAAGATATTTCTTATATATCTAAAATCAAGCATCCATATAAATACAAATAACTAGACCTTCATATCCTATATACACAATGAACATATCCTCAGTTCACCTCAGATTCATAAGGATATCCTTGATATAGGCCCACTGTTATTCCCCTATATTTACCTAACATTTAATATAATTATAAAATAATATAAAACATAAATCTTTTATACATAACTGGGTATAGATGATGTATCTTATCATAGAAGAATATGGTATATTACTCATTCTATCTCTTTTATCTTGTTTTTAATGAATAATTTTATTATAAAGAAGTGAACCCTGTCACACTAGAATTAATCCCCTCATGGATGGTTCCATAATGAACCAATTTAGAATATATTCAATGAAAATACCTTTAAATAAACTATGAAACCACTTGGGTCAATAATTCATGATATTGATTCCTATAATATTGGCTACATTACCAACGTACTTCGGAGAGAAATACTTTCTCAAACTTGCCTTAACCTCTTATATGGATGATATATCATTTCAAATTAGTAATATGTCCTAAATATAAAATACATTGTAATAAAATTTTCCCCGATAAACCATTTTAAACATATTGATCATATTTTCCCATAATTAAACATAATTGATTTTTGGATTGATCAAATCAAATAATCAATATCCTAGATTGTTTCTTTAATGACTAGATGATTATATCCAATAATCATACCCATTGGGAACATTATAGTGTCAAAAAATATTTTAATTGTGAAATTATCCCAAACAATTTAAGGTTACCACTTAAGAATGTAGTTATGACACATATTTTACAAATTTCATTATCATGGTAAGGTACCATGCTGAAATACTTTTTTTTCAAATAGTTTTAGGAAAAGTGAGAAACCCAAAGAAACAATCAACCCCAAAAAACACATCCACAACAGACCAAGCAAACAAACACCCATAGAAACCAACAAAAACTAAAAGCCAAAGTCTCCAGACCCATCATCGCAACCAACAGAGGAGTCCTACGCGGTGGTTGTCTCCCATTGAGAATATGTTTCCAATGGAAAAACAAAATTATGATGGATTTAAATATGGATATGTGGTAAAATGAATCTTCGTATTCAATGTATTATCATTTTTTAAACACATTATCCACTAGCCAGGATCTATAGTTGTTCAATTCACCTTATATGTTTTAATTTATCTCCAATATTCAATTACACCCGTCATGGTTTATATCAACTGGAAAATAAATATAAACCCAAACATAGTTTTTATACATTGAATCCATCACCAAATTCATATATTCTATTCATATTAATATTTTTGATCTCTATAATGTATTTATTTAAGTGAGATAATAATTTTTAGCTACCGAAAATCAGATATCATCATTAATTACCAGAAAAACATGCCTCTCTACTTCTCTTACCTCTTTAATGCTCTAACAACTAATATATGTATTAGGAAAATCTTCTTCCATGGGGACCCATGGAATAATTTATTATAACAACTCTTATGTATCAGGAGAATTAAAATAATCAAAATCAATATTTATTCCACTATCCTCCTTGATGATGTAATCCCCCTCAAAAAAATGTAATGACTTACAAAAATAACATTCTTGTCAGAATGGTATTATAGATAGTATCCCATTGTTTTCATGGGATTCCCAATAAACATACACTTAATTTAAAGAGGTTGTAGTTTATATCTTGAGATATAATTAGTAAAATCTTCCTAAGCCTATGCATGAACAAGTGACAAAACAAGATTCGTTCTACTCAATAACATGATGGAGATACATTTGTTCAATATCATTGGTACTTAGTGTAGTTTGTATGGAGCCATGTATAATTCATAACCCCAAAAGTGTAATGGATGGATTTACTAAGTCATCATCTACCCTAATATATCCAATATTGTGTAGTTCATCCCTTCACTAAAAATATTACACAATGATGTATAAGTTAGAGTGTATTGAGGTAGAATCCCATATTCTCAAATAAAAATAAACAACTCTTGGATAATATATTCACCACCTTGATCAGGTAAATATATTTTTATATTCTTATAAAGATAATTCCCAATATCATTATATATCTCATTGAAAATTATAATTTATTTATATTTATAACTCATCAAGTATATATAACTGTACATGCTCTATCCATCAATAAAAGTAATATTGTTTGAGAATCAATTTCTAGCCTCTACATGATATGGTATACACACATTTATGTGTACCAAATATTGAACCCATGTGGAAATTTAACCATTAACTCTATCTGGTTGTTTGATAACCATTATTTTTAAAAACAAATGAAATCATTAAAGTGGAATATGCACACAAATGTATAATTAACCTTCATGAATGAGTTCCATCAAAATTTTCTCATTTACATGAACAAGATAATGATTCCATGATTAGGAATTACATGAGATGAACATTCATATTTCATTATCAATATCCAATATTATTTTCATAATTTAATAAATAAATAGTGTTATTCAATTATTTCATACCATAACATATGATATTAATATAAAAATAGAAATATTAAATTCTAATGTTGAAAAAAATATATCAATATCTAAACAAGAAATGAAAATAATGTTCTTTGTAACATAATATAATTTCCTCACAAATGAAATAAACTGTGTATAAAATGTGATATTGTAGTCTCAAATGGCTTGGGTAACCAGCCTCACTACATTGGTAGCTTATATATTAACCTCAAATGATATAATAATTGGAAATCTACAATTTTAATCTATAGGAATACAAATGTGAGCTCCATTAATAATATCTAATACAAAACTAGTAGATATGGAAATAGTACACTCAATAACAATAACACATGAAGAATACACTAAATTTTTTACTAGGTACAATTACTCTTCTAAGGGAAATTATTTCAACATAAAAAACATTCCACATCTTGTTTCTTTTCTTATATTTTCATAACTTTTTCTTGGAAGTGTGGGGATCTAGAAATTTAGACATTGAACGATTCATTGAACCCTTTACCTTGTTTCCCATCATACTACTCACTATAAAGATAATGGTTTTTTCATTCCCATTTCCTTTATAAACATTGAGAATAAGGGTAAAAATTTCGAACATTCTTTTATAACTATTACTCATATTATAATTCAAAATATAATTGGACATGTTTTTTGGTAGTCAGGAAATAATGATATTTTTACATAGATCACCAAGGATCTTAAATCACATGATGTTCAGTTGACCAATATATCCAATCAATTTATTATATGGGACCCCAGATGGAATGCAATCTCTTAGAATGCCTTTGAATGTTGAATTTTAGATCAAATATCTCTATGATTTAATCATATAATGAAATATATCCTTAAGGTGAGAAAAAAATACAATTCATATCAATATCTATAAATTTATTTAGAAGATAATTGGACTTAGTGGACAGAATGAAACCAAGTATATCAATAGAATCATTCACATTCTTTATATGGGGAATACATCTTCCTTATTAATATCTTGGTAAGTGAACTCTCAAAGTGTGTGTTCTAGTATATGCAATTTTCATTCACGGTGTAGTATAAGGCACATGATCTTATAGAAATCGGGTAAATTCACATGGGTGTGAAGGTTATACTATAAAATTATTTATCAGAGTGACATTGTTAAATTCATCTAATTTATCATTCTAGAAATGAAGAACTAATAATTATTTACATGTTTTTACATCAAAATTTGATTAGAAAATTTAATATTAAACAATTACAATAAGAACCCAATGTTTTTTTGAAACACCATAGACCTCACAATTTGTTTTAAAATATATTTTATCTTTTATATTCTTGTAGAAAGGATCCAAATCCCCCTTTCCCATAATCGTGACATGGCTCTGACATTCTTTTTTAGGGGTTTTATGTTTGTAGAAATTTCCTTCTATATTAACTCAAAGCACCTTGATCTACACAACAGACACCATAATCATGAAATCTAATTTTACTATCTCCTCAAAATTTTCCTATTTTCTATTTGATGTCATAAATGGGAAATTTAACATTGATGTGAACTATGTCATGAAAACCTAAAACATCATATATAATGCTCCACGATAATTGAAATTCTCCAAACTTGTGTTTCTCTAATACATTGAACTAGGGCATAATTTCTAACATAATTATTGAAATGATATATTTACATAATATTATATTTTGATGGATTTTCCCCTTTTTATATAAATCCATTTTTAACAATTAACATCACTTGTTAATATTAAGTGGATTTTATTTATGTGATTAACCATGTTGATTAAATCATTTATGAAAAATACAATTATATGTAATTATATATTACATTCTTGTAAATTAATTTATTAGTTAGTCAGACAACATAACTATAAATAAATAATTAACTATTCAACTAATATAAATTAATCATATGTTTTCTGATCATGATATTATATAATTGGTATTTTATCAATCAGATAATATATTGACAATAAACCCTTATAGAAAACACCTTCAAACAAAGCATGGTACCCATTTTATAATTCCACCATGGCTCTAAAATATCAAATCAATTGGTGTTACCAATTCTTATTGACTAAAACTAACACCTCTTAACTTAAAGATCCATCCATACATAAGCCAATATGTTACACATAAGTAATGGTTAAATTGTATTGGATAAATGGTGTTTAAATAAAATAAAACATGATCTAGAATACCAAAACCTAATAGGTATATAGGGATAGTTCAACCTCTATAATTTTAACTAGATCATAATAATTTAAAAATCCAATCACATACAAAGGGATGGTCTAATATCATGGTCATCCACAAAATATGAAATGAGAATAAAATTGAGATTATGTTATCAATTTTTTCAACTCATTTGTTATTTAAGATTACTCTGTATATATTAATCCAAAAAATTAAATTTATCTTCTTTCAATCCCAATATCCTTATCTCACCATCATCTAAAATTTTAATCAAAATATATTTTTCTAAAAATAAATTATGTAATGATGTGAAGTAGGAGTCAACTTCATTCGCTTATCCAAAATTTTAACACAGAATATATTTAAAATATAAGTATTAATCCTATGACATTGCATATAAATTGGAAAATAAATGGAACACACATGATGATAGATATGAATATATATTTAATTTTCCCCCATTAAAAACATGACATACTTTCTACAGCCGACTATATAACATGTACTAATTTCTACACTTGTCTACATCAAATGCCTTCGGATTAGATGTGTTTCCTTGTATAGACCATTTTATAGCATATGGTTTGTTAATAAAAATTTATGTTGTGTAATTTTATTATCCCAGATCTGTAACACATGTCTTGGGTCAAACTGTGTGGTCTTCCATAAATAATTTTGAGGTACATGATGTGTAGTCCAACATACATGGCATGTGACCACATAGTTTCACAACATGTCTATCCATGTGTCAAGTATTTAATACAACACCCAATATGATACCCTATGTTCTTATCCACCAGAAAATAGGTACACCACATCATGTAAAGGGGTTACACAAAATGTTGTTATTCAATCCATGTTCTAGTCTATTTAAATTTACACACTGATATTCTTTTTCCAGTTCAAAGATCCAATTTCACTAGATATATCCAACATTATCAAATGATAATGATAACAAAAAAGAATCTGGATTTTGGTTTTGGTTATTACATATCGTGTTTTCTATTGTTTATCCACACACATCCTTAAAAACCACCAAATCACATTCTTCTATTGCTTCTCCATTTTTAATAAGTAACCTATTTTTGGTTTTGTTATCATGAATGAATAATGAAATGATATGATTATGTAAGATATTAAAATGAATTAGTATTAACAAAATATAAAAAAAAACATGTATACTGAATCAATGAATAATTTTAAATTTTAAATTAAACATGTGACTGGTCTGATACCACATTTAGATTTTCTTCACATCAAATACGTCCATTGACAGTATGACAGACTCAGGTTTCAGTCTCATTTTATGGGTAATCATTTTTTATGAATATTGAAACATCATGATTAATAAAAACTATATAATAAATGTCAACATTAAAATTAGAGAACTAGATGAGTAGGATATTCACATTTGATTTGCAATTAATTTATCAGCCTATATAGAATTAACTCCTAATGTAATTATTCTTTCCTGTTGATGTGGAAAACTAAATCTCATTGTACCATAATTTAAATAAATTATAAAAGTATATATTCCGTCTAGAATATATCCAGACGCTCCACAATACTAGAATGTTTTTATTGAATTACATGGTGCTATAATTTCTTTTCTTGACTTCTTTCATTATTCATGGTTGATCGCAATAGTATTCTTATCTATGGAGGAAAAAATATTCATGTTCTCTCAAACGATTGATAGAGGAAAGATGTAAAATTTACTATTGGTACTGGAGAATTCTCTCTCTATACATTATTCAGGCAAAATATTTCTAGAAATGAGTTATAATTACAAATTTTTTATCGAATGTTTTGGGTTATAAAATCACACACAAGAACGTAAACATCTTTAATATTCTTATTTAATCCCCGGTCTATAGATTATAATATTTTTTTATTAGCTATTTGATATGTTCCATATATTATGATTATTAATAAATATTATTTATACCATTTATAATTATAACATTAATCATTTTTTTTCTTTCCCTCATCAACATATATCAATCCAAAAAAGACTGACTATTTAATAATTAATTGTCACTACATTATTCTAGGATAAATTTTATAAATATTATATTGACAAAAAAAAATTTATTACATTTATTAAACTCAACTAATATTTCAAATATGTTGTGACTACATTATGGTGACAAACCAAACCAAATAAATATCATTTATTCTAACCTCTTAAATTCATTAAATGTATTTAAATGTGACTGTTGATACACAATGTGTGCATCCCTGTAGGCCTCTTCCCATGAAAAATTTGGATTAACCACCTAAAGTATGAGGTTAGAAATTGGAATCATGCAATGACTTCTATAAAGGAAGAGGATAATGTTGCCATGACATCCAACATCATATAAACACATATCATGTTATGTAAACCCTTTATTGTAATATATTTAATCATGAAGGTTGAATTCTAGTTCCATGAACATTTTTTCTTGATTTTATTTTCTATAAATTTTAATAAATGAACTCTCCCACTAAAAACAATGAAGATGGATTTATACAGGGCGATCTATTCTCATAAAGAGACCGAGGTATTAGTGTCTATAAAGGGACATAAGAGATAAATCATTTATCACATTATCCATTAATACAATGTCAATGAAGATTCACCCAACATATCCTACCACACCATGAGATTATTTCAACATAGATATCATTAATACAACTATAAACCTGATTCATGATATTCATTAATGATAATTTGAATGTCTATGGATGGAAACACATGTCAAAATTTTGAAACATATAAAGAAACCTAGAAATGTGGATTTCATAATTAAATGTCTATTCTCATAACATACAATGTTGAATATTACCATATTAAAACACCAATATAAGGTGTCTCAATATCTTATGAGTCTCTTACAATTGATATCCTATATCACCAATGTCCCATTTGACAGAGTCATCTATCTACATAACATTTATTGAAGAATGATATCAAGTAACCATTAGGTTCCCATCACAGACGGGTATTTATATGACCTTTTAGGGTGACATATATTCTTAATACATCATCACATTCAGATTTCATGAAGAAAAATAATGATATAATTAGACATAATTAATAACGAAGAAATGTAATAATATACTAAAAATTTATATTCAAGGGAACTAACTCCAAGAAACCACAAATATAGAATTCAATTTTTGTTTTTCAACACACTGAACACCATCATCAGCTGCAACCTTACGTAGTTACCATGTCATGGAAGAATTTAGTTTAATTAAATAGATTCCATTAGAATATGTTACCAAGATTGCGATTCGAAAAAATGTCTTAAATATATAAAGGCATATCTGACAAAGGGATAAACCCCAAGGAATAAATCATGAAAGGATGTGACGATATCCATTCATGTTGTTTTTATTATATATATTACATCTTCAACTACAGTTGTGGAGGCCTCCCACCTTTGGAATGTGAGAATGCAGGGAATGTTCTTTATGACTAATTAAAGGATGTATATTATTAAATGATAACAATCACCAATAGAAGAATCATAAAACAAGATTGTGAAACAAACTTGGATATATTCACTGATAGTTGGGAGTAGATAATGATCATTGGGTATCTTTAGTTCTATACATCATTAATTTTAATCCCTTCTACTCTACCTGGGAGAGGATGAATTTCATTTGGTATTTTGGGAATTTACATCAACATATTTGTACTGATGGTTCACTTTATATGTAACACATGAAACTGTCTATTAGAAATGTAAAATATTCATCCACTAACATGTTGTAGATGATCTAACCATGTTGTTATCCCATAAAATCATTATTATAATAAGGAAAGTACCACTATGTTGTCTCCCAGGAACCCTCGCCAAAGTTATCCATTAGAGCACATCTAGTATAGGGTCACCACTACAATTATTAAAAAATAAAGGGAGGATGGAATCATCCTAACTCTATAAATGTCTTCAATATATCTTCTGTCTACAATATTTCACATTCACTACCATACAATATGAGAAAACATGGGTAAATCACCTCCAGTTACATGACATACCATTTAGAAAGACTCTATATATAACATGTTAATATATCTATTTTCTATGATATGGAGGTGTTGTAATTGTTGGTAAAACAATTTATGACATCCATTTGGAAGTAACCCAAGGGGAATCCCACTACTCAACATCATTGACTGCATTGGATGACCCTTTAGGGTGATGATTTGGTGGATCTCATCGATTCTCCCCTGGCCTGAGTAAAAAAATGCATGACACCTGAATCAAATGTTGTCCAACAACCTTTAATAATGTCAATCTCGTCTAATAGATCTTATATACCCTACCACTATTGACTAATCACGTATAATTTGAATAACTATACGTAGTAACATCTTCACCATGTGGGGATAGAGACCCCAACTACACAAAAGGTGGGTTGGGTCAACTCTCATTACAATAGCAACCACCTAAAAATGTCATGATAGGAACCCTAAAAAGGGAAATTAATCCATGAGGGACATCCTCACAATTTCATAGACTGAAAAAATTTCATCCCCATGCCAATTATTTCAAATTCCTTGAAGGTCCTTTTTTGGGAATAAACACATATAGTAACTTTGGAGGCCATATATTCAATTCCAAATGTAACATGAATAAAATCTTTATTTGTGATCCTTATATGCTTGTTGTCAATGAGATCAAACATCATTTAAAGAGGTATGGTTGAGGTAATCTACCCAATTCCACACATGGAAAGTTACAATCCAATGTGACTGATGGTTTTGTGGAAATACCCCCACCTACACCTGTAATGTTCAGTGAAGAATTCCATCCACAGAGGGTGAACATACTAAAATATGAGGTCAATAAGATACCTATACTACTCCAAATATACCAAAAATAGAGGATGTATTATATTTCATTTAGAGAATCTCCATGTAGGCATCCTTTTCACCATCTATTTCCATTCTCTCTAACTCCATGTTAGAAATATAAGAGATGTAAGTATGTTATCTAGAACCCATTGATGAAGGATAACTCTACATCAAACCCAATGTACATTATTTACTTCCCTATCAATAAAAGGTCATGGTTTCCCAACCTGACAAGTATATTGTAATGATTCTCAAGCAACATCTAGAAGATACACACTAATGTGTGTTCTGGCAATGCCTCCTTTTGAGGAAAATATGATTCCTAAAAGATTGGAGTTATTGGATGACCAAGCTTCCTAATAATTATGGGTTGAATATTTGGGTGAAAATAAAAATGACTACCCTTGAGATGATGAATGGGAGGAACAATGTTTATGGGAAATATTTGAAACAAAAATGTTACAAATTTTGTTTTGGTCACTTGTAATGGAACATGTCACTATCATGTATTCTCTTACTAAATATCTCATAGAATTCATGAAAAAGAACTTATTGGTGACATTATACTACATACATGTTTATTAGTTAACCAACTAAATATTTCACAAGAACCATTAGGATGTCCATTAGAAGTACTAAAATTTTGAAATTAAAATGCTCTGGGTGCCTTAACATCATGATTCATTTTTTTATGATCAGAGTTTCCTAAGGGAATATACAAAGAGCCTCATTTTTCTTCGAATAAAAATTTGAAGATGAATTTCATTATGTAAAAATTATGGGTTGTGGGTAGTATAGTTTCCTCTAATTTTCCCCTCTCCCATATCATTAACAATTATTTTAATCTTGTCCTCTCATCAAAGGTGAAATACTTCTCCCAAACACCACCCTGGTAAATTTCATCCCAATAAATCCAATAGATAACTAGTAATGTGAGGCTAGTAAAATGGATAACATGGATTATGATCCTATTTTATAGGATCAAAAATATCACTTATACCTTCCAATTGATTCTGATTCACATTAAAAAAGGGACATGTTGGGTCTCATGAGTCCTGCAGTGGTAATGCCACCCATTTTACAAAATATCAACATATGAAAAGGAAAACATGAACATGTTGGTCCATATTAGATAGTAATTAGAACTAATTTAGAAAATAAAATATCTCCTTTACTCATCATGATTTAAAATAGTGAGAGAACCATATATAAGATTATATTAGAAATGAACATAGAGTGGTAAGATGTCTGAAAGGATCCTATGTTTCCCCCATTAGAACCTCAATGACTGATTCTACTTGGGAGACTAACTAGGATAGAGTTTAGTGGTCATTTACCATCCAATTAAGATAGATTCTAGTGGATCCTATCATAATAGACATAAACCATTGTTACCCATAGCTCCTACCCAATTTTATCATTAAAACTATATATATTGAAATATTAATTCCATTTCATGAGCTATTTGGCCCTTTAGCGGGGGTGACTAATACCAACAATCCCCTCGATGACATTCTAGGTGATCTATCATCTCTTATTAAGGCAACATAGAAATTTCGGTATAGGATACTTCTTGAATGGAAACATTATCTAACATCAGTGGACCACACTCCCCCACCCATAAATTTCATTAACTCAATAATTTCCTTATTCAATGGTACTAGTGATCTATAGATATATTTCCCTCACTTTACCTCTCCATGTTTCATGATGTTGGAAACCATAGAGAAATATGAAAATTAAATAATGAAATGTTTTTTCAACACCGTGGATGGATCATTTTTTGTACAATCCATCGTTTATGGGGTATATCATGAGCTAAGATGATCTTCAAAAGTAGTTACTTTACTAATTTTTCTCCACATTATTTAAATCCAATTTCATTGATTTCTACAAATTTTAGATGAAGGATAATAAAAATGATATTTACTTCATCATGAGATATAAGGGTATCATATATTCCCTTGATATTTAGCTTACATATGAATATATATTGAAGAAGTTGATATAGAATATTCAGTATTCGATAGTTCATAACCAGATGTCCCTAATGTTTCCATGATGATTTCAAGAATTCTATGTGTGACTTTAGTTCATATAGGAATCCATACAATATATCACGAACTAGGCTTACCCACTACCTCTTTTCTACCCATTGTGGAAACCTATGAGAGCACATATTAATTCTATCATGTAAACATAGTTCCCTCAGGGAGTCCCACTTCAGGACCCTCATAAGAACATCCTCACATAGTGTTGCCTCACTATGAGAATTTTTCGCAACAACCAAATTATGAATGACCAGCTATGGTTACATTTTGAAAAATGTAGAATATGTTATACACTTTCAGAGATTATAAGGTCGTTGTATTACTTCTTTCTACCCTATAGAAGAACCATTTAAAGTTTCTTGGAACCAATAGACCACAATTGGAAAGGATAATGATGTATGAAAAATAATGTACATGTCACGAAAACCTTGAGAACATCATCAGAGAGTGTTTTATATCTATGTATTGTCTCCAAAACCATGTCGAACATGGTATATTTTTATTAGGTGATTCTCTAAAATAGGTGACATGTTCCTCTACCACCCCAATTAGTGAAGGAAAAAAATTTAGTGTATCACAAAAAAATATTTCAGTGATCTATATGGAAATTGTGTGACTGCATATTCTGAAAGTATTTTATACTAACCATAACATCATCAATGCTCAGGTGAACCACCTGGAAGCTCTTATAGTCACCACAACTTCTTAAGATTCCCCATTAACATCATAGTCGTTGAAGTCAAGAATTATGTGTTCCAAAAGATCCAATGAATTAATGATCCACCACCAGTTCTATAACTAGCATTCAATCATAGTGATATTATATCTCTTAAATTATGATAAGCCCATGATATTCATATGATCCTCATATATTTCCCTAAAATAGTTAGGATTTTTTTTCAATTTTATTATTTTATTGGAGTATTGTGTGTAAACTTGTGGTGAAGTACACCACCCATCCCCTTTACGAAAATTTGAACAATATGATTTATGAAAGCGTAGTTTCCATTAAAATATGAAAAATTATTGAGGCTCTAACCCAAAACATATGTTTCCGGACACTGAGACTAAACTATAGGAATTAATCAGGTCTCAACAAGAACAATACTCATAGTCAACAACTTTGGGAAAAGACTAACTATAGTTCTATATGGTTGATTATAATGATTCACCACATTATATTGGTCTCAAAAAAATCTGTTCGAGGCTTGGGTATTACCACATGGTGTTTATCCAAAAATTTCAGGACACCAATTGATTATAGCACTAAGTAGTCAGACCCAAATTCCATAACATAGATTTAAAACCATGCTTCCTATGAAGGAGAGACCATTTAGAAGTAAGATCATTCGTCTATCCCGGTAATATATTGTGATTAAGTATCATATCTATATAACAACAAGACTCTAAATATTTGATATTCCCCACCTATAAGAGGATTCATGTGATGATCTCAACAGGTCTCTAATGTTTTTTCACCATTTTAAATGTGAGTTCGTTTCTAATGATTCATATCGCATTGAGGAAGGTGAACAAGAAGTGTGTAGAGACATCATATAACATTTTGAGGAGAATGAGTGTGACATCATACATGTTCATATAGGCCCACTATATATATTTTCTCATTTCAACGATGGGATAATTCATTAATTCAGGGTATAAAATAGCTCCATGAAAATCCTCATATCAAATTAAAAAAATCTAATTGGAGGGGAATATTCTAGAAGATTCGACACCATCCAAGTTATGTATCCAAGAATATAGAATGATTGAGAAGTATCCCTGGAGTAAAATCCAGTGGACTCTCTAGTTTATAATAATGGGAGAAAGACTAAGTTTATGGTTCTATAATAGGGTACTACAAAAAACTCATTTTGGAGAAGTTCATAGAATCCCCTCCATGCACGAATCCCCTCATTGTATGATAAGTGAAAAAAATACACCCTAAATGATTTGGTAGGTACACACTATATAGATTTACCCACATTAACTACAATAAAGCCTAGTAGTTGGACGCTAGGAATTAAAAAAGCAACCGGAAACACATTGAGAATGATGACATGGACCATGTTAATCCTCCCAATGACTAGAATACCACCACAAAAATTCCTTGGGTTGATTTAAAGAAGTAATTTTCTTACTGAGTGACTAATATGAACGAACATCCCATGAAAACGGGAACCATTTCATCATCCCCATGAAAAATAATTCTATTTGATCACATTGTATTTTTACAATGGATAGGCACTATAGAATCCATAGAAACCCAACCCAATTGCATATTATAAGGTGTTACCCCGGGTCATTAATCTGGGACAACATTGTGTATTAAAAAAGTAGGGATTGAATCTATTCAAGTATTTAAATCATTAAAACTTTTAAATTAATAGAGGACTCCTCTATCAAAAATAATAATTGGGAATTGTTTTTTAACTTCTGTTTCCATGTTCTCTATAAAGGTGGGCTGGAAGGAATCAACACCTGAAAATTCCAATCCTATGGAAGCATGAGGTAGCACTACCACATATTATATTTTTTACACTGAATAATATTTTCCATCAGATGATTATATTTCCAAGGATAATGGTGTTATAGATGAATCTCCTATCACATTTGGGGAATGGGTCTCCACCATTGTCAATTAATTAAAATATATGAATATTGACAAGGTGGAAGTTTCATATAATACACTAAATAATGATTTTATGCTTTTTAAGGAGCACCATAAATATATAGTTATCATGAGGATACACTCTATAATTGTTATTTTTACTTTAGTAAAATTTTAAATCATAATCTCCATATTGTATTTCACCTCCTTGGTCTTCCTATAGACTACCAATGGGTCAAACATGCTCCCAAAAATATACATCCCACCTAGAGGTCCCTGGTCAATGCCAATGTTGATAATATTATGATATATTTATTCAGAATGGATTTCAAATAACCCTAATGGTTGGATAACAATATTTAAGTATAGAAAAATAAAAAACAAATTAGGGTCATTATTGACCTATGAGACCTCAAATTCAATTGAGAGAAGAGTTATTTACTAGTCATTGTGATAGAACTTTTGATTGAGAAAATAGTTATCTTTAGGAACTGTTCTATCATCAATGAATATTATAGGAAAATTAAATTATTTATGGCCTCTTAATATTAGGAAGCCACATAAATCATTTATCCTTAGAAATATTTCTTTTATCTGGTGGTTCTATTTGGGATAAACAATGCTGGAGTGACTTATCAGCATACCATGTGTCAAATCTCTAGAACGCTCTTAAAAAAATGTATGGAATGATAAATGGATGATTTTTTTGGTAATATGGAACCAAATATAGAACCATCTCAATGATATAGAGAAAGTGTTTGAATTTATCTGTTCACATCATTTGAAAATGAACCCATTGAATTTTTCATTCATGGCTACCTCTAGGAAGTTCCATGACTTTTTTTCTAGTAAAATGTAATTGAGATCGTACCAGATAAGAATAATGATATTACCAATATTAATCATCCAACCAAACTCTAGGTGTTAGGGGAACTATGGGGCCATTTATGTTGAATTTATATTTTTTATAAAACCTAGAATGAGAATGTAATGTGTTCTCCATGATTATAAATTAATGTATCACATTTCAATGGGTTGAAGAATGCTAACCCACATTCATTGAAATCAATAGGTATATTCTACATCCTCTAATTATGATTCCACCATTACTATGAAATACAATTATCTTTTATATGGATTCTCTATAATTACCCATTGACTCTATTTTTCATACTAGAATAATGACGGCATGGATGATAATATGTACTATCTTTCATTTATGATGACTGAAACCGCTACAAGTTATTATCCCAAAAATTCTAGTAATTTAAAAGAAGTCTAAATGATTCAAAATATACATCACTACATGTGACATTGAAAGATACATATATAATTCCATGTCTACATGCTGAAAAATATCCTAAAATACCCATTTCTATCTTGGTAGTTTGCAAGATGGGAATTAATACTGCAACATTTTGAAATAACATTCATTACCTAGAAATAAATCAAGGAAAAATGGAGTAATTAAATGAATTATATGAAACATTTAAATAGATTCCTTTTAGTTTCTGAATTCACTAAATATTACATATTCTCAAAAGACTATGTCACACCATGTTGGAATATACAGTTTGACAGTTCCTCATAGAACCTAACCATGATAAAAATAAGAAAACCGTAAATCAATAGATTTGGCGTCATGATTGTTTTCTAAAATCAATCCTAGACATTGATTGTATAATTATTCACCATATTAGATCGATGTAGCAATGGTGAAGTCACGTACTTGGCCATTATTCTCATCCTCAGGCAAGATCTCATGATTGGAGTACCATGGTTACATGTAAAGTGTGACTTATAGATTTTTATCTATAGTATCAATTATGACTATATAATAATAAAACAATATATCATACCATTTCAAGAACATGATAAAGAGATTAATAGACAATTACCTTAAGAATCAAAGGTGACTCATTTCCCATAACACCAAAATGACTGATTCGATAATTCATAAATCCATGTAATATCTCTCATAAATCTGTACCAAGAATACCTGATCATTAATATAGAACATAATATTGTGATTTACGCTGTTTCATATATCATATAGAACATGTATGTGAACCAAATTATCATATATTTTTTTTCTTAAGGTCATTTGAATGCCCCTGTGATGGAAATAACACCTAAATGGTAGACTCCTCCCATCAATTACCTCTAAATTGGGATTCTCCTATAACACTAAGATGAGTGTGTGAAAATATTCTTATACATCATGATTTTGAACCTCTATGATAGCCCAAACTCAATAACAGACCTATAAAAACATGTATTAGGTGAAATCTTTCTCCATTATTTCTAATGGAAGGAGGTTCCATTGGTTCTAAAATAAGTACACATCTGGTCATGTGGGCACCATCAAGTGGGTTTGATGCTCCCTCACCGAACCATAAAATAGCGTTGAAGAAGGTTTGAAGCTACCTGACATGTTCTGAATGTAATCCATGGTTTTTTGATATGTGAAATTCACAAATAAATGTATAAAATTCTTGATTCATGTAAACTTCACACATCTACCACCAATCCATCTCCATGACACTAATTAATCTTGACACTTTTCGATATGGTGAAAATATGTTTTGGGTCCCTATTCACTAATGACATCTCAATAGTCTGGGTTAACTCTTACATATTTGGACTTTCTCACAATGTGGAAATATTATATCCCTAAAGGGAGATCATTAATTTTCTATGTTTTTGTTTTTGAAATCCCTTATCATCCATAGATTTTAGATTCCTCAAATAATTCTCTTAGAAAATGGTATATATTTTTGGCCACTGAAATGAAAAAGATATAAATCAAGTAAAATATTTTTCTAATCATATTTCCCTATATAATGAAAAAGAAAATGGGGATATTTAGGTGTTTACAAAATACATCCCAATCATTCTATTAAAGATGGGCAGTTAAAATAAATAGAGATAACACTAAATAATCAATAATTCTATATGGAAATATCATATGATAACAGATAATTCCACCAAGTATACTCCATACTCCCCTGTATATGTTTCAGAGGATGTATAACCCATATTGGTTCATCTTTCATCACTTTGAGTGATTCTTTAAGATAAAAATATGTCATATAAGTGGGATGATATCTTTTGGATCAATTAGAAGTCCTCCATTTGAGAATATTCAATGAATTAAAACACCTTGAAGTTGATCATAATATTATAGAACAATAAATCAATAAAAATATATCAACTACTCGTTTTTTAGTTTGAATTGGTACTAGAAGAGAGGACATTGATGACACTTGGATGGAAGATGCCAAATGTGGAACCTCACTAGGGGGTCATCTCAATAATTTCATGTTTTAATCTAATGGATCATTCAAATTGATCACCAAAGATGGAGAGAACGTCACACCTACTACTAATTAATGGTTTCACAAATGATACATTTAATAATAATCAATTCACTAATGTTCATGACATTTAATGTTACACTGTATGACATACATCCTTGTAACATGATGTTAACCTATATTAATCCTTACAGGGAAACATAACATTAAATTTTACGATATAATTTCCAGTGATATTAAATTAAAAAAATATGGTGTACATCATTTTAGCTTGACGATAAATCGCACGACATTTTTTCTTGTCTCAAAATATAAAACCATGCAATGAGGTCTAATATGAGAGAGCCTAAAATTGATAACAATTTCATCCAGGTCACAAGAAATTAAAATTTATAACACATCATCCCTATTATATGAAATTAAACTATGTGTCTAATGTACCATCCATATGATTTGAAACTGTACATTTCACTTCCTTACCATTGGAAATTAAATTTCCCAATCCATATCTACTGTGAAAGATTTTGAAATTTATGTTTAAAATTATCTTTACATGAAAAAAACTCATGTGATGCTTTGGTCCTATGATAAGGGGAAGTTTAATTCGAGATTCAGACATCTACCACACTAATTTTATGAACCATGTATGGTTTGATTACTATCCATTAGGATACCTAGAGACTCCCAAATCTCAAATCATTGGTCTTCTTAGGCCAAGAATATATTTTGGGGTTTTCCCTTGAGGAGAGGTCTGAATCTCACAATCCAAAGAATCATATCAATGCACTTTATTACAATATAGTACACTACCTTGACTGTTAAACTCTCCAATAAAATCCACTCTAGTATAACACAACAATTTACGTCTTCCTTGATTTGGATCTATATTATCCTCCATATATTTATACACTCCACTTTGGTGTTGTGCATGGCCAAAATATGCTCTCCTCCCATTCAGGTAACACACGTCAGAGGACATAGATAAACATGTGATAGATCTCGTGTTTCCAATATGGACATCAGTTGATAATAACATGATCCTCCAATTCTATACTGTGTTGTTGTGAGACCCATGATTCAAAAAACATTCTTATAGCCTTCTATCACCCCTGTCATCCCCTATTTTTTATTTATTTACATGAATTCATGATTTTAACCATCTATTTTGGGCCTAAAATTTGTTATTTTAGACCTTATTGTCCTATAATTACATTAAATAAGATATATATTTTACTAAGATACATTCTCAATACCCATTATGTTATGAGTTTTAGATAATTAGCATAAAAATAACTATAGAAAATAATTTTCCAAAAATAATAGTCATTTTACAACTCTATAATTAAATTCATTTTTGATAACAACATTTCAATATAACCCAAGAACATATCTCATAAGATTCCATTGATGAATCATCCTAATTTTTTATTTTTCTTCATTATCAGGATAAATGGAATCATATAGAAGTGATAATATTTTATTCTCTATATGGAAGAACATAAGTGATATCAATCAAATACAATAAGTGAATATAAGATGATCATATGGGTATAATTAAGATAGATACAAAAATTTATTCTTATCTAAACAATGGTAACAAATAATGAAATATGGCTTGGTATAACACAATAAAATATTCAAAAGACTGTATAAACATGAATTAATAAACCTGGTCCATGAGAGCTTACAATAATCAATAAAATTAAGTATAAAACTATGAATTATCATTCCACTTTGGCATAACTATTTTATCGACATTATTTTATTTATAAACTATACCATCAGTTGCAATTCTTACAAGAAACTAAATGTACTAAAAAATTATCTCATGAGATATAAACAATAAACCACAAAATTGGAGGGTTTAATAAGAACATACCCATTTTCATCCATACTTATGAGTGTAATGTCAAATTTATCACATATAATATCATAAGAAACCCCTAGAAATAAAATAGGATTCATTAAAAACATTATAAAAAACTAATGCAAATAAAATAGTTTCATATCGTTTTCAAATGGATTAATATAAGTAAATCAGTCATAATTCCATCAATAATACTAACATGATAAACAATGGAAAATAAATGGTTATTTAATGACAACAAGTACTGTTCTATGTAAATAAAATTCAGTCATGATAATAATGAATATGGTATTTAAATTATATATAAACAAAGTATAATGTAGTGATAATTATTTCCCCATTCAATTAATGTATGGAATCTAGGTGAACCCCCATCAATCAATAGAATAAAAAATATTGTATTCATAGAGGAAGGATTTGGAATAAAATTTAGGTTTATAAAATAAAAATGATAAAGAAATAATACATCATTAATGGGTGTTTCCTTCAAAAAGGATGGTCATTACATAATTCAAAAAATAAATAAGGATTTTTATTTCATTTGAATACATCCATGATTATCTATTTGATATTCCAAAGGATAATAAATCATATGAAGAATATTCTTAAAGAGATTTGGAAAAATCAAAGATGAAATATAGAAGATCTATATTCACTTGAAATCATTTGAAAAGTGGTATTATTTAAATATAATAGACATAATTTAGATTAGAAAACCCGAAGACATAGAGAGAATGTTTCAAATTTAAATAAAAAGGTGGTATAAAGACGTGTTTCCTATGAAAATTTTAGAAGTGATCATTATCACTATATATGTGAAATAATGAAGTTATAGGTAACATTCAATGATTATTTCCAAAAGGTTATGTGAAAACATTGAAATATGTTTATATTAAAAAATAAATAACAATAATTGATAACTTGAAAATCATATTTATTAAAAAAATCTATGGTGGAAAATGATGTGGCCCATCTAGGATTCATGTATCACTGAGAGGGGTATGGGTAAATCAGTGATATCTTATCCTTTTATGTTTCATTTATTTATGAAACTACCCTCACATCATGTTAATGATTTATTTCCCTTCATAACGCAATTCTAACACACAACCACAAGAGGATAATAATTTATAAGGTTCACTACTTAAGAAGTGTTTCTAAATTCTTGGTATTGTTTAGAAATAATCCAATACCACACAATCCACTAGAAAAATACTTTTATGTGGAATACAATGAGAAAGATATTCCATTTCCTTCCTATAGAACATTGAAAACTATCCAATAGTGTGTGTGATTATTCTCATATAAAATTATGAAATTTAATGTTTTGGTGCTTCATGATCAATTTTAACAAATTTAATCCTTCCAAACAATTATTCTCTTTCATACCCAAATGCTGGTTGGAACTTCAATTAGACATTTGTGAACTGAATTACATCCTTTGGGAACAACATGTATCCTCTATGAATTTAATTTCAACGTGTGGCATGAGTTTATTGCAAACAATGTTCCTATTCTTCGTACCACCACTGATTTTTGGACAATATATTCTTCTGCATACCAGCACTGCTTCGCGAATGGTTGGTCCTCTGCAGAAAACCTCCCCTATGTGGTCTCTTTTACATTATGGGAAATGTGCCCAAAAACTAATTCGGAATTCTTTCCTCAAAAACCATCTCAATCGTAGAAATAATCACCATTATATAATTCTTTCAATGTAAAAACTATACTTCATCGACTACTTATCTTCATGCAATTCTCCTTCCTTAACTACATCAAAATTTTTATAATTTCATCCTAAAATGATGATCTATTCTTATAAAATTTCAATATCTTAATTAATGTATTAGTTCTCTTTATATTAGAAATTTTATTTGAAAATTTTGCTAATATTTTTTATCCAAGACATCAATGGGTTATAGCCTTCACTGCGAATTGTACTTCTTCCATGAATTGTTTCCCCTACATTGTCTATGTACTAACTATGATCCTTTATAATAGGTGATTCTTTCCACAAATGGATAACTGATTCCCTTATATGAATAACATGCCTTCCACATACTACTAGCCTCCAATGAACCCTGGGCCTCCCATGAGCCGTTTTCCTTACGTGGTCTGTGTACCCCAATTCGCGGTCTGTATAGAACTGTTATGTTGAATCCTTCTTTTTCAGATATTCCATTACCACTCTATGTACCTCCTATGTTTTCCACCACCTAAAATATAATCCTTGGAATGAACACTCCTTCTACTTCACTATCATCTAGATTATTCGATAATAATCCATTTTCATCATAAAAAATTTTCTTTAATAATATATAGTCTTTATCAATCACAAATAGAATCTACATATTTTCTTGAGTAAATTATTGTAACATCCCTATCTTATAGCAACATTTTTGCTTCCAATCAATCCTTAACATGACTTGAATCACATTTTCTATACATTTCCATCATAAGGCTTGCATCACAAGGTCTCCAAACAACTTATGATATTTAATAAATATAAATTAGTAAATTATCATCATATTTACCAAGGCCATTAACAAAGAAAATCAATTTATCATTTATGACAAGGAAATACAACAGTCTAGAAAACAACATTTTCTTTCTTCCAGAAACTCTTCCAACCAACCAAGTCCCAATAGAAACCATTTTTAAATACCATTATTTAAAAAATATTATAAAATTTTACTATTAACTATACATTTAAAAATTGGGTAATGAGAATGAAAAGAATCGAAGAAAATAATCCATATTCTCATTCTCATAATGATAGAAGAATAATATTGGTATGAAAATAAATATCATCTATGAAATGATTCATTGATATGAATATGATTTATTATTAACATTAATTAAATAATATTTCAGAAAAAGTTCTATCTAAGAAGTAAAAATTTATGATGAGATATAATGTTTCCAAGGAAAAAAGGAAACAATATATTAAATAGGGGAATGCTAAGACAAATAAATGTATTTATGTTTTATTCATGTGAGATTAAACATGACACAGTTAATTCAAAATTGAGTATGTGAAAATCTTACCGAATTGGTAACATAAAAATCAAAAAAAATTAGATGAATAATATGAAATGGACATTAA